>JARWLC010000005.1:141787728-142987728 GCA_033318265.1 Phyllotis vaccarum
AACCCCTTTCAAAGAGGGAATTCAATAGTCAACAAGCCCAGCTCTTATAATCTATGGCAAGCAGGCCCAACCAAACTCCTAACAGTGGGAGCAGTTGGCTCAGAGACAGAACTGTACAACCCTGTGATTTAATAGTGTCCTCTCCTACAAAAAAAAAAAAAAAAAAAAAAAGGTGTTAGAAGTTAGATCCCAGTGTGCTGATATTTAAAGGAAATAAAAACCTTTAAGAACTGAGGCTTGTAATTAAGTTACTGGAGGAACTGCCTTTAGAATAAACTAATGCAGTTCTCATGGGAATGGGTTATAATAAAAGAACAAATCTAAGCCCCACATGTTCTCCACACACAAAACGCTTACACATTGTGATGCCATACGCCATTAAAAAATAAAGGTAAATCAATTCCCAATTTTCTGAGAAACCACCATATCGATTTCCAAAGTGGTTGTACAGGAGTGGAGGACTATGCCTCTTCCCACATCCTCTCCAGCATAAGCTGTCTTTCTGTTATTGATCTAAGCCTTTCTGACAGGTGTAAGATAAAATCTCAGAGTTGTTTTGATTTGCATTTCCCAGATGTCTAAGGTGTTGAACATTTCTTTACGTGTATGTTGGCCATTTGAGATTGTCCTGTTGCGAATTCTGTTTAGATCTGTAGCCCATTTTTTAATTGAATTATTGTTTTTTTGATGTCTAGTTCCTTGAGTTCTTTATATAGTTTGGAGATCAGCCCTTTGTTGGATGTGGTGTTGGTAAAGATCTTTTCCCATGCTGTAGACTGCCATTTTTATCCTATTGACAATGTCCTTGGCCTTATAGGAGCTTTTCCGTTTCTTGAGGTCCTATTGATTATCAATCTCACTTGCTCATCTTTATATCTGCTTTATTCCTAATAGCAAGAACCTGGAAAACACCTAGATACTCCTCAATCAAAGAATGAATAAAGAAAATGTTGTGAGTTTACACAATGGGTATTACTCAGCTGTTAAAAACAAGGACACGAGGAAATTTGAAGGCAAATGGATGAAACTAGAAAAAAAAAATCATCCTGACTGAGATAACTCAGATCCAGAAAGACAAGCACGGTATATATTCACTCATGTGTAGATATGAACTGTAAAGGATAACCATGATATAATCCACAGACCCAGAGAGGCTATTTAACAAGGGGTGGCTAAGGTAGGGGTGCGGGCATGTATGAGAACGGGAAATAGAAGAGATCTCCTGGGTGGACTGGGGGCAGGTAGGGATGGGAACAGGAAGAATCAGGTTGGGGGGGTGGACAGAGACAGTACTAAAAGAGATGAGTAGAAAGGGGGGACATTTCAGGGTTCGGTAGAAACCTGGTACAAGGAATATACAAGAATGATCCTAGCTAAGACTCCTAGAAATAGTGGATAAATAAGCAGCCTGAACAGACCATCTTCTGTGATCAGGCAGAACTTCCAGTGAGAAACTGGGACACTAACCCAGCCACACTAACTTTTGACCTACATCCTGTGCTGCATATGGAATTGGGGAAGGGGGAGTAGGGGTGATACAGAGATTATGGGAGTGGCCAACCAATGACTGGTCCAGTCTCAAACCCATATTAGGAAAGTAAGCCCACCCCTGACACTGCCTGCTGTGCCAGGTCCCAGAGGTTAAGTGTCACAGGGACTTAGGATGGAACCATACATGATTGAAGAAGAAAAAAATTGTCAAAATAGCAATACTCAGCATAACAGTACAACATAATAATATTACTATGTTCATAGATTGGTGAGAGCCTTTATCTAGTAACTGATGGAAACAGATACAGAGACCCACAGCCAAACATTAGGCCGAACTCAAGGAATCCTGCTGAAGAGAGAGGAAGGATTGTAGGAGATAGAGGCGTGAAGAACATCCCAAGAAAACTCACAGAATCAACTAATCTGGGCTCATAAGGGCTCACAGAGACTAAACCAACAACAAGGGTGCCTGCATGAGACCAACCTAGGCCCTCTGCATATATGCAACAGGTGTGTAGCTTGGTCTCCTTGTGGGACTCCCAACAGTGGGATCAGGGGCTGTCACTAATGCTTTGGCTGGCTTTGGGGACTCTATTCCTCATACTGGGTTGCCTTGCCCAGTCTTAACAGAAGGGGAGGTTATTAGTCTTACTACAACTTGATATGTCATGCTTTGTTGATACTATGGGAGGCCCTGCCCCTTTCTGAGGCATGGGTAGGGGGGCTTGGAGGAGAGGAGGGAGGGAAAACTGTGGTTGGAATGTAAAATTTTAAAAAAATAATAAATGAGTAGAGAAAGTGAATGTGCTGACACCAAGCCTGATGAGCTTACTTCAGTCTCCAGGACCCACATGGTAGAAGGAGAGAACTGGCCCAGAGAGTTGTCTTATGACCTCCACATATGCAACAGGACACGTGGAAAGCCTTTATACAGAGAGAAAGATTTCTATCCAGAATTGAAATTAGAAATGCTTGGTGCTTTAAGGAATAAATTTATTTTCTATGGAAACAACCTGAACTACATTATATAAACCTTACCAAATGAACTTGCAATTGACTTTCCCGGCATTTCAAGGTCAGCTGATACATACAAAAAGAATAAATACTCAAACTAAAAACTTTTAAGTTTCCAAGATAAAGGTTGTGACCCCCATCTTAGTCAGTATTATGAGAGTGCCGTGGGGTTCTTTATTGTTGTGAAGAGACACCATGACCACAACAACTCTTATAAAGAAAACATTTAATTGGGGTGACTCGCTTACAGTTTCAGAGGTTCAGTCCATTATCATCATGACAGGAAGCATGGTGGTATGCAGGCAGATGTGGTGATGGCACAGAGAGTGCAACATCTTTGAGGCAACAGAAAGTCAACTGTCACACTGAGGGAAGCTTGAGCAAATAAGACCTAGAAGCCCACCCCCAAGTGACACACTTCCTCCAACAAGGCCACACCTCCTAAAACTGCCACTCCCTTTGGGGGCCATTTTCTTTCAAACCACCAGAGAAAGCGAGCCTCCCCCCCTGAACGTAAGGTCACTATCTGAAAGGAAACATAACAATAAATACCTAATAAGTAAGAAGAATTGTGAATAAAAATCACCCATCTTAAGGGATAGTATGACAGCCCACTGATTAAGAACACTCACCACTCTTTAAGAAGACCAGAGTTAATTTGGTTCCTAGATATATCAGGAGGCTCACAATGCCTGTAACTCCAGTGCCAGGTTGGGATCTGACTCCCTCTTCTGGCCTCTGTTGGAACCTGCACACATTTGTATAAACACACAGAAACACTACTTTTAAGTGGCTGTCCTGTAATTCGTGTGTGTGTGTGTGTGTGTGTGTGTGTGTGTGTGTGTGTGTGTGTGTGTGTGTGTGTGTGTGTGTGTTCAGTGTGTTGGTGGTGGGTGGGTATGTATGATTGTTTGAAGTAAAGAAAACGTTGGGTTGCCTTTCTGGTATCTTCCTCTTCAATGTTGGGTCCCATAAGGTACCTATGGAAGGGCCAAAGAGACCTTTTACAGCTTCCATGCAGCTCGGGGCTTAAGGGGCATTATTGTTCTGGCCAAGAGAGTATGAGGAGAAATCTGCTGAGACACTTCTGGGGAAAACAATTCTAGCTCATTCTACCACTAATAAAAACAATGTTGTAATCTAGAAAAAGAAAACTTGCCTGTTCCCTACACAGAAGTTGTGTTATAGTAAGGTTTTCTGGCCCAATCTGGCAGAGGTTTAGACTTATAGATTTGTTATTTTAGACTGTTTGGTCAGCTTTAAAAGTGATTTAGATGTTTATATTAAGTTTATGTTGTTTGGTTTATGGCTTAGGTATATTGTTAGTTTTTATATTTTAATTTAATTTATTTTTATTAATTTGTTTGTTATGTGGCTTGTGACTTATATATGTTTTTTATATGTTTTGAGGGGCAGCTGGTTTGATTTGATTTGATTTAATTTTTTTAACTATTTTTATTCTTTATTTTTTTATGGTGTCTGAACAACAACAGACAACTAGGCAGTCTGACACTACAAGTCTACGAGTCTAAACCTCTGACAGCCCAAAGACAAAAACCTTACTGCAACAAGGTTGAAAAAGAAAACTGAGACATTGCAAAGCAAATGTAAGCAGAGGCCAGCATAATTTGAAATTCAGAAGAGCTGTTGATATTATCAATATGTGTCTACTCTTAGAGAACACCTTATAGATCAGAGGATTGCATCTAACATTTCAGACACACTCCAAACCAAATACACCAAAGGAAAAAAGAAATCAGGAGGCCATGTTTGTAAAAATAAAAATTCTGAAAAAAAGACTGTCATGTTCACGATGAAGAGACTTGATAACGAAGAGTTTCCTCGGGGAGGTTGCAGTTCCTCAGAGAGCAAGATTAGATGTCCCGTTTACCTCAAATATTGTGATAGATTTCACAACTGCAGTTGTCAAAGTATAAGGCAAAAACAAAAAAAGCAACATTTCAATCCCTGCTTGAGCTTTTATCACTTAGGAAGGAACGGAGCCATCTCAGATGTGTTACTTCAGCTCTTAGACTTCTCTTTTCTGCTGCCTTTGGCATCCTGTTTCTAGCTCAGCCAATGACAGCTTTTACATGCGTCACTGTATGCTTCCCCCCCATCTTCCTACAGCTCTTGATGCCAATGTGCAAGACCCCCAGCCCCAAGACTCACACTTGTGTGCTCTTTAGGAAGTGGAAGGCAATTAACACCCAGTGGGAAGAATCTATATCTAGAGAAACATGCGCCAACAATGTTACCTGGAAGTACTATCCAGATATGCATACACACACACACACACACACACACACACACACACACACACACACACACACACACAAAACACAGCGGGGGGGGGGGGATTCACCAAAATCAAAAGGTAAGTTTCCCTGAAACACTCTCATATTACATTCTCTTCCTTGTCTAACTTACCTTTCCCTTATTCTTGTTCAATTGCACAATCGCACTGCTAACAAAGTAACAGAATTGTAGAACATAAGTTCTGGCCTCAGAATGTATCTGTTTTCTTTTTCTGTGCAACAAACGACCACAAACTTCTTGACTGAAGACAACACCTAGTTCCCAGTTCCCAGTTCTGTAGGTCAGAAATTTACCGTGGTTGTGTTTATAATTTGGGTTCTCACGAGGTTGAAATCAAGGTGTAGGCTGAGTTGGATTCTCATGAGAAGCTCAGAATTCTTTTCCAATCTGTGTGGTTTTGTTTGAACTCTGTTCCTTATATGAACTCTGTTCCTTATTATGGTAGGAAAGAGGTTCCCTTTTTTTTCTTGATACTCTGCTACTCCGAGCTACCTATATGCTTTCCCATGAGGTTCATTCCATCTTCACAGCCAGAAACAGTTCACTGAATCATTTTCCTATTGCAGCAATCCTTCTGGTTGGTTTAATAAAAAGCTGGCCAGTAGCGAGGCTGGAGAGAGAGAGGATTTCTGGGAAGAGAGAGGAAGAAGAGAAGAAATCTACATGTGCAGGAGACTCCAGAGAAGAAACACGGGAGAAGACGCAGAGGAGAAACAGGCAGTACAAGATGGAAGAGAGGTAATGCCATGTCACATAACATAAATATAAATGTGTTCATTTAAGTTGTAAGAGCTAGTTGAGAAAAGCCTAAGCTAACAGGCCAAGCTTTCATGATTAATAATAAGTCTTCATGTCATTATTTGGGAACGGGCTGGCAGTACAAAGAAAGACACTTGACAAAAGCCTTCATCTCTCTGTTTCTGACTCTAGATCCAGCTTTACTGATGTACGTGATTAGCAAAGACCTAATTAGATGATCTCTTCATATAAAAGTCTACTAATTTAAAATATTAATTTTATTGAAAAATCCTTCCTGCTTTGCAATGTAACACATTCACAAGTTCTACTCAGACTCCAATGGAAATGTGTTAAAGGCAAGGGGCTGGAAAGATGGTTCAGTAGTTAAGAGCAATGGTTGCTCTTCCAGAGGACCAGGGTTCAAGCCTCAGCACCCACATGGTGGCTCACAACCATCAACAACTCCAGTCCGGGGATCCAAAGTCCTCTTCTAGCCTGGGTAGGCACTGGATGCACAGACATTTATGAGGCAAAATATGCATGCACATATACAATAAAATAAAACAAATCCAGGTGTGGTGCCTTTAATTCTAGGATTCAGAAGAAAGAGGAAGGCTAATTTTTGTGAGGAGCTTGAGGCCAGCCTGGTCTACATAGTGAGTTCCAAGCCAGTGAAGGCCACATTTGAGCTCTGTCTTCAATAAAAAAAGAAGGGATGGAGGGAGGGAGGAAGAAAAAAGGAGAAGGAGGAGGTGGTCAGGCAGGAGGACAGGCAAGAACTGCTGGGGATCATTTTAGAGTTCTGCATTGGAATTAAGGAAATTTACCTCGTGTGCAGACCCTTGGGATGAGACTGACGCTAGGTTATTTTTCATTTATCCAACTACAATAGGTTTCCTCTTATTGGTGACAAATGAGGTAGAAATTCCATGTATGCAATAACATCTCAAGTAATAAGTTTTTCTGTTGCATGAATCCTAATTGGTTTTATAATAAAAACTTGGAGCCAGATGTGGAGTAAAAACTGAAAGATCAGAAAGACAAAGAAATAAATCACAGCCACTTCTCACCTTGTGAATTCCTTAGCTGAAAGGGGGAGGTCCTGTCTCCACAAATCCTCGGACTGAATGCCTCTCTAACTGAATACTCCTCAGACTGAGATCCTGTTCCGACCTGCCTTATATTCTTGTCTCTACTCAGCCATATCACTTCCTGCCCTGACTTTCTGGGATTAAAGGCCTATGACTCTCAAGTACTGGGATTAAAGGTGGGAGCCATCACCACCTGGCTCTATTTCTCTTGTAGACTGGATTAATCTCCTATAGCCCAGAGTAGCCTTGAACTCACAGAGATCCATCTGCCTCTGCCTCCCTAGTACTGAGACTATTAAAGTTGTGAAATCCCAAATCCAAGATTAAAGGTTTGTGACACCACTGCCTGGCCTCTATGGCTAACTCTGTGGCTGGCTCTGCCCTCTGATCTTTGGGCAAGCTTTATTTGTTAGAGCATACACAAAATATCACCACACTTTTCACTTGAGATAATTGGTATTAGGTGGATTTAGAAGGCAAGGAAATAGGATGTGCTATAGCTGTACTGACTGAGTAAATATACAGAGTAATTAATTATAACTAAAACTTAAGAAACATACTCTCCTTTAATAATAGAATTTGAAGTCTTACAAAAGAAAATAAGTGATTGAAGACAACCAATTTCTTATTCAAAGCACGCTTTGAAAGCCCAGGACTGATTATCAATCTCAATCCCTTTTTCATAGTAGCAAGTTAAATGGTACCCTAATCAATTTTGCACGACCATAAGGCTATCTCTAGGTCTATCTACAGATAGTAGCACCCAGAATATGAACCTGTTGCTTCCCCTGGATAGGTAACTGTCCCTCCTAACAGAAGTACTGGCATTGAACACCTGCCACTTTAGAACATCAGCATCCTCACTGATAAGCTCCGAGTACATAAAAACATGGCTTCTACAAGACCTTCCCTGAGTGTTTTGAGGACACACAACCCAGCAGCAATCAATCATTGATTTTCTTAATGAAGGGAAGATAGAATGTAGATGTTCCGTTCCCCCTAATCTTAAATTCCGGGTCTCCTCTCAGTTTTATGTCAAGGTGCAGGGAATGTTACACCTATAATGTGCCACAAGGAAGGAGACAACACATGACACCACATAAATGGGTCACTGGTCAGGGCTGAGTACAAAGGCTCAGGAGCCTTGTTTCTTCAGATAGCCCCAAGCAGGGGCAGAAGTGGAGTTTATAAGCATAAAATTCACAAACATTTGTTGTCAAGTTATAGTTAACAATTTTCACCCATCAGGATGTAAGAGTTTAGGGGTTCCCTTGAATATTCCATCATTGATTGTCATCTGATAGACAAGGCAAGCCTTTCGGTCCATCCAATAAGATTCATTCTGTTATTGGGAGCAACCACAATGTTTCTAAAGAATTAAAGATGCATAAAAATTATTTCTATGATTTAAGGAGAAGGAGGTTGGTCAGCTATTGGAAAGTTCACGGCTCTCCTGGGGCTTGGGAACCTGAACTTTATTTCCCCTTCAGGTAAAATGGAGTCTGAAATCAAAATAGCAGTGCTCAGGCAAAGGTGCTTTTGCCTTCTCTCTTCAGGAACAGAAGGCTGTAAGGGCCAGTTTATGTTTAGACAGTACAATGCTGATAAGAATATCTAGGAGGCATCAGCTAAAATATGGCCACTGACAATGGATGTGGTGGTTTGAATTAGTCTAGAATATTAGTCATCCATTGTCCCAGGTGTTTGAATACTTGGTCCCCAGTTAGTGGTACTGTTTGAGCTGTGGTCTTGCTAGAGGAAGTGTGTCACACTGGAGGCCAGCTTTGAGGTTTTAAGCCTCAAACCATTCTCAGTTCACTCTCTTTGGCTTTGGCTTGTAGTTCAAAATGTTCTGTGTCAGCTTCGATTCCTATCACTCTGTTAATAGATTCTTATCTCTCTGGAACCATGAACCCAAATATACTCTTTCTTCTAAAAGTTGCCTTGGTGCTGGTATTTTATTACAGCTAGAAGTGTAACTAATACATTGGACATTTGAGGAGCTATAAGTCAGCACAAAATGGTTCACACCGGATGTCCAGGGAACCTCAAAAGTAAACAGTGATACAATGTTATATAACTAACTATTCCTGGCCAAGTACCACTTCTGCATGGGTTCTATATTAATGTCTTAGTTAAGAGTCACTATTGATGTGACAAAACACCGTTACAAAAAAAGAAAGGTGGGGAGGGAAGGGTTTATTTGACTTATACTTCCATATTCCTGTTCATACCGGAACAAGGAACTTGGGACAGGAACTCAAGCAGAGCAGGAACCCCAAGGAGGAGCTGATGTAGAAGCCATGGAGAAGTACTCCTTACTGACTTGCTCCCCATAGTTTGCACAGCCTTCTTTCTTATAAAACCCCACAAAAGCAGCCCGGGGAAGGCACCACCCACAATGAGCTGGGCCCCTCTCCCATTCATCACTAATTAAGAAAATGCTCTAGAGCCAGTTCCTATGGAAGCATTGTCTCAATTGAGATTCCCTCCATTCAGACAACTCTAACTTGTATCGAGTTGACATAAAACAAGCCAGGACATGGGGCTTTGAGGTCAAAAGCCTGAGCCTTAGTCTTATTCATGTAACAAAGTTTCTGGCCCGATCAGGGGTCCAGACCCACAGACCTGTATTCTCGATCTGCCCGCCGCCGCTTATCTGGACCAGCAATCCCAAAGTCCCAAAGAAACACACAGATGCTTATATTGATTTTATACTGTCTGGCCTATGGCTAAGGCATATTGCTAGCTAGCTCTTTCAACTTAATTCAACCCATTTTCATTACTCTGTCCTGCCATGTGGCGTGTGGCTTACCTATTTTGTTATATTTTGCTTTGTGGGCGACTGGATTACATCTCCCTTAACTCTGCCCTCCTCCTACCTATGCTCTGGTTTCCCCGTCTACTTCTACAATGCCTGTCATGAGCCAAAACAGTCCTTTATTCACAGCAAAAAGACATCCCATATCTCTCTAACCGGTAACTTCCGACTCTGCCATCCTGCCTGTATATGTTTGTGGATGGCCTGCCTTGGTTTGAATAAGAACTCCCCCTATCGGCTCATATATTTGAATGCTTAGTTACCAGGGAGTAGCACTATTTGGAAGAATGAGGAGGCGTGGCCTTGTTGGAGGAGGTGTGTCACTGGAAGAGGAAGCAGAAAGTCTGTAAGAGACAGAGGTGAGCCAATGCCAAGGAAACTGTTTTCCAGACAAAACAAGACTGATGGACATGAAATTCACAAAGAATATGACAGCATGCAGAAGTTCAAGATAGACAGAATCCCGTTCCAGAGAAGGGGAAGTGGGCCCAAACTCCCACCCTTATCCAAGAAGCTATTTGCAATTGGGAGCTGTTGGTGAGGAAAGTAAGTTTCCTTCAATAAAGGGACACTAGGTATATCAACCACAACCTAAAGTCCGCCCTATGGTTAGGAATATTTGGTCAACACAAAATGGACTCTGCAGGGGCAGGGGGAGTGGTTTGTATGTTTTTATGTTTGAGGTTTGTATGTGCTGTTGTGTTTTGTTCGAAGAAAAAGCATATGAAGTGGGATAAATGGGGAGGGGCATCTGATCAAATGTATATAAAGTTCAATATTAAGCAAAGGTAGGTCCTAAAAACCAACAAAAGCATATCAATACCTAATTCCCCAGTACAAGAGGAGAAATGCCTCGCTATACTCTGGAGTCCAGAGTTTGCTGAGGCTTAGGAATGGGCCCACCTGCCAGGGCTCTCATTTCAGAATTCCTGCTCAAAGCCTTGGCAACTGTGCTTAGCTAGCTGAATGCTTTAACTCAGGATAGGATTCCATTTGGCTGCAAATGTGTGTTCCTCTCTAAGAGACTCTAGTATATGTGAAACTAAACCCATAAGGCAAGTTTTTTTTTTTGCTCCAACATTAGTACTTTGTTAAAAGAATGTATTAAATTACTACATTTGAGCTTAATTCAAGGCAATTATCCAAACATTTTGAGAAAAGTAAACATTAACTTGACCTCTGAAGCTATTAAAAAAAAATTAAGCGGCAAACATAAAGCCACATTTAGTTCCTGAGAGGCAGTGTCTGTATAGCTGTGCTCTGGATAGTCAAAATTTCAATGTAAAGTGAATCATATCTTACCCTAGGGTCAGAGTCAAATGGTAGAATACACAGAGGGGAGTAGTTAAGAGAAAATCACCCTGATGCTAGAGACCATTATCTACTGTCCATGAATTATACAGAAAACTTTTGTTCCATTGTTGGAACAGATTAATGTCTTTTGAATAAAGAACCCAGTGGAGAAGGTGGAGAGATGGCTCAGTGGTTAAGAGCACTGGCTGTTCTTCCAGAGACCCAGGTTCAATTCCCAGGTTTATTCATCCACACAGCAGCTCAAAATCATCTGTAACTCCAGTTCCAGTGATCCGACAGCCTTTCCTGCCCCCCACAGTTACTAGGTCACCTGGTACATGTGTGGTGCGCAGACATGCATGCAGGCAAACACTGATAAGCAAATAAATTTTAAAAAAGAACCAAGTGGAATAACTGGTACTCATTTAAGGTTGTAGAAATGAAGTGCCTTCATGACATAAAACAGAAAATCAAAAAAAAGGCATTATCAGGAAAAGGAAAAGAAGCATGAAAAGGGAAATGGAAGGTTGTAATGGGGGTTCAGGGGTTATTATAATCAAAGTATATTTTATGCATGTATGAAAACATCACAATGAAACCCATTACTGTAAAATTAATAGATGCTAATGAAATTGAGTAAAATGTCTCCAGCAGCAGAAGCAAACTCAGTTTCAAGAGTATATTTCTATTTTTGTTCCAGAGAGTAATTCACTCAGTTACATGTATATATGATGCAGAATAAATTATTTTGAATTAAAAAGAAATAATCTAAATAAGCATGCTAGGAATATGTTTTCACAGTGCAATTGCAAAGATGGGCAAGGATGTAGTTTCTGATTTTGTTTAAAAAAATAATATCACTGAACCTTAGAGATCCCTTAAGGCAAAAAAAGAAAAAGAAAAAAAAAGGCATAAATTATGATGTGGAAAAGAATTTTGGTTTTGATTGTTAATTATTTATGTGGAAATTCTAATAAAGCTGTGAATTCAAGATGAGTGCTCAGAACATTCTGAAAGGCTAGAATAGGCCTCTTTGAAACTGAAACTTTTTTTTAAAAAAAATGAAACCTAGGGGCTGGAGCACAGCTCAGTAATAGTGTATGAGACTTTTGATTCTATCCTGAGTACCAAGAGAAAAAAAAATACATAAAAGATGATACATAAGGACAGGGGAAGGTTATAGGAATTCCAGGCAGAGGAAACAGGCTTGGGAATGCTGGAAGCCCAGGAAGCATGTGGTTTATTTAAAAGCAGCTGAGCACAGCTGTAACAAGAAACTGAGAGTGACAGGCAGACACAGAGATAAAAGGACATCCTTTATCCCTCATCCAGAACATTTGTTCAGACACACTGAAGTCCCCAGAGAACAACACACTGTATCTCTATGGGGGAGAGGGACTGGGCTTCTCTTGGCACCACACTGCTGAGGGGCTGACTAATGGCAGCAGGTGTAACTGTGTTTCTTAGCTAATAGCTTTTAATGAAGAAGTGTCTGAATTCTTCAGGGAAGCTGAAACCTCTGTTACAGGGTACTGCTAGAGTGGAAACAGGAAAGGTTCATCAGCAAACTGGTATTTAAAAAAAAAAAAAAAAAAGAGCTGAAGGAGACTAGAACAAGTCTCCAGGAAGCAGCAGCCAGACTGCCTTCTCTGCTCAGATACCTACAGTTTCCACTGTGTCCATGACGATCTTCTGAGGCACTAAAGGTCTCTTTATAACATGGAATAATCTCGACTCGGGAAACTCAGCCGGCATCCATTACTGACATCCTTGCTGAGTGCCCACTGTGTGCTGATCAGTGAGTAGAATCTCAGGAAATCTACACCCAGCAGGAGTACGATGACGTTCACACAACTGATGAAATAATGGAGTGAAATGAAACTATGATTTTTCTTAATTAGAAAGACCAGACTCTTCCTTCCATGGTGAATTAGAAAGAGATTTTTCACTCTTTCTGAAATTGATAGCGAAGACCTCTGAATGATTCACTAGCATTGAATTATATTTTGGTGGTACATCAATTAAGCATCGCATTATGTTCTGGTAAGGACAACAGATCTGTTGATTATTAGTGAGCAAAAACTGTGGAAAAGCTTTCTAACGAAGAGTTGGATTATCTTTCATCACACAGTCAGAACCGCTCAGAATAAAGAGCTGTGTGAACACCAGCTTTGAGTGCTCTGACTTGCTTCTACATGGCTGGGCTTTCCAGCCACCTCCTCCCAGCTCACTTGTTTTCTTCCATGCTTGGAGTCCTCAGAAAGCATTCCCACAGTCCCTGCCTCTACTAGAGAGCAGCACAAATTCCCAGGGCTCTGCTCATCATTCAGATATTTGTGACAGTGTCCTACATCTGAATCCTTGAATGCGGTCTCAAAAGAACACGGCAAGTGTTTAAGAGTTTTAGAATTCCTTTAACTCCTGTGTGCTGTGCTCCCAACATTCAGGATGGGGAAATGTACTGTTACCACATGCTGCACATCCAAAAGAAGGTCAGCTCAGAAACTTCCAAAGAACACTGTAGGGTGCCCCTCGGGTTTCCATTTTGAAATGTTTTCCCAGGGTTGTAGCTACAACAAAGAAGAAATTGGGAGAGGAAAAGATAGGTTGTCTTTAGTTACTTTGATCTTCTACACACTAAAAACTCAGCTGCAACTCAACACATCAGCAAAAGTTTTGTCCATAATACTTTCTCTAGTCACATTTAACAAGGTGGAATTCTTTTATTTTTCCAATTTATTTTTTTATTTAAATTCTTTTCATACAATATATTTTGATCATGCTTTTCCCTCTCCAAACTCCTTCTAGACCCTCCTCACCCACCTAATTTCATGTTTTTGTTCTGTTTCCAAAAAAAAAAAAAACCCAAACCAATAAAAACCAGGGAGTTCCTGACTCCTGGTCATAGGGTGTGCCCTGGAATGTGGTTGATATACATATATATCTCTTTTTCTCTGCCAGAACATATCAATTGCAAATAGCTTCCAGGTTGAGGTGGGACTTTATAATCATTTCCCCTTCTTAGAAATGGGATTTTTGTCTGGTGCCTTTATGCATGCTGTCACAGGCCATGTGAGTTCTTATGTGTTAGCTCTGTTGTCTCTAGAAGACACTGTTTCCATAGAGCTATCTACTACCCCTAGTTTTTACAACCTTCCTTCCACTTCCTCTTTGGCATGGATCTTTGAGCCTTAAAGGATGGGTTTGGTGATATAACTTGATTGGATTTAAGGTCCATTCCATGGGGGCAGGAGTGGGGTGGAGGTTGGGGACCCGTACCTGACATTGATAAAATTCCCAAGAACCAGAGGCTGGATGTGTAATAGGCCTAAGGGAGCGCCTACTACTATTATTCTGCTAAAAGAATATGTCGATAAAATGGCTACTAATGACATTACTAGGCCCATAGATCAGTCCTCACAGAGAAGCTGCTTCTTGCAGTAGATGGAAATGAACTCAGAGACCAGCAACTAGACAGTGTGCAGAGATTGAGACTCGGGAGCACAAAGTTGAAATTTTTTTTATAGGCCTTGTCTTTCTCTTTTCAGTTCTTTGGAGTCTAAAGTTCATCCAGAATATTCATTCACTCTGTCGTTATTTGCAAAATTTGCAGTGAGCTACTTTTCCAGAAAGGAAGGCTTCTTTTATAAGGAGATATTCTTCTAAAGTACCCAGCAGCTTTCGGGGACACAACCTTCTCAGGATGGTGGAGTGCTGTGTGCATCATCTAACAGAACCTCCCAGCTTTGTCCTGCTGTGACCCTCTCACCAAGGACACTCACGTCTAGTAAAATTCTCCTGGCTTGCTATCTTACATAAACAAGTCTGACTGGAGAAGATAAAAGATGAATAATCACAACTAAGAGAACACACTAACTTCAGTATTGTGAGGCATGTGAGTCCTTACGGCAACCCAGTGCGCCTACTTGCTGGGATCATCAAGAGAAAACACACGACTCGCTTTCTGTCTTGGGATATATCAGAAAGTATTCATGGTTGAGTATTGTGGTACCATTTCTTCCTTCCTTCCTTCCTTCCTTCCTTCCTTTTGTTTTGTTCCTTTGTTTTTTTGAGACTCAGCCCTGGCTGTCTTGGAACTTACTTTGAGGACTAGGCTAGTCTGAAGCTCACAGAGATCCCCTTGCGCCACCACACCCAGCTGTGCTGCACACTTTTAATTCTGGCACTGATGAGGCAGAGGCAGGAGAAACTCCTCGCATCTGTGATCACCTGGTCTATACCGTGAGTTCCAGGAGGCCGTAGAGAGATCCTCTCTCAAAAAACAAGATATTCAACATCCAATTAAAAGGTTGGCATTAAAACGTTATAACTCTACATTCCATGTAATTTTAAAGGGTTTCTATTTCAGAGGTCATAGTGTACTGTGAGATCTTTGTATTCTACCTTGACCTTGAAAATCTCTTATCAGTATCATTCACTTCTTTATTGTCATTTTATCTTCTAAGCAAAGCCTTAACACACAGCCATAGAACTGAAACAATTCTTCCTGGAGCTTCCTGCCCATCCCTCCATTACTGACTTACCTTTAAAAATGGATTAGAATAGGAGTCTATGAGAACCCAAGAAGCCACATCCCTGCCCATGTCGGTGGTGGCACTAAGGAAACAGAGGCAGGTGGATCTCTGCGAGTTCAAGGCCAGCCTGGTCTACAAAGTGAGTTCCAGGACAGCCAGGGCTACACGGAGAAACTCTGTCTCAAAACCTAAACAAAACAAGAACAAAATGTTTGCATACAGCAGCAGCCTGTCATTCTGGAGTTGTCCCCTACTCAGTCCTCAATTCTCCTTGCAGAGAGGCCTGCTCCTTCACTCCATCTAAATTATTTACCTCCGTCCTCTTTTGCACTCACTTGAAACATCTGCTTTCATTTCTGTGCATTTGTTGTGCCTCTATCTTCTCTATTAAAATAAATCTGGAGTGTGTGGTGTCTTAGAGCAGCAGCCAGCACAGAGGTGGGTATCCAACAGATGACTAATCAGTGAAGAAGTAGATGGATATTAGTGGAAGAAGGGAAATCATAACATTCCAAAGGCCCTCGGGATCCCTCCAATGGGCAGCCGTGTAACCTCCAGGTCATCACTGCACACTGCAGTCCACGCTGAAATTTGGGAATAGGACGAGAAGAAAAGCTGGAACGTGATGAGTAAAAGCAAGCACGTAGGACAGCCAGAGCGTCCTGGGAAAGCAAAGCCGAAAAGACCAAAGGCAGCATGACAAGGACACCGAAGAAAAGACTCAAACATGGAGAAGATCAGTACGGAAGCCGCTGTCCCCGCTTCTCGTCAAAATCTCCACAGTTTGTGTCTCCTTCCGTGTAAGAAAGGAAGTAACCTTGGGCAGCATCACCTCTGAGATTTTGTTCGTAGCTCATTTAACCCAGCCCAGGAAGTGGCATAACCCTTACTACGTCTAAGAACTTTATAAAATTCAAATACCTCTTGAAATAATGGTGATGGGGGAGGTTGCCTGAGATCCCATAAATGCCTAGGTTTGGTCCCACATCATGCGAGAGAGGCAGAGACCTCCTGTCTTCACTCTGAGCTGGCGCACGACGTCACTTGATCCTAACATGTTTACTGACAGAACGTGAAGATTGTTGAAAATATCACCAATGAACCTAAATCTGAAAGATGTTCTGAAATCCTTGCTCCTGCCTCAAGTGTCTGAGGAAGAAGCAAGCTTGACTTAAGGACAGTCACTGTCCTGCTGGAAGCACAAGCGCTTCTGTGTCTGCGTTCTCTGTTTGGTCTGGCTGGCTGATACCTTAGATCTCGATATACTTAATAGTCTAGAAAAGAAAATCCAGGAGGGAGTCTTGGTTGTCCTCTAGGAACATTAATAATCACAGAACTGCAGAGATCATATTAGAGCGGGCCTTCCCCCCAGAGTCGATGGTCCCAGTGCATGGTCTGATGAAGAACCCACGTACAAAACCATACTCAGAAGGAGGCAGCAAGTCTGTATGCCAGAGATAGCCAAGGCCGGAGTTATAAAAGAAGTTTTTCATGGTTTGTATATGTTGAAAATAGTCTCAAAATCTCCTTTCAGCAGACAACCAGAAGCCCTCCCTCAAACCAAAACCAGCAACTGGAAACAAAACCGCCTTATTTACCACGCTGTGGTGGGTGATTTTACATATCTCATTTGCACCTTGGCCCTTTAAACTTAGATGATAGCTCTGGTTGATTTAAAAGAAAAAAAAAATCATGAAATCTTCCTGCTGTTTCAAATTCAAATATAATGCCACCAAATTGCCACCAAAGGCTCTGACCGTCTGAGGGGTTCTATGGGAAAGAGCTCTGTCTGTATGCTCTCCAAGATCAGACAGTGATCCCTGGATTTGAGTGGCTGGGTTTATGATGTCCATAGCAAACAAAAATAAAAGAATAAATATTGAAAAGTGAAGAGAGATGAGCAGCAGATAGATAGCAAAACATAATCCAATCAGGCAGTCACAGTATCTAGCGGAGATGACTGTTGTAGTCTGATTGAGAGAGCAAACAAAAGTAACGTAATAAAATTGGGGGTGGGGGGGGTGCAGAAATTGACTGGGGAAGTTAAGTTGGCCAGCTAAAGTTTGACCGAGCTGTCTCTGCACAGCTGAGCTTCCTATGGGAACTTCCACCTACCCCTCCCACCTCAGGCTCTGTTCTACTGTGGGATAAACAGTAGTGACCTCTGTTAGGAGGAGTCCATCATCTAGCTGCTCTCAGGAGTGCAAAGTTCTTACTCTTAGGCTATCTTCCTGTTACAGACAGAGTCAGGGGGCTAACCTGGCCTAGGACAGGAGGGTTTGAAGGAGACCAGACAAGCCTTTTGCTCCCATAATCTGACTTCAATTGACTTAAATAGCACATGACAAATTAGCAATATAATGTATACTTCATATGATGTGCATAAATGTGTGGTTTTCCGGCATAACAAATAAACACGGTTAGTTATTTTGAATTCATGTGTTTCTTACTTAACTCACCTATACTGAACAGAATCTGATGGTGCTAATTTTGTATACTATGTTTGTGGTAATACAGAGTTAATGTTCTTCTCAATAAGAAGCCCTATGAGAAAATTCATTAAGTGCAGTATCATGACTTTAGCAGGACTGCCATATGTAACAAGTCTATTCAGCTTCTCTCTCACAATTTTGTGGTAAAAAGTCACTATTCAAACACATAATCAACATAGTATCAAGAGATGTATGAACTGACTCAGTCCTGTGTCCCATTGCCTTAATAATTTTGTTTTTACAAACAAAATTTGGTGGTTTGAATGAAAATGGACCCCAAAGGGAGTGGTACTATTAGGAGGTGTGGCCTTGTTGGAGGAAGTGTGTCACTGTGGGGGAAGGATTTGAAGTCTCTTTTGCTCAAGCTTCCCTCCTGTGACAGTCAGGTGACTTCCTACAAAATGTAGGTGCTGCTCCAGCATCACCTCTGCCTGCATGTCCCTTTGCTCTCTGTCATGATGAAACTGTGAGCCACCTCAATGAAATGTCTTTTATATAAGAGTTGCCATGGTCATGATATCTCTTCACAGCAATAAAGCACCTAATTAGACACTAGATTTTTCTGCTCCAACATGTAGAGTTTAAGGCACACAGGACGTATACACACACACACAAAATGGTGTAGTAAAATACTTATTGTTAATCCAAACATATTATTAAGGGTGTAATTAACAATGCACATAAATAATAACTCAATAAATAAGACAAACAGAAAAATAGACCAAATCAAATAGACAAAGCAAAATGAAAATCAGCACTGTAAACATAGCTTTTCCGAAAGGAAAAGACCACCTCTAATTGAAAGAGATCTCTAGGATCATAAGCACACTCTCTCTCTCTCTCTCTCTCTCTCTCTCTCTCTCTCTCTCTCTCTCTCTCTCTCTCTCTCTCTCATTATTACCTGATTACCCTGTTTGTTAACCAACCTTTATAGTATCCTTCTGAGATAAGTGGATGTAAATGAACATGGGCATTTAAAGATTCTCCTAAAGTCACCAGGAAGCCAAGGGAGACACCCAGAATAGAATAAATAGGTTTCTGCATTTACATGACTACATAGTAAAGCTAAGCTTGCTCTCCCAAGGAGCAGCTGGAATACATGCCAGTTCTGAGCGCAGAAGGAAGACAGAAGACCTGAGCCATGTTCCCCATTCCCTAAAAAAAAGAGATCCATGCATTGTTAAGATTCAGTCTATTTTGAGGTGCCCTTCTCAGTAGGTAGATAAATTAAGTAAGCAATGTTAGGAGACCGAGCATAAAGAAGAGATTAAAAGACTGATTGTCTGTTTTCCGAGCATGGCACAGCCAAGGCCCTCATAACTTCACAGCACCATGACTGACAGCTATGGGCTTACAGGAGACTGAGCCTATCAACAGTCAACTGCGGCTTGTGGAGGGGCTTCCAGAGCTCCTTCCTCCCTTAATAACTACGTCTGGAAAAGGCAGTGCCTGTTTTCAGTTGTGTACCTACGGAGATCCCAAGGGGTTCCAGTGAATAGTTCCAAAGCCATGGTTACACACCTGATTAAACTCGGTGGGTCTCAAAAACAATACTTCATGAATGTGGGGAAGGGACTTGTGGGTAGTGGGGTGATAATAGAGTTGGAGGGAAGATTAGAGAGGGGGTATTATTATAAAACATGTTATGTTTTCATGAGACTGTTAAACAAATTCTATTGAAATTCTTTTTTGTTTTTTAGAGCAAATGTAATGAGCTTATTCTAGATGAAGAAGATCTAACACATTTCATTTCGATAGTCTTGGGGAAAATTAAATACAGTTCATTACCTGTCTCTGAGTCAGAGTTCTTAATCTGCATAAAAACAACTAGAGCCAATGGCTGGTGTGTTAACAAAAGCAGTTGATTACACCAGGCTGGAGGCATTATCTCAGCCCAGAAAAATAGGAGTGGAGTCCTCAGTCAGGCAGACAGGTATGTGAACAAAGTCAGAGTTGCCTCAAGTCCTCTGTGATCCCCCTCTTAGCTCCCACCTCAGTACCTTGGCATGTCACATTCCCTCCTTGCACTAAGTTCCAGTGTCTTTTCTCCCTCCTAAAATTGTCACTTGGAAAAGCATATATGCTACTGTAAACCCATAATCCCAGTGCCTGGGAGATGGAGGAATTAGGATCAGAAGTATAAAGTTATCCTCAGCCACATAGCAAATGTGAGGTTAGCCTAGACTACAGGAGACCCAGTCTCAAAAAATAATTTTTTTTTAATCCGGGGAGATGAGTTGTTGGGTAAAATCACCTGCTGCAAAGCCTGATGACCTGAATTCAATCCTGGAACCCACAAGTGGAAAGAAAAGAACCAACTCCTGTAAGTTGTCTTTTGATCTTTTGGACTTTTCTGTTTCTCCTTTCTGTCCCAATAGCTTGGACCCAAATAACATTAGATGGAGTTTGATTAGGCAACATCTTGACCTTCTAGATAGAGACAGAGCTATCATGGGGGGGTGGGGGGCAGGGGCTTGGTGGAATGAGGGGGAGTCCCTGTAGAAAGGCTTCTCGGTGTGGAGTCAGAGCTGAAATAGAGAAGGATGGTTTCTGTGCAGAGCAGCCTGGCTTGAGATGGCAGAATCCCAGAGGTCTGAGAAAAGCATCCCCATAAAGCGTGATCAAAAGTAAAGAATTACAGTCCAAGCAGAGTTGGAAGATGCTTATACAGAGGAGAATAACCAAATAAGTCACTTTTTAAAGAGAATAGAAGGCAGGTTTCCATGGTTACAGGAGAGAATTGAAACAATTGAAATAGAGGTAGAATTAATTGGAATCAGAGGTACATACATAAACTAAGAATTTCAATATATTTATTTAGATAAGAAATACATATGCATACATAACATTTATCCTGTGGAAGGTAGAATGATAGACTTCCAAAGTTGTCCACATTTCAACCCCCTAAACTTGTAAACATATGGCAAAGGAGAGTTGCAAGAGTCATTAATGACCTTGAGATTAGGGATAGGTACCTGGATTATCCAGGTGACCCTAACAAAATCATCATAAGGGTATTTGTAAGATACAAGAACAGAGGTGATTTGAGGATGGCTGGCTGGCTCTGGAAATGAGGGAAGTATTGATCTATTTTTTCACTGCTATAGTGAAATACTCAAAAGCTACCTCATAAAGAGATGTGCTTCTATAGCTTTCAGTTCTGAAGGTACAAAGTCGGAGGGCCTCATCAACTCGTAGTCTTGCTGGAAGATTTAAAAGACAACAAAAAAGATGCTACTGCTTCCTTTGTGGGTGTTTTGCAATATATATAACCGCTGGGATTCTGTTAGAATGGCCAAGGACGTCATAAGAAAACCCACGGAAACAGCTAACCTGACTCAGAGAAACTCATAGAGTCAACAACCAGGGAGCCTGCATGTGACAGTTGTGGAGCCTGGCCTATTCGTGGGGCTCCTAACAAGGGGAGCTGGGTCTTCCCTGATGCTTTAGCTGGCTCTTGGGAACCTATTCCTTATACTGAACTGCCTTGTCCAGCCTCAATACAAGGCTCCCCTTGTATTTAGGAGGTGCTTAGTCTTAGGGCAAATTAATATACTATGCTTTGTGGTATATTGATGATACCCACGGGTGGTCTGAAAAGAAACAGCTAAGTGGATTGGAAGGAAGGGAAGAGGGGAAGAAATGGGAGGAGAGGAGGGAGAGGAAACTGCAGTCAGAACATAAAGAAATAATAGATAAATAAATAGATAAATGAAGAAAAAAGTATTCAAGTATGACAACATACTGTGCTCTCACCAAAGTGCCAGTTAGTAGTTAAACTTAAGCTATTTAATGTTATTTAATATAGTGATTTAAAAAAAGGCATAACAGCTAAAGACCACATGATTTTTGAGCTGGATCTTTTTGCTCTGAAATGAAGGAATCTGGTAAAACATAAATGAGATCTGAATGTTAAATGGTATCAATGTGTTACCATCGATTCCTAATTTGGATGGCTGGATTGTGGCTGAAAGGAAAGTACTAGAAGAATATGAATCATAAAATGGCCAGATTGCGGTCATAGTTCCAGGGGGAAAAAATTCTACTTAAATTTTTTTCTGCATTTTGGGGATCATTTTTTTAATTGAGTGTGCATTTACAAATTCACTTTTATGCAATAGCCAAGTCTCCCTCCTAATGCTGCTTCTGTTCTCTTAATAGATAGGAACACTTCCCCTTTTCTTAGGGGTCAGGTCAGCTTCAAGCCAGTCACTTTAATCAGAGGCAGCCCTCAATCTGTGGTGTGGAATCTGGCAGGAGCTGACAAAGGACAGTGAAATAAGCAGTGTCCTTTTCACTAAAGGAGCCACAATGTCCTTACTTCACTTAACACCTGATTAAAACACCCAAGTCCATTCAGGAAGTGCCAAGGGCACTGGAGTATTCTGTATTAACATTTTTGTTTCATGATCAGTTTCTTTCTAGTCCCTTTGATAGAAAAAGACGGAGCCATTTTGAACCACCTCCACCACTCCACTCCATATACAGACTTCCCCTATCCTTCTCCAGGGTCTAAGGCAGTGAGTACCCTCATTTTCTCACAATTTGCCAGATCTAATTCAGGTCCCACAGCTAGTGTCCTAGACTAGTCTGACCACTGTGTCTGCTCTGCCACTAAGCTCAAGGCTTCATCAGGACCCACCCTACCTACAATCACACAAGTCCCTTCACAGATTTCCTAAGTCCTCCTTCTGGGTCTAGCCTGGTGACTACCCCAGATCTCCCCATCCACACCTCTCTACAACTTACCAGATTTAGCCTTGGTCCCATAACCAATGTACCTAGTCTGGCCTTTACCGCCTCACTGCAAAGGAGCTCTAGGCTGGCCTGTAGCCTCCCTACCTATCCCACCAAACTATGGGACTTTTCTACATTATATCCAACCTTTCAACTCTGACCCCCACACTCCAGGCTTTGAAGATAAAACACAGTCTGTACATTATCCCTTCTAACTACCTGACCCAACTCATGCCAACATCTTTTCCTTTTTCCTAACTGTTCTTTCCATAAAAACTCAGAACTAATATAGAAAGTCCACATGCACATATCTCACCTCCAGAATGCCAACAATATGAAAGACAAATCCAGTATCTTATTTCCAAAATCAGTCCTATAGAAACACTTGCCAATGAGAATTACCTAAATGTACTCCAGAACACAGAAGTTAAATAAACCATCATAAACTCCTCAAAATATTTGAAGAAGACACAAAGAAATGGCTCATGAAATTGAGTAGAAAGAACTTAAGAAGAGTAAATGTTTGAAGGATGCCCAAGGTAACATGTGAGAGTGATTGTCACAAACCATTGTGGGTCATGATACAAACACAGATCAAGCAATTGATAACTCAGCTGTCAACCCACCAGAAAAATGACTCTCAGGTGGGTTACTCATCAGCAAGTCTTATAGACCACTGACGATGAACACTGTTGCTTCCACCTGTAATTTCACTTATGCAAGAACATCCATCTCTCTCCATTTACCATGCATTTCCATGTAATGTGTACATGTAATCTCATGATTACATCTCAATCTTATGGGCACACATATTTGTGGATTGTCAGAAAGATAACTTTCATGTACTGTATAATTTTGATGAATAGAAACATATTAAAATATGCTCCATAGCTAGAGCTATTGTTTCATGTGGACTAAGACACTTAGAGGACTGTTCTCCATCCTTGGCTTACTGATAGGGCAAATTGGCCAAGTGAAGTGTCCTTGGGATAGATTACAGGCAGAACTTTCACAGATTTTATTCATGAGCAAAATTGCAGATGCTTGGCCTTATTGGATCAAAGCCCTTCAAAAGATTTATAGCGGGTGATAGTGCAGGTGTCTGGCCCTGTTATATCATAGTCCTTCAAGATATCTACAGCACTTTTGTTGCCCTAAGCTTCCTCCACTGGCCCTGCCTTATCAATACCTACCCACTCTTATTCAAAAAGCAGTTAACACCTTGTATATTGTTTCTGCACCATTTTTAATGCAAAATTTTAGGGTCAATAGACTAAGTTTAGGTCCTGAGATTTAGCTAATTGATAGAAAAAGGCTGTTAACTGATTAACAATGTCTAGATGTTATTAATCACATAAAATAATACACAATATTCTTTGCCTTTTCCTTAAACGTCTGTTTCTTCCCTTGCTGATATCCCTTTAAGAGATAAGCCAGAACTCCTTCCAACCCAAAGCTGTTGTCAGTCACTAATTAATCTGACCAAGTCTTTGCCACATGTGACTTATCTATCTACAAAGAATGCTTGTCCCCAGAGAGTATGCCTTATAGCCTCTTTTATTATTAACAAGCTGCTAATGACATATTGATATAATGATATATATATGATATAATGATATATATATATATGCATGCTTGGGAATTTGTAATGGAAAGAAAGAAGATGAAGACAAACTAAGAACGTGGAACAGTAAAGAGCACCTAGAATGAAGAGCATTTGCCTGTGTATATGAAATTATTATAGAAATATTTTCCTTCTCTTGCTCCTGGAAGCATTTCTTGGAGGACCCTGAGTAGGGGATGAGGGCTGGTCTGTCCATCTCTACAAAAACACAAACAAAAGGCTGGTGGAAATGACAAAGACAATCCAGGACTTGAAAATGAAATTTATTCAGGAAATTGAAACTGAAGAAGACTCAAGATGAAATAAATTCAAGGTCATAGACAAGCTTTTCCACAAGATCTTAGGAAAAAAACCTCCCCAAACTAAGGAAAGACACATCCATACAAATACAATAAACACAGAACACAAAATAGACAAGAACAGAAAAAGAAAATCCCCATGGCGTCTTTTAGTTAAAACACTAAGAATACACAAAAAAAGAAAGTGTATGTAAAACATCCAGAGGAGGAGAGGGAGAAATATTGTAATACATATAGTGTATATGCACTATTCATACACATGTATAATATGTAATGTATTATATGTATGTTATATAATATATATGTGTCTTATTGTACTTTTATTATATATAATTATATTGTATATAAGGACAGAAGAGGGAGGGATCAGGTGGGAGCAGATGGGATGGAAGGAGAGAGTTCAGGGAGAGATGGCTGAAATTGGGGGAGGGGAGGCCTTTGGAAGATGGTGTGGCAACCTAGTGCAGTGGAAACTTCCTGGGATCTATGAAGATGATCCTAATGGGGACTCCTAGAAATGGGGAATTCAGTCTCAACTGTTCATCTCTTGTAGCCAAGCAGGGCTTCCAGTGGCAGGACTGAGTTCCATGCAGTTGAATTGTTGACTGCAGAGTTCCCATGAAGATCCCCAAACCACTCAGGCTGATGTCAGGACAGAAGGTGGTTCTCCACAAACTGATGCAGGGTTGGAAGCATTGTGGGACAGCCAGGACAGCTCATCGAATATAGGGAGATAAAGCTGGTGCCTGCATGGAGCCTTAACCCTTGAATTCTTGTCTCTTTGGTGTGAGAAGGTACTCCGTAGGCTACCAAAAGAGAAACATAGGCACCAACCCAGCCACAAAACCTTTGACCAGCAATCATTACCCTGCCTGCAAGATGTGCTGGGGCAATGGTGGTACAGAACTTGTGGAAATGTCCAATAGATGTTTGGTTTAACTAGGTCCACTCCATGAGGAAACCTAAGCGTAACGCTGCTTGAAGGGCCAGGAACCAGAGACTGGATAGCCCAGAAACCTAGTGTAGAACTAAACTCAATGGGCCTAATTAAATAAAATCAATGAAACAATTCTAATAATAGTCTGCTATACTCAAAGACCAGTGCCTTCTCCAGTCAACATCAGAGAGGCTTCCTCCAGCAGCAGATGGGAACAGATACAGAGACCCACAGCCAGACATGATGCTGAGAGAGAGGCTATACTGGAGGAGTCTCCATTGTGTCCCCCCCACCCCCGGACCTTGGTGAACCCCAGGGAAGAGGGGGCGGAAAGACTGTAGGAACCAGAGAGGATGAAGGGACACCAGGAGACCATGGTTCACTGAATCAACTAAGCAAGGGTCACATGGGCTCACTGAGACTGAAGCTTCAAGCTCAGGGCCTGCATGGGTCTGCACCAGGTGGTCTGTGTATATGTTGTGGCTGTTAGCCTGGTGTTTTTGTGGGACGTCTAACTGTGGGAGCAGGTGTTGTGGGATATTTTGATCAAATTCTGATGACTCTGAGACTAACAATAAAGTTCGCTTTGAGTCAGAGGCCAGAGCTAGCTTTTAGCTAACCAAAAATTAGCCATAGAGGTTTCAGAGGACAGAAGAGTTACCCGGGAAGGAGTAGGCAGGGCTTGGAGAGAGTCTTCATCCATTTTAGATCCAGGACAAGAAAGAAAGAAGGAGACCCCAGGAGACACAGAGAGGAAACAGGAGATGCAAGATGGAAGAGAGGTAATACCATGTGATAGAACGAAGATTAATATAAGTGGGTTAATTTAAGTTAGAAGAGCTAGTTAGGAACAAGCTTAAGCTATAGGCTGAGCTTTCATAAATAATAAAAAGTCTTAGTGTCATTATTTGGGGGTTGGCTGGTAGGACAAAAACCAGTCATTATAGAACTATCTAAATTAGGTTAATTAAGTTGAAAAAAACCCGTCCTAAATGTATCTTCTATTGTGGCAGGCAATAGAATCCTTATGCTCAGAGTGAATTAAAAGGAGACACTGAGCTGAACACAAAGATTCAATTGATTTCTACTTCCCATCTGTGAATTCAATAAGCCCCCTCTTGCTCCTGAAGCAATATGTTGCCTGCCACAGTGGACTGTAGCCCCTGGCACAATAAATCACAATAAGCATCTTTACGATGCTTCTGTCAAGTATTTTGTCAGGGCAGCAAGACAAGTAACTAATACAGCCAAGAAAGGAAAGGAGGAATGGACTAGGACCACACCATGCCCTCAAGGACACGCTCCAGTGACCTAAAGATCTTTTGCTAAGCCTTGCTCTTAAAGGTCCCAGCATCTCCCAGCAGAACCACCCTGGGAACCAAGCTTGTAACATGACCCTTTAGGAGACATTTTATAAGCAAAATACAGCAATCTGTGAGTGTTCCCAGTGGGTTAGCTTGCCATTTGTATTTTGGTATCGATTTTTCCATATTTACTTGTAAGCCTGCTTTTTTAAAAAAGACTTTTTGGATGTGAGGCATGATGGCTCATGACTGCCATTCTGGTACCGGAGGTGCTGAGGCGAGATGGTGACCAAGAGTTCAGGCTGACAGCCAGTGGGTTCCACACCAACATGAACTAAGCATGAGACTGGCTCACAACATATTATATACATTTTGGAGCAAATTTAGATGCTACACACAATGTCTTTGAAGTAATTTAAATTTTTCACCTACTTTTAAGACCGAACATTTAAGTTTTATACAGAAGTATTTTGTTCTCCATCAGTATATCTCATTTCTTTTTTTCCTTTAAGAAAATGAAAAGTCGGGTGGGGTTATTCTGACCAATAGCTGACATTTTTTTAAAAAAAAAAAAATAAGCTTATTTATAAGAGCTACAGATTGAGACTTCCAGATCTCGTCCTGCTCACAAAGGGGCCTGCGCTATTGCCCCCATGGTGCCAGACAACACACAACCACACACAAAAGCCCTACCTGCCATTCAAGAGCCACCCAGGTTGTCACTTGCTAGATCTTCTACACACAATTATTTGCTTGGTTGTCTGGGCTGTGGTATTTTGTTTACGCTGTTGCAACCACAATGGCCACTTTGGAAATGGACACACAAGCCATTTGTCTTCTCCAGAGGATCCGCCTTGTTTATCATGTGCTGTGACTGGTTCCTAACAAGTGCACAATCAAAGCTTGTGAGTGAAAGGACGAATAAATAATCGATTTGGGGTTTAGATAACACTTAACAACTTGCAGGGGCAAAGGACCATCACCTGCCTTTATATCCAGAGTTTCTGATGCCTGATGCTGCACAGAGCCATTACGCAGCATCCACCACAGCTAACGTGAGAGGTATTTAAAGCTTAGGGATTTTCCCCTAGCAAATTTCACTTTTTTGCACAGCCTGAAAATTAGAATTCTAAAACCATCCAGAAGGTCTGCCGTGCTGTAGCCATTTTCATCCTTCTCTGCTAGGTTCTTACCTCGCTACTAAGAAGAACGAAATGGATGGACCATTAAGGGTGAGTGAAGCAAAGAGAATCTTATTTACCAGCATTGAAAACTGTAAGGTATAAATAAGTAAGAGTGGATCAGTGGTTACAAGCAGAGAGCAAATCACCAGAGAAAAGCAGTTTATATAAGCTCAAGTGGGTTCTTATTAGCTGGGTATGAAAAGATAAGGTAATGTCCTACTTAGGTTTCTGCAGCCATGATAAACACCAGGACCAAAAGCAACTTAGGAAATGGTTTGTTTGTCCCAGTCCTGGTCCACCATAGAGGAATACTGAGGCAGGAACTCAGAGGCAGAGACCAAAGAAGAATGCTATTTAGAGATTTGCTCAGCTTGTTATTTATATAACTCAGGAGCTCCTGCCAGGGATGGCCCCACTCACAGATAACTGGGTCCTCCCATATCAAACATTAATCAAAAAAAAAATTTCCCCCGTTTATGTATACTTACCTATGTGACAATTTGGTGGTGTTGGGGGGGCGGTTTCTTAATGTAGGCTTCCTCTTCCTAGATGCTCCTAGTTTGTATTGAGCTGACAAAAATCTAACCAGCAGAAATAAAAAGTCTGAGAATCAATCAGGAGATTGGCTGCCAAGTGAGGGTGGGGTGGGGAAATGACCACCGAAAGGACTTTTGATTCCATCTGAAGAGTTTTGCATGGACTATTACAGAGTCCATGAATATGGGTAAGTAGGTACTCAGCTGTCTAGACCTTGGGGTCCAAAAGGCACCCAGTAGTGTTAGAGTTTCTTTTTTCACTGACCACCATCACAGCAGAGGTCCAAAGGGGGCACTCTTACCTCTGTAACATCCAAGGATAATACATTCACAGTGCCCATATGAAACCCAACAGTTAGGCATGTTAACCAGGCTAAATTCAGAAAATTCCACCCAGAAAGGGAACTGTAGGGGGATTATGTTATTCCATTGTAAATAATTGTCCTCGCCTATACGTTTAATAAAAAGCGCTGATTGGCCAAAGGCAGACAGGAAGTGTGGGCGGGGCTACCAGACTAAGAAAACTCTGGGAACAGGCAGAACAGAGCAGAATGCCAGAGAGAAGCCAGAGGATGCAGAGGACAACTATGCTGCTCTGAGAAAAGGTACAAAGCCACATGGCTGAACAGGATAAGAGTCATGGGTTAGATTAAGGGTAAAGAGTTAGCAAGTTATATGCCTGGGCCTTAGGCCGATCAGCCTAAAACTATTGTAAGCATCTGTGTGTCTCTGCAGGTCTGTGGGTCTGTGGGCCTAAACCTTGAGGCTAGGCCCAAAAGTCCGGGCCAGAAACCTCATACTACAGGGAACTTTTTTTTTTTTTTTTTTAAACCAAGAGCCACCAATACCTATACCCAGATCTAGTTGAAGGACTGCAGGTGTACTACTAACATTTAGCCCCTATAGAAGACCTATAACTTAGAGCCTGTCTCCCCTTTCTATAGGTGCGAAGGCTGAGAAATGGGCAGCAAGCTAATTCATTTGTCTTAGAGTAATTGTTCTAAGATGGTGCTGTACTCTCATCATGCTGAGCATCACACTTGCCATCCACGGACCTATCAACCCATCAAATGTTATATACACACCATGAGTCAAGGTCAAAAGACAAGAATTGAGACCCAGAGCAGGGCATGGCTGCACCTGGCTTACATAGCTTGTTCCTAGCTGATCTGGGCTATAATCAAGGACACTGGCTGCCAGCCCTGCTGGCTTTCTTGAGTGGTACAGCATCTCTGTTCTTAGTTTCTCATTAAGCCGCTTCCAAAAAACTATACCATGGATATTGCATTATTCTTTAAATTGGTTTAAAGGCAAAGAAACTAGTTAGCACTTGGCATGGTGGTGCATGAATGCCTCTCATCTAGTACCTGAGGAACAGAGGTCAGAGGGCTGTGGTTTTTAAATTTAGACTGGACTATACAGTAAGATATTGTAAATAAGAAATGAGCCCATGTTTAGCAAAGTGACTTCAAGGTACTAGTCCATCCCACCTCCCAGTCCCAGCCTATGGTGTCTAGTATGTCCCAGATAGGTTAGTCTGGTAACCACGGTGAATGAGACAGAAATTTAAAAGTAGGAAGAAAAGGAAGCAGGAAAATGCATAAATCTGCTGCCCATACACCAAGGTTTCCTTCTTTCACAACCTGACCAGCAGAAGTTCCTGCTGGAAGTGTTGTAGCATCAGCTTTTTAGCAGCTGAACTACCAAATACTGTGCCTCAGGTCAGTGATCTTGTAGTAAACAAACCTCACTTTCCCCAGTAAGCAATGCTTTAATCAAGGCTCCAGAGCCATACAATGAAAAGAGAACCATGGGGGGAACATATATTAACCAATAAGATTTTCTTTATAAACGCTTAGTCTTTCTAAGTATATTCCCCAGTTTATTCGTCATTTACATCATTGTCAAGGGATTGAAGGTTTTTCAGATCTAGGAAAAAAAATTGAAATTAAATAGAATATAAGCTTAAATTTCACGTGTATTCAAATCTGGAATGAAAGATAACTAACTAATAATTTGCTCTCCTATGTTGTCTGCCTTCAGACCGAGTGCCAGCATGTTTCAGAAATCTAGAAGGAATGGTAATTTGTGACATCCTTTCCCGGGAAAGGTGGAAGTAGCCTATGTCCTCCTGCCTGCTCCCCAGGAGTGACAGGTTTTTTAGGATGCACTACTTTCTAAGCCACATCAGTACCACTTGGTGAAATCCAGATTCACTGTGTCTTTTAGAATCTATCTGCTCTCCTACAAAAGAAGTCTCTGCTTGGTTGTCATAGTATTAGATAACACAATCAGTATTAGCATTTTGATCATGACAGTAACAATTTTCCTTGAAGGGGCTCGGGTATGACCATGTCACCTAATTCAGCAAGGATGGATCATAATCTTAAAAACTACTGTCCAGCCAAAGCAGGCTTTTGTTTTTTTTTTAGCTGCAGATCAGAGAACAAGAAAAAGAATGGTATGGAATTGCTTTTCCTGTTCTTCCTCTCAGGAATAAACAGCTCTCTCAAATGCCACACAGGCTATTCTGTGATGAACTAACTCCGCTGTTGCTTTTCTGCCTTTTTAGTGTGAAGTAATTTGTTTATGTTCTTCATTAAAGTTTAGATAGAGCCGGGGTAGCTGGTATATGTTCTGACCAGAGATGTAAACGATTATAAGATACACTATTGGCCTAAGGGAGCTTCTAATCCAGTAAGAAAGTGAGACACAGACTAAGCGAACATGGCAAGCAGTACAAGAGCCGCAAGAGAGAGATGTGTGACGCTGTGAAAACTAAGGAGAGACCATCACGAGCTGTGCTCAGAAAAATTTAAATCTCAAAAAATTAAAAGTAGACTTACCATACAACCCAGCTGTTTCGCTTCTGGTCAGACACCCAGAGAACTCCACATCCTTCCATGGAGATATTTGCACCCCACGTTTACTGCTTCTTTATTCACCATAACAAAGAATTAGAATCAACTTAGATGTTCATCACCAGATGAATGGATAATAAAAATTACCTACACACATAAATGTGTATGTATGTTGACATACTATTCAGATCAAAAATAAGTGTAAAAACAAAATTTGCAAGTAATGGAATGGTCTTAGAGGGTATATTATTGTGTGAGACCACACAGTCTCAGAAAGAAAAAAACCACCTGCTTTCCCTTATATGTGAAACTTAGCAAATAATATAAATATATGAAAACAAATATGCATGTAGGCACAAAATACCATGCAGAAAAGAGTACAAGAATGGCTGAATATTAGGGGATGTAGAAAAATAAAATGCAGGTTGAGGCACAAGTCTGAATGAGGACATAAAGTTAATTGTTTTTCTAGTTCTAAATTTATCGTGAATATGACAATTTTGGTGGTGTATAAGTGCATAAATCATATTTGACAATGGAAGTGTGAAGTCCAGTGTAAAGTTCCACAACTTAAAAATGGCTGTTATAACTATATAGTGAACTGTATAGTTCATTGAGACATTTAGATATTGGGTCTGGTTAATTTCAGTGTGTACTTTGTTTAATGCAGATTTTTTATAATAAAGGTTATTATATTAAATTTTAAATGTGTATTTTACTAATAAAGAACTTTATAACCATATTAAAGAAATGTATATCTAGGCACAATGATACATGCCTCTAAACCAAACAATCATGCTCATGAAAGAAGAGAGTCATGACTATGAGAACAGGCCGAGTTTATTGGGCAGAGTTTTATGGAGAAACATAATCAATAGAATGAGTATAGAGTAGCAGATTGGCTTTCCACATATGGGTAGTCTAGCAGTGGCTGTCTTCATGCTAGAGAGTCTGAGAACCTGGTAGCAGCTCTGTCCATAAAGCTAGATGTGTCTGCAGTCTCAATCCTGTGCAGAAGTCCTGGAAGAATCCTGGAAAGTCACTGATGACCTTTGGAAAGCCAAAGACACTGGGTTCTGATGACTATGAAGGATGGCAATAGCCACAGTGGCAGGGTAGATATACTCACAAACAAGAGAGAAAGGCGAACAGAAAAAAGCAATAGCTGCCCCTCATATTTCATTACATCTGGAGAAATGCCACCCCCTCCGGGGGGAAAGTCTTCCCTTTACTTAATCCTCCCAGTAAATACCCTTCCAGACCTACCCAGAAACTTGGCTTTTCATTGATTCTAGATATACACAAGAGACAACCAGGACTAGCCATCCTAAGTCCCCTCATTATCAACCTGGCATCCAATCACATCTCCTTACATCTTGCTTAATTTCCAAATGAAGACAATGACAAGATAAAAATAATGCCTAGCATGATATATCTATCACACAGACAACCTCAAGTGCACTCTTTCCTCCTCTGAATAAATGACAGCATCCCTTGAAGAATGCTTAGTCTTTTAGCGCCCTATAAAATAATATGATACACATATTTCTAACACATACCTATGGGCGCTATCTCAATCAGTGTTGCATTATATGGGATAGAAATTAAGGAAAGAACACAAATATCTGATCATTGTACTTGTCTATTCTTAATAAAATAATATAGAAATATTCATGACAATTATAAGCCTCATTCCTGTAGCTGGTCTCAAGGTTTTAGCTGGTATTTATAAGTACCTTCTTCTATTACTCATCTTATGTTCTTCAGTCCTAAAGAAGCCCCTCAGCAAGTGTTGGATCTTTACAAGAAGGGGTGACCCCCACCTTCATTTCTGGGGGGTTTGAGCCATTTATCAACCTGTCTATATTTGATTGCTGCAGTTTCCCACTGACCTTAACCACAGAACATGATAACATCAAGAGACATCTGTCACCGACACCTCATCGACACCTCATTGGGTTCACTGAGTCATACAGTGCAAGTGGCATGACAGCCTGGACCTGGACCTGTCTGGTCCTACTCAAAACCGGCCACTTCCTGAGTCACTTGGTACCTGGGCCAGAGTAACCCAACAATGAAGAATGTGCTGCCTCTAGAATCCAATCAGCCCGCTCAACACTGCTTCCTTTATGGTGGTGGGAGGGTCTAGGTAAAACAATTTATCCTTCACTTTTGAAAGCATTTCTCTGTACGCCACTGAACTACTAGCAATTTCACAGAAATGACCCATCTCACTTCTACACAGGCAAAATGGGAGACAATTAAAGGGAAATGTGATGGGAGCCAAAATACTTTCATCTTTCCACTCTTTGGTGGTGGGACTGATTTTTGTAATCTCTCCGGGGTTATGATATTGCTTTTGGTTTAGTATTTTACCTGGTAGAGGCAAGTCTAACGGCTTCTAATTGGCATCTTCAATTCTAATCCTAATTCTACAAGGCAGGGAGCTCGTGTGGGGATTCTGCTAACCTTTAAGTATATGTCTCTCAGTTATGCATTCTGAGACTGAGCATAAAGTAAAGGATGTGTTTGGGAACCCACTGCAACTACCGTGAGCCAACTCTTGGTGAAAGCTCACTAGATGATGAGACATCTCAAAACCCCTCGTCTTGGGATTTCCATTGCTGGGAAGAGACAGCGTGAGCCCTGCAACTATCGTTTGCTTGTTACTGTTGTCTTCTTCTTTGTTTGTTGTTCTTGCTTGTTTTCCAAGACAGGGTTTCTCTGTGTAGTCCTGGCTGTCCTGGAATTCGCTCTGTAGACCAGGTTGACCTCCAATTCAGAATGTGTCCGTCTCTGACTCCAGAGTGCAGGGGTTAAAGGCATCACCACCACGCCACTGCAACTTTCAGAAGGGAAAACCTTTCATTGGGGCTGGTTTATAGGAGGTCTAGTCCATTGTCCTCATGGGGGGAACATGGTGATATGGAGGCAGACATGGTGCTGGAGACGGAGCTGAGAGCTCTACATCTTGATTCACAGGCACACTAGGCATAAACTGAGTATGTGGGACCTCAAAGTCCACCCTCACAGTGACATACTCCCTCCAACAAGGCTGCACTTTCTAACAGTGACATTTCCTATGGGCCAAGCATGCAAACGCATGAGTTTATGAAGGCCACTCCTATTCAGACCACCACATTTCACTCCATGACCCCCCAAAGTCTTGAGCGATACCATAAAGAAAGTCATTCATTTCTACTTCAAAAATCCCCATAGTTTACCACAGTCTCAAGGCTGTTTAGAGTCCAGAGTCCAAGGTCTCTGAGATTCATGCAATTTCTTAACTGTAATCCCCTGTAAAATCAAAATTAAAAAGCATATCACATACTTTCAACATATAATGACAGAGGTATACATTACCATTCCAAAACAAAAGGAAAGGAGCCTCGTGAGGAAATACTGGACCAAAACATGACCAAAAACCAACTAGGCAAACTCCAAACTCTGCATCTCCATGTCTGATGTCAAAACACTTGTCAGACCTCCAACTTCTTTAAGCCTTGTTGACTGCAAAAACTTTTCTCTCTTGGTCTGGTTCTGCTCCCTGTTAACAGTTCTCCTTGTAGGTATCCCATAGATCTGTCATCTCCAAAATCTTGGTGTCTCCAAGGCAAATCAGGCTTCACATTCACAGATTCATGCAATAGCCATGCAGGTACAACCCTGACACATGCCTGGCCTCAGTGGCTTTCCTTGGTCATGAAGGGAAATCCCACAACCCCTTTCTTGTATCCTTGATTCTAAAGCCAGAACCACATAACCAAAGCTGCCAAATTCTGCTACTTGCTGGGGTTAGAACATAGCCCCCTGGCTCAATTGTACCTTAATTAGCTTTCTGTGTTTGACGGTTTCCTTCGCTGATTAATCTTGCTCTGTAGACCAGGCTGACCTTGAACTCAGAGATCCCTCTGCCTCCACCACACCTAGCCCTAAGCTTTTATTTAGTTCTTTTTCACAAATTGGAAGGTTAGCTGGGGGAGGAGGTTGTCCTGGGGTTGCCACTCCCTTTATTCCATCTAATATCAAGCTTTTCTTTAATCTGTTTATCTCCTAGAACACTGGAGTTAGCTCCATTCCACTTCCCTGTGTCCCTCTTTCCTTGAACTGTACATTTTATATTTTTCCTTATTCAGCTTTGCTCCTCTTCATTATAAGTTGTCAGAGGAGCTAACACTAATAACCACATGACAGACTCGATACTAAGCTGTTTAGAGGTTTTCTCTGCCGATATAACTAATTCAAAATGCTTTCATTTAGATTCCGGAAGGTTTTTTGGACAGGGCAGAAAGCAGCCACTCTTCACCAAAATATCAGAATAGTTTCTAGACCGTATACTAACATTAATCTCTTCTGAACTCTCTTGAGCTGGTTCAGATCACTCTCAGCACCACTGTCTTCCATGTAGCTGTTAGGATGGCCCATTAAACTCGACCGTTTCTCTAACCAAAGTCCCAAAGTCTACATCCCTCCAAAGAAAAGCACGGTCAAGCCTATCATGGTGATACCATTCCTGGTACCAACTTCTGTCTCAATTAGGGTTTCTATTGTTGTGAAGAGACACCATGACCATAACAACTCTTATATAGACAGGCAACATACAGGCAGGTATGGCAAGCATGCTGTCACTGAGCAAGATCTCAGTGCAATTAACTTATTAACTTTAAGTATGCTATTACTTGTATAAGTGATTTGATGCCTGCTAATTCAGAAGTATGACTGAATACCTTTTTAAAAATAATCCTCATATTTAGAGACCCACAGCGATGCCTGACCCATGCTATTGGGAGCTCGCTGACTCGGAAACAATCACCGAGGAACCTTCATGGAAAGGAACTAAACCCTCCAATGGTAGATGACTATCAAATGGCATGGGCAGTTAGTGGAGCCTCTTGCAGTAGGATCAGACTATGTTCCTGGTGTATGAACTGACACCTCGGAGGCCATTCCCTACAGGGGAACACCTAACTCAGCCTTAATACAGGGATAATGGACTCGGACCTAACTCAACTGGATATGCCAGACTGATCTGACCCACCTTGGGACTCCTTGGGGAATAGATGGGAGGATGGGGTGGGGAGAGGCTGAAGGGGGACTGGGAAGGGCTGGAAAGAAGGAAGGGAGGGAGAACAGAGATAGATATGAAAAAAATTATACAAAAAATAATCCTCATATTTATAGGACTTCTTTCTTCCTTTCTTTCTTTCCTTCTTTCCTTCCTTCTTTCTTTCTTTCTTTCTTTTTTTCTTTCTTCCTTTCTTTTAAAACAGGTTTTCTCTGGCTGTCCTAGAACTCACTTTATAGACCAGACTGGCCTTAAATTCAGAGATCAACCTGCCTCTGCCTCCTAAGAGCTGGAATTAAAGACGTGTGCTACCACTGCCCAACCCATTTATGGGATCTCTATGATTAATCTTGATAAAACGCCAGGTGGACTGCAAAAGCAGTTTTCTTCACTGTATTCCTGTGCTTTATTGCCTTTGTTGAGTATCTGATGAGCAGAGTTCCAAGATTTTCTAAAAGGTGTTGGGCATTCCTTACTTCCTTTTCGTCCTATATTCATGTTGGGTCTGGTTATCAGGCTAGGCACCTTTCTAGTTCAATGTTTTGCTGCCTCTTTTGATATGGTGTCTCAATGTTTTGCTCAAGCTAGCCTTAAGCTCCTGAGTTCTGGTGAATCCGCACCACCGGCACTCAAACGGGCTGAAGCTGAAATCAATGACCTCTGTGCACTGTCACATCTGGATGAGGTCATAAAAGTGGAGGGAGGCCTGACATCTGTTTCCTGTGATCATTACTTTCATAGCCTTCCTTCCTAGTTTGAGTTTTCAGATGCCAAATGGTAGGGGTTTTATGACAGAAACTTTCTAGTATTCTTTACATTTATAAGGTGACTTACCTGCATGAGGACTCTGATGCCAACTGGGAGTTGACATTAAGAATTCTCCTACATACCTTAAGTTCTCAACCATCTCTACATTTGATGGGTTGCTGAGGGTGATAACAACTTGCCTCCGATGCCTATCTTGATTTTCTTAGCTGGTCTCAGTGGGACACTTATTTCATAAACATATAGTCGGCTCCAGATGAAGCTTCTGTTAAGCTCCATGCCCAATTCTATGCCCCAATTGGGAGATCAACTCAGATTTGCATGTTCGGTTCTCGAAGAACACCACATTGTTGTTTCTCCAACACCATACACCAGAAGACGGGATAATAATAATCCAAATTATTATTTTTCCTTTTAATTTATTCTTCTTGTCTTTTACATCAGGCCTCACAATCCCTCTCATTTCCCTCCCCACAAAAAAACAAAATAATTTTTTTTTTTTAAAAAAAAAGGAAGCTTCTCATCATGGAAGCTGCAGTATAGCACAGTGAGTCATGAAGTAAACCCCTTTCTCCATACATTTTTACATGCAGGCATTCATTGAGAAGAATCATTGGCCTGGGTCAAGGCCCCTGGTCTCTATTACACCATCACCATTGACACTGGGTCTTCATTGGGACTGTTCCAGGACATCTCATTGCTGCCCTATGTTGTAGAGATCCTGTATCCCTGGGTCCACAGACCCAACCCACTCCACCCCCACAGTTGCTACAGATGGGGTGGATGTTGTGGGCCAACTTATAAATCCAGTTATGAGTAGTTACAGGTTTGGTCAATTCCCCAGCTCTTCCCTGTCTTCACCACCAGGATGAGCTCTCCAGTATTTCTCTGGCTAGTTCATCCTTTGCAGAGACAAACAAGGGGCAGGGCCAGTTCTCTGGCTTTCATGTCCACAGAGCCTGTTCTTCCACATCAATACCTTGAGGGCTGGCTCTACTGTGTTGCCCAGGTGCAGTGGAGGCGCCACTCACAAAGGGCTGATGAGGGCCAGAACCAGCTTTGACACCTGCCTCAGACACTGATGGGAGTACATTTTTCTCCTACCCATGTGGACACATGGCAGATGAAATATGGGGACAGCTCCTCATGCTCAAGAGATCGGGGCTGGCTCACCCTCACCTCTGCCAACAGGGTCAGTTCTACTGTGCCACCCAGGCAAGGTACAGGGTCCACTTCCCTGAGTACTACAGCTGGTAAGGGAGACAGTCAGCTCCCTAACCCACCACAGGTGGCAGGGTCAAAGGGGTAGGGCATTTTTCCCTCACCCTCACTACCACATGGCAGATGAGGAGAGTATGGCCAGCTACCCCACTCCTCAGGGCTATCTCACCTGCACCTCTGTCAACAGGGTCAGTTTGGCCTTTTTGAGTTATACACACTCTTAATGGAGCCCATCTCGGCCAGACTTGAATGAAAGACTACAAAGGAGGAGACGCCATGACTACAGCAACCTTTACAAAGGAAAACATTAAATTGGGGCTGGCGTGCAGTTCAGATTTAGTCCATTACTGCCATGGCAGGAAGCATGGGAGTGTGCAGGCAGACATGGTGCTGGAAAAAGGGTGGAGAGTTCAACATCTGAATCAGCAAGCAGCAGGAAGAGTGACACCAGGCTTGAGCATCGGAAACCTCAAAGCCCATCCCCAGCAACACACTTCCTCCAGTAATGCTTGTGTGATCAAGCACTCAGATGGCGTCTATAGGGGCCATTTTTATTCAAACCACCACAAGAAGGAAAGAGAGGGGAGGATTCCAGTGCAATATGAAGGACTTACAGTGAATGTTTACTACCTCTGTTCTTAAACTCCATCGCTTTTTTTTTATTTTATTTTGACAATTTGGACTAGAATTCTCTATTGTCCCTTTTTCACCGGGCTTGTCTGGCATTGTCACTGACTTGCTCTGAACTATTCTGTCCTTCCATTTCCCAACACAAAACAGGCAGAAATAACATTCCTTCCATTTTGTTTTATAATACAGTGGTGCTAGTCTGCCTTATCAATACTAAGTTAGAGTCTAGGGATTCTATTTTAGAGGGTTTTTTCCCCTCGAGCATGTGAACTTCAGGTTTTCTGATGGTAAACTAAAGATGCTGAAAGACTTCACTTCACAGACAAGCACCCAGCTTATCACTTGGCACATTTAACTAACATGAGCTACTTCCACCCTTCCTGGAATTTCTTTCTCTTCTGAGTCCTCTTGACCAGTGCTAAGAGGACCTAGGAAGAATGAGTCTTAGAAATTAGGAACTGCAATCTTGTTTGGAAATGCCCATTTTCATCTATTTCCACTGTCAGCAATCTCTACTATCATAGGATTGGAATAGAAGGCTTCTCAAGAAACAGATATTAAGACCAAGTTTGGAGTGTGTGGTGGTTGGGAAGAAAATGGCCCCTTAGGAAAGAGTGGCACCATTAAGAGGTGTGTCCTTGTTAGAAGAAGTGTGTCACTATGGGACAGGCTTTGAGGTTTCCTGTGCTCAAGGTTCACCCAGTGTAGAACACAGATTCCTTTTGCTGTCTGCTGTTCAAGATGTAGAACTCTCAGCTTCTTCTCCAGCACCATGTTTGCTTACCTGCCACCTACACGACAATCATGGACTAAACCTCTGAACTATAAGCCAACCCCAGTTTAAATGTTCTCCCCATATAAGAGTTGCCTTGGACATGTTTTCTCTTCACACCAGTAGAAACCTTAACTAAGACAAAAATATTTATTAGTGATCAACGCCTTTGAAAGGGATAAGTGAACAGGATAAAGCCGCAGGAGCTAGTGATCCTGTTAACATGTGAAGGTTTCCTAGAGAACGAAACACTCTCCACTAAAATCAAGAGCCTTGAGAAAATCCTAGCTGAGGACTGGGTGAAATGTCAGGCAGGCTTTCAAAAGATTCTACTAACAGGAATGAAGGTCTGTGTGACTGTCACCCATCACAACTGTCCCATGTTAGGCTAAGGTGACAGACAGGTGACGGGACCGTCTTCATCTCTATCACTCAGGGGAAAATTATAACCTTGGGCCAAACAGTCAAGACAAAGCCTACAGGAACTGATAGATGGAGGGGGTGGAGGTGGCTAAACCCAAAGTCTTTGGAAGGAGGATTGGCAGTCCATCTGTATATTTACTACACGTACCATCTCGTGCCTGTTCTTCCCCTGAATGTTGGAGATAATAATGGCTATGTCTAGTAGTGATGGCTTCTGAGTTAGTGTATGTAAAATGATTACAGCAGTGAGCACCGAGTAAGCTAATTGCACCAGGGCAAGTGTCACACCTTCTGCTGTAAACTGACACATCCTGAAAGCTCTGATCTTTGATCTCCTTTGTCAGACCATTAAACTGGGCTCATCTTTACCTCGTTGTGGTTGAGTTCTACAGCTCTTGCTGTTGAATCTCGTTGAATTTAGTTGAGAGTTTGCTTTCTTCTTTAGCTTTGTAGTCTGGGAATAGATCCCCAAGCCTTTTACACACTATGTAGGTGTTCTACCATCGAACCTCAAATAGTGGGCTTCTTAATTGCTGGGGTAGAAAGCTCTCCCATTTCTCCTCAGACTGTATGTTTATATTGTCTGTTTGTTTCTTTGTTTTATCTGAGTTAGGAGCCTTCTCACTGGCTTAAGTGCACCTATTCCCATTGAGTAAACAATGGTTAAAATTAAGTAAGGATAAAGAGATATAAGTGGAAGGGAAAATATTTTAGTTAAAAGCAGCTTACAAATGTACAACACACACACACAAATTTAAGCATGACAATTTAGAAGCAAAGAGGAAAGTATAAATGACAGAGTGACTGTAGATCAGTTTTAGCTAGAGTAATTTCTGTGACTGTAAAGCTGATGAAATAAATAACCCTTGACCTGGCTTTGCTTTCCTCCAAAATAAGCAATGGTGTGTGATTCTACTTCATGACAACTGGCTTGCTATTCCTTTGCTCTGAAAAAGCTAAAGTTACTAAAAGTCACATGAATTATTTTTTATAAACAATATCAGGAAATAGTGCTAGGTAAAATTTAGAATTTGACTTTGTCATCATACAAATATTTCCCTGCCCCAAGGGCTAGACACAAACTTCTTTTTATAGTAGCTCTTGGCTTTCATCTACCCAAGACAGAAGTACGAGGCAGCAAGTTCCAATTGCTATTTACCTGGATGATGGCTCTCTGTGTCATCTAAACAGACGCTGCTTGGAACATGATAGAAGGATATTTACCCTCTCACCTCATCAGTCAAGTAAAAACAAGCAAGCCCACAACTGAAGCAACAGAACAAAATTAGACGGCCATTTAAAAATACTTAGGCTGTGAGCTAAAGAGATGGATCAGCAGTTAAAAACACCTGTTTTTTTTTTTTTTCAGAGCATCTGAGTTCAGTTCCCAGTACCCACATGACAGATCACAGCCACTCCATAGGATCTGATTGATACTCTTTTTTGGCCTCCACAGGCTATGAGTCCCACCTGCCAGCTCCCAAATCATGACACAGAGACTTAAGGTCAGCCGATAGCTTAGGCTTATTTCTAGCTAGCTCTCATAACTTAAATTAACCCATTCCTGTTAATGTTTGTGCTGCTACATGGCTCTCGGCTCGTTATCCCATCTCCTACATAGCATGCTCCCTGTGTCTCCTCTCATCTCCCTTCTTCCCAGTGTCCTCTCTGCCCCAAAAGTCCTGCCTACCTATTGGCTGTTCGGCTTTTTATTAAACCAATCTGAGTGACACATCTTCCCAGTGTACAAAAAGATTATTCCACAATAAGCACTAGGCAGGCATGTGGTCCACATGCCTACATGCAGGCAAAACATTCATACATATAAAGGCATTAAAATAAGTAATTGTTTAAGGCCTAGACCTTGCTTTGCTTGCTCTTCTGTTGAATCCCATCATTCTCCACTAGGTTCCCATGCTTGAGCTGTTGGCACACAGGTGCAATCTTATCCTCCAAGTACAGTGTTCCTTGGACACTGGACCAAAACAGCTCATTCACTTCACTGTTATGCTTCTTCAGACTTTCTTCACATCTGAAGACAATTGTGCAATGATGCAGGAAGTGGATACAAACAGTGCTTTCTCCAGTCTCTCAGTTCTCCAAGGAAGCAGCAAAGGCTGCTTTATTTCAGTTCCCTTATAATTTCATAATGATCACGGTGGAACTCTGAAGGAACAAGGACTTCCTTTTTCCACTGAGAGGGAAAGTAACTAGAACTTTTCATGTCTTTTATCTTTTCAAGATAGTTTCATGCAGCCCAGGCTGGCCTGAAAGTTTCTCTTGAATGCACTTCCTGAAAATGTATTTCAGGCATTTACCATCATGCTGGTTTATGTCCTGCTGGAACTTGAACCCAGGACACTCGAACCCATGCAGGCTAGGCAAGCTAGGCAAGCACCAACTGATCCATATCCTCAGCTGCTGCCTGGGCTCCAGCTCCCCAGAAGAACTTGGTCTGGCACGTCTTCTGCCTGTCTGATTACTACTTCCTGGGCTGCAGAACTTTGGTCCAGGTGGCCAAATCAAGCTCTGCCCTAAGGACAAGCACCTCTGGTGTTTACTCCAGGAGTCTGTCCCCCCACTCACAAGGAACAACAGGACATATTTTTATTCTAAAATCGAATGAATTGAGGCACCTGACTCATGCTATGGATACCTACTGTCTTAGGGTGTTTATGGCTGCAAGGAAACACTATGAGCAAAAAGAAAGTTGGGGAGGAAAAAGTTAATTCAGCTTACAGTTCTACATTGCTATTCACCACTGAAGGAAGTCAGGACAGGAACTCAAGCAGGGCAGGATTCTGGAAGCAGAAGTTGATGCTGAGGCCATGGAGGGTGCTACTTACTGGCTTGCTTTCCATGGCTTGCTCAGCCTGCTTTCTTATAGAGCCCAGGACCATCAGCCCAGAGATAGCACCAGCCACCACGGTCAGGGCCCTCCCTCACTGATCACTAATAGAGAAAATGCCTTATAGCTGGGTCTCATAGAGCAATTTCCTTACCTGAGGCTCCTTCCTCTGATGACTCTAGCTTGTGCCAAGTTGGCATAAAATCAGCCAGTACAACCATTCTGCATCTTTTTTCCAGAAATCATGCAGACTTTATGCACAATTCCCTGGGGTCTTTACCATCACATAAAAACCCTGAGCTAGACCTGCCTGTTCTTAAAGGCATCTGTCTCCACTGGGGCTCAGGGTTATGATCCCAGTAGTAGGTCAATGGGGACAGTTCTAGACACCTGACAGCAGATCCATAATCAAGGACAGTCTGTGCAGAAAGCTGAGAGAGGGGCCTCAGAGAGGTGGTGGGTCTGCCCGCCCCCTCTCATCATGTGACTTGAAGATCCTCTTACTAACTGGAGAGGGTAGGCCCAGGCTTCTCATTTAAGGACTCACAGGAAAAAAGAGAACCAGGCTGGTACTGAGCAAATTACTCAACATTTTACAGTCAGAAGAACTCAAGAACTTGTTAGTGTTCCCATACACTTTGCATCCTATCCATCCACACTGCTGACAAAAATATGATAAATTAATAGAAAGCATAAGACTTGTGTTACAATATGGTTTCTGGGCCCCCTGGCAGTCAGAGGTCCAGATCCACAGACCTGCAGTCCCAGACCCCTTAGCCACCCACAGATGATCACGCCCCCAGAAATGACTCAAACACTTATATTAGCTTCATGCTGTTTGGCCTATGGCTCAGGCACATTGCTAGCTTGCTTTTTCATCTTAACTCAACCCATTTTCATTAATCTGTCTGCCACATGGCCCGTGGCTCACCTGTGTTCCTTACATGTTTCTTCTTTTGGTGGCTGGCTCGATCTGATCTGACTCCGCCCTTCCTTTCCTACCTATTCTGGTTCCACACCCCCCCCCCCCGCCCACTTTTTCTATGGAGTCTGTCATGGGTCAAAATAGCTCCTTTATTTAAAGATTGATATATTCACAGCATACAGAAAGACATTCCCACATCACACTTGGAGAAATCCATCAGTGTTCCTAGACTCCAATTGTATCTTATATACTTACCCAAATAATACATTATCTTAGACCTACCTCAGCTTTGTAAGTAATGCATGTATAATACATAGGCATGAAACATCATATCCCTCAAAAAGAACTGGATGGGGTCAGTCTTTTTTCCCAACTCTCTTACCATTGTCTTTGAAGCATAACCAATGTTAGAATAATCTGATGGACTATTTCACATACATAAAAATAGGTTGCTTAGTTCAGACATAATATTGTATTTCAAATCGGCACCTACATATCGCTCTAGGTGATTTGTAGACCTTGTTGTTGAAATGTAAGAGGAGCAGGCATTGCATTAGAGTGCTGGAAGCAAGTGCTGATGCAGGAGGATTGTCTCTCTCAGTCACACTATCTCCGGCATATGTCTTAAGTCGCATGTTCTCTGTCTTTCCTGCTTCCTTTTTACAGCTTCTCTTCCCACCACATTCTCAAAATGGCTCTCCTTTCTGCTCTAGGACTCAGCAATCAGTGAGAAAAGTAGCGAAGATTCTGAGGTACTTCCTCCCCTAAACATCCTCAGGATGAAGTCAAACTTAAGGCGATTATACATTTCTCGGACTGTCTTCTCACGTCTGTTTTATGAAACGTCCTTCTTAGAACATCCCTGCCTGTCTCTGTCACCTTCGCCAGTAATTCCTTTCTTTGGCTTTTGGTGAACTTAATGAAGTTGCATGAGTTCAGGACACAGGAAAAACTGTGCTTCCCGATGGAATAAAAACCCAGATCCAAAGACCAGTAGAAATCTTGTTCTTGTGGCATACTGAGGCATTTCTGTTTCATTTTCTAAGGGAGAGATGTTGAATGCTATTTGCAGAACATAATCTGAGGGCACAATATTGCTTTACAATCTTTGATGAGCCATAAACTGGAATTGTTAAAATAATTGTAGGTGGACAGATGCCAAATGGCAAAGCAGGGGGAAGCAGAGGTAGGAAGCAATGTTCACTGCTCTGTTTTTTCACAGACAAAACCCACCCTACAATTCCTGCAAAGCAAGCCTACAATACACCGAATCCTCTGTTGATCTCTAAAATCCAGAGTTGAGTGCGAGTGAGTAAAATGTCCTGATTAAAGTCATTAAAATAAACACCAGTCCTAGTGCCTCGGGAAAACTGGCATTATCTGCTGAGAAATTTCCTAATTGTTTCATTTTCCTAAAGCTCAGTGCTGTGATTGCTTTCTGGATCTACTTGCCGAAGGCGCCAGGACTCTGTTAATAGACAAAAATCCTGGGGTGAAGGCAAAGAAGCCACCCAGAAGGAGAAAGTTTTCTAGCAAAGAAGGCTGTGTTGGCACAAATTTCACAGGACAAACTGAGTGCTTCAGGTCATACTGTAGAGAGAAGTCTATTAATAGGGCACCAAGAAAAGGAGAGCCTGTCTCCATCCGGGAATCTTCGAGCCCTATATTGTAACCTGACACCATAGTTCTACAGCCAAGTGTCTGGTGACCCTGCCCTCTGACCAGATCTAAACTTGAGCAACCAGGACTGCCCTGATTTGCATGACTCTGATTTGCATGGTGGAGGTTACACAACTGGAAACTACCTGCACAGTGGTGGTAACTTAAGACTATAAGCAGGCCAACCCTGACTGGTTCTCCTCGCTTGTCATGAATTCACTTGCCTGGAAACTAAACTCACAGAAGGACTCACAGGAGGGACTTCTCCCAAATGGAGGATTCATCTCCATCTCCTATCTGCCTGACTGCCTTCAGCTATAGGTATTTTGGTTGCTGGCCAGCTCTTCCATTTTGTGGAATCCTCAGACTCTTCCTACTCTGTTCTAAGGAATGATTTCATTAGTCATCCACTAACCTCCTTCCTACTACCTGGGTGGTACACCAATTTTCTCATTGTTGATAGACAGCACCGGAACAAGAACTAGACAGAGAGCCATTCAGAAGAATGAATTCTGAGGCAGCAGATAGGATCTGGTATAACATGAAGCTATTTGCACGTGGAAAACAGAGCGGAAAGCATGATAGAGAATGAACCAAGAAATGGAAAACATGGGCAGCAGCCTGTGTGGCCCTTCAGCTCGGCTCCATATCAGATGCCAAGGGGAGAGGGCTTTATGCTGCCATTTTATAAGGGAAACCTGTAAGATCGGTTGGCCTTGGCCATGGAGCTGGGGCTCCAGGGGTGACACAGAGTGAAAGTCTGGAGAGGCAGCACATGTTTGTCATGCTTGGCAAGGATCTAGGTGATGAGCCAACCTCTGTCTTCTTAGGTCACAGCCAATAAAAGGGGAAGCTCCTGGTGTGAGAGCAGTGTGCAGGTAGGAGTGAGAGTCAGTAAATTTAGGTTTTGTCATATACTTTCTTTCTTTTTTTTTTTTCAACTTAATTAAGTACCACTGCGTGCCTCTGGATGTCAAATGACAACTTTCAGGAGTTGGTTCTGGTCTACTATGTGCTCTGGACATCAAACTCAGGTCATCAGGCTTTTGGGTCTGCTAAGGCATCTCACTGTCCTAATATGATCCTATTTATGTCAACAAGCTGACAAAAACTGGCTGAATAAGAAAAAAATAGATCATCTGAATCCTTTAGCCTAACCTAAAGTAAGTTTTTTGTTATTCTTGCCGACAACATAATCCATTCTTGCCAATATATAAATAAAATGACTGTATTAAAGGGTGTCAGTGCATAGATTCTAAGGGACAGAGAATCATGCTTCAAAGCTACATGCAAGACATTATATCCAAACTACACTATTGGGACATTGCAGCACAAAGTACTACCAACACTGACCCTATAGCTGCACCAGTAGGCCTTCCAGAAAGCAAACCTAGCAGCTGCCACAAATCTGTGTCGCTGTATGGTACCTGTTTTTTCTTTCTGCATTACAATCTCTTGTAGGGCTGTATGGATGGCAAAAACCAGGTCACACACTTGCATCTTTGTTGCAAACAAGGCTGGAAAAGGAAGCTCTGGTTATATACTGGAAGACAGAACTTACAATCAGTTCCCTTGATGAAAGAACTTCCAAGTGGTGATGTGTGGCCACAAATACAACATATGTGAACTGGGGATTCATGAAATAATTAGGCAATGGATCTCTTACAAAGTAGTTAAAGACTAACATTTAACTCTGCTAGTCAAGGAAACTTGTTGTGATTGGGTCATGAGTCAGAAAAGGTCTTTTCTGTTACCAAAAATGTCTTCCCAGTGACAATCAATTCATAAATTTCTTGGTTTACCCATTCTAAGTGCCAGAGATGTGATGCCTCAACTATCTTAAAGGATATTATTCAGTAATCAGTGCACTAGAAAAGAGTCATAGCTTGTCACAAATTTTAGAAATAGTAGACAGGAGAAAAAAATGGTAGCAAACTAAATGTTGTTATTGAAATTATGTAGTACAAAACTAAAGACCTCCAGACCAGATTCTGAGGAAATGCAGACAGAGAGCCTGAGAGCTGGGAGTGCTGTAGATGGGGGCATAGAATCAGGCAAAACATGGACCTGAGCCAAGACAGCAACTTTACCTTAGCCAAAATCATCCAAGGCAGAAATAGATTTTGTTTGCCATATTTAGATCTAAGGGCTGGTCACGGCTACCTTAGGTACTTCTCAAGAACTACCAAGAAAAAAATGTTCATATGTAAACACATTTCCACATAGTTGAAACTGAAATTTTTGTGTTTTGCTTTTTATCTTGTTCTCTGGAACACGAACATCTTTCCAGGTTGTTTGATATTCACATTTATCCTTCCTTTTCAATATCTATTTTACATTCCATATGTGGATATGTTCAGTCATTTTCCATTATTTTATACTTTTGAAGATCAAGCAGGAAAGGTCTGTATTACTCTAGAGTTTTCATGGATGTAGTCTGATGTGGGAATGCCTTTCTGTATGCTGTGAATCTCAATCTTTAAATAAAGGAGATGTTTTGGGCCATGACAGGCACCATAGAAGAAGTAGGTGGGGAATCAGAATAGGTAGAAAAGGAAGGGCGGAGTCAGACAGACTGAGCTGAAGCCGCCCAAGGAACAACATGAAGGAATACAGGTGAGCCACGGGCCACGTGGCAGACAGATAGAAATGGGTTGAGTTAAGATGTAAGAGCTAGCTAGCAATGTGCCTGAGCCATAGGCCAAACAGCATAAAGTTAATATAAGCGTCTGAGTCATTTCTGGGGACCTGAGTGGCGGGCAGCTGGGCCGATAAGCAGTCTCGAGTGGCAGGGTCTGTGGGTCTCAGACCTCTGGCCGCCTGGGACCGAGAAACCGCACTACTACAGTAGCCATGTGCCAGGTGGTTCAAACTTGGCTGTAGATCCTATGACTTTTGTACTACCTATAAAAGAAACGTGGGCTAGGAGTATGACACCAGCAGAGAGAGCTCACCTAGCATGCATGTCCTGGATTGATCCCACAAGCACAAACACTCAAAAAATAAATAAACAGAACACAACATAAAGTATGAAAACCCAGGCAAAGTCTTTTCTTAGAAATTATATGTTTTGAAATATGTTTCTGAATATGAATAAGTTCTGAAATATGTTTCCAGATGACAGCTGCCCATCACAATGCAGTCTCTGTCTCTGAAGGAAGACCTGAGTGAGACCAGGAGCATCGGATACCCCTAGAGTTCCAGTCAGTGAGAACAACCTGATGTGGTTGCTAGGAATCAAATTCAGCTCCTCTGCTCCGGTAGTACATGCTCTGATCTTCTGAGCTAGCTCTCCAGCTTTTTCCTGAAGGGTTTCTGAAGCAGAGTTTTTATCTCTTTGAGAATTTTGTACAACATAACTACTCACCCCAGATCAACTCACATCTCCCCACTCATCCAATGCAATGTTGTCCTTTAAAAAAATAAATAAAACCCAAACACCTATCCATTGCTGCCAGAATACCCTTTGTAATAGGCCACACCCTTAAAGAGCACAGACTTTCCCTGTCCCAGCAGCAATTAATTTCCAATCGCTCTTCAGCTTGGGACAGAAGTTCATCACCACTTTCCCCCTCCTTGCTGGGGTTTTGTCAGAAGTGAACTTGTCCAGGTCTTGTACGTGCTTTCGCAACCAGAGTCAGTTCCTTTGTGCAACTTCCCTGTTGTGCCCAGAAAACACTGTTTTGTTGTAGTCATCCATCCCTCTCGATCTTTCGATCTTTCCTCTACTTATTTCATGATAATCTCCAAGTCTTGGCAGGAGGGACAGGGTGTAGATGTTCTGCTCAGTGCTGAGTACTCTACTTATCTCTTATCCTCTGCACACTGACCAGTTGTGGGAGTCTGTCTTTGGTCACTGTCTACTGCAGGAAGACACTTCTCAGGGTTAAGACATGACTAATTCATAGGTATAAAGAATCATGGGTTTAACTAGTATCCACTTAGCAGAATGATTAGGTTTTCCCCTAAGCCCAATTATAAGGTTGTTGGCCCTTATAAAACTGCCAGGCATGGGTTCCATGTGTGAAACAGCCTTAAATCCAATTGGAAATGGTTTGGTTATTCCCATAACATCCAGGCCACTATTGCAGTGGTGAGCATATTGTAGTTTGCAGGGTTCACCGCTGGATAAGAGTGATGGTCGCTTTTCCCTTCGACTACTGTGCATAGCACATTCAGCACCAGGAAAGCTATCTAGCAGAGTGAAGCTTCTGAGTCAATACCAACTTGATTTCTCTATGTTCTTTGATGCAACTGTACAGTGACTTCGAAAATGGAAGCTTAGCATCAATTTTTGTGAATGGGACCCAACTGGACAACAGTTTCAAAAAAAATAATCCACTTCCGACAGTGATCTTTTTATTTGCTAGCACAAGGTGTCCAGGAGAACCATTGTCACTCCATTATAGAGTAACCCCATTTTGATTTTTTTCCCTATGTATGTACATATTGTAGGAAGCTTCTGGAGTAGTACATTTCATACAACATTTTTGAAAAAGTCTTTAGTGTTAGATACCCTTTCCCACAGTCCTTCTCTGCCCTGCTCTCCAATTTTTCACCCCATGTAACTCTTACTGCCCATTAACTGACTCTTTCCCTATATATCACTAAACTATATCCCCCCTTCCCTTGAGCCAACCTCACACTGTTCCTATCTAGTTTCATGACTTCTGTGGGTATTCTGAATGAGACACACTTATCTAAAGATTCAATGCTAGTGTCTACATTTGAAAAAAAATCTGTGATCTTTATGTTTCTGAGCCTGAGTTACTTCACTCAGGATGGTTTCCAGCTACACCTAGTTACCTGCAAATTTTATAATTTTATTTTTCTTAGCTGGATAACATTCCATTGTATCAATATATTACACTTACTGGACATTCAGGTTGTTTCTGTTTCCTGGCTACTGTGAATAGAGTAGCAATGAACATGAATGAACAAGTATAGTACAATATAGAATCCTTTAGCTACATGCTCAAGAATGGTATACCTGAATCATATACATCTCTTGTTGATCTATTACTAGCTTTTTGAGGAAATTCCATCCTGATTTTCATAGTGATTGCACGAGTTTACACCCCCCATAAGCAGTGACTAATTATTCATCCTTTCTTCCTACCTCCATATCAGCATTTGTTGTCATTGGGGGTGGGTGTGTCCAGACAGGGTTTCTTTGTACAACTGCTGTCCTAACTCACTCTGTAGACCAAGCTGGCCTTGAACTCACAGAGATCCCCCTGCTTCTGCTTCCCAAGTGCTAGGATTAAAGGCATGTGCCACCACCATCTAGCCTCATTTATTTTTATGTATATAAACACAATTGTTTTTTATTTCCCTGATGAATTAGGATGCTAAACATTAAAAAAAAACCCAGCTATTTACATTTCATCTTCCTCCATTTTTAAAGGCATTTGTTCTTGTAGGAATAAAGGAAACTCAGGGCCAAATCTCTGGGAAAGGCAGTGATATCAGAGAGAGTAAACACCACAGTTTGATCTCACCCAGCTGTCTTCCAGTTTCCTCAGCCTGGCTCCTCTGGCTTCTTCTGCCTGCTCTGTCTTTCTATGCCTGCCTTAAATACTTTCTCTGCTCAGTTAAGGCATGGCATCACCACTGCCTGCCTGGGAGCCTGGAACTCCTTCTGTAAACTAGAATGACCTCAAACTCAGATTAGATTAAGGGTGTAGGTCACCACTTCTGGGATACTCCCTGTGCTGGGATTAAAGGTGTGAGTTACCACTGTGTGATCCTCCTAGACTGACTAGGTAGATCCCTCTGATATCTCCACTGTTTTTATTATATTTGAAAATATCCCCACAATTTGTTCCCATGGTATTTTGCTTCTATAGTTCTTTTTATGTTCTGATACTCTCTTTCATATATTTAGAAATATTCATATATTTCTCATTCTATAGGCTGCCTGTTCACAACTTTTCAGTTTTATGAGGTCTTATTTATCAACTCTTGGTCTCAATGCCTGTGCTACCAGGGTCCTTTTCAAAAAGCCCATTTCTGTGCCTATAAGTTCAAGTAGAGTAGATATATCAGGCTTTATGCTCAGGTCCTTGATATGTTTGAAATTGAGTTTTGTGCAGGATTAGAGATAAAGATCTAGGTTGATCCATCCACATGCAGCTATCCAGTGTGACCAAAGTGTTTATTGAAGATGCTAGCTTTTCTCTAGTGTGTACTTCTGGCCTCTTTGTCAAAAATAAGGTGGCTGTAGGAGCCTGGACTCATATTGAGGTTCTCAGTTCTATCTCACTAATCAATGTGTTCTCTTTTTTTTGCCAGTACTATACTGTTTTTATTACTGAAGTATAACTTGTTGTTAAGACGTTATTCCTCTTAAGTATGGTATGATGGGTAGGGTGTTGTGATGGGTAGGGTGTTGTGATGGGTAGGGTGTTGTGATGGGTAGGGTGTTGTGATGGGTAGGGTGGTGTGATGGGTAGGGTGGTGTGATGGGTAGGGTGGTGTGATGGGTAGGGTGGTGGGTGATTCAGTGGGCCCTCCTGTAACTCCCAAAATCACCATGAGAATGGTCATTCTTTACATCAAAATGTGTATTTAAGTTTTTGAGGTCATTTGTTTTGCTTTGTTTTTTGCAGAAGGGTCTCATTTTATGCCATGATTGTCCTGCAACTCAATATGTAGATCAGACTGGCATTGGCCTTGCATCAATTCTGCCTTTGCCTCCTACAGGCAGAGATGTTGGACATGAGCTGTCCTGCAGAGTTTCCATATGAACTGTGAAGTGTCTCAGGAAGAAGTTGATAAATGCTGCCTAATCCCACCTTGCTTGAATAATAAAGATTGTTAGTTGGAACCAGAGGTTATGATGTGGTTACAATAATCCAGTGTAAAAGACACAGCTGCTGGACACTACAGAAGCTGGATAAATGTAACCCAGCTTTCCCCTGCTTCTCCTCCCTGACTTTACTCAGGTGTATTACTTTTCCTGTTTGTCTCTGGGATTCGTCTGACACTTCTTTGTGCCTCTTACTTTGAAGATTTTGCTGACTTGTGGTTTCTCAGCTTCCTCTGGCTGGGCTGATGATGAAGATGCAGCCTGCTGCAGCAAGCCAGCTGGCCATGACCTTGCAGCTTGGCTCTTCACGGGCAAAATGACTCAGCCTTTGTCGCTTTTCCAAATTCCTAGGTGAAGATTTGATCTACTCAGCTTAGGTCACATGTTCATCCTTGAGCTCCAGATGCTGAGACAGGTGGAGCACAGTCACAGGACATGAAACACCATCTCTCCTGGAGATATAAGCAGGGTAGATTCCCCAAGGTGGAATGTGAGAAGTAAGGAAGGAGTTGAATGTTTGGCATCTCTGAGGAAGATGTGCAGCTAAAGGCTAAAAGAGACTTGCCTAGTGGTGATTAAATATAAATAAATGAATAAATAGACCATAGATTTAGAAAGAACAAAAGAGCCCAGCTATTTCATACTCATAAAACTGCAGACGATACTCCCAATCTTTCAGATTCCTCATATGTAGCCATGGGGAGCTAAGCAAAATAATTCCCCAGCTAGTGGAACCTATGATTACTGTTCACATCTTACTAATGTCATAAAGAATGATCAATTTTAACATCAGCAATTTGGCAAGTTTTGTATGAAATAACATCAAAAAAACTGTCTTTGCAATAATATGAAGGTATTATTAGCCCCAACCTTACCATTACTATAAGTATTTTTGGAAGACAGTTACCTGAACCAGCAATGTTGAAGTTCCTGGGGAGTTGTTTGGTGCAGGGGAAGGCAATTTAAAAGAAGACATGGGACCCAAAGAGTTTGCCTGTCCAGGTGTTAAGAGACTTGAAAAAGTAAGAGGGAATGAATGCTTCATTTCTAAGAGAAAATCCACTTGATTCTCACACTGCTCCAAAATCAGTATTGGTAAAGTGGCTGCTTCGAATGAAGACAGGAAAGCTCTTATTGACAATCAACATGACTAACTGACAGGGTGTGAAAGAGATGCCCTATAAAGGCGACTTCTCCCTGAACGGCACTGCGCTATTGAGCATTCAACACGTTCCTACTAAGAAAAGAAACATTCAAAGAGAAATGCTTTCTAAAAAACTATCCTGCTCAGAGTTTTAATTTCCCAAACCATTCAAGTTCTTCTAAAATAATCCTTAAGCATCTACACAAGCCTATGATTTATAGCAAGTGAGTGTGCTTCTGGAAGTAACCTAGCTCACCTCCAGTTTCCCAAAGTTAACCTCCAATTTTTTTCTATATTCAACCCTTCACTCAGCTGTATCCTTTGACTCTCGTTATTCATCTGCCTCCTCCTTTCATATGCAAATTTAAATATTATTATCTCTAGGCTTGTGTAAAGTTTATAAATTCATCTATAAAGGAAGTGAAGGCACTTTAGTCATAGGGAAGCGATTCTCTAAGGACAGGGGTACTAATGTATAACTGAGGATGTGAGGCCTGGCCTTTCTTGTGTCCACCCTACAACTTCTCCTAACATAACAGCCCAGGCTCTGATAGGACAGCTATTCTGGTTGTGCTGGGTCTACACACCACTGGGAAGATACTTGTTATTTTTGTTGGTGGTGACAGTTTTATTTGTTTTTAACACTGGAATATAGTGTGTGTGTGTATATATATATGCATGCATGTAGTGTATATATATGTATGCATTATGAATAGTATATATCATTCACTTCATATGATTAAAAAAATAAAATTATTCTTGTCCATTCTTTCTGTTTGTTTTTAATTTTGGATCTACGGCCTTTATGTAGGAAGAACATCTTAGAACAAACACTGGAGAAACCAGGATTGTCAATCCCATGGACATATTTTCTTCAATGGTAGGAAATGAATGATGCCTGATCACCTGGAATGCTGGAGTGAAGTGGTCAAACAACCTGGTGATATTTTGCTATTCTATTAGGAGCCAGCCTCCACCTGGATCCCACCAATATTCTGAGCTTTGTCTCTCGATGACTAGAACTCATCCTTATGACATAGGCCCCGTGTGCTTTGCACCCTCCGTCAGTAGAGTCTATCCCTAGGTTTATTACAGATCCTCCCTCTAGACCCTAGCCCTGAGCTCTGCTTATCAGTCAATAGAATTCATTCTTATTGTAAAGGTCACAGGTCACAAGTTCTACTATGTTTCAATGTGTAAGAAAAGCAAACCACTAGATCAGTCTCTGATTTTGATCCAGTGCCTGCAAAGATGGAACTGTGCCATGTTTCATTCTTCACCCCTAGGATCATCCCTCACGCACTGTGAGGCTGACACTTTATGTGCATCTTATATACAGACTCTTCTCATCCTTTGTCATGATCTCTGAGTGGTCCTTTGTACCACAATCCCTCCTGTCTGTTGAAGGGCATTTATGAAGTTTTAGCAGACCTATGCATACCTGGTTGTTTCCTTACAATAAATTCTTACAAATAGTTTTCCTGGGTTGATGGTATGCACATTTTAAATATCAAACATAATGCTCAATAGCACACAAATGAAATATTATTTTACTTTTACTTGTATGTGTGTGTGTGTGTGTGTGTACATGTGCCATGGCACCCTGTGGAGGTCAGAGGCAATCAGTCAGTTCTCTTCTTCCACCAAGTAATTTCTTGGGGTCCAACTTGGGGTACAGGTTTGGTGGTAAGTGCCTTTTCCTGCTGAGCCACTTGACAGCCCCATCTGTATTTTTTATTATTGCCAATCTGATAGTCCAAAAACTATCAGGCTTTCATTATTATGCTAATTTGCACATTAGTGGGGAGTCTTAGTGTTTACTTTGCGTTTCACACTCTTCTTAAATTGTCTAACTTTGCTTCTCTTCTTTCCTACTGTATTTTCTGTCTTGAACACATACAAACACAACTCTAATTGAGGACACCAGGCCTAGAGAGAAGGCAGGAGCCACGGTAGGAAATTACCAGAGACTTTGGATTTACCGATGCGGAACGCTGTTTCTGGCTGGTTGGTTATGGTGTGCTGTTGGTATTGGTGTTCTTCCTACTGTTATTTATATTGATAAAGGTTCTTGTCCATAGCCCAGGTTGGTCTTGAGATCCTCCTGCCTCAGCACCCTGAGTGCTTGGATTTCAGGCATGGAATGCCACACTCCAATGGTCAGGTGCACTTAGATTTCTTTTCCTGTTTTGTGTTCTCCAAAACTCGAGATTGAACATAGGGCCCTGTGTATACGAGGCAAGCGTCTACCACTAAGCTATATTCTTGGTGTGTACAGTATGCTATATTTAGTAACTAGAAACAAAATAATGTAAAACTGAGCTGGGTCAGTTCCTTTCCATCCCATACATCATAAACAAGAGGAAGTAGGTGTTCAGAAAGAACAGCGGTGGATCTTGGAAGTAGAAGAGCTGAGGCACTTGATCCATTCTAACCCTGTAGGCTTGTGAGACTGCTCTGTCTGTTACTCTGATTATATTTCTATTGAGATAAGCACTATCACAAATTGTTCTTTATGGGAAACTGGGCTGAGAGCTTCCATCTCCTCAGGCTTCTAAAATGCCCAACAGACCCCTAACAAATCTGTAATTCCCAATCTTGATGGGGAAGTGAGGTGATTTAAATGAGAATGCCCTCAACAGACTCTCATGGTTGAAGACTTTCTCCCCAGTTGGTGGAACTGTTTGGGAAGGATTAGAATGTGTGGCCTTGACAGAGGAGGTGCGGCACTAGGGGCAGGCTTTAGGTTTCAAAAGACTGCACCATTCCCACTGTGCTCTCTTTCCCTGCCTTGTGTTTGTGGCCCAGATGTAAGCTCTCAGTCATTCCTGCCATCATGGATTCTACCCCTCTGAAATCATAGAAAAGTAACTAATATAGGAAGTGAAAGCAGAGCTTGCACAATGGGATGTGTTGTCCTAGTTTTTGCTGAGATGTACCAAACACCGTGTTACCAAAAAGCAAGCTGAGGAGGAAAGGGTTTATTTGGCTTACACTTCCATATTGTAGTCTATTACCTAAAGCATGGGTTTCTATCACCAGAGGTTGCCCATTCACCTCCTAACACAAAGCTGTTGCTGAAACAGGTTTCTCACTCCTTTGAGGTCTGCTTCCTTTATGATAATGTTAGTAAATACTCATTTGCTCCTCATATCAGCCTTTATAGGAGCTTGGTGCTATAAAATCTGCTGTTTCGCACATGAGTCAATAGATGCCAGTTTCATGACATGCTCAAGGTCACAAAGCTAATGAATGGTAGCCCAGATTCAAGTTCAAGTGTCAGTGACTCCTTTGAATAGCTAACGAAGGCTAACACTTATTTATACCTGGTTTCCTCAAGCTCTGGGTTTCATCTCCATACAGCAGGTGAAGAACTTTGCAGAACGAGGCTCGGAAAACTCACTGTCCTCTAGGTTAAGCAAGGACCAGTGAAAAGGGAAACAGAGCTGGAGAACAGAGTGGTCTGGAGAGCACTTCCATTTTCTGTCCTAGTCTGTTTCTGTGTGGCTGTGATAAACACCAAAAGTGACTTGGGGGGAAAGGGTCTATCTGGCTCACATGGCCCAATAACAGTCCAACCTGAGGGAAGCCAGGGCCAGAACTCAAGCAGGGAAGGCATCTGGAAGCAGGGACTGAAGCAGAGATTATGGAGGTACTGTTCACCCTGTGGCTTGCTTTCTTATACACTCATGGACCGCATGCCCAGGGATGGCATTTCCTGCAGTAGGCTGTGGCACCCCCCCTCCCCATAAATCATTAATCAACAAAATACCCTCATAAACTTGCAGACCAATATCATGGAGGCAATTCCTCAGATGAGGTTCCCAGGTGACTCTCTGTGTCAAGTTGGCAAAAACTGATCAGCACAGTTCCCCCAATGTATTAAGGTGAAAACAGCCAACCACACTAGGTGCTCCTACACCTCTCCCAAAACAGAGAAACTCCTTTATGGGATAATTAGTTGCAGCTTCTGTGGACTGTGACATTGTCATTATTTGCAGTGGACACGTGTATATGTGGTTCCCAACATTCTAGTACAGGGACTTGCATCGTTTTCCTGGCTCAGGGTGGATCTGCAATGGATTCCACAAACTCTTTGAGTCCAGGGCTGTTCCCTGCTGGGTGTCTACCACCCTTCCAAATATCCAAGATCCCAGTGTGCCTCCTTTGAGCCTCTGATGAGCTGAAGATGAGGGGTTAAGCTTTTTGGAAATACAAAATCAAGCTGCATTTTAGCCTTGAATGTGGTATGACCCTCCCCTGGGACAAATGAAACTCAGGGCTTACCCACCTGAATGGAAAGGGGTGAGACAAGAGAGAGTAGAGATATTAGAAGAAAAAGGTTACCACTAATAAATATTACCATACTAAATATTTTTCAACTTCAATTCTTCTTAAAATGTTTTTACTTACCTTTTCTAAAAGTAGAGAGCAATATTTAATAATTTTGAAAAATTGTAATTGTGTTATAATTATGGAGTATACAGGAATATAAGGATATATGTAAGCAGCCTGGCATGATGAAATTAAGACAATACATGAATCTTCATTCATTTCCCATGCTAAATGCAACTCTATGAACCCTTTACACTCTTGTGAATACCGTGGACGTTATTTATATGACAGACAGATGATGCATAGATAATAAATATTTTAAAAATTAGAATAGGTAAATGTTTAAAATGTTACAAAATCATTTGATGGGGCTGGAGAGATGGCTTACTACTTAAAATCATTGGCTGCTCTTGCAGGGAATTCGGGTTTGGTTCCCAGCACCCAGATGGAGGCTCACAGCCATCTAAAACTCCAGTTCTAGGAGATTTTACAACCTTCTCTAGCCTTCTTGAGTATCAGGAACACCCGTGGTACACGTGTGTACTATACACATACACACATGAAATTATTTTATACACAAAACACCGATAGACATAAAATTATTTTTAAAAACTTAAATCATTTGAGAATAAAAAACCCACCCTGTCTTGATAAACATTTTGTGATTTTTATTATTAAAAGCTTTAATTTCAAAATCCCAAAACATTTAGTGAGGAAAAATGGCTCTTTCCATAAGTCTTTTAATATCTGGCATAAGAGAGGGCCTCTGGGCTCACTTGTCTGCTTCTGTACTCAATGTATTGTGACATGGCATATAAAGTAGCCTTAAAAGAAATTTCTGTTTGCTTGGAACAAACTAGAATATAAGAGTCAAAGGGGTCCTGGGACTAAGAACTGCTGTGTTAGATCATGAAGTACAATCAAGAGTCCAGAGTTCTAGGCCTTGGAGAGAAAAAAGAATCTATGCTGATAGTTAAAGGGACAAAGATATGTGGTACACTGACTCCAGAGATGGATACTTTTAGGGTTGAATCCCAGCTTCTCAACTTCTTATACAGTGGCCTTGGGAGGGTTGCTGGACTATTATTAAAATCAGATCTATCCTTGTACAGGGACTAGTTTCTGCCTTCCTGGATTGTTGGAAAATAGAATTTTCCACCCTTCATCTAGTCACGACTTTGCCAAGGCTGTGTAATATGTGTTCTGTTATACTATGTTTTATATAGCTCACTTTTTAAACTTAGATGTTTCAGAAGGAAATTTTATGGTCCAATATAAACAGCAAAGTTCTTGTCTTAAACTAAAGAAGATTCAGTGGAAAATGTGAAATCCTATTGCATGGGCTGAAGTGAAGCACGTGAGAGTTCTTGTTGTTCTTTCAAGGGATCTGGGTTCAACTCCCAGCACCCATATAGTTGCACACAATCATTTGTACCTCCAACCCTATGCCTTCCTTTAGCCTCTAGCATAGCATGCATCTGGGGCACAAATATACATGCAGGCAAAAGACAAACACACATTTTGTGTTTTGTTTTTTGAGGCAGGGTCTTTCTGTGTAGCTTTGACTACTCACTATGTAGACCAGGCTGGCCTCAAACTGCCTCTACCTCTTACACACCTGGCTCACTTAAAAAAAAAAGTCTATTAAAAAAGCGGGTTGATTTTCTTACTGTATGACCCAACAAAACCTACTTAAGACATGAATTATACAGTTTGGTTGTTTCAGAGGATGTGGCCCTGGCTACTTGGTTCCATGTTTCTAGACCAGTTAGTGAGGCAGAAAATAACAGTAGGAGAATGTGACAAAGAAGATTCTTCATAGAAGGTATATTTTTAAAATACATGAAAAAATAATGGTAAATAGCTAATAGGAACACATCAGGTGACCTTCGTCTCATTACTCCATGACCTCTTACCATCACCCTTAATGCCCTTGACTGTGAACCTATGACAGGACTATTGTATTCCTTATGTTAGAGCCCCCACGATCTAATAATCTCAATAAATATTCTCACAGACACACGAAGAGGTGTACCTCACTAATCTCCTGGGCTTTTTTAATCCAATAATGCTGGCAGTCAAGAGTTACATCACTAGAAGCTGATGTCAAAAAGTCTTTCACGACTAGCACCAAAGATTGTACCAGTTATAATCCAAAGAGGTTAGAGATTAGGAGAAAGAATACCTTTCTCACTGATATGCAAGTTAAAAAAAAATTCTATATGTCAGGGGTGGAGATGGCTCATGCCTTTAATCCCAGGATTTGGAAGGCAGGGGCAGGATCTCTGAGTTCAAGGTCAACCTGGTCTGCAGAACAAATGTCAGGACAGCCAGGCATGAACAGAGAAACCCCACCTCAAAAAAAAAATGTATGTCTGTAGCACACAGTGTACTAAATCCAGTTCATCGGTTTTGGCTATGCTAGCTGGTCAACATTCCCCAGGATCAGCTTGTTCCTGCCTCTCGATGCTGTTACAGGTATGTGCAATCATGCTATGCTTTTTATGCAGATGGTAGTGATTTGAACTCATACCTTCCCGCTTTCAGAGCAAATGCTTTTATTTTTAAGCCATCTCCCCTTCCCTGTTATACTAATCGACTTACACGGGCACTATTAAATCATCTTTCTTAAAAGAGAAAACAAGTTATCTCCTTTACCATTGCATTTTAGGAGTTAAAAATTCTTGAAAAAATAAATCCTTGACATGAAGGTAACGGAAAGAGTTCAAGGCCAGCCTGGTCTACATAGTGAGTTCCAGGGCAGCCACGGCTACATAGACACAAAAAACTAAAACAAACAAAATGTGTACAGATGCTTTGCCTGCATATATTCATGCATGGGGTGACATACTGGAGGAGCCCTTCACATTATGAGGTTTCCAGAATCAGTCCTTTCTCCTTAGCCTGCAGCCATAGTTTTTGGTTCATGCCCACAGACTTGGTTGTATTCACTGGTGGCTCCAAGAAGACTCTGCCCCCCCCCCCCCCCCCCCCCGTTATGCTCACCTGTAACTGAAGCACTAGGCACACAGATGAGTTACACCAAATGTTGAGCAAATGTTTAAGAAGTTTATCTTTCATGCGTTCACATGCACATGTGTGAATGTGAGGTCAAAGATGAACCCAAGGTGTCTTCAAATGCACTCTACCTTATATTTTAGGGACAGGGTGTCTCACTGCATTTCAGACTTACTGATTGGCTAAACTGGTTAGCCAGTGAGGCCCAGGGATCTGCCTCATCAACCACCCTAGAGTTACGAGTGTGTACTGCATACACACGAGTGTATGGAATTCAGGACCTTATGATTGTGCAGCAAATACAATACTGAGCCATCTTCATAGCTCCTTAAGAAGCTTATCTTTTCTCAAGGTGCTGTGGAAAGAGAGGTACTAGGACACAAAAGCTCCTTTTCCTTCCTTGTTAGTAATTTCCAAGTTAAGATCCCTTGAGATACACCCCTCAAGTAGACTCTTTGGCGGGACTGGACATTTTGTACAGAATTTCATCGTATATAAACCCAGCCTTTCTTTTTACTGTTCATCACAGGAGCCATCTAGTGTCACTGAAGTCTAGAAGAGGTATGGTACCAAGAGCCGTGACAGAAGGCCACCAGCACATCTTCCAGGAAGAAGATGGCAAAGTTAATCTCAGCAGAACTCCTTAGATTTCATATGCTACAAATCAGAGGGTGCGCACCACACACCTCTTTAGGACGCAGGCTTTGATGAAGAAGCTCCCGGCACACACAAAGGTGAGACCGATGCTTTAGGTCTATGGGCCACATTTTGAGTGTCATGAAATTAAGAGATATAAAAATCTGTAATTGGTCATCTTCTAAAACTTGACACTCAAAATCCAGGTTCCACTGAGAAATGTGACACAGTGTAGCAGTCATAGGTAACACTCTTGTGTGTGCCAGAGAATATAGAGACAGTCTTTAAAAATATTTACTGCTGACCACTTGCTACACTTATGTTTTTCAAAGTGTAACTGATTGCATCTCTTAAGAGTTGTGTTTAAGGCCCAAGTCCAGAATGCTGAAGACACTTCATGGTTTTATGAGTCTGGGTAATAGCTTCGACTCTAATTTTTAGACTATTTGACTTAGTATGAGCCACAAGCTCAGTAGTAAGATGTTCTTAAATGACTTCTGCTTTGTAGAATGTTATTAGGATGGACTGGGAACACGCCTGCGCTATGGTGGGATCGCTATGAAACATATTTACTGTGCTCAGATGTTTCTGAGAAAGGCTCTGAGACATCTATTTAAGGGGGGCAGGGAAGCATACTGACCCCAGCCCCACCGATTTGGAGCTGCAAACTTTCTCAAATGGAGAACAGCAGCATGTTCATATCATTAGCCTCAGTGGTCGTGAACAGTGTCTTAGAAACAGTCACTACTAGGTCCACAGTTTGAATGAAGATTATTCTGCATTTAAAATGGTTTTAGATGTGCTTCATCTCGTCTTTAAAGACACATTTAATATCCCAAAATAAGCTACCAACACAGTATTTAATTAGTCTGATCAGGAACAGCTCTTGAGCCCCAAAAGACAGAGTGGATTTTAGGAGGTAGAAATGAGGCCATATTCCTGACATCACCCTTAGACTACTCAGAGAACCCTCAAATTGGACTGGCTGACATTCCTTCCAACTAATAAATATGGTCTTTGTTTCAAAAAGTATTTTTTTAAGTTTGGGATTGATAACTGTGAATTATAAAACAAAAACAAAGAGAAAGCTCTAGTGATACTTGGGAGTATGGTAGCTGGTGAATGTTTGCTTTCTGGAGAAAAAAGGAAATTCTGGGACCCAAGTTTTAGAGGAAATCTATCAGCCTTAACAAAGACCCCCAAAGATCAGAAGTGACCATTCTTTTTTTGTGAGTATATGTTGAACAGCTGTCCCCGGAAGAAAAGGTATGCTCTTCACTGTCTTCAAACCATACACCTGCTCAGCCTTAGGATCATGACCTTGCAGAAGGAAGCCCGGAATACTAGAGGACAGGCTCATCTCACTGTCTTGAAGTCTCATCAAGTGGCATCATGAAATTACAGGACCAAAGGCACAAGAGAGAAAGGAAACTGGATGCAGACAGTGACTCCAGTGCTGACTCAGGTTTGGACTGGAGTGGGAAAACAGAAGTGACATCTGCAGGAGGTGTGAATGTGCTCTAAAACCACAAGTGTGAATGGGGCTAGAACACATCTTCAGGGGATGGAAGTGCCTAGCAAGGTGAAACGGTGCATTGAGCTTTGCATTTGACAAACAAGGTGTGTGTGTGTGTGTGTGTGTGTGTGTGTGTGTGTGTGTGTGTGTGTGTGTGTGTGTGTTAACTGATTTTTATGTCTGGCCCTCTGTTGTTAGTATTTATGGCTCAAATTATTTTGTGTAAATTAACTTTCTGAATAACTGAAAATTTACTTTTTAAATCCTAAATAGTATAGATGGGGTACTTTCTAGTATATTTTTATATACCTCTTTGAGCAAGAAACCTATTTGTGTGTTTCTTGGAGACTTGGAGGCTCACCACCCTCACTCTTTATCTAGGGTCGACGGAGAAAATAGAAGACATTCAGCAAAATCTCACCTTCAGCTAAACACAATATTTTTGTCACATTTGTAGTGTAAACAAACTATACCTTACATTCAAACTTTACTGGGCATCTTATTTTTATTTTTAGAACCGATTGCTGTACCTCTGTGGCATGGTGCTGTGTTCCCAGTGCCTGTGAGTCACAGCAGGACTGATGTCCTAACAGGTGTCTCAGAGCTATTGTGCTTCTTGAAGCTGCACTTACCCTCGCGGTCCCTTCCTTGGTACCAGCGATTGTATTCTTGTTGTAGCATATGTGTTGTGTTTTCAATTTCCCTCTGTTTGATTCTGTTCATCGGCTTAGGCTGTTAAATACAAAATACTTCTGGCCTTCTGTAAGGAGTAAATAGTTTCTGAGCAAGGGGAAAGATGTTTTCGGATATATACTTGACATAAGATTGCAAATTTTTAGACAAGGTCTTCATAAAAATCTTAGTTTGACTTCTCAGAGACTATCCAGTGGCTTAAAAGTCACTTTGACTTAGTAAATCACAGCTTGTTTTCTGGTGTGTGTGTGTGTGTGTGTGTGTGTGTGTGTGTGTGTGTGTGTTTTGGAGGAGAAAATCAGCCTCTGACGTTGAAATTAAAGCAGAATGTAGAGGATCATGTTCTTAAAAGTTTTGGGGAGTCAGGAAATACTAATCTGGCTTGACATAAAAACTTGTTTCAAGGTTGGGGACTGCACTAAGTGACTTCTTGAAATTACTTGTAGAAGCAGATGGTTCAACACATGAGTTTTTGATATTAAGATGGTGGGGGGGGGAATGTTACACATTCTATAGAATTTTACTTTTTAAAATTGTTCTCTGACACAGAACTCCTAGTCAGCCATGACATCAGGAGGGAAAAACAAATGATTCCCATAATACACTGTTACCTAGCTTTGGGAAAAAGTGGACTAGGGTAGTATTATTTAATACGGTTTTCACTTACATTTTCAACTTACACATGTATTGGTATTGTTCTAGCAGTGCTTTATGTCTAATTGTTTTATGGTCTATTCAATCAACTAACAATAATTACTATATTCCAATAATGACAATTAAAATTAGACATCATATCTGCAATACAAAGTACTGTATATTCCACATGCAAAGCTCAGAAGAGGCCTACACAGCCTTCAACACCTTTGACAAGAGTTACAATGTTTATTCTTCCCTAACTGCAATCATTTCCACAATGATCATTTTTTATATCCTAGGCAATGCTTGCTCTGTATATAGATTTGAAGTGGCTTCTGAATTAGAATTGCTGTTCCTGATGCTACACTTATAATTATTCAAACAGCATGAAAGTTAGCAAACATTTCTCCACTTCTTCCAGATTTGCATTTATTTTTACTATTTTTGATGTTATGAAATTGTTTGAAGATGATTTATGGTATGAAGGGGCCCTTGAGCTCCAAATGATTAGATTTTGTGTTAACATCCACATCTACTTTTACTGACTTTAATCAAACAATGCCCTGTCAGAATCAGATTCCAAGACTAAACCTGCAATTGTTAGAAAGTCTAATACTGGGTGGTGTTGGAGAGATGGCTCAGAGAATCCTGGCTGCTTTTCCAGAGGGTTGGAGTTCAATTCCCAGCACCCACATGATAGCTCACAACCGTCTGTAATTCCAGTTCCCTGGAATCTGACACTGTCGTGCAGATACAATAACAGTGCATTAACAAAAACCAAAAAGAGAGGAAAGAAGGAAGCAAGTAAGCAAACAAGGCCAGTACCAACCAAAACTCAGAATTTTGGTAAAGGCAGAGTGGCTTCTGTTCAGATTTGGGAGCTTATGCATCTCAGAAGGAACTTGCTAGATAGAGACAAAACTGTCCTATATATGACAAGCCGTTACAACCAGAGCCAGTAGCTGTGTAGGTCACAGGAACCTTTAATTGTACTGTGTATATTTAGATTCCTGTGGCCTGATTCAACTTATTGTGTTAGTTTTCTTTGATGCATACATTTATTTCTAAACTATGTTAAAACTGCATTTTTTTAGAGTTTATTTATTTTGCTTTAGAATTACTTTTGTAGGTTTTTCTCTGAAAGCTTGTTTCTACCCCGAAACACTTGTTAAAACATTTTTAGAAGGTATCTTAAAAGTATAATGAGGGTTATTGAGAGGACAGAGTGGTAAAAAAAATTAAGAAATAATCAATGAACATTTATTAAGTGTGGGAGAGGAAGATCACTTGGCAGACTTTTTGCAATGTAGCAAGGATAATGTGAAGGCATATAGACAAGAATCTCAAGCATGAGGCACTGAGGAAGGGTCTTGGAGCACTTAATACCTAGGGTGTTGTCTTAGTCATTGTTCCTTTGCTATGGACTAAGACAACTCTTATAAAAGAAAGCATTTAATTGGGGGGCTTGTTTACGTTTCAGAGGTTTAGTTAATTACTATTATGGCAGGAGCGTGGCAGGTATGATGCTGGAGCAGTAGTTGAGAGCTATATCCTGATTTGCAGGCAGAGAAAGAGAAACACTGTGTTGGGGGTCATCTATTGAAAATCTCAAAGTCCACTTCCAGGGACATACTTCCTCCAATAAAACCACACCCCCTAATCCTTCTAATTCATTCGAAGAATTCCATAACCTGATACTCAGTATTTAAATACGTGAGCCTGTAGTAGGAAGTTTCTGGCCCGGACTTTCGGGCCTAACCTCAAGGTTTAGGACCCACTGACCCACAAACCCGCAAACCCACAGTCTCACAGAGACACACAGATGCTTTCAATAGTTTTTGGCTGATCAGCCCCAGGCCCAGGCATATAACTTACTAGCTCTCTACCCTTCATCTAACCCATAATTCTTCCTGTTCAGCCATGTGGCTTGGTACCTTTCTTTAGAGCAGCATAGTTGTCCTCTGCTTCTCCTGGCTTCTCTCTGGCGTTCTGCCTGGCTTTTTTCTCTGTGCTTCCTGTTCTCAAGAGTTTTCTTAGTCTAGTAACCCCGCCCACACTTCCTGCCTGCCTTTGGCCAATCAGCACTTTTTATTAAACCAGTGGGTGGGACAATTATTTACCATGAAGCAACACAATACCCCTACATATCCCCTTTTCTCCTTTTAAAACAAAAAGAACTCCAAATCTAATATCTTTCCCCCCGTATCTATAACAACTTATAAACAACACTGTAAATAAACACAAACATCCATAGTCCATGTTTTGGGAGTGTGGGCATCGTTCTCTAGGCTACTTCCTGCTGAATGGAGACACTGGCAATCTCATGGGAATCCAAAGAAAATGTAGGATTATGGACAAGTCTTTAGTGGAGTAATCTGTAAGGCTGGGTCATCACAGCCAGTCTCCTTGAAATTGTTCTGGATACAGAGCTCTGGAAACTTCAACAGAGGTGCTCTGAAATGCTGAATCACCTGGTCCATCCATTTCCATTGGAGATTTTTCAGGGGGTCTTCCTCTATCAAACTTTATGTTCTTTATCCAGAAATAAATCCACAGCTTTTCATTTTCTGTGAAAATAAAATGAAAACCTCTTCTCCAAAGTAGCATATCTTTGGATTTCAGTTTTAAAGTCAACTGATTTACAAAATATATAGGTTGAATTATTCTAACAGCATCTATAATCAACTGTCTTTAAGCAGCTTTTACTGTCATTTTCAGTCAAGAAGCTTAAAGACAGTAATATACAGTATCCAGACACTCTTTGTATTTTCCATCTTTATGTGGCTTTTATTTATTTGTTTTTATTTATTTTACTCTATTTCTTTTTCAAGGGCTTTCACTACCTTTTCTTTTCTTTCTCTAAGCCTATGTATCTATATTTTCAACACACTCTAAAACACTTAGACTTTTCTTTACAAAAAAAACAGTCTTTACTGTATATTTATTTCTTAACTTTTTGTCTCTGACCACACCTTTGCTTGGCTAGGTTGATTGACTCTACCCAGATTCTTCTATTTCTTTCTGTTTCTGAACACACCTTTAATCTGCCAAGGTTCAAGGTTGGTAGGATGGGTAGATGGCTCCACCCAGCTCCTAGTCTAACTTCATAGAATTTATCTTTTAAACCCAGGTACTCTAGGGAATTTTAGGGTCCATATAATTATCAAGTAAAGCTTTGCCATCTGCTGCTCATTCACTACATTTAAGTATTAGGCAGCAGGGCCTCTTTAAAGACTCACAAGTGTTTTGCCTCTAAGGCTGAATCAGGAAGCCTCTCTTAAAAAGCCAAGCCTCTGCTTGCCTCCAGCAAACAGAGCTGATCCAAGAAAACACCACCATTAGAAAGCCATCTTTGATTCTGTTCTGTTTTTGTCCTTATGAACAAAAACCTTAAATGCATTATTTACAACTTTTTCTTATATCTAGGCTCCTGTGAAACTTCAGGAACCAGCCATTTTATACCTTAAGTTACACTCCAAAAACCCGCCATTGTAGCCCAAGCCGACAGGCCTCACCAGGGTGTCTCTGTACCACTGCTCACATGAGAGACACAATTCAGAGGCTGCTTTGGGCTCTAGACCATTTTTTAGTTTTCTATGGCTTTATGTGGGCATATTTGACCCACGTTGGGCTGCCATTTGTAGTAAGAGGTTTCTGGCCCAGACTTTTGGGCTTAACCTCAAGGTTTAGGACCCACCGACCCACAAACCCCCAGACCCACAGTCCCACAGAGACACACAGATGCTTTCAATAGTTTTTGGCTGATCAGACCCAGGCCCAGGCATATAACTTGCTAGCTCTCTACCCTTCATCTAACCCATGATTCTTCCTGTTCAGCCATGTGGCTTGGTACCTTTCTTTAGAGCAGCATAGTTGTCCTCTGCTTCTTCTGGCTTCTCTCCGGCGTTCTGCCTGGCTTTTTTCTCTGTGCTTCCTGTTCTCAAGAGTTTTCTTAGTCTGGTAGCCCTGCCCACACTTTCTGCCTGCCTTTGGCCAATCAGCGCTTTATATTAACCCAGTGGGTGGGACAATTATTTACCATGAAACAACACAATACCCCTACATGAGCCTATGGGACATTCTCATTCACACCAGCACTGCTGTCCTGTAGGCAAGTGGTCAGGTAAAACTATAGAGCAGAGAGCCCAGTGAATACACAGAGGTCCACAGAGAAGGTTCTCTCAATTCCTCAGCTAGCTCCTTAGTCATTAGAAGGCAGATGGCCCAGCCCTGACACTGTTAAATACAGCCTTTTCCTCTCATATCTCAAATGATAGCCACAATCCTCATCTAGTAGTTTTCTATAGCTGCTATAAGTACCACAAACTGAGTGGTTTAAACAAAAGAAATTGATGGCCTCAAGTTCTGGAGACTAGAATTCTAAGATCTAGGTGTTGTCAGGTTGGATCCTTCTGAGTCTGTTTTGTGCCTGTCTTCTACTTGATGCTGACTAGCATGTACTCACTGGTGTGGCTCAGTTGTTAATGCCTCACTCTAACCTCTCTCTGTCTTTATCCATGGTTGGTTTTTTTTTTTTAAATATATAAAGAGAATTAGTCTTATTGGATTGGAAAGTTCCCCTACTCCTAGCACGAACTCATCTGTTGTGGAGACAGAATCCATGTAACCCAAGACTGACACAAAATTGGTATTTGGTCAACATGAGTTTGAACCCCTGATCTTCTGTCAGCCATATTAGCCTATAGCAGCAGGCCTAATAAAAAGAGAATTACTGGCCAGGTTTGGTGGTGGCGCTCACCTTTAATCCAGCAGAAGTAGACAGATCTCAGTGAGTTCAAGGCTAGCATTCCAAGGACAGTTCCAAGGACAGCCAGAGGGTGACACAGATAAACCCTCTTTTGAGAAAAACTACAGTGGGGCGGTGGTGGCTCACACTTAAATCTCAGTACTTGGGAGGCAGAGATAGGCGAGATAGGTGGATCTCAGTGAGTTCAAGATCAGCCTGGTCTACAGAGCAAGTTCCGGGACAGGCTCCAAAGCTACACAGAGAAACCTCATCTCAAAAAAAAGTACTAACCCTCTGAACGTGTAATAAAACCTCCAGTTAAATGCTTTATTTTACATGTCACCTTGGTCATTGTTTCTTTTCACAGAAATAGTAGAGTAACTAAAATAACTTCAAAAATACAAAGAACAAAACTAGAAGCATACTATGTCAGTTGCATTGACATTCCCAGACAATCAGAATGTCTAACACTTGTAATCTCATGATTTCTTTCTCACTTCTACACCTTTGCTTTTATTTATCCTTCTGGATTTCCTGTTTAGATTTTAAAGTTAGTATATAATGCAATAGGTTTCCTGGTGGCACTTTCATACCTAATTTGTTTTTATTATTCCCTCCAGACTTTGTATCTTTCTACCCTCCCCCCCCACAAAGTTCCCTGTCTGCTTTTATGTCATGAATGTTTTCTCTTCCACACAACCTCAGTCAGTCTCCCTCAGGCTTCCCTTTTTACTTCGTGTTACCTGTGGTCAAATCTTAATGGGAAGAAAAAAATTCTGTCAGAGGCTATACATAGCTAAGTGCTTGTTTTCACCCTGGCAGCACCTAAACTGAGTGATGGCACATGCCTGGAAACTAATCTTAGCTCTCAGGAGGCAGAGGCAGGAAGCTAAGAAGTTCAAAGTCATCTCTCTCACACACCCTACACACACACACACACACACACACACACACACACACACACACACACACACAAATAATAAAAATATTCCTCAAGAATATATCTTCATCTGCTTTTTTACATAAAAGTTCATATTTGGTCAGTTTCATCGTAATAGATTTTGCGGAGTGTTTAAAACTTAATAAACTCTACCTTAGTAAATGTCTTAGTTAAGGGATTGTTTCATAGAGTGCTGGTCTTTCTAAAAAGTACATTTGAAATTAAAATAAGCATGAATTAGCTGCTTATACAATGTGATCAAGAAGGTTGGTCTTTGTGGTGTTGAACAATCCTAAACAAATGGATACAGCTATTACTGTCCCAAACCAGTATAAAGTGGTTTGATATATGTTGATTTCCAAGTAAACAGAAATAAGTAAGCATGAGACAAAATTAACATTTACAAATGATAGTCAAGATATAAAGTATCGACATAAATTACTTCATTAATTCATTTGATTCTTATTTTAGATATCTGATTAAATATATAAATTTTAGAAACATTTTCTCCCTTTGCTTAACAAATGTGTTCTGCTCTCTAGGCATTTGCTTGCCTTTCCTCAGACCCCGCCCCACCTTCCAAACTCAACCGCTCAGAGTAAAATAATTTACTCTGTGCTTCGTTCAAAGGTTATTCATATTCTGCTTTGCAGAATTTAGTATTCTAAATTGCATAAACAAGTAGCTGTGTGCAAAAGCGCAAAGCATGGACTTCAAAGATCCTGTAATGTCATTATTACTGTTGTAATATTACTGTCTCAAGGTCCTAAGTTGGTGTTTTTCATTATTTACTATGCCCTCCGTGTGACAGATCTGGCTTGGGGCGCTTTTGATAGCTAAATTAATCTCACTCGGGTGGTGAGATTGGCGATTTCCCATCTAAGTTACTATGCCGAGTCTAAACGGGGTCTCTAAGTTGCTTAGCTTGCTTTTCCTAAGGGTTCGCTTCCTCTTTCCCACTGTCTGGGAGGCTCTCCTTTCTCTTCCTTACATCTTTTTTATTCTCTTACTTTTGAGGGGGCATTTAAATTTCAACCCGGAACTCGGGATCGCGCGCTTTGAATGACGGGAGTCGTAGTTTCTGTGACTTGTGAGTAACGGCTTTTCAGACGGCTTCCAGCCCTGGGCGAAACCCCACAAATCCCAGAATGCACTCGGGCGGGCCCGCCCCCCGCGCGCAGGCGCCCTGGGGCCGCAGGATTTGAATCGGCGGCGTTGTTATTGACGCCATATTGGGGCCGGCGGCTGGTGGCAGAGTTGCTCCGTGGAGGAAGAGGGTCGAGTGCATTGCCTAGCGCTCTGCGTCCGCAGCTACCTCACCACCCCCCGGCTCCCCGCGCGTCCCCGCCGCTCGGCGAGCTTCGGTCCGCACCGGCGTGTTGGAGATCGCGTTTCGGTCGCGCCCCTGACCCGGTCCACTTCCGAACGGAGCCGGTCTCCGCGCAGGAGCCTCGGCGCGCTCAGCCCCCGAGCGCACGACGGAGGCGGCCCGGCCTCTCGCGAGCGGCCCCGAGCCGGCGGCGCGACCCTCGCGCCTCGCCCACCTGCCCTGCCGCGGCTCCGCCGTCCCGGGCCCCACACCCACCGGGCACATCGGAGGGCCCGCTTGCCCCCGTCCTTCCCGGCCCCGCCCGAGCCGGGCCTCGGCTGCCCGCCGCCATGGCGTGCGGAGCCACTCTGAAAAGGACTCTGGATTTCGACCCTCTGTTGAGCCCCGCGTCTCCGAAGCGGAGGCGGTGCGCGCCTTTGTCGGCACCGGCGTCGGCTACAGCCTCCCCTGCGGCCGCCACCGCCGCCGCCGCTGCCTCGGCTGCGGCCGCCTCTCCGCAGAAGTATCTCCGGATGGAGCCTTCCCCCTTCGGCGACGTCTCCTCCCGTCTCACCACAGGTGGGCCTCGGTCCCGGGGCTTGCCGGGGTGGGCTGCGGCCGGGAGCTTGGGTGTGGACACAAAGGGAAGGAGGGCCTGAACCAAGGTGGGGGCGGTGTTGGCAGGTTGGGTGGGTACGGGCCAAGGCGTTATTGGGTGTCCCATTGTGAGCAGGATCATTTGGGGGCAGGATCGTTGGAATTGTTTCCTTATGTAGAGAGTCAGCGGAAATGATCAGAGAGGATGATATTATTTATAAGTCGGGCGAGAGAAGGGTCACATTTCACCCGAATCTCCCGGTCTCTTGGCCTGAATCGATTGGTTGCAGCTATTAACGCAGTGACTGAGTGGTTTGAGGCGAGAAGGCAGCCCCTCCTCCATTTTAGACTTGGCTGGTTTTAGTATAGGAGGGGTGGGGCTTGGAGGGGGATGGATGTCACTGGGGCGAGTTGTAGGCCTGTCATTAATCACCCACAAGAACGCCACTTTGGCTGAGTCAAGACCTGTTTCCCTAGCAGGGTCAACAACAAAGCAAATGTTCTTCCCGGGTACTGTAATGTGATCTCGCTATGCGTCTAGTCCTTAAAAAATCTTGAACTTTTAGTGAAAGAGAATTTGTACTTCAAACTGAGACTGACTAATTTATCTGTAAATACTTTAGTTATCCCAACGAAAACCACCCTGGAGTAACCATTCCGGTGGACTCAAGACTTGAAGTCTTGAAACATTCTGAAAGTGACTGGCCGGTGTACCTTTGGTTGCTTTTGTACATTATGTGTATACCTAAGAGTCTTTTCCCCCTCTGCACTTTGAAATCTTTGTATGCTCCAGGCAGACTCTTGTGGACTTGAAGTGTAAATTTATTTCCTTTGTGTGTGGCATGTAAAGGTTTCTGGGTGCCAGAGAGGGGGGAGAGAGAGGTAGAGAGAAGAGCTGAGTCCCTGGGTGATATCATCCTTAAAGCTTTGATTAGCTTAATTAAATTTTTTTTTCTCAGTAACTCATTTTAAAAAAGGATAGGAACTATATAGTTCTGTATTTGGTAACTTCCATATGCAATGGACTGTATCAAGTGGGTTTTTTCTTAATGTCACATTTAAATATCCACACCCAAATCCATAATGAGACCTCAATTACTCATTCTTGCTCTTAAATATTTGATCTAATTTAGGGCAATACTGTTTTAAGACTTGCAGTCAGTTTTCATAGGAATGCCAAGAATTTTATTTAGTAACTACGAAAACTGTCCCTTTTTATATATGTATAAAGGCTTCATGATTGATTTGTTTAGATCAGTTCTCAACATGTGGGCTGAGACCCTAGTGGGGGTGGCATATCAGATATTTACATAACGATTCACAACAGTAGCAGAATTACAGTTATGAAGTAGCAACGAAATAATTTTATGGTTGGGGGTCATCACAACATGAGACATTTATGTATTAGAGGGTTGAAGTGTTAGGGTTGAGAGCCATTGGTTTAGACATTACTGAGAAAATGAAAACTAAGTGAAGAATGAATTCTTTGGGGCAGACATTCTTAAATGTCTTTAATGAAATGTTATCTTTGAGCATTGGAATGGTGCCCTAACTACTAATGAGGCCATTTCAAAATAGCTGTGACCAGCAATAAATTTCATTGTAAGTAGTGTTAGGTTTGTGAGTTACAGTACACCCCTATGCAATTAAAATAATGTTGATCACAAACATAAAACAGCAGGGAGCTATCACACTTTACTTAAAGGGAGCTTGTTCAGAAACAATGATCCTTCGAATTTGTCATGTCACTGCTGTATTTGGAGCAGTGGTTAATATACTTGACTCCTTGCTATTTCAAATTTCAATTAGATAGAGTCCAATAGTAGAAATTATTAGAATTATTGCTAGTCTCTCAGCCAGCTGATACAGTTTGATCACACCTTGAAACCTAAAATCACATTCTAATTGTTTATAGAGTTTGCTAAATAGTAGGTATTTCCATTAATTTGAATATTAATGTAGAAGATTGGCTTCTTAAAGAATGAAGGGAGATTTCCTAAGTTTAAATTTGCTAATATGTACATATTTACTGTAATTTTTAATGGTACTGCAAACTAAAGAACTGGAAGTTTACAGAGCATGTACCACACAATGCAGTTTGTCTTTAGCATTGTTTTTTTTAGATACCTCATGGTTACTCTAATGGTGTTGCTGAAGCTTTGATGTGGCTTATTAGTAGCTTCAGGAACTTGGGCACTGTTTGAAACCCTGATTGTTATTTTAGCCATTCCAAGAAGGTGATTCCAAACTTTGATTTGATGACTACTCTTAAAGTCAATATTTTTCAGACGTGCAACTTAATACTAGAGATAAAGGCTAGTTGAAGGAATCTAGCTTGTTTCTTATCCTCAGGACTTGAAGCATGTTCATTAACAGTGGCTGCTGTTGTTGCCCCTTTACACATCATATCTCAAACATGATTTTTGGTGTACCTGAGTTACTGATTTAGAACTGTGCTTTAGGCAGTTCACAAACTATGGCCATATGCTTGTACTTGTACAGCCTGGGAGGTAAGGGGCTTTTTTTTTCTTTTAGACAACATTTTAAAATGGCTGAAAAAGAATAAAAATAATTATTTCATGACATTGAAGAATCAAAGGAATTCAAATGTCATTGTCATGGAAAACAGTTGATACAGTTGTGCGTCCTCCTCCTTTAAAGGTAATTTTTGGTAAGGTTGTGGAGAGAGTATTTTGCCCCAGAATTTATTTGTTTATTTATTGTCTAGTCTTTTTTATCCCCTCCCACAAATGTTTGAGCACTCTAGTCTAGGATTATAATTCAGAAGTGCTTAAAATACTTCATAGTGTGTAAAAATACTGGATGTTGAGTGAGGGTGGTTTGGGAGAGAGGCATTTAAATGAAGATAGGTGTACCCAATGCTTACCCTGGGAAGTTGGTAGAAAAGTAACTTTTTTAAACTAGGGAGGAGGGGGGGGGGGAGAGTGATTGATTGATTTGTAACTTTTAGTTTTTTACTTTTTAGTGCCTTGCCTGCCTCTGCCTCCCAAATGCTGTGATTAAAGAATGGGTGCTGCCCTGCCTTAAATAAGATTTTAAGGAATTTAATGAAGTGGTTTTTGATTAAACACATAACTTCCAAGATCCACCCACTTTTCCTTGCTTCCCAATTTCATGCCCTCCCCCTCCCCACCTTAAAATAACCTATCAAGTCCCAATTTGTGTTGCTCATAGATTTGGGGTCATCCATTGGAGCATGGCTAATCTACTAAGAGCTTAAAGAAAACTGACTGTTCCTACCCCACATATCATCAGCTGTTAACTGGGTCCTCAGTTAAGGATGGAGTTTTGTGTATAAATGTTGACTGGCTTGATCTTATGCAGGTCTTGGACTTGTGACCACTATTGCTGTAATTCAGTCCTGTCATGTCCAGAACACTGTTTGATTCTGGTCTTCTGGTCTTCCCTGACATTTGGCAGTTTCTCTCTCTCTCTCTCTCTCTCTCTCTCTCTCTCTCTCTCTCTCTCTCTCTCTCTCTCTCTCTCTCTCTGCTTCGGATCCTTTGTTTATAACTGAGCTCTGCATTTTGACTAGTTTCTATGTTAACTCTTATGGTATATAAAGAAACTTATGAGAACTACATTAATCTATGGGTACAGAGGTACAAAATTAATAAAACAGTTTGATACCATGCCCCTTTAACAAGATAATAGTAGTAGGCACCACTAGAGCCTGTAAACACTCCAGCCATGGCTTGTTGGGCAGATTTTTGGTGCCAAGCATGTATTTTTGCCTTGGAGCAGGTGGAAATCAGAGAGGACATTCACCCCCAAGACATTCATGCCACTGTTGTACTCATGGGCTCATCATGTCAAACTGATCATTTTTGTAGCTCAGAGTTGACAGCTGGGAAATGCTGTTCGATGATTTTTCTTTCATAGTAGACCACAAAACACATGCGACTGTTGCTACACGTGCGACTGTTGATTACCCCATTTTCCGTGTGCTGTCCTCAGCATCAAGTTCTGGAGGGCAACTGATAACATTGACAAGTTTGTATCATCTTGAAGATCTTTTAGGATCCCCCCCCCCACCCCCCCACTAACAGCTGTAGTCTATGCTGGTACTGGGCTTTTATGTCATCCCTAAAAAAAGGAGCTTGTTTTTGAGACAGGGTTTCTTGCATAGCAGCTCAGGTTGTCCTGGAACTATGTAGACCAAGCTGACTTTGAACTCACAGAGATCATTTGCCTCATCTCCCAAGTGTTGGGATTAAAGGTGTACACCACCACTACTCCATGAAAGGAATTGTTTTAATAAAACCAAAATATTATGCCATATTGGAAGAGAATGTCAGTCAAATCCAACACATTGTTTTTGTAATTATACTATGAATCAGTGGTCTGGTGAATGGCCTTTTGTGGATGTTGACTTTATTGTGAGTTGACTAGTTAACATTGTGTACATTGTTTGTAGCTTGGTACCACTGCTGTAGTTTGTTTTAGGAACTGAGTTGGACAAGGAGTTAAATTCCATTGTAAAAACTCATTGTATTTGTTGGAAACTTTCCATTAATAAATGGAAACTACAGCTTGTGAATGGGAAATAGATTGTTCAGTAGACATTAATACATGCTTCCAAATGGAGACACCAGCTGGCTTAAAGGAAATATAAATGGTTTTAGTCAAACAAATGAGATGTCTGTTGGAGATGGCAGTGTCTCTCTTCAGATGTCATTTTATTGAGCCAGAAGTGTCTTTTAATTTTTGTGGTTATTTAGACAGGTGTTAAATAACTTCTAGTTTCTCAGTGGAATTGGCAAATAAATGCCTTTAGTAGTGGTCTTTGTACTATGGATTGTAAACCTGATATTTAGGAGTGTGTAGTTCCAGTTATTTTATATTCCTAAAATTATGTATTTAAGAATTCCATTAAGCCTTGCTGTGGTAGCACATGCCTTTAATCCTAGTGCTTTGGAGGCAGTAACAGGAGGATCTCAGTGAGTTCGAGGCCAGCCTGGTCTGCAAAGTGAGTTCCAGGACAGCCAGACTGTTAAATAGATAAAGTGTGTCTTGAAAAAAACAAACAAAAAAGAATCCTGTAAAATTGGAATTGGCATGTTAACTCAAGTGGGTAGAGTGCTTGTCTAGCAAGAATCTCCCCAAGTTTGACCCCAGTACTGAGAGAGAGAGGAGAGAGAGAGAGACTGACTTAGTTTTCTTATGGCCATTAAAGAACAGTACAATAAATTTGTATTCATTTCAATCCTCCCTCCCCTTTTAAGGTAGGAAAAAAACTGAAGTCTTAACTCTTTTGAGTACAGAAACATATAAGCTCACCCTGTAGGGATGCTACTATACTAGCAGCCAGAGTTGCCATGGAGACAGTCTTTCACTTTTGCATGGCTTTACTCTTTTGTTACTTGGGTATGTTTTTCCTGCTGTTAAGGTAGGCCAGGAAAATAGGGGTAGCAGCACCATGTTTGAATTCAGGACCAGCAAGGTGGTTCTGCCAGTAAAAGTGTTTCTGCCAAGCCTGAAGGCCCTTTGAATTTGATGACTGGGACCTACATGATGGAAAGAGAAAGCAGCTCCAAAAATATGTCCTTTGGCCATCACATGTGCACTGTGGCAAGTATGCATTTAACTGTAGGTATGTGAGCAAATGCACAAACCTGATAAATCAAAAGTGGAAGTGATTATCTTTGACTACTTTACAATTTGAAAAGAAACACTAAAAAAAAAAAAAAAATGATGGCAAGAGTAGCTTGGTTGCATGAAAGCAGATAAGGGTACTGAAATGGGTCATTTCAAGTACCTGTAACTGAATTAGTTGATCAGAATTTTGTGATCTTTGTAGTCCTGTGTTTAAACAGTGCCCCATATACTGTTAACCTTATTACTGTTCAGCACTGTTAACCCATAGAATTTTCTCTGCATATATGAAAATTTGAAGAATTACTTGCTTTTGTTTATCAACCTTAAAAAGGTAAGGAGAAAGGAAACATTCCAGCCTATTTGAACACACCTGGCATCTGCAGATTCCTGCTCTATATGTTGATTTGCTGAGTATAGCAATTCTAGAACTCAATTTATCTCAGCATATCTCAACTCTACCTGGGAGATTCATAAATGAGACTGATACCAACATTGAAAATAGCATCAAAGTTATTAAATTAACTGTTTGGTTAATGTCTTATACTACAAAGCTTTAAAATGTTGAATTTATTTGTTGAGTTACTCAGTTGACATTTCCAGGTTTCTTAGAAGTGCTGCAGTTGGGGAAACAATGAAATTTTCAGTTTTCTTTGTAATTCTGTTTCATTTTTTCTTTTTAGGCTGTGTGACCAGGTAGTTAAAATTTTTTATGAGCAAAGTGTAGTTAATTTAGTTAAGTTGTAATAACTACTGCAGTGAAAGTTTTAAACAATGTTCTGGGTACTTTAAAAAAAAGAATTTATGCATATGAGTGTTTATGGATGTGCATCACACAGATGTAGTGCCCCTGGAAGTTAGAGGGTGTCAGATCCCCTAGAATTTGAGTTAGGGATGGTTGTGAACCACCATGTAGGCGCTGGGAATGGAACCTCAGTCTCTGCAGAGCAACAGATGCCCTTAACTGCAGAGTCCTTTCTCCAGCACCAAGGTATCACTTCTTAATGCTTCCTCATATTCCTCCGGGATGACAAATAATGACTGCTAGTATTAAAGTATTTTTAAGTAGTTGCATTTAGAGGAATCTTGCCATTTTCAGAGATTTGTTACTCTACTGAAATTACATATATGTTGCTGACATCTTAGTATTCATTTTTGTTACTAACACCTCAAGAAAAATAAGAATGAAGATAGATTAGGGATGAGCTTAGGAGAGCCTTTATATTTTTTGTTTTATGTTTTGCTATTTATTTGTTCATCCATTTATTTATTTGAGACATGTCATTTATTATTAATTTACCTTATTTATTTATTAAAGCAGGACCTTTCTCTACATAGCTCTGACTGTCTCGAACTCACTATGTAGACCTGCCTCTGCCTCTGGAGTGCTGGATTGTTAAAGGCACAAGCCATAATGCCCAACCTTCTCAGTTTTAAATGAGATAGTACTGGGTGTGGTGGCACTCAGGAGCCTAAGGCAGGAGGATTGATGTACTTTGAGTAGTTTGAGGCCAGCTTGGTATGCCTATTGAGACCCTGCTTCAAAAATAGTGTGGTGAGCAATGTTAACTGCCTTAGCAACTGAATAAAATATAATGGAATATTTTCAAGTCTTATTGCCCTATCCCTAAGAGACTACCTAGTGCTGAAATCTAGTTGTCTTGAAGAACTTTTTTAAATTACATAATTGAAAGTGTCAGGACAGGGTAACATATTGACTGTATCAGCCTTCAGTGGCTTAGTGTGAAATAGTGCATTATTGGAGACTGGAATTGTAATGTTCAGCAGTGTTCATCTACTGGTCTAGGGTAATTCCTTACTTAAATCAGCAACAAAATACTCCCTACAACATTAATATCTTATGGGAATTTCTGATTATAGCATGAGGTTTCTTATAATTTGTTTTTGCATGTGGTCATATATAATAGAAATCATACTTCATTTTAAATAACAGTATGTGGTGTTTTAGCATTTTGATTTTAAACATTAGTTCTCTTTATTGTGATTTATTTAGGTAGCTTGTGGTACTTGTGGAATACTGGCTTCATGTAGCCATACAGCACAGAAGAGTGGTAGATTTTAACTTGTGGGCCCCAGGCTCAGGTCTGTATTGACTGACATTTTCAGAAGGAAGACATCAAAACAGAACTCATTCATATAAATGTGCATGTGATAGTGGCACCTGTCTCTAGGTTGTGTGGTTCTAGCTTAGTGCTGGGAATAAGCAGAACAGAGTTGAAATTGCTTTTCAACAAATAATCTTGCCTTTCCACGGGGTGGGGGGGGTATGCGTTTATAATGAGGCATTTCTTTAGTTTCCTAGTACTAACATTATCAATTTTTGTCTTAAGTCTCATAAATCCTTGTGGGTTAAATTAGTTAATAAAAGTCCAAAGGAACCTTGTCCTAACTTCCACCCCCCACCCATAGACTTCTCACTGCATCTTTGCTTTGGCTTTCTGTTTTCTGGTCTTTAGTTGAAACATTGTTTTCTTCTGAAAGAGCTTTTAGATGGCTGTTTCCATTTGTGTCTCAGACAACCTTGACATCAGTCAGTCAGTAGTGATGTGAATACATGCCACTAATTTTCATGTTTTCTCTACTTTTGGCTATTCTTTCTGTGCTTGTCTAGCGTTAAATAGAATGTTCTAGTTTCAGCTCCATAGCCACCTCATCTAATAGCTGCCCAGGGAGTTGCATGACTTAAATTTCTACTTACAGATGACTCACTAATTTGTATTTTTAATCCAAACTACTCTTGATTCCAGCTGTGGAGACTTTCATTGTCAGATCTTCCCATGGATACTCCGTTAACAGAAGCCAGGACTTTTATGAAATCTCTTTTTTTCTGTATGCATATGCATATATGTTTGTATATGTCTTTGCTGAGGTTCAATACTGACATCTGGAGTCTTCTTCAATCATTCTTAATCCTAGTTTCTGAGGCAGGATCTCTCAGTTGAATCCAGAGCTCGCCATCTTGTTCCTTTGCGTGTTGTCTTCACTTTCTGAGGTGGAATTAGAAGAGAGCCACTCACTGCATTAGTCCCCCACTCCCAACTCAAAATCTGTTGGTTTTTAAATTCATGGATTAATCTATAGATTCCAGTCAATATTTTCTTGTGGAGAGTTTGTCTTATTTCTTTTATAGTAGTCACTATAGAAAAATGCATTTGTTTATCATTTATGATTATTTCAGAGATCAAAGAGACCGTTTTTCAAATGTTGGCCACATATTCATATTTGTTTTAAGAAAGAAAATACAGGCATGGTGATATGGAATTTTTTTGTATGTTGTATGTATTAATTTTTAAATAAAGGATTGTTTTGGCTATGGTAGGCATTGTAGAATAGGTGGGAAATTAGAATAGTTAGGAGAAGGAGGGATGAGCAAGATTCAATCGACTCAGCTGCCAAAAAAGAAAACCATATAAAAAACACAAGTGAGCCACGGGCCACATGACAAGACAAATTAATAAAAATAAATTAAAATTAAAAAAACTAACAATATGCCTAAGCCATAGGCCAAACAACATAAACTTAATATAAATGTATGTCATTCTTAAAGGCCTAAATAACGACAAACTGTTAAGCAGTCTGAGACGGCAAATCTGTAAGTCTAGACCTCTGCCAAACCAGACCATGAAACCTTATTGTAACAGGATGGAGAGATTGTTCAGCAGTTAAAAGTGCTTATTGCTCTTTCAGAGAACTCAAGAGTCCTGTTCCCAGCACTCACAGCATTCAGCTTACAACTGCTGTAATTCTAGTTCCAGGCTCGTCTCTGGGGACCCACACACACATGTGCACACACACAAACATTTTTTTTTTTTAATAATAAAAGAAGTACTAAAGTCAAATAAGATGCTATTTAGTTTGTGAAACTTCACTTAGCAATGTTGGCACCATTTTTCTGTGTAGCTTATTTGGGAGGAAGAGTGCCTAAGCACATGAATAGGAATTGGATTTATATTTCAAATTTAATTATGCTGTCCTCAAAAAAAAATCTCCCGTCTTTGCAAGCCAAGTTAGATTCTAGGTTTACATTATATAATATTCCTAAGGCATTCATTCATTGAGCATCTACATGAAGAAGAAAAGCTGTAACTACTGCAAGCTCAAATTCTCTTATTTCACTGATAATATGGTAACTTGAGGTAATTCAGCAGCTCTTTAAGTAACTATAAATTAGTTATTTGCCTTTATAACTGGTGAGTTGGAATAAGAGCTGGACCCTTGCTTTCCAGATTAGATGGAACCATGTGTTATCACACATATTTTCCCTCTTCTTTCTCCTGCTTACTGCTCTTTGTTTTTGCTTTGTTTTAAATTTTAAGATTACCACCCCCCACCCCCCCACCCCGTTTTTTAACTTGTAAGCTATTTGAGAAGATACTTATAGAGCCATAGAACAAAACCACCCAGATCAACACATCCCCTTTTGGTGCCATATGAACTGGAATTTTTAGTAGCCAGATCTGTCTACCTGCTAATTGAGTTTTGTTTGTTTGTTTCAAATCCCAGTGTGTAGTTAAGTATCTTTCAGACAGGGTTTCATTATATAGCACTGGATGGTGGGAACTCACTATGTACATCAGCCAGGCTGGCTTTGAATGTTCTTAATGGAGAAGTTAATAATTTAATTTCTAAATGGATGGGTCACTGAAAAATAACTGCATTATAAAGGTGAGTCTATATCAGTCCCTAGTTGTGTGTATTTGAACATGTATAACATCACACTATCTGTGAAATTCAGAATTGTATATTTGTTATTTTATTTGAAAGTTTGTTAGTGCTCAGTCTTAATGGCTACTGCAGATTTTCTGTAGTTGTCAACAGATTTTATGTCCTTTGTGTTTCTTCCTATAAATTACAAAACTTTTCAAGACTTTTTAATTATGCTTTGTCTAGATACATGTTCACTCTAATTTTTCATATACTCTATAGAGATAAGTGGCATATTGGCTGGCGAGATAACTGTGTAAGGGCACTTGTCACCAAGTCTGGTGACCTGAACTTAATGATCCCGTGGGAAGGAGAGAATCTCTTCCTAAATTGTCCTCAGACATGTGCATGGTGGTGTACACAGATGTGAGCACACACACAACAATATTTTTTTTTTAAAGAAATGTATATAACACTAAAGAGTCTCATACACGTAAACTCTGAAAACTTCATGGAACCGTAGCTTTGGATCCAGTAATGCCTCAAGGAAATTTAAAAGCATAGTGGATTGAGGCCATCGGGGACTTGTAGATTACAGGCCTGGCCTGTCTCTCCATTTGAGATTCTCCCTATGTCCCTCCCCTCTAAGATGCTGCACTTACTGAACTGAACCCTCATTCTAGCTAGGCTAGAGGCCAGTGAAACTGTGGGTGGGTCCTCCTGCCCCACTGCACATGCTTTTTACCTGAATGCTAGGAATTCATCTGGGTACTTCAAGGGCAAGCGCTCTTAGCATCTCTCTAGTCCCTAGTTCTGTTTTCAGGGCCCTGTGCCATGTTCTCTTACCTGTATTGTACTCTTGTTCGCTGTGCCTACTAAATGACTAGTAAAAACTTTAAAAAGGCTTTCTACTCACTTTTACTTAGCTTGCTTTAAAAAAAAAAATCTTCCACAGGGATATTGCTGGTTTACCCAGAAACTTAGTTAGCTATAGGGAAGTGAATTTTATTAGTTAGCACTGAGTGTTATTTACTAGATTTTAGAATGAAAATGCCTAGAGCTAGATTTTCCTGGTGCTTTCAGGCTTTTTTTTAATGGTAAAAGAGTAATGCAAGCTTCAAGGTTTCTAGAAAGGGGCATAGCCCACTGAGATACAGCTTGTCAGGGATGTAGCCATGTTTTGCTCTAAAGGACTCCTGCAAACTCAGTTTAAATTTCACGAATGTTCCTACACTACTGCACTACACAACTGATAATGCAAATGAAGCTCTGGCTTTTTACTTGGGTGTACTCGTTGGCAATACAGTGTTGGTGTTACATATTCTTAGGTAAAATACTTAACTACATGTTTGTAGTATAATAAAAAAAATGGATAGAAGTGCCTTCAGGATAAGTAGGTAAGTATTCTGATATAGAAGGACTTTTAGTACACTTTTATAGGTGTAAGAGGAGCTCACTTCAGTCAGGTATCTGAATAGAAGTGATGGACATGGTAGAATAACAAGTGACACATTTTGAAAGGGTCATTATCAGCTTCCAAACTGTTGAAATAAACCATGTTAGCGGCTTGTGCTACCTAGATCTTATCTAAATGAAGTTAGATCATTGACTCTATAACATTGATGGTATGCTATCAGTATTACAGCCTTTGTTTAAATGGCAAAATTAAATGGTATCTTGACTGGGTTAACTTAATTTTCCATTTCAGTTTTTATATTTATAATATATATTATGTATTGTGTATATATATTATATATATGGAAAGAGGAATTATATATTTAGCATGAAAATTTTGATCTTTCCAAACTTTTCCTTTTAGAACAAATTCTGTACAACATAAAACAGGAGTATAAGCGTATGCAGAAGAGAAGACATTTAGAAGCTAGTTTTCAGCAGACCGACCCAGGTTGTAGTTCTGATTCACAGCCACACGCATTTCTCATCAGTGGACCAGCATCACCAGGTAATAAGAAACTTTAATAAGTGAAAGAAATGGTATGTGAGAAAGTATAATACAAATGCCCACAGTGGCTTAAATGCCATGTATAATATTAAAAGTAATCAGCACCTGGATTCCCACCAATCACAGACAGCCACTTTTGTTTAGCAACCCTGAAGTGGACACTGTAAATATAATGACTTGTAATTTCCATTAAAAAATCATTAGGGCTTCACTGTATGCTTTAAAAACATCCAATCTTATTTATTTTTATGCCTTTGTCTGCATATATGTTCTTTGTACTTGTAGGCCTGGTGCTCAATGGCCAGGAAAGGGTGTTAGAAATAGTAATGAGCTCTTCCATGTAGGTGCTGGGACCCAAACCTGGGTCCTCTGCAAAAAACAAGTGCCCTTAACCGTGGAGCTTTCCGACCTCACCATATGCTTTCCTAGACATAGTGTCTGCACACTGCCATTTTAAAATTATTGGTCTGTCAGTTATATTAAAAAATTCTTCTGATAGAAACTTTATACAAATGTCTGTCCGTGTACTCTCAGACATGTGTCACATTGGGTATCAGATTTAACTCATATTTGCCTTTTAGAGGGAATGGTTTTTGTTTGTTGTTTTGGAGTTGGGTTTGTTTTGATTTTTTGCTTTGTTTTGTCCCCTTTTACAAAGGAAAAGGTTGACTTGAATGAAGAAAGGCTGTTACTTGGCCATAAAGGAGCCTTAACTTTTAGTAAATTCCCCATCAAAATAGCTCTTATTTCAGTAGAACTTGCTTTCCTGCCTTAAGTAAGGATAAGAAAACTTGGCAGAATTCAAAGCAAAACAAAAACACAAAAAACAAAGATAAGGTAATCCAATAAAATATGATAGAAACCGTTCAGCACTAAATATTGGAGTGTTGCCATTTGGGGAGGCTGTAGGTGTACTAAGAGGATTATTCCTATTCAAATTATAACAATCTTAAATTGTCTACTAATACCTGTTTTAATTCTTAGAATGTCAGTTGATTGCCAGCCTTAACAAGGCTTGTGATTTCAAGGTAAGGTAAACCTGCCTTGATCATTGAGGTCTAAAGCTAGTGCACTTACTCTTATGAGACAGATCTAACAAGTCTTACTAACCGGGATGAGTCAGTGTAGCTAGATGAAGGCAGCATCTCAGCAAGATGAGGAAGCAGCTGAACACACCCGAGTGCTTGCATCACAGCAGGGATGCAGTGGGTAGCTATCATACTTGTGAGTTACCAGCAAGATTATCACAAATGATCTTTAGGCCAAGAACTTTAAATGACTTCTTAAAGTCTAAGGAAATCTTTTCTATGGCATATCACATTATTTCATACTATCAGTGGCTGTTAAAATATAGATTTTCCCCCTCTACCTATTTCAGCAAATGCCATTAATTAAAAACTGTTAGAAAAAAAAGTACAAAAATAATCACGATCAGAGCTCCCTCCTTTAAGAAGTCACAGAAATGAACATTTTTGAATCTTTGTTCATGAGTCAACTTGTACAGCTATGTTGGCTTCCTATTTGTCAAGTTCTTAATAATCTGTGCTCACTATCTTCAACAGTTACTGAAGAAGACTCTTAAAACTTTAGTTATAAAAACATGGAAGGAATATTCTTGCTAATTTGAAATTGACAAATACTTGTGCTGTGGTTGTTTTTGGATACAGTTGCTTTAGTTTGATAACTATGGTTCTGTTGCAGTTTTGAGTGTTTGAACTTAAGTGAATTAAATTAATGAAGGATTATGGTCACTATTCAAAACATAGAATCAATTAAGTTTTTAAATTCTCTACATTCCAGAATTTTCCCTAAAGCAACTTTTTAAAAGAGTAACAATTATATATTTTTTTCTTTTTGGACATGATTCTAAATTTGAATATTGAATGGTAGCACAATCTGGTTTTGAGGCTTTACTGCATGGCCTTAATATAAACAAGTAACAATAAAATAAGTATCTTTATAGTAATACTCTAATACTATAGTGAAGCTTTACACCAGAGTTGTATTTCTTTTGTAGCAATTTTTTTAAATTAGTCACTAAACGTTCTAAGCAGGTACCTGCTGGGATGGAGATTTAAAGTTTTGTAATGGGCTCTGTTAATGCAATGATTTTGTTTGGGGTTTTCTCCACTCATCTCTAGGCCTGTCCTCTGGATAACATCCAGAGTCACAAGATGATAGAATTATTGATTGGACCTGTTTATCATAAAGAATAGACTTCAAATGACATGGGAAAGTTCTAAATGAAACCTTTATTCAGGAGATGTTGCATTGTTCTAAATCAGGTACTGTTTTATTCATGTTGTACATAGGGACTTCATCTGCAGCATCCTCACCGTTAAAAAAGGAACAGCCCTTATTTACTCTAAGGCAGGTTGGGATGATCTGTGAACGTTTGTTGAAAGAGCGGGAAGAAAAAGTTCGGGAAGAATATGAAGAAATACTGAACACAAAACTTGCAGGTAACAAATGAATTTATTATCCCAATGCTTTAGTCACTGTTCTATTGCTAGGAAGAGACATTGTGACCAGGGCAACTCTTTATGAAAGAAAGCATTTTAATTAGGTGCTTGCCAGGTTTCAGAGGTTAGTCCATTATGGCAGCATGCAGAGATGCTCAAGCACTGACTGAGAGCTACATCTTGATCCTAGGAGGAGAGGGGAGGCCAAGGCCTGGCTTGGGTTATGAAACCTCAAAGCAGCCTTTCTTTTGGGCCATCAACCAGCTACCAAATCATGACATAGATTATTGGTTATGAATGCTCAGCCTTATCTTATGTTTATCCCATTAGCTCTTATGACTTATTTTAACCTGTTTTCTCTTCTTTGTTTTGCCTTACCACTTCTTACCTTCCTTTCTGTTTGTCTCTGGCTGGCTCCAGGCTTCCTTCCCCCTTTCCTTCCTTCTCTCTCCTCCCGAGCCCAGATTCCCCCTTCTTGTTCTCTTGCCCTTCAGTCCCTTCTACCTCCCTACTGCCTAGTTACTGGTCATTCAGCTTTTATTAGAGCAATACATGTCTCTAAATAAACAAATGTAATGTATGTCACAGCAAAAGCCCGCCTCCCATCATGCACTTCTTCCAACAAGGCCCTATCTCTTACTCCCAATTCTTTTAGAGTTCCATCCTTGGTGACTCAGCATCCAAATATATGAACCTCTGATGTCTATTCTTACTCGAACTGTCACACCAAGAAACTCATTTAAGCAAATTATTCCTACAGTGTTTTATGCTGGTGAAATTACTCTACCTATACATTGATGCAATGTTGTGTGTGAACCAGAGCATTTCAGTAAAAAAGGAAATCAACATTCTTAAAACCCACACCTCACCTTCTTCACCCAAGGAAGAAGTGGTCATGTAGACCAGCTACTGTATTAGTGAATTCAAATTTCTATGTTGTATCCTGTAAACACTCATTTGAGCTGTTTACAATTACTGAGGTTAAGGGAAGGATGAAGGTGTTAGAGGGTGTTCATGTAGCTTTATATTTTCAGATACTTTGCAGGGATATTTTGCAAGTAGTGAAATTAATACATACCTTTACTTGTAGAACAATACGATGCATTTGTGAAGTTTACCCATGATCAGATAATGCGGCGATATGGAGAACAGCCTGCTAGTTGTAAGTATTTGACCTCTGAACTGTAAACTGAAATGAGCATGTTTTCATATTTAAAAGGGGAGTTGATTTAAAAAATGTAGAGAAAAGGTTAGTTTAAAATAAGCAAAATGTTGCAACTCTTTGTTATTAAGTAACTTAAGTAGCTCTCTGGTTACTTAAATATCTAGGGGTGATGTTAATGAATTGTCTTGTACGTTTTAGTTTTGCCCCATTCATTGCACTAATACTTTTTTTCCTTACAGATGTTTCATGAATGACACTTTCTGCATTTGTGGGCTGCCTTGTTCCTTGTTGAGTTGTTGCAGAAGGTCCCAACTATGACATGCAGCAATGCCAGTACCCATCTGTGAATACAGGTTATTTCAAGCTTTCGTCAGTGGCAACTACTCTTAGGCAGCAGCAATTGGTTTTGGAAATTTCCGTGATGTCATTACCACCTGGATGTAGACCTTTGCTACTTGTATTAATACCAGTGGCCTCTTGTTTTGCTGTATTATTACAATTTGGCTTCTTTATATTGTTTGAAAGGGATTAAAGTTGGCATTCTAGAACATGCCCTTCACTGGTTATGTAAATAAAACTGTAGAATGACACGTCAGATGAAGTTAGTGTGATTTTAATTGTGCACTACAACCAAGCTGTAACCAGTTATTAATAATTTAGAATGTAATCCCAGGACAATTAAGCAGTTAGTCTACAGTACTTCTGTGAAATAGAGGAGGAAGAGGAGGGCATTTCTGTATTTCAGGACTTCTCTTGGGGTTTCAGAATGGGTTTATATGATTTCCTTTATTATTATTTTTGGTAGTTTTATTTATTCTCTCAGTCTTTTTAACAAATGTTTATTGCTGCACCCCCTCCCCTCCCCCAGTGTATCATTGTTTTACTGCCCTTGTAGCACTGGAGTTTAGTTGGAAAAATAAAACATTTACTTCTATTCTGCTTGTTTTCAAATTATACACATGGCTAGTATTTGAATAAAGTGTAGTGTTTTAAACATAAGTATTTTCTAGAAATCAATAAAGTTAGTTTTTGGTAACCTTTTATTAAATGCTATTTCCAAAAATTAAGTTCTGATTCAAAATTGCTTCTGTAACTGACTGTATGACAGCATGCTACATAGCAAGATCTTAAATAGCTGTAGATTTTTTACATTTGATTCCAGTTTTAACGTTTTTTAAATGACGTGATACATGAAAGCATGGCTTTTCTAGCTGATATAAAGTACCTCAGCAAAATCCAATTTAGGGTGGAAAGAGTTTTTTTTTTTAGCTCACAATTCCAAGTTATAGTCCATCACTGTAGGGAAGTGAGAACAACAGGAGACTGCACTCACAGGTAAAAGCAGAGAGCACAGTTAACTTTCTCTTACCCCACTGAAGGCATGCATAGTGCCAGTCCAGGTTGGCTCTTCCTAGTCAGTTAAGGTAATCCAGTCCTTCACAGACATGCCCATCCAGATTCTAGACCAGCCCTGCCGAGAATTTAAAATTGTAGGGGCTGGAGATTGGCTCGCCTCAGCAGTTAGAGCACTTGCTGTCTTCCATAGGACCTAGGGTGGTTCCCAAGCCACCCACACACAACAGCTGATGCCTCTGCTCAACTCAAAGGTCCCTGGATGGATACAGTACACACACACACACATACTTGCACATAAATAAAACTAAACATTTTCAAAACTAACGTCACATGAATAAATGTACCACACTTTCTAATCTTAAACATACTATTTCATTTGTAATTTATTTACTAAAAACAGATCTATTTAAAAGTAAGCAGCTGAAGTGTTGTACGGCTTTCACAAGATCTCCAAGGCACTTTGAGAATCCATTAATGTGTCAGAAACACAAGTTATCACAGTGACCTTAAAGTGAATGAAGTTCCCACTAGTAGAGACTGAGTCTCAACACTCTTGGGACTTTGGGGATACACCTGCATTTGAGTGTTATCCTTAGGTGTCAGCTGCTTTCCCCTCTCCATGCTGTCAACCAAGAACACATCAACACTGCAGCAGCTTTCTAGAAAACATTCATACAAGTTGGAAGACATCATCTACTTGAATTTTTCCTTCACTTATAAACTACTGTAAATTGTTTTCAAAAAGTTGTACTTGATAATGCCAAATGTATGCTTCTCTATCTCTATTAGCGCTATCCATCTAAAACTGAATGTCTACCTCCCACTCCCATCAACCCTCAGGATTCAATCAAGATTCTAACTTTTTGGAAAGACTAAGCTGTTATTTTGAGCATTTCTTTATGCTACCATTAACATGACCTATCCTTTGAAGTTATAATCTAATGTAAAGTTTTAGGTGTTTTTAAAAATGCTTTTATATATTTGTGTGTGTGCAAATACATAATATAGAAGTCCAAAAGAGGGCGGTGGATATCTTGGAGCTGCAGTTACAAATAGTTCTGGACAGCCCAATGTGGTTGGTACAAGCCGAACTTTGGTCCTTTAGAAGAACAGCAAGTGTTCTAACTAGTGAACCATACCCTCGAACCTCTAAACTTGTAGTGTTTAGGGTAAACTTCTGTGTAAGAATCTAAGGTGACGCTGCTACAATTGCTATACTATAAAAGTTACCTAAGGTTTTTATCTTGATAAACCCAATCAATGAATAATAAGAGCTTGAAACTCTTCATTTGTCTTCTAAGATACTTGCCTGGCTTCTTCCTTCACTGGCTGCTCTTCCTGAATTTTTAACTGTAAGTAAGCCTAAACCTCAAAGCTAGAGTTTTAGCTCCTTGTCTCTTCAAGATTTGTCACCTCACTGGCATTTCACTATACCCAAAGCCAAACTCATTTTTGCTGCTAATTTTTCTTTGTTAAATCTACTAGAACTACAATGAAGATTTAGAAAGCCAGGAAGTTTTCCTTTATAAAGTGATGGCTGGAATGCAGTGTAGAGCTACGGTTGTCCTGTGGACCAGCCTTCCTAGAGAAATTCCAGCACCAGGAGTAGTTCTAGGATCTTCCTTGCCTGGATTATTTCAGTGGTCAATCCAGTGGTTACTGTGGTGCCTCATCATTTCTCTCACTGTATTCTCACAGCAGATATTCAACAGTTAGTTTGATGTCTTTTGTTTAGACCTAAGGAAGTCCTTAGAGTGATCTGTAGGACCAGAGACGCGAACAGGGACCAGGGAAAATAACCGGGGGGGGGGGGGGGGGGGGGGGCGCGACCAAAAAGCAGAAACAAGGAGCCACAGACAGGAGACCAGAGTCCAGATACCAGACATGGAGCAGGGAGGGAGCAGACAGGGACCTGTGGACCTGGGCTCTTGCTCTCCTCATTTCTGGAGGCACCTTACACTGTATCTGTCGCTCCTTTGGCTGGGGTACTCCCCACCGCCTTAGGGCCTTTGGTATTGCAGTGACCTGCCTAGTGGGTCTCAAGTGAGGTTTGTTCTGAGCACTCCTTACAGTGGCCAGTGGCTGGCTACCCAATCACAAACTGTGAGGAAGACAAGGATCTTTTTGTTTTTGAAGTATCTCAGAAGTAGCAGGCACGTGGTGCATGTTTAATATTTTTTTAAACAGACTAGTAAAGTACCTTATGATTTCAGATTAGTATTTCATTAAAACAAAAATAACCAGCATAGCCTAATTCTCAGTGATCTAGTTGAGGTTTCAGTTTTCCTCAACTAAAGGGCTGAATCTTACAGGATACCACATAGTGATTTACAAATCACTTTAATGGTCTAGTAAAGGTCCTTTCTGTTGTGCTGCTCCTAATCTTAGGTGGTGAGACAAATCAACTGCAGGTGACATGTACATGCCTTGACAGACCAAAGTCTGCCAGTGTTAGGGCCACTGCCTCTTTCATATGCATAAAATACTACATTGTTTAGAGAAATATCTTTTGATCTGGGCATATTGGTAAATGCCTTACTTTATAATTTTGGTGCTTGCTGGGGGAGGGGGGTCATGTCATAAGCTTGAGGCAAACAAGCAGGCCTGAGTCAACAGTGCAAAGACAGTGTGACAAGACAGTTTAGCTCAGTTTTATCCGGAATACATACATCTGGGTTCCATGGATTAAGATGAATTTTGCTCTCAAAGCAGGCCTGAGTTCAGTTCCCAGCACCCATTCCTGGCTCACTAACTGACAGTAACTCCAGTTCTAATTCTAAGGTGATCCAACATTCCTGGCCTAGAGCACTGTACTCATATGCATCTATATTTAAAGCAAACTGCTCTTCAAGTGGTCCTGAAAATCTAGATTTTTTTTTCTGGGCATGGACTCTCCAAATCATCTGCAAGGCAATTTTGGCATATGTCTCTGAAGTCTCTTCTGGTTGAACATTAAGTTTTAGGTGCCTGATTCTTAAGTTCTGAGCATGAAAGAGCCAGATATTAATTCATCAGGGCCCTTTGACATTTCTGTATTTTATAGGCTTGGATGTAGGTCTCCACACATGAATATTTACTGCAATTAAGTATAAAGTCTGGTTAAGTTGCCAAGACCATAAGAAGTGAGGAGGCAAAGGAGGTTTTAGAACCTTTCTAGCAAGAAAAATGCCCGTAGGACATTTATTTTATACAATATGTGTTAGGGTAAGGAGTGTTCAAGTACCTGGAGAAAGGAATGAGAACTGCTGACCAAAAACAAGAAACTTTCTCGGGATAAGAAATCATATCATTTATATACTAAATACACACTCGATAATGCTTTGTTTAGTGATTTATACATTTGCTGATTAGATCTGAAGATGTTCTTGGTACACTGACTTCAGGTAAGCATCACATTTTTGGTTAAGCTCAGTGGGAGTCTTCTAGTACAAAGCATGTAAACACTCGCCAGGTTTCTTTTCATCTTATGTCACTTTGCTTTTTAGCAGCCTCCCCACGTCAGCCTTGCTACATGGTCAGTCTTCTGTTTTGTAGGTTTTATAAAGCCTAAAAGCTCTAGTTCAGAAACAGCTCTAATAAATCGAGCACTGGAAACTCTAGCTAAGGAAAATTAGGTTTTTGACAAAAGGGCTCAAATTTCAATTAGTTAAAACAGTAACTGGAAAATTGAAATAGGTGGTTGAAATAAATACTCTCACATCATGAATAATCCCGTTGGAAAATAGTAAATGCATTTAGAATACACTGTCAATAAGGTTCAAATGGAGGTCTGTGTGATAGATGGTACACACTGATAGCAATCCCAGTATTATATAAGAACTGCTTCTTTCCAAGCTTCTAAAAATATGTAGTAAAAATGATATGTAAGTTGAATCGTAAGGTTTGATCTCAGATTAAATTCAGGACAGTTGGAAATGTAGGTGGTTATGGGATGGTATGGTTGAGAAGCAATGTATCTATGAATTACTGAATGTGGATTTTTTTTTGTTTGCTTTTGTGTTGGGGCTTAAATTCAAGGTTCTGTGGCTCAAGAAACATAAGCTATTGTTACTGGGACACCGTAGACCTGGTTGTCAAAGGATACTGGATAATTTCACTCATCTCTTCTGAGGTGGTAGAATTTGCATCCACTTTTTCAGCAGCTGTCACAACTGTTGCAAAAGCCTTTTGCGTACCAAAGACAAGAAAAGAAAACTTGTTGGGCATCTTCTCTGTTGTATCTTTGAGATGGTTTTATAAATGAGGCCCTGCTGCTGCTGTAGGTAACTGCCACATCTTTTTCATATCAGATTTCAAATTCACAAAACCACACTAAAATGTTGCTATTCAATGAGAGTAAAATATTGGCTCTTTCTAAGCTTGTTTTAGGAACTAAAGCAAAGAAAACTGTCGGTCTCTTCCCTTACTGCAGGAAAATGCATGTTTCTTGGAAGAGGCTAATAGAGCACATCCCTGTGAGTTAGGGTCTCTGTAGAATACTCCCCTCCTTCAGAACAGCAGCACTTCCCATTGCCTTGCCATGCATTTCTTGTCCTTACTGGACTTTCTCCTGTTGAATGGGTGGTATTCACTAGACCCTATACTCTGTGGAGTGCACAGCTGCTTTTAAAGGATGCGGGATCAGATCAGAATGGGGTCAGAACAGGAGCTTCCTAAGGGACATCTGGAGCATATCAAAATTCATACTTACCAAACAAAAATTAAAAAATAAAAGTTGAAATAAGACAGTAAGTTCTAGGCAAGTTTCCTCAGACACTAAACAACTAGCATGTTCTTTTGTGACCTACCTCTGACCAGTCAACAAGGTTGATTAGCCGGCTACACTCCAGGTGCAGTTTGTACGCTATACAGATGTCAGGGGCAATATTTGGAATGCAGCCTTCCTCACTTTTCAGTGCTTCATTCTAAAAACAGCAGATTAAAAGTGAACCTTTTAGAAATAATTAAAAGCAAAAAGATACTATTTGAACTCCTTGTGGTGGTTTGGAAGAAATTGGCCCTCAACGAGAGTAGCTCTATTAGGAGGTGTGGCTGGCCTTGCTGGAAGGAGTGTCACTGTGTCTTTGGGGTCTCTTCTCAAGCTCCCTTCCATGTGACAGTCACTGGACTCCCTGTTTCCTGTCTATGAAGATGCAGCACTGGGCTCCAACACCAAGCCTGGCTGCATGTCTCCATGTTCCCCACCATGATGATAATAGACTGAACTTGTAAACTTTTAAGCTGCCACCGAAATTAAATGTTTCTCTTTGTAAAGGAGTTGCCCTAGTCACGTCTTTTCACATCAATGAAAACCCAAACTAAGACACTCTTAAACTTAGCAAAAAATAGAAAGTATAATTTTAGTTTCCTTTCTTCATATGTCAGTAGGATTCTTCTTTAGGTTTAAGACTTGGCCATCTCTCCCTCTCTAAACTATCCTCCCAACAAGACTTTCTTCCCAAATCTTAACTGTACAGTAGTATTTACTAAGACTACAATAATACATTTCAGTTTGCTCTAAGTTTAGAATTCTCTGGGAATGATTACCCAATAAAATGCTACTATCAATTTTAAACTCAATCCTAGCAATTATCATGTGGCATTATTAAATACATCTCATTAGTCTCAAAGAAAAAGACTTTGCTATCAATACTGCACTTTTTTTTTTTTTTTTTAAAAATCAAGGTGTCCATATAGCCTGGGCTATTCATAACCCAGGTATAGCTTTATTTTTGTTTATGAGTTTATCTATGTGAAATGGGCATCCCTTAAGTACAGGCATCTGCGGAGACCAGGATAAGTCACCAGAGAAAAGCTGTAAACAACCACTGAGCCCTAATACAAGCTACATAAAACCCAATATTGGTTTAACCTATTTGAGATCCATGTTTTTATTAAGAAACAAAATCTCATACACAAAATGCATCTAATATCATAGCAGTTTGTAACTACACTAAATATTTTATTTTTCAAAATTAATTCATTGTACATGGGGTGAGAGTGTGTGTGTGGGGGGGTGGAGACTGATTTGAAGGTGCCCGCTTTCCTTCCATCCACAGTCTGAGTCTCAGAGACTGGGTTTAATCAGGCTTAATGGCACATGCTTTCACCTATTGAGCCATCTGAGCAGCCACTGTTGTAAATATGAAATTGCCAAGGATGGAGAGATGGCTGGGGAAGAGGATCTGCTATAGCAGAGGACCTACTACAACTGCTGGCTCCTATTCCAGGCTGCTTAAAACATCTGTAATTTTATCTCCAGGGATTCTTGTGGGCACTGAACTCATACCCACACACACTATTAAAGCTAGTCTTTAAATATGAAACCATTAAGCTCCTGATTAACATTATAATAGAAAATCCCTGACATGTAACGTCCTACTATGTATTCTCTTCCTATAATTTACATGTGTGTGCCATTTTACCATGAGCAGACAGGCAGTAGTTTGGGAGTCATTGTTAAATTACGAACATTATCATGTGTGTATTATGTATGATGTCTGGGGGCATGCATGTGCTCTGGCACATGTGGCATTGCAATTTTGTGGGATTCAGTCTTTTTTATCTTTACATGGGTCTGAGATGACACTCAGGTTTCAAGCTTATTACTAGGTAATTACTTTAGTCCCTCTATTCACTGGACTGTGTGACTGTCAACTTGATTTTTTTCTAGACTCTTTAAGTTCAAACCGGCCCTGAACTTGATGATCCTCTGCTTGCGCTCTGTAGTGCCGCCACTCCTGACTGAGAGTGCCTTCTAAAACATCTTTTGTGAAAGGCAAACCTCCTACTCTTCCCTAGCGCACAGCTATGTACATGGACAAAATCCCTATATCCAACCATCCACTAGTGTCCACCTAACTGTCTAGGATTGAAATTAGCAACTGTGCCTGCCACTGTATGCTGCCTGTGGAGTTTCTGCAGCAACACCCTAAAGTTACTCTCAGAATAGATTGCGCTTAGGTTTAAAAAGCCAAGATGAAACCCCAGTGTATTTTTTCTAGTTAAATAAGCATTTGTAATTTGACATACTTTCATTAGGCCTTATCACCTGACCACCGAAAACCTGTTGTTCCTTACATAGGAATTATATCCTAAAGCTTTATGCCTATGGTTTCTTTAAAAACTGTATGCACACGTGTAGGTCAGAGAACAACTTTTGGGAGTCAGTTCTCTCCTCATACTAAACTCGGGTCATCGGGCTTGGTGGCAAGTGCCTTTATATGTGAAGCTATTTCACTGAGTTTATCACATGAAAGGCATACAGGTTCTAGATTGGCAAATATAGGCTGCCTCAGTTGATTGCTGATATTATTGCTGAGTCAGTTCAGCTAAAATCTAAAAATCTATTTTTTTCTTTAGAAAAATGTGAGTGGCAGCATTCAGAGCTGCTAACTTTATGCTCATTAAAACAGAACTGCCAATTTTGAATATTTTGAGCTTACCTGTGGGAACCAAGTTTCTTACCTTTAGATAATAATAAGGGTTGTTGAGGGCAGTGTGGAGGGCGATTCGTGGAGCAGCATTCAAGTGCTCACGGAGTGTGTGGGCCGCACTGAAGTATACTACCTCATGCAAAGGCTGGCTCTCAGGAGGTAGAAGGTAACCTCTGAAACAGTGAGATCAATTGTCAGCGTTTAGGTATGTGCAGGTTTGCTTTCAATTCAGCCGTTCTTCCAGTCCTCTAAGGCTGAATTAAAACAGTGAAATCACAACCAAACCAAAGCTATGGTTTGCCATACAGTTTCACCCAGAATTATACCTCAATATTACTTTTAAAACCTCTTCTGTATTTGCAATGGCTGTTTTTGGCAGTCTTAACTACATCTGGAATTAACTTAAAATGTAAATAGCTGGGCACTCTGAGGTATTTTTCTTAGTTGGATCATTTGAGGTAGGCACTCCCCCCACAACATCCTCCAAAATCTGGGCCACACCTTAAGACAGCCTATACAAAGGGCATGGAAGAAAACTTTGGGGTTTTGCCTGCTTGCCCTCATTCTCCCTGGCAAGTTCATATATGCTTTTGCTGAGGCATTTCCTCACTGGTTATTAGAATCTATCTCCTTATAACTCTGCCATACTGAAGACCAGCCGAGATATCCAACCTAGTGGACTGAACAACCACTGGATTGGATTCTTGGGACTTTCTATTAGGAGAGAGCCATACAGGACTACCTGGACCTCAGCCTGTAAGCCACTTTAATAAATATTCTACTTACTTTTATATATATATATGTATATACATATATATATATATACACATATATACATCTATATACATAGACACAGACCAGTTCTATTTCTCTAGAGAACTGTGTTTCAGTTCTGAGTTAAACCTTTAGTCAAATATTTGAGCATCTGTTACATTTATGTTTAAAATCTCTAAAGTAGAATTTCTTAAAGTATTATTGAATTTCCTAAGTTATTCAGAAAACAAATCAACATTTCTACCATAGCAAGCATTCTAGTCTTCGGAAAAGTGTTAGACACTGCCTGAAATTGAGAGTAGGAAGTCTTTTTGTTTCAGGAAGTGATATCCAGAAACCTAAGACGGGACTAAAGAGCTGCTCATTGAGTAAAAGCAACTACATTACAAATGTGAGGACCTAAGCCTGACTTCCAAGTACCAGTATGAAAGCCAGATGTGGTCATGTGCACTTGTAACCCCAGTGCTATAGAGCTGACATCTAAGATTCAGGTCCAGTGAGATCCTATCTCAGAGGAATAAGGGGGTGGCATCAAAAGGGACACCTGATGCTCTCTGAACTCCATGCGAGTGCACACCATACACACACATATGCACCAAACAAAAACAAAATAAAATAAAAACCGCCCCAAAGGCCAAATTTTAAAGTCTTTTTAAAAAGTTGTTCACAAAAATAAACATTTGCCTATGAGCTAGATGACAAACCAATTTTAATGAAATGTTTACTTTTAATCTGTGCCGAGTCAATGTCTGTGCTATGACTGTAACAGTCTGTAGAGGGCCTGCAGGAAGCATGCAAGGCACAAGCTTTGGCATACGGTGTGCAGAGATAGAACAGTAAGTCATAACATGGATAAAATAGTCAGCTCATAGGATTCTTAGTGCTGAGTCCCATGCTTCCCATGTTAGTCACAGGATAAGAGTGTGGAGCTCCTTTCCGTCAGTGAAGGATCGCAGAGCAGCTGCCTCAGAATACCCAAAGACATCACTCTTCTCTTCTTCTGGATAGAAGGCCCTCCCTAAGAAAGCCCCACACACGCATTATCTGCTGCTGTCAGTGACAAAGAGGAAGTGAAGAGGACACTGGCCATGCACATCCCTCTCCTCACTACCCCCTCCTGCCCTCCTCATTCGCTCCGACACTGGTCCTTCTCCACAGCGCACTCGGAAAGCAGCAGAGATGTGAATTGGTATTCTACTTGTATTTAATTTTAAGTGTCTTTTCTCTGGACCCGAAGCTTGTGGAAAATATGGCAAAGGTTTCTGGGGACAGGGCCTGTGACAAGGCAGTCCAGCTTCTCTCAGCTGAACTTGCCCTCCGTTCCCTTCCTGGCGTTCCCTTCTTCCCCTTTCCCCTTTAACAGACTACAATCTTAATCTATTTCCTCCAGGGAGAGTCTTGGTAACAACACCAAACCTTGCTGTGGGAAATTTTGTGATTTCACAACAAATTTCAGCAGCTGGTGAAAGGGTGAAGAGTCGGGTGTAATAGGCAGGAAGTCAGAGGGGTGGCTGGAAAGCTCTCAAATGCTGGGGTACAGGCACAGGCCACTGTGTCCTGCTCTGCTCTCAGTTCTCAAGTCAGTTTCTTTGTCAACTGTCACACTTTAAAGTCTGTAACACTGTCCACGTTTCCAAAAGGACACTTGGATGATTAATTTCATGTACACACAGAAAGCTGGATTTTGGGAAATGCACAAAATAGTCTTCCCAAGAAAGAATTGTAAAACAAACTAGAATGGGAGACTGATATTTCCTAAGCAGATATTTCAATATATGTATGTTTGATACTGGCATTTAGTCATCGTGATAAAATATTCAGAACAAATCAGTAATATGGGTAGTATAGCATGTCTGTTTCTGGGGTTTGTCCAGATCCAGCATTTACTACTCACACAGGCAGAAAAATGATAAAGTACAACGTAAAATAGGGGGAATACTTTGAAACTTCCCTTATTTCCTTACCCAGCTTACTGTCTTTCTGAACTGATAGTAAAAAATTAACCACGTCATTTGATTAGACAGCTCACCAGGACAGAGGTCAATAAAAATGCTAACTCTAGTTAGATTAAGAGACATCCTGGATTGGCTATGGACAGCTAGTTCACTGGGTCATTTGGAAACCAAGATTTCTTTTTGCTCGTGAAACTTTTATACTCACCTCACCAGGTTGTCGATGAAGTTCACAACATTTTCTCTGAGCATTTCAAACTTGGTTTGCTTCTTAGTTGTTCTCCTTAACTCCTTCATTTCCAATAAGGACTACAGGGCATAATGGGGAGTGGGTAAAAGAACACAGCAGGTCAGCTGGGCAATGGTGGTGCACGCTTTTAATCTCAGCACTTAAGAGTTAATGCAGGTGGACCTCTGTGAGTTCAAGGCCAGCCTGGGCTACAGAGAAACCCTGCCTCAAAATAATAATAGTAATAAACAAATAAATAATACCTATTTTGGTGATTTTAGAACAGAAACACACACACACACACACACAGAGAAAGATGCCCTTAATGCAGACCACAAAGAACCAGATTAAATGTGTCTTATTTTCTGTTAAACATCTGGGAAGATTCTTCCCCCTACATGTTTTGCTTTAAAGCTATACCAAGTGAATGCTGAAGGAAAGAAGTGAGCAGGACTCCTGCTCAGGTTTACAAGAGTGCTCACTACTTGGAATCCAGTAGTTCATTTATAAGCACGAGGGAGAGTGTTAAGTAGGAGAAGTAGGAAGAATAGAGCATCCATTATCACCACAGCATTGGGTCTTTAACAGACTGAGTTTGGGTTTACCCAGACTGAAATTTTGTGCTACATTTTATAACTTTGTAGCATGGTACAAAGAAGGGTCTTCACTTGACAATCAAGGGCTGAAAGTGGCTATCTGAGAAAAAGAACACTGAGAATAATGTGGTGGTGCGTGCGTGCATGCGTGCGTGCGTGCGTGCGTGCGTGTGTGTGTGTGTGTGTGTGTGTGTGCGTGCATGCGTGTGTGTATGTGTGTGTGTGTGCGCGTGCGTGCATGCGTGTGTGCGTGCGTGCGTGCGTGTGTGTGTGTGTGTGTGTGTGTGTGTGTGTGTGTGTGTGTGTGTGTGTGTGTGTGTGTGTGTAAATTGGCATTAGGCTCTCTTGACTCCGGATCAAAAAGAGAAGTAAGTATATTCTATCTACACATTCTTTTCATAAACCATATGCTTATTTTCCCTTACAGACAGTTAATGGTTTTCTTCCTTGAGGACTCATGGTTTCTATATTGTCAGGCAGATTGTAGACTGTGTATGTACAATCTAGGATGACAGTGAGACAGACAACACCGTCACAGTACAGAACAGAATCCATCTCCAGGTGGAGATGAGGTCAAGGTTCTGGCTGGGGTGCACTCCTTGTGAGGCTGGCTCACTTATCTTGAGATAATGCCCGTTTGCTTTCCAGCATTCCCAACATCTAGCTCCTAAAGAACTTCCATGTTTGCCTGGGTCTCCCAGTCTGAGGACTGCTTCTTTTGCAAGCTGGTCAGAGCCTAAGCATACTTTCAACTTGCTAACCCTTTGGGCTTTCATATTTTCTAAACCCACCCTCCCGCCACATGGCTGCTTGCTCATTTCTCCTACTTTCCTCCTCTGGACAGCTGCAAGAATTATAGTTTATCTACCCTGTTTGTGGAGGTGGCTGGGGGTGGATGGGTTTGTTGTTATTTTTTTTTTTTAATGTTAATAAATGGCTCTTAAGCTTCTTTGACCATCTGGTTAAATTTTTTTAAGGCTAAGGACCCCAGAACAGGACCTCAATTTCTGTGGTATTATATGATAGGTTCCCCAAGATTTCCTGTAATACTTTTTCTGCCTTCTAATCCTTCAATAAGCATGGAAAGCCAACCCCTTCTAGCAGTTTCTATGGCATCAGTATGTCTCATTTATTACTTACAAAGTCTGTATTGTTACTGATTATGATGTAAAAAATTAAAGTGAAAACATTCTGGCAGAGCCAGTCTAGACCAGCTGAAACAAGGGCAACCCTCCTAATACAGCTAGGGAAGAGAGATAGCTGACCTTCTGAAGGTGATAGAGGTCTGTCTTCTGGAGCCCCTTTGGCTGTGATCCACAGGCAGCCTCTTCCTCTTTGCTATCTGCTTTGGATACAAAACCAACAAACAGACAGAAGTAACAAACATCGGCACTGCTCCAATGGAAGTACAAGTTACACTTTCCTTTTTAACATGAGCAAGATTGTAACAGACAAATATCACTCATTCCAGAACCTGAAGACAATTCACAGCACAGCTTATACGGCAGTGAGGTCTTCAACAACTGAGCTACTGAGTCTGACAGTGTTTTGAAGCAGCATAGCAAAAGCCTGTATAAATATCTTTAAAAAAAAAATCATACAAACTTGAAACTATATCCCTTTGCCCTCACTACAATTGTAAGCATGATAACCTACACTCTGACATACCTAGTCTCAACCTTCCAATTTCCTATTCTTGATTCACTATTGTTCAGTATGAGGAAGATGGTGTATAAAAGCTATAAAATCAATTTGAAGAAGAGAAAGCCTAACTCATAAAATGTACAGCTATGCTTCAGGAGAGGATGATGCTCTGATGACAATCTGATACTTGCAATAGTTTGTTCAAGTATGGCAGAAGAATTTAGCTAAAGAATACACATTATTCTTAAAGAATCAGAAAGTAATTCCTGATTTTAGAAATATATAAGTTTGGGATAACTATAACTAAATTCTTTTTCCCATTTCATTAATATGTATCAGAGACTTAAAACTGATTGTTACTCAGCCTGACTTAAATACAAATGATAATATGTCAATGGTGTACAGAAACCAACCAAGTATTTCTTCCTGTGAGAAATGTTAAGTATACTTTTTATTAATAATAATTGACTTTTTAAAGCTAAGAAATAAAAACAAAATCTTCATGATGATTTTGCTTTAATTCATAAAATACTTTCATATTTATACTGTCATCGATCTTTTTTGTTTTGTTTTTCAAGAAAGGCTTTGGAGCCTGTCCTGGAACTGGACACCAGGCTGGCCTCAAACTCTCTGACATCCACCTGCCTCTGCCTCCCCAGTGTGGAATTAAAGGTTGCAAACCTCCCTCCACCATGCCATTTTAATCCTAACCTTCCATCTGAGAAGCTATGATCCTTTAGCACTAGTGACACAGGATTTGTTCACTAGCTCATTTCACAATTATTATGGTACCAGCACTTTCTTCTTAGAGAATTTCTGAGTCTAATTATTTTTTATTCTCCTATACATTTTGGCCATATTTATGTTCTTAAGAGTGGCTTTTCATTGTGAAACTACAACTGTGAACTGATCGCTCACACACACTGAGCTGGAGGCCAGCTCGTATTAGACAGCTGTGAAGTACCAAACAGTCACGTTTTCCTCAGAGATTTCAGCTGCTCATGTCTGAAATGGTCTCCATTTCTAGTCTTTTAACATTTTTACTTTTGTAAAGTGGTTCAGGTCACTCTTGTCGTGTTAAAAGGTCACCATCTCAGCACCTGTTGAAAACTGCTCACCCTGCCTGTTTGTACCACACCACTTTGATCTTTTATAATTGAGCATTATCAGAGACCTCCCTGAGTAGAGGTGACAGAGACCCCACAAAACAGTTTCCTAGAACTAAAGGAATTTTAGGACAGGTAGACATCTACCAAACTCAGAAGGAATCTGAATTGTAAACATGAATGCCTGACATTCTATTGCTTATGAGTCAAGCTTCTTCCTCAGTGCCATCCCAACACCCCTATCAGGAAAGTGTAGAAAATGGTCTATCTGAATAATGAAAACTGTCTATAGGCATATCACCCAATTTCATCTGAAGAATGACAATGTTCTTCCTCCATTTGATTTTCTGCATTGTTTAAAACAAATCAGAAGAGAAGTGCTTTGCCGACATGAGATTACTGAGATGTGACATTCTGAGCCTTGCCTGCTGTCTGATCTTGAAGAGTTTCCATGCCATTCTGGTTAAAGAACTGCCATGCTAGTAAGGATGGGCAGGTTCACACTTACCATCAAGGTTCTGAAACTGGGTCAGGAAACCCTTTACTTCCTGTGTTGTGCCACCCAGCTGCTTTCCAGTAGAGGAATTCAAGACCTCAAAACATTTCTGAAGTATGCTCACCAGTTCATCCTTTGCCAGCATTCTACAAGAAAATCGGTGACAGATCTAATATAACTAGAAAATTAGCATACCTAAAACTTTTTCTACATAGGAAATATTTTTGTTCAGAAGATGAAATAAAATCTTCATCAGTAGTGACTATATTCCTCTTTAAAAAAAAATTATTCAACATGTTACATTTAGAAGTATAGAGTTCTCAATAATATGCTTAGCTGAGGAAGAGTCCAAAGGTTTGTTTTCATAACCTGGTCCTGATACTGTAAGACAGAAAAGTTCATTACTTATTTCTGGTCCTTGGCATCCTTATCTGTAAATGGGAAAAACAGTTCATTGTGTTATGTGGCAACCTCCAAACATTCCCTTCTGGGTGGAAGCTTCTGTACTGACAAACTCGGGAAATAAATGAAGCCTACAAAGCTTGAGCAGAAAAAAGAACTCACGGATCCCAGAAACTTAAGAAACAAACGGTACATTAACTTGAATGTATTTAGTAAAATTATTAGTATATACAAAAGTCTAAGCAACAATGGCTACAATCAGATGGCGGCACTGATTTCAATAGTTTAAGCAGGCTAATAAGAAAGGAGAAAAACACAGAAAGAGATCAATATGTAAGTTGAATATATAACAGAGGTAGCACTTCAAACTACTGGGGAAAGTATGCTAGGTATCAAAAGCTATTTTCAAAAGAATAAAGTACTAAAGGAAGGGAAGAGGCAAAGATGCTAAAGCCTATATGACACGTGTGAAGAAGCAGACACACTGTCTTGCACCGGTGTGCACTGGTAAAATCAACTTTATAAGAAGTCTCAAAAAATCTACATTCATGTATTCATTTTGTGGAACTAATTATATAAATGTATAAATACACATGCTTGTGATTAATGTGTGTAATAATGAAGGATTAGGAACAACTTAAATATGTCAAGTAAGTCTGATTATGTAAAACACATTCCCAAACACAGAATATCTGAAATGATAAATAATGGAGTGGGACAACGTACGGTGCTAATGACCACTGAGACACAAAACTCTGAGATACTATTATTCTCATATTACAGATGAGCAAAGGGAGGCTCATCTTGTTTATCATCCTCAAACAAGTCACTGACAAAGCTGAACTTTGAACTTAGTGTGACATGCCATCTGTGTTCTCTTTAATAGAAAAGAATGGATGAGGTCTCTTCCTTATTTGCTCCAGGCTGAGATTTCAAGTCTGACCAGAGTCAGCATCATGCATATTCTGAATGACCATATACACTGTAGCTCAAAACAGTGTCCATGCTAGGACATACATGCACACACTACATGCTTAAAAGTAATTGTTATAGAAAAATAAAAAAGCAAAGTAAAGGGACAACCACAGCAGTCAACTGGGTCTTAATTTTAAAGTGGTCAATGTAAAGTCATAAAATATATAAAGGATGATGGGGTGTTAGCTAAATAAATATTTAGAAAGGCTGCTTTCCGTGGTAGATAAATCACTAAGCTACAAAGGTGGGTACATATGGCACATCTGACAGAGGTACAGCCATGATAACTGGCATGGAGACAAGGGCAGTGGAAGCTGCAGCCACAAAGAAGCAAGAGAGCTGGAAACATCACGGTGTAAACTAAGGCTTTTACTGTGGGTAAAATGAAAGGAATTAATGATTTTAAGCAAAAAATAAAAACACTGCTACTCATATTTTCAAAATATACTCTGAGTACTGCTTTGTAAAGGAACATGTATTTTCATGTTTTCAGGAAAACCAAGTTTCTTTTGATTGGACAATCAGAAAAATAGAGAAACTACAGAAAGATGGTAGGCCTCAGGGGCTGGGCCAGGATTTCAGTTTCACATATGTCAACTCTGAGATATGTTCTCCATGTTTCACAAGACCAAGAAACTTGAAAGGAGCCTGCACTGAGGAGATAAACTCAGGAGTCTTAGGAAGCCACTAGAGAAGTAGTGAGCCCTGTCAGATGCTGGAACACAGAAGGGAACACGCAGGTCACCAGCAAAGTCTCACTGTGAATGAGTGGGAGAGAACTCATTTCATATATGTTACCTTCACTAACAACAACAAAAAGACATTTTTTAAAAAAAGCTTTAAATACAAATTCATATCTTTTTATCTGTTTCAAGTGATAAAAGCCATTGCTCATCATTAAATAGACAATTTCAGTCTAGTTTTGGAAATAATTAATCTGTGATCAATGTCTAAAGCCATCCAGCTTCTTCATGAATAAAAATAATTCTTTTTTGTTAACTATATTTTTTCCTTCAAAAACCTTTTAGCCATTCTATTTTCTAGAACAGTTAACATGGCTCCTTGTCATCTGATTATGCCATTCCTGTGACTACCTATATTCTTTTATTATTGCTATAAAAAATGCCCCAACAAGGCCTTTTATTTTATTTATTTATTTATTTATTTATTTATTTATTTATTTATTTATTTATTTATTTATTTTTGAAAGAGAGTAGGATTATTTAGCTCACAGTTTTGGAGGAGAAAAGTCTAATATTAGGTGGACAGTCCCACTGACTAGGTATCGATGAAGGGATTCTTGGATGTGGCATCAGGAAAGAGATCACATGGCCAAGACAGGAAGCAAGAGAATGAAAGGCCAGAAGTATTGGGTAACAACTCATCATTTTCACAACTAACTTACCCCATGAGATCAACAGTAATTCTGAGAACAGTACCTTACCAATTTAATTACCCGACATCTTAATTAACCTACATCTTAATAGTTTGACTACAGCTTAGTAAACTCACAGCAAAAATCTAGGTTCCAACATAAGAATCTTTGAAGGCTGAACTAAATCCAAGACCAAGTTTGTATGCTCAAGAGTGTTATGCACAATCTTTGAGGAGATGATAGAAGTCTATGGCTAATACATGCCAGATGACTCTCATGCACATTAAAACTTGAAACCACTCAAGATCTCAAAATACAGCATTTTGTCTGACTTCACACTAAGCCTATGAATACCTGTAGATAATATAAAGTAAATCAAGATCAGCAATCTCTATACTAAAAAAAGAAAATGATATTTTGGTGCTTATAGTCTCAGATAGCTCCTACATAGATAAATCTAATAAACTATAGCTAGTTTACTCTTTAGGAAGTGTTCATTATCACCTAAGGCTGAAATACAGAGTTAAGATATGTGCTCACATGTTGTTATCTGTACTGGCTAGTTTTTTATATCAACTTGAAGAAGCTACCTGAGAGGAAGAAACCTCAATAATTAAGAAGATGCCTCCATAAGATCTGACGGTAGTCAAGCCTGTGGGGTTCTTTCTTACTTAATGACTGATGGGGGGAGTGTCCAGCCCACTGCTGGTGGCATCACCCTGGGCCGGTGTCCTTGGTTCTACAACAAAGCAGGCTGAGTAAGTCATGAGGAGCAAGCCAGGAAGCAGCACCCCTTGGCCAATGCATCAGCTCCTGCCTCCAGGTTCCTGCTCTGTTTAAATTCTTGCCTCATCTTCCATCAGTGGACCATGACTTGGAAGATGTGAACCAAACTCTTCCTTTCCCCAGTTACTTTTGGTAATGGTGTTTCAACCCAGCAGTAGTAACCGCAACTAAGACGATATTTAAATCAAAATCCTTAATCAGAGCTATTGAAATTCTCAGCACTTAAGGCACTTGCTGCTCAGGTTATGAGCCGAGTTTATGATCCCTGGAACTCACATGGTGGAAGGAGAAAAGAGAATTCCCAAAGTTGTCCTCCGATCCACACAGGTATTGCTCCCCACCTCCCCCACCAAGATATTCACTCTCTGAAAATAAATAAATGGAAGTAAAAAAGCACCCAATTCAGACTCTAGGATTCCATTCAGATTAGAATCCATGCGCTCTCTTACAAACTTCAATGTGTAAGTCGGCTTCTACAGTAAGCTCATAGGGATGCATTTGGGACATGCAAGATGAAACACTTCTCTCATTCTTCTGTATGTACCATGTGCTGAGACGGTCAGTCAAGGTAAGGTGTTGAAATCTATAGCAGCTCTTACTCCTGGCTCATTTTGAAACTGTTTATAAGCTCTGAACTTAGAAGACACACCTAAACACGATGCATTTCTTTTTACTGTAACTCTGTCTGGAATGCAAAAAAAAAAAAAAAAATTGTATAGAATCTTGAAGATTGACATTTAAGTTCTTATTTTGTAAACTAGGAAAAAATTTACTATTTTTTCAGACTTCACTAAAACAAGAAAAACAAAATAGTAAACTCAAAAGTGTCTCTGACATTTTATACATACCTAATGTTTCAACAGGAGGAAAGACATTTATTGAAGGTTGCAGGCTTCTACATCACTTCCTTTTAAGGTGGCCACACTTTTACCTGTCTCTGCTATAACTGCTGGATCTGATCCTCAGTGCAACCTTCATTTCTGCTTTATCTATCTCTCCAAACTTGTACAAAGTAAAGCTGAAAGTACAGACAGCTCTCAAGTCAAATCTGAATTATGATCCTACTAGCAGTAAACTAATCACACACAAGTCACTTAATCGCAATCTATGCTTCAGATCCCTCAGGAAAAGCACAGCTAATTGACACACTAGAAAGGTATATTGCCCTGGCCTGTAAAATGTACTCAAGGTGCCTAAGGCAGTACCCAGCACACAGCAAGCCCTCAACAAATGGTGGTCACCACTGACACCATTACTTTTGTAATCTAGATACTATACGCTATTAGATTGACATTTATGATCCTTACTGGATTCCCAGTTTAGCAGGCCTACACCAACAAGGCTAAGACAGTCAAAGCAGCAACAAAAAACCAGGCAATGTTGTGGTCCTTGTCCTTAAAGGGCAGCCAGCACCTAAGGGCCTGATGTAAGTCATCCTTTGGTAAGTCATCTGCTATCTTGATCAGAGGCCATGAAATCTCTAAATACTGGCCTCTGGCCAGTGTACATCCCACAGGGAGGAAAGTAGATGAAGGTGGCATGTCCCTCTCATATGGTTCCTGAGGAAGCTACGTGACCACGATCCATTTTTCCAGGAAAAACTAAAGGAGACTGGTGACTTCAAAAATAAAAAGATACATATATGGAAACCTTCATGGTTTTAAAATACAACCAAAAATATTAAACAGTTCTGACAGCTTTATCATATATGTCAAATTCCAAAATGTCCAAGAATAAAGTCCTACTTTTCAGGAAATACTCAAAATGAGAACCAAGAGATCCACTGGCAGAGTAAACAATTAAGTACTTACACTTTCTCCTTACAAGATGCCCATAGGTTACCTTCACATAGGTACCAACACCAGCCAAGCAAAGCCTTCCTGAACACACCCTCAGTCTCCTTAAATGGCTACTCATTAAGTGCTTCTTTTCAAAATTCAACAAATTGTTCCCAAGACATCATAACTGTTGTAGTCTTGGTCCCAGGCGGCCAGAGGTCTAGACTCACAGACCTGCAGCCCCAGACCCCTTAGCTGCCCACGGCTGCTCAGGCCCCCAAAATGATTTAGGCGCTTATATTAAGTTCATGCTGTTTGGCCTATGGCTCAGGCACATTGCTAGCTAGCTACATCTTAACTCAACCCATTGCCATTAATCTGTCCGCCACGTGGCCAGTGGCTCACTTGTGTTCCTTATATGTTGCTCCTTTGGGCTTTGGGCTCAGTCTGTCTGACTCTGCCCTGCTTTTTTTTTTTTTTTTTTAACCTATGCTTTGATTTCTCCTACTTTTTCTATGGTGCCTGTCATGGGCCAAAACAGCTCCTTTATTTAAAGACTGATATTCACAGCATAAAGAAAGACATTCCCACATCACATAATCTACACTAGATGTGACTGATTCTGTCTTTTATCCTTATTAATTTATAATGATGTCTTCCAGATTCCAATCCATAAAGTGTCATAATGCTAACTGGGGGGCCATGAACCCATGATCACCATGGCATCCTTCTGCCAAGGGAAGTCGACTTATCTAGAGTAATGAATGCTCTGCACCCTGAACCCTGAAGTCCTCTCACCATCTCTACTGGCTCCAAGGAGCTAAGATCACAACAAACTGGGTCCCAGATCACAGTGAAAAAGATGTTTAACTAAATACATTCAAGCATTAAAGGTAAAAAAAAGATCTCATAGATGGTTATACACTAACCAGCCAAATTAAAAAGAAAAATAAAGCAGGGCTCTAAAAAATAAAATCTTTACCATTAACTAATTTTGGTTACATCTGAGTCCAAACTAAGAGATTTAAACATTTTATAATAAAATCATGTGAGCTAGTTCAGGACCATATATAATGCAGGCTAGTAAACTGTTAAATGCTGTTTTTAGCTCAGAAGCTGCTCTGGAAACATACAAGGATGTAAGTAAGGGTCACACATACAGGAAGTAAGAAATGGAAGGCTGTTACATTAATTACATTATTATCACCAGAAACTGCACACGTAAATTCAAAAGATTTTCAAATATTCTTAGATACAACAGGCCATGTAGGAAACTTTTGGGCAGACAGATTTCTGAGGGAAGGAGTGACCTACAGGCTTAAAGCAGACAAAAAAAAAAAAAAAAAAAAAAAAAAAGAACAAAACCAAAAAATTACCTCAGAAGCTGCAAGGCTGACGCGTATTCTTCTGAATCCCAAACATCCTTTTCTAAACATGTGCAATACAGCTCCCTGATCTATAAATGAAAGATATGACTTATGAGGAATTAAGAGTCACCCACTAAGTTTATAGCCTACTAGTTAGGCAATTGATGTTATTAATAAAAAAATTTCAAAAGGCTTCATGGCACATGGATCAGACACTACAAAAATACAGAAGTCAAATAAAATGACTGAAGATTTACTAAGTTAGAAGAACTTCATACAGGTCATTCCTCAATCTGATCTCTAAAACTCTGAGTTAAAGATCTGCAAATTGAGTATTCTATTCACATGCATTCTATACATGGCTCATAGGTTGAGGTTTAATACAAAGTCCATTGAGCATAGTTTTACAAAGAGTGGAAGTACTGTGTTTTGCTGCTTGGTACAACGCAAGGTTACCCACTAAATACTTTCAAACAAATTCTAGCTCTCAAACTCCCTGTGCATGTGATGGACAGAACGCTAAATCAGCAAGGTCACAATGCTACAGCACAGATGCAGGGGAGACAATCCGCTGGCATCCACATTTCCAGCTAGGACTTTCAGAAAAAACAAAAAGCCCCAAACCCACTTTCTATTACTAGTAATGTGATCAGCTGCCTGAGTGACAGAGAAATCAAAAGAAGAGGTGCTATTATTTCTACATTGTCGAGTCCAAATTAAGAAACCTTAAGTACCTGCCGACCCAGTGGGTACTTGGGAAGGGAAGAGGTAAACTTATACAGACATCTCAAAACAAGGAAGTAATTCACATGGTAGGCATGCAGGTCTTCTAGCAATAACTGAGTTTCCTCCTTAAAAAACAAAAGCAAACAGAGTACATTAATAATACACAAGGCAGTATAATAAAATTTGAAAACCAATTTATGGGTATAAACATTCTAGAAAACAGGTGAGTATTTAGAACTACAAATTACTTTTCCTAATTCATGAAATCTTGACAGGTACATCAAATTCACAGTCCAGGCAATTTTAGTGTCAAGTCTGGCTATACTTTACATTCCTCGGAGCTGCCACCCACCCCATCAATTACACACCTATAATAGAGCATTTTTATCCTCTGTCTGCCACCGCTAACTAGCTGCTGTGCACTACAAGGGAGCGATATCATTTTCCTCGGCTTCACTGAGACAGCATCCTATTGTAGTTCTGGCCAACAGTTTAATTGAGAGCCTCCTTTGTGATTTTCTTCTGTAACATTTTCATGGTCCATAAGCAAATACGGTGTAGACCATTCATTGCTTATAATTTAACAGCAACTGTAGGCTCTTTCCTACATACTGTCATCCAGGGATTACAATCTAATATGTATCGTTACTTTTCTGATAAATCATAATGATGAAAAAATAAAGCTGATTGGGCTTTCTTCAGTTGTTAAGGACCTTAGCCTCCGTTTCCTGCGGGCAGACAGGACTGTGGGTTCTCCCTTCCTGTCTGCTGCCTCCTTCTTCATCATCATGCGGGCAGTGGACTCCCGTCCCTCCGTCACTCCTGTCCTCATCGTCCTCTACGCTTTGTTCTCACTTTCAAACCTCCTGCTCCGCTGATTTCAAGGCACAACACAAGAACAAGGACAGCAGTCTTAAGGATGATGCTCAGCCAAGCAAAAGAGATTGAGTTTTTATAAAATGACATTGTTGACAAGGTTCCCCTTAAAGGGTAGAAGTGGGAGCATCCCACCCAGCTATTATAGCTGCATTCCTGTGCAGACCCCGGCATTTGAGGGCCTTATTCTAGGGGAGTAAGCAAAAGAGAAGTGTAAGGCACAAGCCTGTTCTTTAAAGGCTGGACCAAACCAAAGGAAAGGTCCAGGAGAAGAGAGGCCAGGATACAGCTGTGCGCCCACACACAGCTCCCAGACTGTCCTCTGAGTTATAGGGCAGCTGCCTGTGCCGGTGACACCACGCGAAGAAGCTCAAGTGAACACCAGTACTAAAACAGCGTAAGGGCAAGCCAAGGTTAAATTACAAAACGTAAAATTTGAGAAGAAAAGAAAAACCAAAAAATAGAATGAAACTAAATCCCTTGTTCAGGAAAATAAACAGATTAAGAAACAGAATAAATGGAGTGGTGACTTCAGGGCAAGCTTAAATTTGCAACCTGTGAGAAAGATTAAAGAAGTGCTTAGAGCTGCGTGTGGGGTGCCCGCCTTTAATCCCAGGACTCCACAGGCAGAAGCAGGCAGATCTCAAGTTTGAGGACAGCTTGTTCTACAGAGCAGATTCCAGAACAGTCAGTCGTAGGCAACGAAGGACAGAAAGCCGGTGAAGACGTAATTAAAAAGGGACCATGCAGCAGCCCCAGTAAGCAGATGAATTTGGCATCTTAAGCCACGTGGTTCTTCAGAGAGAAGAATGAGGTTATAGAGTCTGCCCCTGCGATCAGGGAAAGCCTCTGAGGCAGGCATGTGTCAGGGGTGTCCTTGAACAGGTGAAGTTGTGAAGCTGAAGCCTGGACTGTCTGGGAGATAACAAAGCCATTGGACAGCTGCAGAGGGGAGCTGCTACGGTGGAGTGCAAACAGCCCAAGAGGAAGAAGTGTGTGCAGTCAACAGAGCTGCAAGAAGCTGGAGGTCTCAAGGGTTTCTGGCATCAGACATGGAGATGCAGAGTTTAGAGTTTGCCTGCTGAATTTTGGTCTTGCTTTGGTCCAGTACTTACTTCCTAACTGTGCTCCCTTCCCTATATTCTGGAATGGCAATGTATATCCTATGCCATTATATGTTGGAAGTAAATGATCTGCTTTTTGATTTTACAGGTGATTACTAAGAAGAAATTGCATAAATCACAGGAGAGACATTAAATTTTAATTTTTAAATAAGATTGGGACTGTTTTAGAATAGGAGACTTTTGAAGTAGGACTGAAAACATTTTTGCATTTTATGACAATAAGCCTCTGGGGGGGCCAGGAATGTGGTGGCCTAAAATAAAATGGCCCCCAAAGGCAGTAGCACTTTTAGGAGGTGTGTCCTTGCGGAGTAGGTGTGGTCTTGTTGAAGTCACTGTGGAGGTGGGTTTTGAGGCTCATATATGCTTAAGATAACATCTAGTGTCTTAGACCACTTCCTGTTGCCTGCAAGATGTAAGACTCTCAGCTCCTTCTCAAGCACCATGTCTACTTGTACACAACCATGTCCCCACCATGATGAACTGTAAGTAAGCCACCCCAATTAAACATGTTCTTTGTAAGAGTTGCTATGGTGGTATCTCTTCACCTAAAGCTAAAGCTGTCTATGGTTTCTACTGCTGTGAGGAAACATCATCAACTAAAGGAAGTTGGGGAGGAGAGGGCTTATCTGACTTAAACTTTCATATCCTAGTCAATCACTGAGGAAAGTTAAGACAGGAATTCAAACAGGACAGGAACCTGAAGGTATGAGCTGCTGCACAGGCCAAGGATGAATGCTGCCTACTGGCTTCACCCACATGTACTGTTCAACCCAGAACAGGCTGGGCCTTCCCCACCAATCACTAACTAAGAAATGTGTACAAGCTTGCCTGAAGCCCAGTCTTAAGGAGATGACTATGAACGGACATTGACAGACCAGATGACAAAGACTTCTCCCCTCCCTCCTTTCCACCCCCACCTTCTCTTTAACTTTTATTGATTCTTTGTGGATTTCACATCATGCAATCTGATCCCACTCATCTCCCCATCTCCTTGCATCTGCTCTCTCCTGGATTCCATTATGGAAGGAAAAGAACCACTCCTGAAAAGTGGTCCTCTGACCTTCACATGTAAACTAAGGCAAGTGCACATGTGGATTCTAATACAGACCTTACTGTGTGATATACTGTGTAGGTGCTAAAGAAATAAAATTTTCCTCAAGACCAGAGGACAAAGCCAGACAGAGTCAGCCATAGAGGTCAGGGAGAGAACACACACTTTCAATCTGGATCTCTGAGTTCAAGGCCATTGTCACTTACTCTTTGTGACACTTCATCTACATAGATTTTGCTTTTTGAATCTGTCTTATGTAGTAGCTGTGTTTAGAAAGGGGCAATGCTCACAACCCTAGCAGAAATCATACTAGAAGTCATTATCCCAGTTTCCAGATAAGGAAATTGAAGCTTAAATCAGTGAGTCATTTTCTTAAGGAAGTGCAGCTAAAGAAAGCTCGAATTCAAGATAGAATGCAAGATTACTGACAGCAGGGTTTTGTCTACTGTCATGTAATGCTGAGCAACTAACTGTGTTTTAAGAAAAGGATTAAAATATTCAGATATTTTTACTCTAAATTAACTTAAGGGTAAGAGAACAGAGTTTATGCATGTCTTCATATTTCTCAGTGTATAAAGTCTTCAGAAAGGAAGTCCTTAAGGAACAAAGTAGGCAGTGCTAGAGGGAATACAGCAAAGACAATGAGCAGGTGGGGAAACAAGGATACATGCAGCATAAGCAGACGCCTAGGAAATTACAGAGTCCTGAGACAGACGAATATCATGCTATTCCTGCAACAGGCTACACGGGTCTTCTTTTGTCACACCAGGGACTCAAGAATACTGCAACACGCATTCCGGACTTCTGACAACACAGTCTCAAGGTGTTAGAAAGAAATGTACTTAGCAACAGTTGGCCCAGCAGAGCTGATCCTAATCTTAAAATACTTAAGTCTCACTTGTTCTGACATTTCTTCTTCCAGTGAAATCTCTTACATTGACTGAAGAACTTCCTAAACTACACTAAAAGGTTATAGATTATTGTTATGCAGATAACTTGAGATCAGCCTATCTCAAAAATAAATTTTTAAAAGGGAGAAATAATATTTAATAGAAGCCATCCTCAACATATTTTAAGTTTTTTTTTTTTGTTTTTGTTTTTTTTTTTTTAGATTAAAACTCCATGGGGAGGGAGAGATATCAGCAGTTAAGGGCACCAGCTGCTTTTCTAGAGGTCCTGAGTTCAATTCCCAGCAACCACATGGTAACTTACAGTGGAATCTGATGCCATCTTCTGGTGTGTGGGTGTACATGCAGATAGAGCACTCAAATATATAAAACAAATTTTATAATAATTTACAAATAAAGAAACACCATGAAGTAAAATTAAACAGATCCAAAGTCCAAAGGCGATTTTACAATATAGACAAATTATTGTTTACAGCTCCACAGAACATGCCCCGGAGGATCCAATATCTATTGTTCCAACTGTTAGACAATAGGTATTAGTAAAACTCACAAATAGAAGCTGGGCTTCGTTAGGGTCCTTTTCAGTTTACTGCCAACTTCCTAATAGCCTTTTTCCTAGACAAGCACGTGTGATGTGAAAATAAGTGAGATGTTTTAGGTTTCTAAACACTTATCAGCAAGAAACTAACTAAGTAGAATGGAAGGCCATTTATCCAACAGGGCACGATGGCACACTCTCTAGTATCAGTGTAGAATGATCTGTAAGATTAAGTGCAAAACAAAACATACGGAGGAACGACATTTTATCCTCAAGGAAGAAGAGTCCTCTAGTACATGTAACTGCTGTTCCATGTGGGACAGAGTAATGACACCAAGACACTAGTACTAGTAACTATTCAGGAGACAGAAAAGAGTAGTTTGAAGATTAAAGGTGCAAGGCTGGCCTGTCCTGAATTACAGTTGCCTTCAAAATTATATACCATTATTATCTACCTCAGGATAAAACAAAACTTTCTTTGGCAGTTCTATACTGTATGGCCACCTCAAAATTTTTATCATTATTAGTTTTTCTGGCTAATTTTTATTTCAGTTTGCCACAGAACAGAGTCATTTTGGAAGAGGGAACCACAATTGAGAAAGTACCCCATCACACTGACCTGTGGACACACCTACAGTGCATTTTCTTAATTAGCCACCGATGCGGGAGGGCACAGCTCACTGTGGGTGGGGCCACATCTGAGCAGAAAGTCCTGGTTCCTATAAAAAGGCAGGCTGAGCACCCAGTAAACAGCACTCCTCCATGACCTCTGCATCAGCGCCTGCCTCCGGGTTCCCACCTGTTTTTTTCCACTATGAACTATGATGTGGACACAAGCAAATTAAGCCTTTCCCTCCTCAACTGCTTTTAGTAATGGTATCTCGGCAAAGCAGTACAAACTCAAACCACAGCACCAGTGTAACTAACTTACAAAACTATTTGCTTTAGAATGTCATTTTAACACTTACTGTCATATCTATAATCGTATTCCTCTCCTCACTGGTCCCTTCCTGCTCCAAATAGGCCCCTTTCTACTGCTTCCATGGCTTTTCTGTTTGTTTTTAATCTAGATTTCACATATGAGGGAAAACATGTAGTGTTTGTCATTTCATAACTAATAAATGTGCAAAAATACTATATCTTTCCTGTGATTATATTGTCATTATATAATAAAATGAAATCAATTCCAAACACTTAGCAGTAGATGGTTAAGTTGCCTGGCTTCTACATGCTTTTATTTATAACAATATTAAAAACCAAAGACACAAAAATCAATATAGCAATCTCTATTGATATAAAGGCGCTTCCAAAATGAACATCAGAGAAAAATTCTTTGTGGCTTGTTTTAAGCTTGATATTGTCATGTGTAGTGTTCACTCTTAGCTGACTATTTAGACTCAGTACCTCATCCTCCACAGATTAACATACGGGAATATTCTATAATATTATCAATGTTTGAATACTTATTCTTTACACTAGGAATAGGACAGTAACACATACATTCCTACCTTTAAAACTGTCTCATTGGTCAACAGTGCAACTTGCTTTTCTGAAGGTTGTTTTTCCACATACCTAAAATTTTTATCATTCCACACAGAAAAAGAAAATATTAAGCAATTTAGATATTCGAATAGCATGTTAGAAAAAATAACTCCTAGATTGGTTTCCATACTTTTTCATTTCTTTTCAAAAATAAATTCAAGACAACAGTTCATAGTTACCTTAATGATAATTAATGAAGTCATAAAGGTGATATCCCAGAAATAGAAAATGTTATTTCTAAAAGATAAGCTCTGGAGAACTTACAAATTATTACAAGTAAAAATATTTTTCTTAATTTAAAAATTTTAAATTGAACAAAGAAACTTCATCATCAAAAGCAGAATGATCCTGTACTACACAATAAATTATCGTTTCAGCTGTCATTTTAAAGCCAACTTCATTCCATCCTAGTCTCTAGTATAAAACACATTAAATGTGTATTTATCTTTTTACCTCCGAAATGATGGAAGGCGCCGGATGTTTTCACATTGATTAGCTGAGAAAACTTTTACTCTTTCCTTGGCTTCTGGGAGATCACAGCACAGAACACTGAGGGGTTGTAAATAAAAATGTTCCAGTAGAGAAAGCTGAAAGAAACATGAAGTAGCTTGTAGCAAACATTTTGCCCTTTACCTGCTTAATTTAATTAACTTTTTAAAAAGAATTTATGGTTGGGGCTGGAAAGATGGCTCAGTAACTAGGAATATTTGTCGCTCTTGAAGACAACCAAGGTTGGGCGCTAGCAACCAGAAGGCAAAATGAGTGACCATTTGTAACCTTAGTTCCAGAGAATAGGACACTTTCTCTGGACTTCAAGGCACAAACATACTTGTAAGAAAAATACCCATACACATAAAATAAAAATAGATACTAAGAAAATTACATTACAATAACATTGCAACAGTATTTATAGACTTTAATATTTTCAAGGCTCTAATTCTGTGGACAAGGTCAGAAAAAGTAATCTCAGAAGCACATACTAATGAATTTCTGCAGAAACCACTTCTTTGATCTAAAGATCTATCAGATGTCTCAGTACTCAGAAGGTATCATCTCAAATTATAGTACCTCATCTATCTGTTGAGGGTAACAGAAATCCGTATCTTCAAATTCAAAAAGAAGAGAAAGAAACACTCACTACTAAAGAACTCAAACAATAGACTGCTCGTCTCCATAGGAGATTCTCCAAATTCTAATGTGATTTACTTAAAAACTCTAACGTAATTCATGAAATGAGCTATAAATTTATCAAATTTGTTTTCTAATTTTAAACAAGCGTCAAGCATCTCAGGAATAATTTTCTTAATCAGATAACCTTGTATCCCACTTTGCTTTCTGTAGCCATAATAAACATCATGACCAAAAGCAACTCAGGTAAGAAAAGGTTTATTTGGCGTCCATAATCCAACCACAGAACACAGGGAAGTCAGGGCAGTAACTATCACAGTACAAGCAGGAACAAGGGAACAATGGGCTTACAGGCTTGCTCCAGCTCAGGTTCAACTAATTTTCTTCTACCCAACCCCAGGATGACCTGCCCAGAAGTGGCACCACCCGTAGTAGGCTAGACTTTTCCACATTAGTCAACTATCAAGAAAATGCCACTATGACATATCCAATGTGGTACAGACATCTCCACATTAGATTGACAAAAATCTAACCAGCATACTGTGTTACTAGACATTAATTAAATAATGAAGAAGGCATATAGGTAGAAAACAGCACTCCCCACAGGAATTTATTGATTTAACATACTCTTCTACAGACAAATTTTATATGCTTTCATCCTTGGAATGAAACCAACTTGGCCGGTGAGTGTACCATGATCTTTGTGTTTATAGTTTGGTTTGCACTAAGTATTTTACTGATAATCCTTGAATCTATACTAATCAGAGAAATTAATATAGTTTTTATGTACCTGAGTATTTATGCGGTTTCAGTGTTGGATTATACTATCTTTATTACAGGACTCCTAGAAGCATCCTCTTCTATTTGTGGAGTAGTTTAAAGAACAGTGGTGTTAGTTAATCTTAAAACCACAAACGTGGCAGGAGATCTAACTGGTCCTGGCCTTTCTTTTGTTATTAACTTACTACTATTGGCTGACTTTTGGTAATTTCTATGATTCCATAAATTTATCCTGTTATCCTTCTAGTTTCTAGCTCCCTAGAATTATGCTTTTACATCTTTTCACTAATTATTTCAGTGATATGTGTTATCATATTTCTTTTTCATCTCTAGTTAACTTGGGGTCTTTTCTGGGTGGCAGGTTTGGCTATGGCTTATCGATCTTATGTTTTTGCTTCCTCATTATGCTGAACAGGGATGGCCCCAGAGATTCCTGCTTGATACTTGGCCCCTAAGAGGGACACTAACAAGAACTGTGGCCCTGTTGGAGGAGAAGTGAGCTTTTAGGTCTAATATGCTCAAGCTATGTTCACTGTGGTACACAATCTCGTGCTGCCTGAGGATCAACATGTACAATTCCCAGCTCCTCCAGTACCACGTCTGCCTGCATGTTGCCATGTTTCCTGCCATGATGACAACGGACTTAATTTCTGAACATTTTCCATTATGAGTTGCTGTGGCCATGGTGTCTCTTCACAGCAACAGAACCCTAAGATATTCATGTACTTTCTAATCTCCATTCCACTTATGTCTGTTCTGATCTGGATTACCTCTTTCGGTATACTGATTTGAAACTTAAATTATTGCTGTTTTCCTTCTATAAACCTCAAAGTATTTTTTTTTTTCATAGAATTGCTTACTTAAAACATTAACTGTGGGTTAGTTTTCTGCCTCCTTTGCTGGACAATGAATGATTTGAAGGCAGATTTCTTTTCCCTCTGCATATCTAGGTCTCAGCATAGTATATTCCTTACTGTGCGAGGTATTTCATAATTAAACAAATTTTAGAAGTCATTCTCTTATCTAATTCCAGCTGTCTTGATTTTACCTTCTTTTTTTTTTTAAGCCAGAGAACAAAAAAAGATAAATATCAGTCTACAAAATGACAATGTACAACAAGAATATATATGTGCATATATATGTGTGTATATATATGTTTATATATATGTGTGTGTGTGTGTGTGTATACATATATATATACATACACATAAAAACTTAGGGCTAGAAGGTGGTGGCACATGGCTTTAATCCCAGCATTGAGAAGACAAACGCAGAAGAATCTCTGAGTTTGAGGCCAACCTAGTCAATTCAAGGCTACGAGAAACCTTTTGTCTCTAAAACTAAAACAATAAAAACTAAAGAGTTTCTAAGTTTCTAAGGATAAAAAGATAAAAATTATCATATTAAACTTTTGCAATGAAGGTAACAATATATAGGTCTTAATGAAACTGATAATTGGCATGTATTCACAATGACTATACCTTGACAACTAGGGAGCTACCAAGAAAAGTAATTAATAGTAACTTTTAAACAATTGAAAAATGGGGTCCTTTTATGCTAAAAATTAATGTTATAAAGTTAAAATAAAAAATTAGCTTATAGCAATTCACATGACTCTAATGAGCATGCAATCCCAATGCATGAAAATAAATATCAACAAACACACGTGTACACTGGAAATTAAATTATAGCATATCACTTATTTCCATATAACTAGAAACTGAAAATGTGATTTTAAAACTTGAAAAATGTCAGTAGCAAAGATCACAAACACACATATAACAAAGCTGAAGACATTCATTCTCTAGCCCATCACAGAAGGTAGTTGACCCCTCATAAATGGCATTCCTTAGGTAATCAGCCTATAAGACTTCAAGTCTTAAACAAAAATAAATCCTTTCCCTCCAGTCAACCCTCAATAGTTAAGACTCTAATAAAAACAGCTCTTTTCCATTACTGATACCCTAATTTTATCCTCTGTCAGTGACTGCAAGGTAAGAAAGGAAAGGTAGACACCAGAAAAAAATAACTAGAATTTACTAGATCTTACTAGTAAATTGCCTTAATCACCACACGAGTCAATCTGAAATCATGTAAACTACTTAGATTCAGACGGTGAACTTACAAACGCATCAGTATTTTCTTACCTTAAGTCCTTTGATGAAGTTTTGAATTGAGAAATCATGATATAAGAAGATGTTGGTCAGGACCTGTAACGCCTTCTTACTTATTTTAAAAGGAAACTGAGCTGTAAGAAGCAGCTGAAAGAGACAGAGGGATGGAATACGTATCCTTAGCCTCCACTTACCATGAACATAAATAACATGTCAGGAATGGTACAGTGACACAACACACATGAAAAAAAATAGTAGCTGGATGGGCTGTTACTATAGGTCAAATATGAAAGAATAAACTTTATTTACTTAAGAGTAAAATCACCAAAAAGCAACTCATACTACAATTTTGGTAAGTTTGGAAGAGGATCTTACCAGGTAGCCCTGGCTGTCCTGAACTCGCTAGGTATATTGGGTTGAAAATAAATCCCAGCGAGCTGCCTCTCTGCCAAGTGCAACCACCCCCATCTCAAGCTATACTCTGAACCACAGATGTCTACAAATTCAGTCAAATCCCTCATCTTCAAGTCAGACATATTACAACCCTTTTTCTCACGCCAGAGGACACCAAAAAAGATATACTTTCTTGTTATTAAATAAAACTTGCTTCTCTCTCTACTGATCCAAATTAGTGAAGAATAACAAGCTATGTACTTACTGAATGAGAACATAGGAAGAAAAAATGAATTTTTGGAAAATACAGAGCAACTTGTATTATTTGTTAGTTTTCAATGAGCTACAGTGATGCTTTATATCTGAAAATCAAACTTTATATTAGGAATTTTTTTTTTAACCCAAAGTATGAACAATTGCATTTGGCTACAATTAATCAATTTCAAATTGAAAAACTTTTCCTAATGTGTCAATAAATCAGAATGCTATCTGTTGTGGACAGATGTGCAGAAGTGGTTAGTAGATGACCACACAAGCTATCATTGTTAACCTACACAACACATCTTAATGGAATCTAGAATGAATCTGTGGCAGTCAATAATAAAGAATTGCACTGCTATTTACACAGAAGCATTATCTCAGTTAAAGACTAATTTTAGCAGCTGTTGTTAAGAACAACATGACAGCTGTCACAGTCCACAAAACAACCTGAGGGCTGGAGAGAGGGCTGCTCTTCCAGAGGACCAGGCTTCTGTTCTCAGCATCCAAAGTGGATCACAACCATCTGTAACTCGCTCTAGGGATCCAATACACACTTCTGTCCACAAAAGGCACTGCATGTGTGCTGTGCACTTACGTCAATGTGGATAAAATACTCATACAAATAAAATAAAAATAAATCTTAAAAACTTTAAATCATTTTATATAAAACATGATGTCAAAACATACTGGTAATGGTCTGAAGTCTCTAGAAATCTGCAAAATTTACTTATTACTTTTAGTATTAAGACAACTCAAATCCAGGGCTTGCCTTCCACATTGTCAGACAAGTGCTCTATTAGTGAGCTTGTATCTCTAGACGTTTAAATGAAATTTAAAATTTAATTTTTTCAACTATGTAATGAAAATAAGAATGAACATATTTATATGATCACTTTCATAAAGCTTAGTTATTTGAGAAGGCAATTTTATGCAGTGTATACAACTATAAACATAATTTAATAAAAGCATTAAGATATGCAAATAAGCTGAACAAAGTCTGAGAGACACAGGGATTTACTGGTATCGTTTCTTATATATAATGTATGTCTGGTAGTTTTGTTTGGCTTCATGGCACTGGTAAACATTTTTGCTTTTTACCTTATCCAGAATTACTGTCAGGTGCTCCTTGCAGGACAAAGACTGGAACAGTTCTATACACAGCAGAGATGATACAACGTGAGGAAGCAGTTGATGAATAATAACAGGAGATGTGGCGATTCCAAAAATGAGAACTAGCGGAAATTCATGCAGATGCTGACTAGTTTTTAAAGAGAGATACAAAAGCTTCTTCAGCCAATGTATTTCAATATATTATATATCAAAATAATTAAGACATTGTTATTAAGTTTTCTAGGTCATGCATTTTCTTTTTAAAGCTAATAATAGTAATAATAATAATAATAATAACAATAAAATAGCCTTCCAGATTCTAACTCTGAAATCAATCCATAAGATTTGATTACTAAAGTCATATAACAATGAGCCTCACTGTCTTCCTCATAGTTTTCTACCAGTTTCTTCTTTCCTTTTTACACATACATATCTTTACACATATGTAAGTAATCTTTTTAATGGACATCATTCACAAGAGTCATATCCCATCTTTATAGTTTTATTCTAAACAAACAGCTTCTATGGAGTAGAATGGCATTATTCGTAAGGGTCTTGCAAACCACACTTCTCTGTACTGTGCCTGCTCTATCTCCTATTGCTTTCCAACACTGGCTGTATAAAGCTCTTTGTATAATCACAGGAATAAGGCACTGTACGCTACTGAGGCTGTTCTAAGAGCTTTACTTTTGAGGTCCACAGTACTACCAAATAGTTAGACACTATTGCATTGCTATGTCGTAGGACATTTGCCTGAGAATATACTTCAATTGTAGAGAATTTGCCTTTCATCCCCAACACAGCAGGGTTTGGGGAGATGTATGAATATATCCACAACTCACTGTTCAATAGGGAAAAAAATCCTAACAAAACCACACCCAAAAAAGTTTAGTATGTTAGCTGACATACAGAATATGTAAGAGAAAGTTAAGTATACCCTAACAATATACAATGGAATGAACTAAAAATCAGGTTAGTTCATTCACAAGACTGCCTTAAAAAATTCATGACATTAAGAATCTCACTGGAAATATATAAAAATAAAATATTTTCATAATGAAAACATTTAAGGAGATAATCTTTGTAAGATATAAGTGATATCTTATACCTTATCATGTTCAACATTATGCCAAAATCCAAAATAATAACTTACTAAAGAGTTCTCTGAACTTTAAGTTTTTAAAAAAAAGATCTAAAATAGTTTTGAATTTCATTAAGTTGGCCTTAAAATGAATACTGTGTTTTTAAGTTAAAAGTAAGTTTTTTAATAAAAAAGGAATTTTATACAAAAAGCCAAGTAACTGGAGACGAAGAGTTTGAAGGGAGAAGGGGAGAGAAAGGTAAAGCAAAACCAGGTGCACATAGCGCCTTATGGAGGCCTGCCTCTTTGCACGCACTGGAGGCGCAGTGGAGAGAGGCATAACGGAGTAGATCACAGGAGAAGCCACTCCTTCACACTTGTCCTCCAACCTCCCACACACGGCACACGGCACACACATCCACTCAGACACACACAGTAATAATAAACGAGAAGACAAAGACCAAGCAATGCATCATCTACCTGCTGATAATTATGAAGTCTTGGAGTACTTTCGTACTGAAGCTCTCCATATTCTTTAAGATAAGCACGACAGGAGGAGACTGCGATTGTCGACAGGTAGGCCTCTTTTTGCTTGTCATGTGCGGACCAGTCCTCTAAGCCATCGTGGAATGGAGGAGTTAAAAGTAAGCCTTGTCAGCCAAACAATACCATAATGCCACTTGTTAATGTGTTTCTTTCTATAAGTCACAATGACTGCTTTTATCCCCCCAATAAACAGTATCTCATTCTAACAGTTACTAGTGAAATCTGTATCTAGATATGAAACAAGAAAAAGGTCCACTAAGACCCGAGCACACATAAAATACATGCTCTACTGGGAAGCATAGAAAAAAGAAACCTTTCTATGCAAATGAATTTTTTGATCCGTGAGTGTGCTCTAACGTGAGTGTGCTCATCAATGAAAAGAAAGGCACAATGAATGCAGTATTACAAACTTTAAACTTTAAAATGGACACTAAACATTTAGCCATATTGAACTTAAAGACATTGGATTTGTCATGAGTTTGTTTCTAAAAATATCTAAGATTTTGGCTTAAATTAAGAAACATTCTTATATACTTAAGTTATTGCATTGTTCTGTTCAATATGCCTCATTTATACAGTAACGTCTCCTAGAATTCTGAGCATGGAACAAAATAAAATTTAAAACTTATAGGATCCCTGACCAAGGACTAACCTGACAGCAGGAATAGCTGCTGTCTGTCTAAACAAAGGCCCATATACTATACAGACTGAAGACCTTGGGCACAAGCAAGCTGCTTTCTTACATACACAGAACCTGCAACAGACCAACTTTGGATGGTGTTTCAACTCATGGATTCCTCCATAAGTATAATGTCCTCTAAGAATCCAAGCACTTACTAGTAACTAATCTACAAACTAGAAGAATACTTTCAAATTCTAGTAGTTTCAGAAAAAATAACTACCATAAAACTGCTATTATTGCTTTACAAACTTGTCTCTTAGAAGAGTGATATACAACTAAAATAATCCAGAGCCAACCTTCTGAATATTCAGTTTCCTTTTACCTGGGTGACAGTCATGTACCAATTGGAAAGTGAATCCATTGAATAATTTGTCTTTTTCGAGGCCTTAACATTTTTCATCTCTTCAGATGTTCCATCTACACAGCAGTCCATCAACTGTGAGGTCAACTTTTGTAAAAGATGTTTCACATCTGCAGAATATAACAAGCAAGAAAACTTACCCACTGAAACCTTTGGTAAATAAATTGTATTATTTGAGTGGAGCATATTTTTTTCTATATTTCATCAATATAGTTAAAGTATGCTAAATATATTGTTATTACTTATTAGTACTTTTCTCTTAATATTTAATTTTCAAAGGGGCTGGATGGACACATGAGGTTGGTACTGTATTTTTCTAGTTGACTGCCAGTACTAAATAAAAACGTATATGGTTAAGCATGCCTGAAATCCCTGGACCTGAGAAGGCAGGTCAGAAGTTCAAAGTCATCTTCTGCTACACAGTAAATTCAATGATAGCCTAAGTTACCCTTTTAAATAAGATAAAATAAATATATTTCATTAGTTCAGACTGAGATCAAACCAAAACTTTTGTTCATTATCTACAAGTGTTACCTAAGCAAATGTGTAGCAGGAAACTATAAATTATTTTTAGAATATCATGTATTTACTTTCTAAAGAACAAAAGAACATCATAGTCCTTAAAATCAAGAGTTATAAGACTTATTTTATTGATTATGAATGTTCCCTTACACTCATTTAAAGAAGACATCCTTAGACGTTAATTCTAATTCATCACAAGGAAAGTAGTACATTAAATCTGTTATCCATCCAGATGATGAGTATGGCAAATCTGAGTTTGATAGTATGCACACCCCATAATCTGATGACTTTATATGCAAATAAATCAGTATGATATTGTGTACTCTTTATGATTTAATGGCTTTACATACTCAAGTCTGGCTCTGCCTACAAACTAATTTTCTTAACCACTGATGGCCTTTTCATGTGGGCAAATAAATGATTTACAACAATGAGTAAAAATGAGTGAGACATGAAGAGAGTAAAGGCCACACAGAATAGAAGTGACCACAATTTTGTATCATTTCACCAAAAAAGAAACCATGGCACTTATAGTTTACCTGGACAATCCTTGGCTTGCAATGAGACTATATATGGGGTGACATTATTATGAAGGGTCTCTGTTAGCTTTCTGAATAACAAATCATGATCTGTGACATTCACACCTATGAGAAAATAAACATCATCTTTATTAATAATTTAACAAAGGGCATTGTTTAAAACAGGTAACACACTCACTGAACACAATTTAAAAACATGATCTGCAATAGAAACCTAGAAAATTGCAATGTAACTAACTGACTCTCCTCACAGAACATGATCTAAAGAAAATGCGGTATAGTTTAGTCTAAATAGCCAAGGCCCAGGTGATGAAGGTGTGGTTCTCAACCTAGACTGTTTCTGGGAGATGGTGAGTTCTGAAAGATGCTTGGTTCCTCTCTATCCTTGCCTACTCAGAAGTAAACACTTGGTTGCCAAACCCTACTCCATAACATTATTTTGGAACATGCCCCAGAGCCAAGACCAACTTAGTATACACCAAAACCTTTGAAACCATGAGCCAAACAAACATTTTCTTTAAGTTTATTATCTACATTATTTTGTCAGTTTCAAAAAGTTAACAGAACAAATTTGTTCAGTAAGCTCCATAATTAAATTCTTCCTTTGAAAAAAACTACTGAGCATATGTAACTTGGAAAATGCTTAGGAGCAATTTAATTACTTTGCCCAATTCACAAAGAAATCATAAGTCATTTAAGTACAAGGGAATAATAATGGGTTAGTTTAAGTGTAACAGTTAGCAAGTAATGAGCCTGAGCCATGGACCAAACAGTTTATAATTAATATGAGCCTTTGTCTAATTATTTGCAACTAAACGGCTATGGGACTGGCAGGGTGGAACAGAGAGACTTCTGACTATAAGACTGAAACAAAATTAAAACTTTTGGATTATGGTATCTACCAAAGCACCTTTTCATTTTGAAAAATCAGTTTTTGGTGCTTTCTATATGGTACATCAGAACTGATTGGACATTTCTTCACTACTTTGGAATTCGTTATGTTAACTGATACCTTCCTTAACTTAACAATCTGTGATTTACAATCCCAGCACTCAGGAGGCAGAGGTAGATAGATCTCTTTTGAGTTCCTGAACAACCTGGTCTACAGAGTGAGTTATAAGAGAGACTGAGAGACAGAGAAACCCTGTTTTCTGACACCTAAGTGCGATTGCACTAAAGCAAGAAGGGAGTCAGCTACCCTGAGCAGGATTTACAGGAAGCTGCCCAACAAGGGTACTAGGTTCCAAATTCTTGTCTTTAAAAGAGTATCAGGTTCCTTGAACTAGTAAGCTATGCATCTGGACCTTCAACAGTTTAACCAGAAAAGTATTTTCAAACCATAATTTTGCAAAATGTCATTTCTATTTTCCTGTTAACAAGAAGCAGGGCAGAGTAAATTCTCACATCTTATCAGGCCATTTCTTTTCATTGTGCTTCTTCCCATTACCTCCAACTACTGTGACCCGCCAATGTGGAAAGGCCACCATAGGAATGGGGGTTAAGGTTCCCCATTGCTACCTGCAAGGGGTGTTCAAACCACATGGTAGATTCTCCCTGTTGAACATAGACACAGAAATCTTCAATAAAATACTTTTAAACCAAACCCAAGAACACATCAAAAAGATCATACAGCATAATCAAATATGCTTCATTCGAAAAACGTAGGGATGGTTCAATATAAGTCAGTAAATGTAACCCACTTCGTAAATAGACTGAATGACAAACCATATGAGCACTTATTAGATGCAGATAAAGCCTCTGACAAAATCCAACACCCCGTCATGATAAAAGTCCTGGAGAGACTATTGTGACATATGGGACATATCTCGAGATAATGAAGGTAATATACAGCAAACCCATATCAAACATAATGCTAAGAGAAGAAAAACTCAAAGCAAAGTGAATCAGGAATAAGAGAAGGATGCTTACTCTTTCTTTACCTATTTAATGTAGTTAGTCTTAAGTCTTAGAGCAAATGACAAGTGAAGGTGATAAAGGGGATATAAAGAGAAAAAGAGAAAGTCAGAATATTGTTACTGATGATACAACCCTATACATACAAGACCGAAGGATGCCATGAGGAAATTTCAACAGCTAACGAATACATTCAGTAAAGTAGTAAGATACACACAAAGATCAGCATCCTTCCTGTCACAATTAACAATCATACCGAGAAAGAAACAATCCTGTCCATAGTAGCTTCACAACAACTAAGTAAATAACAATCTTAGCATTTAGTTAACTAAAAAGTAAGGCTTGTACAATTAATATTTTAAGATACTGAAAAATGGAGAACACAAAAAGAAGAAAAAACCTCTGGTGTTGACAAACAAAAATAATACTGTGAAAACAGCTTCCTACCAAAAGCTATCTATTGATAGGAACTGGATCATCATCTTTCATCCTGCATAAAACTCAACTCCAAACAATCAAGGTCCTCAGCACCAAACCTGATACCCTGGTTCTAACAGGAAAGAAAGTAAGGACTAGACTGGAAGCCACAAAAAGGACATTCTGAACAGGACCCTAGTACCACAGGTACTAATGCCACCATCTGAGGAACCGGACCTCATGAAACTAAAAGGCTTGTATACAGCAATGACACCGTCATTTCTGTGAAGAGGCAGCCTACAAAATGAAAAAGAAAAGAAAAGAAAATTCTAAAAGAAATTATCAGCTATACACCTAACAGAGGGTTAGTAGCTAGGACATACAACTAAAACTAAGTACCGAAACAAAAATACCCCAAGTCATAATTGGGGAATAGAACTAGGAAACAGAAAGAATCTAAGTGTCCACTAATGATGAGAAAGCTTAAAAACAAGTTCAGAACATGGAGTCAAATGTGGCTTCCTTGTGACTGTGGTTTCTCAGGTGGGTTCAGTGCTAGCTGCCCTGCTACTGAGCATTTGAATGGAGTTTATGCTACTCAGCGGTATGAAACTAGGCAGAAATGCCTAGAGCAGCATGGACCCAGAACTTCTCAGAGCTGGGGCAGTAAACATGCCCATGTACCTCTGCCATGAAGCTAGGCTCTCAGGGAACTGAGAGGGTGCAGAGCCAGCCACCAGAACGCATGAGCTAAGCTGTATGGAGGTTTAAGATTTTGCTCAGGCAGACAGAAAAGATTAGATATGCAGTAAAGCAGTTTTGAATAAAAAAAAAAAAAAAACTTCTAAATAAGTTACAGTGTATTTAATAATGTGTATAGGCTAAGAAAAAGAATATAGACTTGTCATAAAAAAGTTTTAAAATGCAATAAAGTCTTTAAAGAAAGAATAAAGTGATAATAATAATAGTAATAAAATAAGCCACATAGACACAGGAAATATATAGGGAATCTGGATCCTGTCTATTATTGTGCTGACTTTGATTTTTTTTTTTTTTTTTTGATTGCTGGTAACAAGTGACAGCTGCAGGAAAACATGGGACTGTGAAGAGGACTGCTAAAAATAAACCAGCCTAGAAACTTAAGAAAGCCACAACTTTAAAATGAGAGTAAAAAAAATGAATTGCTTTGGGGAAGAGATTATGAATTTGTCTCCATGGGAAACAAAAGGATGTAGATTCACTGAGGTTGGTAGAGATCAGATTTGATCAGGGAAGACCCTCCAAAAATTCTTGTTACAAACATAAAGAAACAAGCCCTAAAATACAAAACAAACAAACAAACAAAAAAACCCTGTAAGGTAAGTGACGTACATTTTACTTGCTCAAACAAGTGTTCAGGTGATCCTTCCTCTCAGAGTGCCTCTGCTGCAGTTTCTTCAGAGTTCTACACCCAGAACAGCTTCAAGACTACTGGCTAACATGGCCCAGCCTTCGACTACTCAAGCCAGACTTCAAATAAGCCCCACATTTTCTCATCCCACTGAGACTAGGCAACAGCTAGCTTCCCCATGACGTGGTCAATATCCTACTTTTTCAGAATCCCCCAAAGATGCCAGCATTCCCAGACAACACGAAACAATCTCAAGAACACAATGCCCATATTCCCAAAAGACAGAAAAACACTTAAAGAAATGTTCAATATTCTTAGCCATCAGGGAAATGCAATCTAAAATTTATTTGAGATTTCATTTTAAACCTGCCAGAATAGACAAGAACAATAAAACAATGACAGCTCATGCTGATGAGGATATGGAGTAGGAGAACGGGAACAGTAATTCATTGCTGGTGGGAATACAAACTCTCAGAGCCACTATGGAATCAGTGTGGTGTTTTCTCCAAAAGCTAGGAATAAATCTATCTCAAGATACAACTACACCACTCTTGGGCATATGTTCTCATAACAGCCAGAAACTGGAAACAGTGTAGATACCCACCATTGGATAAATAGATGTGGTACATTTGTTCAGCTATTTAAAAAATTATGGACTTCACAGGAAAATAAAGCCATGAAAAAAGTAATTTTGAGAGAGGTTACCCAGACTCAAAAAGATAATACTGTATGTATTCACTTATATGTGGATCTCAGCTTTTAAGCCTTCAATAAGCATGCTACAATTCATACAACCCAGAGGTTAGGCATAGAGAAGGGACTGGAGATAGGGAAGGATGTCCAAGGAAGAGGTGACAAGGGAATGCCTGGAGAGTAATAAATGGGGAGAAGGAAAAAGGGTAAAGAAGGAAGGGACAACTAACACTAAGTGCCATGTGAGGGGTCATCTGGAAATTCTTCTACTGTAGGATCATCTTAAAATATATGCCTATATGATAGAAACTTAAGCAGTTACTAAACAATTCAGGAGACAAAGCCCCAACTAAACATCTTTCGTTACCAAATGAAACCTCCAGTGTCAGGTATAGATTAAATCTACTGAAGTCATTGGCCAAAGGGGGCTATGGAAACTGTGGTGAATGGGCCCCATACTCCCATGTTTCCATGTTTGATTCCCAATTGGTGGACGGTTTAGTAAGGTTTTGGAGGTGTGGCCTTGTTGGAGTATGTTACTGAGGATGTGCTTTGATACTTGACCCAATCTCTCTTGTTCTGATTCCTCCTTGAAACTGTAAGCAAGACACCAGTTAAACGCTTTCTTTTATAAGTTGCTTTGGTTGTGGTACTTTCTCACAGCAGTAGAACAGTAACTAAGAGAAACTTCCAAACACAAGGGCTATTGGCCAAGGCACTATTGCTAAATACAACACTTCACACTATATGTTCTCACTGAGCATGGAGAAGTCAAGCTAATGCCTAACTAGAATCTTATCCTTCCTAACTAGTGCTCATAGTACTGGAAGGTACTCTGCATGTTAACAGAGAAAGGACAAGCTACAAGCCCTGCAATCTTACAAAGCTTACCTACCTACACGATATGCTGCTACAATCAGAGCACAAATGCAAAGGTAACCACCCACCATCTAATTGGATTTGAGGCCCACTCTTTTGAGATGGAGCCTGTGGCTGACACTGCTTCAGTGGCCAAGATCCTGAAAATTGGCCAACGGCCTAGGGAAAAACAAAATACTATTGTTCCACTAAGGAAACACAGCAATAAAATGGCTCCTAGGGAGATTTTGCTATATCCATGGATCAGTGCCTTGCTCAGTCATCATCAGAGAGGCTTTCTCTAGCATTAGATGGGAACTATTAGAGACTCTGACCCACCACTGGACAATGTGCAGAGAATGAGAGATTATGGAATGTCTTCATCAAAATACCCCTCAGGGCTCAGGGAACTATGCAGAAGAGAAGGCAGATTTTAAGAGCCAGAGGGGATAGACGACACCAAGGAAACGTCTTGATGACACAAGACTGACACACAAAGAACTCAGAGACTGTGACAGTATGTATAGGGCCTGCACAGGTTCAAGCCAGACAGGGTCCCAGTGTTCAAAGGTGGTGGACATGAACATGAACCATGATCTGCCATCTTTGATCAATCATGTGAAGTAGGACCCACTTACAAAGGAGAAATTAAGTTTTCTCCAGCGGAGTCTCACTGGGTATACTAACCACACTTAAGGGCAGGCCCCAAACCCAGCAGTACAGAGCCTCTACAAATGAGCGCAACGGTATTTCTGAAGACTTTTTGTCTCACAGTGCTGTCTGCCATTTCTGTCTAACTGTTCTTTGCATGTATATTATGGTTTTCAATTATGTAGTTTTCTGGATTTTACTTCTGTGTGTGTGTGTTGTGCTTTTTCTTTGTTTTATTTATTTATTTTGGTTTATTTAAAGTTTCTCTGTCTATTTTCTAAAGAGAGAAAGAGAGAAGATATGGAGTTAGCTGTGTGGAGAGGATGTGGGAGGAGTTGATGGGAGGGATCAGAAGAGATTATATGAAAAATGAAAAAATTTCATATTTTTTCACTTTGAAAAATGTTAATAAATCAGGTAGTTTTGTATTACCCAGAAACAAACATTTGCTATAAATTAAATATTGATAAATAGTTTTAATTATAACCTGTAAGCTGGAAACAATTTATATACAATGCATTGTATTGTATTCTTCTCTATACAATCAATATCATTAAGAGATTTTAAAATTGAGGTATCAATTGCAAGAAGTAAAATAAATATTATAGATAAATTTCCATAAAATTATTTTTTGAAAAGGTACAAAAAATAAGATCTACTAACACACTGGCGTTTTATTACTGAATTCCAATCTCATTACTCTAAAAACATACATAAAGAATAAAACAAATATAGTTCTCTTAATCTACAAGTATCTGAAATATAATGAACTTTCTTGTTTTACAAAGTATGAAGTCAAATCACAGTTGCTCTAATTTGTAAAAGTTTTATCAAAACAATTTAAAAATATGCAGAGGCATGCATGAATAAACAGATACATACCAAGAATAAGAGCAGCAGTTGGAATTTCTCTGAGTTTCAATTGACAGGACCAGTTTTTTGAATTTTTCTGGAAATCAGAATGGGACTTTTGCAGAAAGTCAACTAGGTTATCAAACAGATTTTTATTTAATTCCTCCTGTAATTGCTGCAATAAAAACAAAATTTCATGAATTACTATAGTAGTAACCTGGCATTTCTCTCCTGGTGTCTTATTTAAGGTTTATATTGCTATGGAGAGACACAATGATCATGGCAACTCTTATAATGGAAGACATTTAATTGGGGTGGCTTACATTTTCAGTGGTTCAGTCCATTATCATCATGGTATGACATGCTGGTGTACAGGCAGACATGGTTCTGCAAAAGTAGCTGAGTGTCCTACATTTTTACTTGCAGGCAACAGGAAATGGTATGAGATACTGGTGTGGCTTGAGCCTATGTGAGACTCGCACCCTGTTCCCACAGTGAGATACTTCCTCCAACAAGGCCACACCTACTCCAACAAAGCACCCCCCCAATAGTGCCACCCCTTTCGGGGGGGCACTTTCCTTCAAACCACTACTTCTGGTGCAGTGAAATTTCAATTCTCTTCCCTTTGAACATTCCGTAACTTTAGCTGGGTGGCAATAAATGAACAGGGTAAAAGACTCCCCACAAATATATCAATATACAATGTATTGAAATGCGATACATTGGGAGGAAAAAAACCCATACAAATATATTCGGACACAATGTATTGAGTGGATAGAAGAGGGGAAACACAAGTGTATTAACATACAAAGAGCAGCACACAATGTACTGAGGGAGAAGAACAGAAGGGCAAGATGGCTGAAGCTTGAGCTGCATTGTTTGGTTTGGGTTTTGGTTTTATACAGGGTTTCTCTGTGTAAGAGCTCTAGCTGTCCTGGAGCTCACAGAGATCTGCCTGCCTCTGCCTCTGCTGTGATTAATGTGCCACCACTGCACATTGCATTCTGATAAAGAGAAACAAATTGTCAGTTGAGGAGGAGAGGATGAAGTTTGGGAGGTAAGTCATGGAGGGATAAGGATGGCAAGTTACAGAAATGGGAGAATAAAACACACTAACTTAAATGGTTTCTCAGAGCCACTCTGTGTCTGCAACTTCTCAGAAAAGCAATTTGGAAACATACCGAGGTCCAGCATTATAGAGACATGGGTTACATCAAAATCACGGACTGATCTTACAGAGGACCTGAGTTCAGTTCTCAGCACTCACATGGAAGCTTATAGCTATTTTAAGCCCATTTCCAGAAGTCTGACAATTTGGCCTGTTCCATGGGCACCTACACATGTGTGCACAAACCCATACAAAGGAATACATACACACATAATTAACAACTGAAAAATAATTCTGAAAAGGAAAAGAGAAATATACTTTGGGGTATCTTATTTTGACCTTGTTTATTTTAGAAAGAGGAGTATTAGAGATTAGTTGAAAGGTGACACATGAGATGGAAAACAGCAATTAGTGTTCTGGATTACTCCACTTAAAAATCTCTCTCATTTATTCATTCCACAACCATTCACTAATCATTCAGTGGATATGAAAAAAAGCTTTTCCCCTAAAAAGGTAAACCATCTACGTTAAGCTGTAGAGGAAATTTACTGGAACCTGGAAGGACAGGTCATAGAACCAAAGAAAGAAGAAAGCATAAAACACCGATAACCACTTATCAGTTATCCGCTAAGTATGAAAGAATACTGAAGAAAGAAGGCTGTAGAAACAAGTGAAAGTCTGGGTCAGGAAACAAACACCGTGATTTTAAAGGATTTGGGCTTTTTACTGTACGGAAGGCACCACTGTGAAGGTTAGAGGAGGCAGCTCTGGAAAGAGGGCTGTATGAAAGCCATCCCAAAGTCTGGGGAGAAGCTGCATTTGCCTGAAACAGGAGAATGTTCCTAATATAACTCACACCAAAGAGATAATGGCAGATTAGAAGGGTGTGATGTTATAACACGTTATAGGGATATTATGAACATATAAGTTAAGAAATGAAGACAGAATTGACTCATCCTGGGATTCCTTTCCCTCTCTGGGGAGGAGCAAGAGGGGGAGGGTCTGACACATGACTGGGAGGAGTAGTGGTGGGTATTGGGAAAAAAATAAAAAATAATAATAATAAAAAGAAATGGCGACAGTTTGTGCAGTATTTCAGCAGTTAGAAGAGCTCAGTTCCCAATGGAAGGCTTACAACTACGAGTTAACTCCAGTGAATCAACTTAGTGCCCTCTTCCTGGGCTCTCCAGGCACCTGCACTCAGGTGCACCTAACTCACACATATGCATATATTATATACACAATAACTAAAAGTAAAATAAATCTTCAGGAAAAAAGAAAGGAAGGAGGAAAGAAAGAAAACCAGAAGATAGCCTAAACTCAAGTCTCCTCAAGTCTAGGAAAAGATTGATGAGTAATAAAGACAGGTGGGAAACAGACTAGAAAGTGGTGGGCAGGGAAGACGGCTCAGGAGAGAGTGCATGGTGTGCAAACATGAGGTCCGTAGGCAGAGTCCCCAGAACCCACTCAAAAGATGTAACTCTCATTCAAAACTAAAATGTATTTGTGAAGTAGAATAAGCTGTTGGCACTGGAACTACTGACTTGCTGTATGAAGATATCACAGCCAGAACATGTAAGTAAGTTCTAGGGCAGACTGAGTGTTAAGATCACGTCACAAGAAGAAACCAAAACCAATCAGTGAAAACAGTATTTACAGTATTTATTGCAGAAATGTAAAAAGGAAATTATTCACCTCTGTTTCAGATTTCATCCGTTGCCATAGCAAGTGATACATTTCAAATCGAAGTCTACTGTCCTCAGAGTCAAGTTTCTCATGATTAAAATAATCCTCTAAAAAAATGCACAAAGTCAGATTTTTAACACAATAAAATTAAGAAACTGTGTGCAGAGACACACAGCATGGCGGAGGGAGTCAAACATTTTCTACACATCAAAAGAATCATGTCTCTATGTATATATCTTTCTTCATACATTCAGAGAAAATTCATGTGCCTTATCTTTTGCATTTAATTTTATGTCTCATTTTTATATTAAAAAGGACATTTAAAAATTTAAAGTTCTATTTCTAACTAATGATTCTCAGTTTCTACTTAATGGTTTTCGGTTCAAGGTACACACATCATTGTTTTCATCCACATCTTCTCTACATGGTTACTTGCAATTCTTCTCTATTCAACAATGTTTGATACTGTTTTTTGTCCCATGGACATAGTTCAGTCCAGTCTTTGATTTAAGATGTACTCTTTTCTGTTTTGTTGAAAGGTACATGCATTGCTAGGACAGACAGAAGAGAGCGGTGAATCCCCTTGACTGGAGCTAACAACAGATGGCTGGGCTGCCATGTGGGTGCTGGGAATCAACCCTGGGTCCTCTAGAAGAGCAGCCAGTGCTTCCAACAGTAGAACCATCTCAATGCCCTAATATGTATTATGCTTTATTCTTTTAAAAATGTTTTCTCCTCACATCCATTTAACAAAATGTTTTTATTGCAATTGTTTTTGAAAATTTTAGAACCATGTGTATTAAAGAATATATTCTAAAAATCTAACAAATATATACCCAGTAGATAAAAAAACAAAAGTTCCTATTCTATAGTAGCAAATATGTTCCATTTCACAATCTACTAAGGTGATGTAATGACTTACAATGGGTTGTGTCTTCAATTTGGAAACAGCAGAAATTCACTTTTTTACTGACTACTCCACCCTTCTTCCCACTGATCACATGCTGTTAGTCCAACATTAATATATACTTTCAACTGTTTTTGAACTTTCATATTGTGTTCTACTGTTTAATTCTATCTCCACACCAATTCTCCTCCACTGCCACCAAACAATTTTATTCCTTAATTAAAACAAAACAAAAAAACCATGAGGATAGAGAGGCGGTGCAGCAACTAAAACACTTGCTGCTCTTGCAGAAAATCTGGGCTTGGTTACCAGAACCCACATGGAGGCTCAGCCTTCTGCAGCTACACTTCCAGGGTATCCAACACATTCTTTTGGCGCCTGTGGCAGGCACCAGACATGTACACAATAGATGTACATGTACATGGGCAAAAATAAATACACAAGAAAAAGAGCCACGTTATAAAATCAATAGTGATCTTGGCACTTCTCAAAAATAATTAACACTGGTATACAGGTGAATAAAGTCAGATTTATAGACTGAGCTAGAAAACAAACAAACATTTCTAAATGGTTCTAAAAATCCATATCCAACCCAGAGATAAACGTAATCTCAGTGTTGGTCAAAAGTATTCCAAGTCTGAAGACAGCTCAGGCCGTAAATAACTAAGTATATTTAATTTAAAATCATATTTAAAAACATTAATGACCTTTCCTTTACTCAAACATTTATGTTCCTTACAATTTCCTACTTTTTCACATTTGTACTTCCTTCAACCAAACAGTTTACGTCCTTAGTTCAGAGTGCTGACTGTAGCATCCTTCGGTAGTGTTAACATGGAATGTAGTTTCTTTCATATGAAGGAATGTTCCTCATAATAGCTGACTTAGTTTCCACAAGTATCTTAATTTTGTCAAATACTTTACAACACAATGAAGTCATTACAATGTTAAGATGGCAAGATTATGATATTAAGATACAACAATCTATTAAAAGATAAAGCAGAAGAGAAAAAGTCCTTTTATTTTATTGGATAGGATGGTGATAAAATGCTGCCTGGCAAACTAAGGCATAAATTTATGTGCTTAGTAACTCTAGAGGACATGGTGGAAACAATCTTGGGACCTGGACTGATCAACAGTAGGACACCAGCCTACAAGCATCACTTCCCTGGTGATCATTTGGTGAGAGGAGCTGCAGGTGGACACTACCCTGTTAAACTTCCCTCCCAGCAGCTTCTGTTCAGTGAGGGTCTCAGTGTAGCTGCCACCAGCAGCCTCCCACCCCAATCTCTTCTCTCCATCTTACCAACTGTTTTGGCTGATGTGCAGATGCGCAGTATTCCACAAAACACTACTACGTGGGAGGTCTTAACAGTTTTTGTTTAGGATGCACCTAAATGACTTCAATCGAGGGATACATGGTGGGCAAAATACAAACCACCCCCTTCTCTCCAACAGCTTCAAGTACTGAAGTCACTGAAGGTAACAGCTAAAATGTGGGAATGATTTTCCTTATGCCATCTCTCTTATAATCAGAATCAATTCCAGCATTTTCAAACTCTAACAATATCTATTAGTCTTAAGCAAGCACAAAGAAAAACTTAAAAGATTCTAAAACAAAGCTCAAATTGTACCGCTGAACACATAAAATCTTGGTATTACAAACTGTAAATAAACCTTAAGTTATACATAGGATCCAACATAAAAAGTTCTATCTAAACATTTGCCTCACATTATGAAACGGTATCACAAAATGATTAGACCATGGGGTCTAAAATCAGAGGTCAGGTTCAAATCCTAGCTCTATGATGTTTACAGCATTATAATACTGAGAAAGCTCTATTTTCTACATATGCATCCTTGTATATGGTAATGGAAAAATACTATACTCCCCAAAGTTTGCTGAGGGGATTAAACACACAAAAATGTTTAGAACAGCCCAGTACATAACAAATGCTTTTAAATACTACCAATTGTTTTATAATTACACTGCTGGTGATTTCAGACTTCACTCTATGGTATGTGTCTCACATATACCATGACAGAATAAACACTTAATTTTCCTTAAACTATTTCTGGTGGGCTGAATCACCTCCAACATTAAGAAGGTTTGCTCAGAAGCACACTTAAAGTTTAAGATCTAGGGGAAATAAAAATTAACAAACAGGATGTTAAGATACATCACCTATCGGCACAGAGATCTTTCTTTTCTTGAAGTCTGGTTTAAACACAAAACAGCCCTATTTAAGAAAGAAAAGAAGGAATAAAGTAAAAGTCAAAGCAGATAGAGTCTAACATCCAAATACTTTGTAAATAAACACATCCGTTAAAAAGGGGGTGAGGTGGAATACACTTCTTCAATTTCTTAGGAATCATAACACATTTCTGTGAAATACAGAGGGAAAAAGCCTTCAATTATCCATTTGTTTTTCCTCAGTCCCATCGGCTGCTCTCACTTTAGGACCTGCTCTAAGAGGTGGGCGAACCATTTTAGTTCAAGTTTCATAAACCGTGAAAGAGAAATAACATTAATACTATACATTAAAACAAAGGTTAAGTGCCAGGCAGTGGTGGTGCACACCTTTAATGCCAGCATTGGGGAGGCAGAGGCAGGCAGATTTCTGAATTCAAGGCCAGCCTCATCTACAGAGAGTTCCAGGCCGGCCAGGGCTACCCAGAGAAACTCTGCCTCGAATAAATAAATAAACAAACAAAGGTGAAAGTAAATAAAGATGGGGTTAAAAACACTGGTACTCTCCCATTCCAAAATGATTTCGTATTTAATTAACTTGAAGTATCTACAACCAGGATGTAAGTGGATAATTTTGGCTGTTTCACCCAACATCTTTTTTTGATTAAAAAACTCTTTTCCATTTATCCATTACAGTTTGGCTGAGAACTCATTGTCCATCTCTGTAATCCCAGCACTTAGGCAGCTGAGGCTAGCCTGGCTTATCTGTGACTGAGGCTAGCCTGGCTTATACAGTGAACTCCAGGCCCCGGGGCTATACAATAAACCATTAAAAAAGGAAGAAAAGGAAAAAATGGCATGTTCACACACTTGTAATATTAGTGCCTGTGGAGACAGAAGAACCAAGAGTTCCAAATCATCCTCCCTTACATGAGTTTATGGCCAGCCTACTACGCAACCAAGCCAAATCAAACCCATGAATTGTTGAAATGGTCCTGAAAGGTACACTCATATTCATATATGCTTCATAATCACTCAACATAGCTACTTCTGCTAGAAGGTCAAAAAGAAAAGGCTTTTCTGCAACAAAAGAATTATCTTTTCTGTAAGTTTTAAAAACAAGAGGTCTAGGGCTGGAGATGCAGCTAAGTGGCAGAGCACTTGCTCAACACGCACAAACTAGAACTAGAAAAGAAAAAGAAATGAAGTTTTATGCAACAACATAATTGGGAGATTGAGATTGGGCACCTAAACATCTGGAACTTTGTGAGCAAGGACAAATAAAAATAGGATAAGCCTAATAAAAATTCTAGTGTAGTTAAATCTGTTTTTCTAACACTGGCCAGTCAGTTCTTTAAAAACCTTAAACTAGGGACTGGCTGTGGAGGTGCACACCTTTAATCCCGTGGTGGGTGCAGGCAGGGCCATTTGTAAATTGTCTCTGTTTTGGCCGAATTGTGACAATTTCTGTAACTGAATTTGGCTTCTTGAACTAAAGTAACTTGTTTTTCTATTCTTGTTTTCCCTGTGCCCAACTAGGGAAGGTGTTTATCAATCACCTAAAATTCATGAACTGAGTATTCACTGGTAACCTCTAGCAACCATGAACTGTGGGATAAAGCAGAAAACATTTCAATCTCCTCCAGAATCCTCATCCTATGAAAACTTTGAAGGGACTCCCTGGGCCATGTGGGCCAGACATCTCCTCATGGTCTCTGCCAAAGCTGCCTGCCTGCCTATGGTGTTAATATCATTTCTAATACATTTCCTATTAAAAGGACAATCCAGCTCAGTGTTCCCCCTGGAAGTCCAAACATAAAAATTTTCAGAACGTTGTAATTTCAGCTTTATTAGACAGTTTCTCTCGGGAGTATCCCTTTTACATGGCATAGTAGCAAAGTCTAGTAGAATTTTCTTTAATGCAAATGTCCAATAGATGCTCTCTTTGATGTGCTACTGCAATATGGTTGGGGCTAACAGTAAACTTAATTTAAATTATCTTAATTCAAATGTAAATAGTCACAGGCTGCTAGAGAACGACAGTTTTAGGATTTCTCCTCTTATAAATTATGTTTTAATTTGCTCTCCCTTGCCATCTAGGCAGTTCATGACTCCTCAAAACAAACATTACCTGAATTACGTTTTTGTTCCCGCTTTTTTCTAATGCTCCTCCCTCCACTTTGGGTTATCCTGGTTTTTCTATTTAATCTACATAGTAAAGCAAAGAACACGTCATTCTCCTCTCCCACCTCACTCTTTATCTTCCCGCCAAGACTCTTGTTTTAGATCTTAATCAAACTGTCACTTTCTCCCAAAGCTTCGCTTGTCTCCTAGCAGAGTCTCTCAGAACTTTTTTTGGCTCGTCTCTAAAGAGATTTCCCTTACCAATAAGGTAACTCAAGATCAGCTGCTTATTAATATTTCTGAGTACAGAAAGATATTTTGTTTATGTCTACATTTCGGTAATTAAACGGACAGTAAGTGCTTATGCGGAAAAAAAGCGGGAAGCAGAGGATGGAGGGGCATATTCTTAGAGCAGCGGACCGGCTTGCCTAGGCGCTACGGCCAGAGGAAAGGTGGCCTCGAACCCCGACCTCCGGCAAAACCTCCAGAATCCTGCTCTTCCCGGAGCCAGAGCCAACGCCCATCAAACCTCCGCCTCGCCACGCTTGCCGAAGAGGCGCCCGGGAACGCCGGCAATCGCCACTCCCACGTACCTTGGACACCGAGGAAGTGGCCATACTCCACGGCTCCGTGTTGTGCCTGCGTACTGAGCACTTCCGCGCGCCCTTCCGGAAGCAGAGGCTACTTCCGGCGCGGAGGCGGGGCGTGCGGAGGCGGGCGTCGGGTCGGCATGGCGTGCGGCTTTCGTAGGTCGATCGCCTGTCAGGTACTGTCGGGGTGCAGCCGAGGCCGGCTCTGCCTTCTCCGTGCTGCGTAGGCGAGAGACCCGCGAAAGCACCGGGTGCTTCCCTGTCATGGCGTTCCCGTTCGTCGCGCCTTAACCTGGGTCCTAGGAATGTCTATGGGCCCCATAGAATGTTCCTTGTTCGTGCATGGTCATTATTGGCTTTCATTGAGCAACCTTGTCGCATATTTCTAAATAAAATACTTTAGAGTGTTGGTGATTTATGAATCATGCTGATGGCTGGGCATGGTGGCTCATGCCTTTAATCCCAGCACTCAGGAGACAGAGGCAGGTGATCTCTGTGAGTTCCAGGCCAGCCTGGTCTGTAGAGTGAGTTACAGGACATCCAGCGCTACACAAAGTAACCCAGTCTCGAAAAACGAAATCATGCTAAGGGCTGTGGAGGTGGCTCCTTGGGTAAAAGTACCAGAATTCGAATTTCCAGAGTGTGTGTTGCATGGCTAAGAATCTGAAACCACTCTAGGTGTATGGGATACAGAAACATATGGATGCGCTTGTTCTGGTTCAGTGAGAAGCTTGCTTTGTTTCAAAAGAAATAAGGTGGAGAAAGGAAGACACGACCTCTACCCCTCACTTGTTTGCAGCTGCCCAACCTGTCTGGGGTTTGCTAGTGCTAGCACGTACTTAGGCCCAGTGTGGCAGAGCTGCTTTAGACAATTCTGGAAGATGTTGCTCTCTGTCTCTCTCTCTGTCTCTCTGTCTCTTTGCTAAGCTGGATAGCCAGGGAGCCTGAGGTGTAATGGCGATTCTGGTGTTAGTTGAGTTCATTGCATAGGACAGGCAAAGAAGTGACTGACTGGGAAAGACAACAGACCCAAATACAAGAAAATACATAAGGCTGAGAGACGGAAGGGAAGAGAAATCCAGACTTGAGGAGTCTGGCTATTTGTGTGAGAAGTTGGGGGATGGGGTGGGTGTTTCAAGGTTTTTCTAATGGCTCTGCATGTCCCTCTGTCCCACCAGGGAGATGATCACAGGCTGTTACGTACTATTTGCTCAATTAGGGAAGTGGTCATACTTTGAAGCCCCCTTTCTCTACCTCTGACTTGCCTGTCTAGCTGTTGACCATGACTCTCTGCTGACCTTATTCCAGGAAGGCGTTGCTGGTCAGTGGATTTTGCAGCTGTTGCTGTTCTTAGCCCTTGGCAGGATCTGTAAACTATAAATTAGCCTCTTGCTAATTTATATGTGACCAGCTTTTAGTTGTACCATGGCAAGACATTAACACCTGCTATAACTACTGTCACTAATCTGTACCTCTCAACTCTAAGGAGGGTAAGAGATAGTTTATTCTGGCGCCAAACTGAGTGATCATGGCCTAGGAACATGGATTTATGGTACCCCAATTTCCATAGTTCCAATATGGAAGCAGCTTTATGGAGCTTTTACATAACAGAACAAAGAAAGTTACAAATGAAATCATCTTAAAAGTATATTGATGGAACCACTGTCAAGGCAGGTTACAGTAAGCTGGGGTTAATTCTTCTGCTGCCCCTGGATGCCATCTGACAGCATGGCCCTTTGCTAGGTGGACAGGGTTTTGTTATGTTGATACACCCTAGAACGGTTTTTTATGTTTGTCCCACTATAGCAGCAGGACATTAGGTCTAATGGTGGGAGGTGACCAAGATGAATTGTAATTAGGCGCTAGATCTGTGACATTCCAGACTCTCCACAGCCATTGGAGTTTTAATCACTTAGCTATTGCAAATGAAGGCTTTTCAGGAATTCTCATTGGCCTTACCAAGGTGTTGCTGCAATTTTTCTTGTTTGCCAACACCAGAATTTCTTGTCTCTAGGGCAGACTGGAGTGGCCTGCTTTCTAAAATAGGTACAGTCCTTACTTATTTACAGTTTAGTCCCTATGAATGGGCAACAATGTCTTGTATATGTTCCTCAAGGAAGTCACCTGGCTTACTGACACTGGCTCATAGTCCCATCCTCCTTTTTTGTGGAAAAAAAAAAATCCAGACAATGATCTTTATTATATTCTTTCCCCTCCTCCACTCCCGCCCTTATATGATTCTTGGTTATTTCCTACCCAGCTCTGGGCCCTTTTTTCCTCACCCCATCTCTTTCAGCTCCAGCACAGGAAGTTACATGTCACCATGCTCGGCCTTACAAGAGTGTTAGGGTTGGTTCCCAGCTCAGGTCCTCAATCATTCATGGCAAGTGCTTCACCAACTGTACCTTGCTCCGGCCCTTTTGGTACAGTCTGCTCTTTCTCATCTCTCAAACTGCTGGCACCGAAGTGATGAGGCTCCACAACTCCAAATTCCGATTGGTTTCCGTTTTCTGTCATGGTCTCTGCCTGCTTAACAAAGTTTCTTCTCTCCTGTATGCCACAAGTCCAAGGAATAGTTAAGTCCTATGGGCCTGTCACAGGATTATTCTGAACATGGAAATGCCTCTACCACCAACGTTAACATAATCGTGAAAGAAGTGCCTTAAAAATACAAATGCATCCATTTCCACTCATTATCTGTGTGCTGAGCAGCAACTCTGGAGCCTCACGCATACCAAAGCAGATGGCCCATGCTTTGCCTCTGAGTTAGTCCATGGCCTTTGCTTTGGTTTAGGTTTATTTTTTGTTTTGTTTCTTTACCCTTGCTATTCTGACGAATAAACCTTGGGGTTTGGGCATGGGGATCAGATTTTTCCCTGATATTTACTTTTTACTATTAAGTGCCGTAGATTTTTTTTTTCTGTTTTGTTCATTATAACAATGAAAGCCATCAACACCTAAAATGCTGCCCGCTTCACATTAACTATGCAAATATATTTAATGAAAAATATTTTTGTATTCTCAGTGGTTCATATTTTTTATTTTTTTGGTTTTTTTTCTTTTAAATTGATAAAAATCCATTGAAAGACATTTTAATCCTGTTTGCTACTTTATAGTCAAACCATTATATTATAATCAACCCCTGACACCCACAAATCTTTATCTCAGTCTGATATTTTTTGTGTTTTGTTTTCTAGGATATCAGGAAAATTGAATCAGACTATATACCTTCTTTAATATGGGTTTGACTTAGTATTGTGTATTTGAGGTTCATTTATGTTAAATGTGTTAATGACATTTTTTATGCTAACAGTATTCCATTCACTCTGAAATAGATATAGCAATAATTTTATCTTGTTTTGTTCTCTTTTTTTTAGCTTTCCAGAATATTGGCTCTTCCACCAGAAAGTTTGATCAAGTCAATATCGGCAGTCCCAGTTTCAAAAAAAGAGTTAAGTATACTTGCAACGATCTGAAATAGTTGAATTTGTTGCCAATCCAATTTGACTTAACTTGTCAATTTACAGATTAGTCCTTAAAGTTACGATGCATCATATTAAACTTAGTACAATTGCTATCATAAAATTCCAATTCTGTTTAGTTTTTCTGTGGACATAACACTCTTTTGTTAATTATCTTCATGGTGTTTTGTTTGCAGTAACTATGTCAGTCTTTAGGAGTGAGATTCTAACTTAATTATTCAACAGTAAAAGAATGACAATGTAGTTATAATGAAGGAATATTGAAGATTGTACAATCATCTGATGCTTGAATATTATCATACCATACTCATCTGCCACATTAGTCATGTTGTTTCTGAGTTTTTATTTGAGGATTCCCAAGACAACTGTTCTTTAGGCCTATGTAAATCTATATTGTTTTCTTAGATAGAGGGAAATGTTTTGTTACTTTATTAGTGTGGCCCTCCTAACTGTTAGCTTATCATTTTGCTAAAAAAATTTGGTGCTTGGATAAAATGAAGTTTACCTATGAATGCATAACCTTGGGCTTCAGGGACAGAAATGCTCATAAACAATAAATTGCATCTGCACTAATCATGAACACATTTATTTTTCATACTATCTCAAACACTGCACTAATAACAACTGCTTTTATAGCACTTAGCTCATAACAAGGATGACAGTAATGTAAAGATGATTTACAGTGTACAAAGGTGTATGGAGGATGCATGGAAATAGCACACCACCATATGCAAGAGGCACTGAGCTTCAAATTGTAGACCTCCAAACTATCCTGTAATCAATCACCAGAGGATGGCTGTACTCTATTAGTTAGTTCATTAGAAAGTTTGCCACATAGTAGGCTCTTAGCTCTAAGGTTTTTAAAAGTAAAATATAAAACTCTCAGTGTCACTATATCATGTTCCCTTAATTTTATTAGAGCTTTCAGATGAGAGGGCTAGGTAGCCCTCCTTTCATGATAAGGAAAAGAAATAATTAGAAAGAGAAAGTGAAGACTAGAGAGTACCCAGAACTTACTACTTTTAGCTTTGAGAGAAACAAAATTGAAAGTCGGGCTGGTGTGGTGGTGCACGCCTTTAATCCCAACACACAAAAGGAAGAGGTGGTCATCTCTGCAGGTTCAAGGCCAGACCTACCCAGTGAATTCCAGGACAGACAGGAAGGAAGGAAGGAAAGAAGGAAGGAAGGAAGGAAGGAAGGAAGGAAAGAAGGAAGGAAGGAAGGAAAATAGAAGGGTTACTTTAACAAAACCTGTTTGCTCATCAACCACCATTATTGTTGTTGGCACAGGACCAACATTATCTGGCCTGTAGTTTTCTCCTGCACTGGACAATGTTGATAGCTACTGGTTTTCAAAGCATAGCTATTACATCTTCTAAATGCCTTCCCCCAGTTGTGTCGAAGGAAAAATGTAACAGGCAATCTAATTAGAAATTTCAGGACACTTTCCCTCTGATGCTGAAATGATCCACACAAGGTAGTCCTTGGCAACCTTGGTGATTTAAGCCAATTAAAGTTTAAGTCCTTTTTAATGATGGTCAGACCAGGAGCGGCTCATGATTCTAGAAAGTCTCCTGGTGCCCAAGCTCAAGGCAGCATTTAAAAAACCAAAACCATAAGTACATCTGTGTGTGTGTGTATGTGTGTGTGTGTGTGTGTGTGTGTGTGTGTGTGTGTGTGTGTGTGTCCAGACATTACATGATCTATCTGGCCCATGGCAGTGCCATGATGGCTGTGGGGCCAAAGGCTGAGAAGAATTAGGCAGGCACAAGATGACACTGGGACAGGATGGTGTTCCCTTAGTCGTTTTAGTGTCACTGTTTACATCTCATTTTAATTTAGAATGGCCTACTACTGCTAGTCCTTTTTGATTATTTTTCATTTTATAATAATGAAAATAATTTTACAGTTTTTATAGAAGAATCTTCTGTTAATGGACAAAGCAGAAGTTCCTTGAGGTTGTATGATTGAAAGCTCCCAAAAAGAAGACAGAGAAAGCTGTTGATCTCCCTCTGTTTCCTGAACCACTTCCTTCTCTCTTATACTTTTTACTGGAGTAACCCTGCACGTAATTTCAGAGTTTATATTTCAGGGTTCTTAGCAGCAAGTTAAGTGTTAGGAATAGAGTAGAAGGGAGGTTTTGCTTTTTGCCCTCTGCCACTGAAATGATGGAAATATTTATGAATCCGTTAGAATAGTTTAAGTTTCCATGTTAAGGCTGGAGAGATGGCTCAGACGTTAAGAGCACCGGCTATTCTTCCAGAGGTCCTGAGTTCAATTCCCAGCACCTGCATGGTGGCTCAAGACCACCTGTGATGAGATCTGGTGCTCTCTTCCGGTGTGCAGGCAGAACACTGTATACATAATAAATACATAAATCTTTTTTTTTTTTAAATTGCAGTATTCTATTACTACTCAAAAATTTTAAAAAACTGTCTTTAGCAACCTATGATTATTTGAGTCTTCCTAGATGTTTGAGAACCACGCTATAAGACTGTGGCCATATTAAGTTTTTTTATAAAGAATCTCTATATCAGGAAACTAATTTGGTCTTTAATATATTCAAATCCCTATCATCACAGTAACATTAGAGCTGGTATTACTTCTAGTTTTACTTTATTTTCTTTGACTTTTAAAAACCTTTGTTGTTTCTGTCCTGCTTTGTGTTTTATTCCTATTTTGCAAAACTAATTTTTTTCATTGTCCATAGATTGGTTCAGATACTTAACTAAATTACCAAAATGTCTTGGTAAGGAAGGATACAATAAGTGCATTCAGACCTTAAATGACTTTCTACAATTACATTTCATTTTCAGAAAATGGAGTCCTCATGTTTCCTGTAAAGAATAACCTTAGAGAAGAAACAGGAGCACAGTTTGCAGCCATATGAGTATCTAGAGGACAAAGAACCACTTCCCCAGATGGTAGCATTATTGCTATTGATATGTTATTAGCATCAGATCTGTGACTGGCATAGTTATAGCCAAACTGTCCTTTCTCAGGAGCCCTATAGAGTATCATCATTGTTATCATCATCTTACTGAGGTGCAAGAGATTGAGCGATGCGTCCAGAATTACACAGACATTAACTGGCAGGTGAACTTGAGTATGTTGTTACAGCTCAGATATCAATTTGGAGTGGCAGTTAGATTGTGTGCTAAGTTGCTGGGTTGCCAGGCAGTGGTGGCGCACTAGTTAGAAGCCAGCCTTGTCCTCAGAGATAGCTCCAGTGTATCTGAAAAAAAAAAAAAAAACAAAGAAAAACAAAAGCAAAAAAGGATGCAAGAAATTTTATTAGGTTTTCCTTTTCCCTTGTAAATTATTTTTTCATATAATACATTTTATTTTGTTTTTTATTTATTTTTATATTATAATTTGATCATGTTTCTCCTTTCCTTTCCTCCTTCCAAATTTTCCCATATGTCCTTCTTTACTCTTTCAATTTCATGTTTCCCCTTTTTTACTTTTATTGCATATGAATGAGTATAAGTAATATACATATTTATCCTAAATATTACCTGTTCAGGCCGTATAATGCTAATAAGTATGTGTGTGCACGTAGAACTTGCTCAGTGGTATACTGCTACCTGTATGTGTGTTTTGGGCCGACTGCTTACAGCCAGTTGTTGCGCCCTTCCCTAAGGAAGGCCACCTTTACTGTTGCCACCTTTCCTCAGTTGCCTACAGTCCTTTGTACAGGGCTGAGGCCTCATGGGCTTCTCTGTCCAGTTTTTCATGTTTGGACGGGCATGTTGGTGAGACTTGATGGCTGCAGCTTCTGACATTGCTAGGAGACAGTCTCACAGCACGGGTATCCCTGACCCTCTGGCTCTTACAATCTCTTTGCTCCATCTTCTGTAGTGTCCCCCGCCTTAGGTTCCAGAGTGTTTGGCAAATTCATTGGGACCACTGGTGTGGACCTAATGGTGACATTGCTGACTGACAAAGTTCTAGCATTTCAGCCTTGCAGACCACACTTCTCCAACACCTTTTGTCTTTCATTTTTAATGATTCTAACCATTAATGCCTTTCCCTTTGGGAAATTTTGTACGGGCTTTGGTAAAGGATGAAAATGTATACAATGGTAGTCTCTCTAAAAAAAAATAATAATAATAATCATTTTGAAAAGATGTTCTGGCTGCTGCAGAACCAGGACTCTCATTGTGCCTCCCTAATTACACTAATAACAGGAAAGTTAAAAATTTACTAGACTCACCTGATTTCAAGGATGAAGTGCCTATAGTTCAGACCCAGAGTCTGAGGCCATTAAGGGCAAGAGTTCAGTTAATGAGTGTTGAGAAATCATAATGGTGGAGAATACTGGGAAAAGAGTGAGGCACTGAGACCTTCCCTTCCCTTAGGGGCGGGTAACAGGCTCATATACCAGACCAAGGCACAAAGCGGCACATTTAGGGAACAGCTCAGTGCTTATCCCTTTGAGGAATGAAAATTGTGTCTGCACCCCTGGAGTCTTTTCCCTAAGTTCAAGCATTTGGATAAGGGCCTCCAATCCCTTGGGGGCTTGAGGAAAGTTCCTGCTTGATAAAACAGACATTCTCCTTATCTCTGGCAAGAGGAACTTTTGTCCCTTTAATTAATATATGACTGTTTCCTATTGCTAAAGTCAGTAGTAGATTTCTCAACCCCTGATCTCAAGCCACACCCCACCTCACATGCCCCCTTTCTCCCATTTAATCCTATGTCTAGCTATAGAGTATACAAGGTGTAGTATTTTTCAATAAACACACTGTCATACATCCTGATCCACTCTCAGATTGTACCTGTCTGGAGTGTCATCCCTTCTCCCTTCTGTCCATCGTGTGCCATCACACCCCGTTCCCTCACACCACACATCCTCTTTTGGGACCTCAACCCCTGCCGAATATATTTTGATCATACTCTTTCTCCTACCTAACTCCTCCAAGATCCTTCCCATTTCCTGCTAGCCCACCTTCAAGTTCTCTTCCCATCTGTCTAAAAGCAAAACAAAAATCAAAACAAACAAAAGGAAATTAAAAGCTCACACACACACACAAACAAAAGCATAGAGTCCGTTTTGTATTAGCCAATACTCGTGAGTTTGGGGCCTACTCTGTAGTGTGCCTGATGTATTTAGGGACGCTCCATTAATGAAAACTGTTTCCCTTTCCCAGCAGACATCAGTTGCACATAGCTTCTTGGTTAGGGTTGGTTATTTTGCGCCCATGTCCCAGGATACTTCATAATGGTCATTAGAATTTAAGTTTTATAATGTGATGTTAGGCAGAAGGCATACAGGAATTGTTAGACATTTTTCTGAATGTGATGAATGATATGAATGAAGTCAGTACTGCCTTTCCCATGTATACTCTTTTACATAAATGACACGTGGGCTAGACAAACAGTGGTAAAACTCACTGAATTCTCTTTTCCAGTTCTCTGTTGAACATCAGAAGATGACAGTGTATGTAGTTGTGCAGTTATTTGTATATTAATTAAAAGTAACGTGTAAATCACATCTACAGAAAAATCTGTAGAGACAATATGATGTGCCATTCTCAGTGTGGTAACTGTAAACTGTCAAGCCTTTCTCCAAATTCAGTTTTTGTTCTTTGCTTGTATGGTTGGGGTAATTTGATTTTGTTTTGACTTGTTTCTCTCAGTGAGTCTGTGCAAATATTGTTGTAGTGACTGGATATCGTTCTTTGATTCTATTACCCTTCTTACTTGCCGATAGCTTCAGTCGTCATGTAAATGATTGTTCCTTTAGTTGGTTACACTGAAGTTTTTAATAGTTTAACCATGGTTTAGTGAAAAGAACAAATACCTGTCTATGTCTCTAGTAAACAGCTGAGTGTTATGAATAACTTTCTTTCTTGTCATGTTGAAACTTAAGTTACAACCATTTAAAAACAGTATTGCTCTTGTTACTTGGACAATTATAAGCAAGCACTTGGAGTAGGAGACACAGATTTATAGTGGATGTTAAGCAACTTGGCCTTTTCTGAATCTGCTTACAAGTTGCATTTAACTTACTAGATATCTTTGTTTGTTTTAGAGATATCATAGGACTACACTTGGGTAGCATGCAAGAATTTTATAAAATAAGCAAAATTTTAAAAGTTATAAGTAAATACAAAGTTTTATATTTCTTGGCTTTTAATTTTGAAGGAATTCATAATCCATAGTGATTACTGTTTGCTTGACAAGTAATGTTTTTATAACAACTCTTTCCCATTTCAATGTTTATCTTTAGAGAAGTGGCAGATTTCCAGCTTTCTGTGGATTCCTTGCTACAAGGCAGTAGTCACCAGTCACAACTAGATACTCAGGATCAAGCCAGGAGACTGGCAGAGAAGGTATCTTATCTCTATTTATAATAAGTATTAAAGGAGAATACAGCTCTACAGGCGACCTCTGCTGTAATGGTTTAAATAGTACTTCTCTGTTCAAGGCAACTTTACAAATGTTTCAGGTCATGTTAGCTGTATGCTATGATGTTTCTGTAGATTTTCAAATTAGTTATAAAGTATTCCTTTTGTTATGGTTTATTTTCTGTTGCGGTGGTAAACATGACCAAAAATTTCTTGGGGAGGAAAGGGTTTATTTGTCTAATCCATCACTGAAGGAAATGAAGACAGTCTTATGCAGGAACTGATACAGATACCATGAAGGAATGATACTTGCCAGTTTATACAACTCAGGCCCATTTACCCAGGGATTTACCTATATCAGTCGTCAATCAAGAAAATTTTTCACAAAGACCCTGGGGCAATTTGAACAATTTGATGGAGGTAATTCTTCAGTGAGGTTCCTTTCTCATAGGTGACTAGGCTTATGTCTGGTTGATGAGAAAATTAATGAGCTAAAACTGTTTAGTTGGTGTTTTGCTTTTTTTGTTTTTTATTAGCGACAGGACTGTAGTGTCACATTATAGATTGAAACTATATAGACTTTTAAAGGTTTATTTATTCCCCTGCATCTGGAGTTATAAACAGTTGTGAATGCTAGGAATAGAGCCCAGGTGAGCAGCCAGTGAGTGCTCCTAACATCTGACAATCTCCCAGACTCCCTGGATAAATGTTTGACTCTAGAAAAGAAAACTGGATATATTAGAGCAATAGGTTGCAATTTTTTTTAAATCAGCTTCTGAGAAAAGCATTAAAAATATGAGAATAAATAATGTGCATGCAAGGAATAAAATGCTCACAGAGAAGTCATAGTTCGATGATTTAACAGACTTTGTGTATTTCTAAGTTCTTTCTCATGGGACTAGTGAAGCAGAGGGATTGGAAGGATTGTAGTGAATGGCCAAATTTAGATTGATAGCTTTAGACCTCACACAAAGCATGTTGGGAGAGCTTTTGTTTTTAAATTCTTATTAATGGGGTTATATGTTGCTCAAAGATGATGTCTGAGAATGCTAAAAAAAAAAAAAAAAAAAAAAAAAATGAAGCAGTGAAAATCACTTTTGGAAAAAATGTATAAGTAAAAATGACTGCCAAAGGAGCTTTGATAACAGAGTGACAGTTACTTAATAACAAGATCTGCTTGGAATAATGTTCTTGTACACTGTAAAGATTTGTTACTTGTATTGGTTTAATTAAAACACTGATTGGCCAGTAGCTAGGCAGTAAGTAGAGGCGGAGCCTGCAGACTAGAAGGATTCTGGGAAGAAGAAAGACAAAGGCTCTGTCACCAGCCAGACTCAAAGGAAGCAAGATGAGAATGCTAGACTGAGAGAAGGTACCAAGCCATATGGCTAAACATAGATAAGAATTATGGAGTGTTTTAAGTTCAAGAGCTAGATAGCAATATGTTTGAGTTACTGGCCTAGCATTTACTATAATATTATAACATAATATAAAGCCTTCAAGTCAGTTATTTGGGAAGGCTGCTGGGTAATTGTGAGTTGTTGGTGGGACAGAAACTTCTGACTCCAAAATCACCTCTGTTTTTTTATTATTAAGGATATACCTGATGTAAAATTCTGATACCAGGAGTAGAATTAATCTAATTACAGTATTTGCCCTCTCCATGTCTTTTAAGTGCTCAGAAATAAAGGTTGTCACTGCTGCAGTGATAGCAGGCACCTTTAGTCTCACAGACCTATCAGAGGAGTCCATGGACACGTGCAGGGAAAGTGGACTCTTTAAGAGGCCGTTCTGTGTTTGTGCAAATGCCTTAGCAGTGGGTCTTGCTTCTGGCTGTGAGGAAAGATGAATAAGATAAAGTGTTCACTGTTTGATGGATGGAGAAATTAGAGATGAAGGAAAGAGAAAGGAGACGGGAGAGACTGGATAGCATTCTAGAGAAGAAAAAAGAAGATAGGTTTGTGTAAATAGGATTTTGGAACAGAAGACATTGGCTAAGACCCTGGTCCGACTGTAATATCTGAGAACCAGTTCACCTGCTGTCTGTCTTATAAGCCAATTTCATGATGTCGGAATTGTCTGTCTCATTAAGTGCTTTTTACATGATCTGTTGTTTTCAGCTTAAATGTGATACAGTGGTGACTGCCATCAGTGCTGGCCCAGGAACTCTGAATTTCAAAATAAACAGAGAATTACTAACAAAGGTGAGAATGGATTATATTGTCTACAGAATTCACACTGTTTTAGCCACACCACTCTCCCAGCTCTGGAACTTGATATGCTACCTTAAAATGTGTGCATGTGATTGATTCTTCTGTCTGGAATGCAGTATAAGTTAACCTTTCTTTCTTTCTTCTTTTATTTTTTTATTTTTATTTTGTATACTTCCGGTGTTGAAATACAGAGCCTTTCATATGCTTAAGCAAGCACTTTACCACTGAGGTACTTCCCTAGCCCTTGACAGCCGCTTACTGATCTTTGTACTGTAGGCTAGCACGGTTAATCCCTTCCTTGCAGAAATTACCCTGCTATTTTACATTCCTTTTCCCTCCCTCCCTCCCTCCCTCCCTCCCTCCCTCCCTCCCTCCCTCCCTCCCTCCCTCTCCCTCTCCCTCTCCCTCCCTCCCTCCCTCCCCCCCCCCTCTCTCTTTCTCTGTCTTTTGGTTTTTCAAGACAGTGTTTCTCTGTGTAACATCCCTGGCTGTCCTGGATCTCGATCTGTAGATCAGGCCAGTCCTGAACTCACAGAGATCCACCTGCCTCCGACTCCCAAGTGTTGGGATTAAAGGTTGGACCGCACATTCCATTTATCTGACTGATAACACTTGTGCTTTAAACGTCTCCTCGTTCTCTTTGGGGTTTATAGCATCTTTCCCACTGTTCTGTTTCCATAAGGACTGGTGTATCATGGATTCTAGATAAATAACTGTTTGTTGAAAGAATAAATTACTCAGTAATAAAAGTATGTTGGTTTTTACTTCCTGATATTCTATAACCGGTTGTAAGCATGGGATAGCTTTTTCTTTTAATAAAACAGTGACTAGAAAAGTAAAAGGGGTTTTAATACAGTAAGAATAAAAAGATTCAGATGCAGAAATTGGGATTGCCTCTCAGGCTCACCTATCAGAGAACCCATGACCCTGCAAACGTGATTACATGAGACCTTTAAGTTCAGCTCATCTTGATCAAGCTTTTTAGGTTACAATGCATGCTTTGATTTATCTTTTAAATACAAATATAGTCCCCTATTGGTGTGCTGGTGTTTAGTAAATGCAGCAATCTTGCATTGAAAATAATTACAAGGTCAAAAGTTCTCTGCATATATATGGAGAATTGTTTAGTCTCAGCATTTGCCCATCAGTCCTGGGATTCTTCTCAATGCTTAGTGCTTTTTGCAGACCATGGAGAATTTATTTTTCCAGCCATTTTTCATTCTGAAGTCTGTCAGCTGACCAAAATCTACCCACAGACACAGACATTTACTTTGAGCTTGTTCAAATAGTGCCTACAATCTGTTGGTGTCCTCACCTCCCAGCGCCCACTTGTCTTCCCTGCAGGGTCTCAGCTTAAAGCCAAGGCAGCCTCAGGCTCAGAATTCTCTTGATATCACACTAAGTTACTATTTACCATTTGTAAGTGATGCTTTTGTAGTTATTTTCGCAGTTATTTGGAAGTAGAAATGAATCTTACCACAGGTGCCTTCTGCACTTTAAGCCCTTGATAGCAGTTTATCCCTCCCTTTGTGTTTCCTTATACCGGAGACAGAAGTAGAATTTTACCTTTAACGCTACTTCATCTGAAAGAGTAGGCTTTATACTTCCAGGAAAAGTATATGTTCATTTCAGTAGCCACAAATTTTATATGTTAATTATTAAACTATAGAATTTTACCTAATTAGAGATGTCCAGCCGGATTAGTTACTACAAGTATTTCCACGGCTAGGTGAGGTGGAATACCTGTAATGGTGTAAGAACTCTTATTTTCCTACCAGTCCTAACAGTTGTCAGTAGCTTGAGACCATTTGTAGATGATACTGTAACCCTTAATAATACTTAATTCTGCTCTCATGATCCGCTTCAGAGTAATAACAGGAGTGCCTCAGAGCTGCAAAGGGATTGGTTAATAAGCTTTTTATCTGGGATAGTTATTAACAAATCTATCTAATTAACTGGTAAAATAAGGAAATATGCACACCTTCTGATGGTAACTTGATCTTTTACTTCTTAAAAATGATCTCAGACTCTTTCTGTTTCCACTCAGCTACATATCTCCACACTGCTGCATTGTATACTACAGCATATTTTACATTACATACATATGACCATACATCTCTACAGTTACGGCTATTTTCACATGTCAACCATCTCTTACATGCATTCTCTTCTCCATCTCCTTTTATACAGTTTCATCTTCCTGCCTCCACAGTTACAAATCTCCCCACAGCATAGCTATTCCTTTCAAATACATAGCTCTCTCACCACATAACATGTTACATTCTCATACAGCTCTTTGCAAAGTTCCTATATGTAGTAACAACTCCTTCATACAGCTTTATCTCTCTTACACACATACTCACACGCATAGGCTTCTACATCATTCACTCACTCTTTGCTCAATCACTCTCTTATCCGTAGTTATTCATCTCATCTACACAGTTCTCTCACCATCTAACATTTTACGTTGATCTTAAACTCTCATGGCTTTAAGATCTAAGCTCTTTGCATAGTTCCTATCTGTATCTGCAGCTCTTTCACACAGCTTTGTCTCATTCACACACATCCTCTACATCATTCACTCACTCCTTGCTCAATCTTCATTCTCTCATACATCTCTCACCCTCTCTTTAGGCTTCTTCTTTATCATCTCTTATTCAGCACACACGCACTCACTTCTGCACAGCTTCATCCCTACGTTCCTGCTGCTCTTACACACTTCCATTCATAGATACTCACCCCCCCCCCACTGCTTCCTATCTCCTTAGCCAAACTCTGGACAACTATATGCTACATTTTCAGAGCCCATCCATTCTCATAACAAATGAAGTCATACAGTTATTCTCAGGCCAGCAAAGGTCACAAAGACTGGCCAGTGTAAATGCTTGGCCTTGAGTGTAACTTTTTCCCAGACAAAGAATAACACTGAAATTCAGGATGTAACAATAACAGTAGCAGGTTGAACCTTGAGTGGTCAGGGTACATGCATAAAGTCTACTATTACAAGGGGGAATGTCTCAAAACAGCCCGGCCTAGATTTAGCATCTGGGGATTCGTCTTTGTGTATTTAATGCAGGGGCAGTTTAGTCTGTCTGAATTTGTTCTAAATCCAAGATCAGTTCTTTAGACTGAAAATACTGTTACTTTCCTGTGTCAGTAAAGAATAATATTCTGGTAGTATTTCTATACCTCAGACTTGACCATCCACAACTATAAGTGTGCCCGTAGATGTAAAGCACACTAGCAAAGGGCTGTGGAAAGAACCTCAGAGCTGTTCTTATTAGGGAGGCACAGCAGTGGTGCCTGAGAAAGTTATGGACAGAGTACAGTCGGTATCCACAGCCAGTCACCACACAGGCTTTGCTCAGTGGGGCCACTTCATGGACTTCCCCACGGACTTTGCCTAGTGGGGTTCCTCAGCTGGTAGGACAGCCTGTAAAATACTGGTTGTCATCTGCTGTATCCTTCCGTGGCCCTCAGCAAAAAGGCTGTATTTGTAGACCCTGAGTAGCCCCTTCATTTTTATCTCACATTTTAAGTGCTCTCAGAAGGATTGGCAACAAGTGATGTTGCTTGTAGAAATGGTGCTGCTGCCAATAGTGCTATAAAATTCTAGGCTCTGTCCTGAGAGTGAACAGCTAGCACTGAGTCTGTTAAGAGCATGGACTGTTTTTCTTCCTGCTGTCACTAAAGTCCACCCCGTGTGTTTTCAGGCAGTGCTGCATCAAGTAACTGAAGACGGCCCCAAGTATGGCTTAAACAGTGAGCTCTTCTCAGGTCTTCCCCAGAAGAGGGTTGTGGTGGAATTCAGGTTGGTGATTACTGATTCTGTGTGCTGGTTAACCAGCTGATAGGGAGGATCGTCCTCAGTGATTGAGTTTCCAGTGACTTAGGAGTGCAGAGTTGAAAATCCTTGACATTATGTTATTTTGTTAGGTTCACAGTGAATCATTCATTAAACCAGGAGTAAAAAGATAAAAATAGCTATTTTACATGTCCAGTGTCTTTTTGCCTTTCCCTCCTTTAGACAGGATCTTCATGTTGGCCTTGAACTGGATGTGTAGCCAATGATGTCCTCCTACATTTCCCAATAGTACACCAGCTTGGGACCAAAAATTCAGCATTTTGTACCTATGGGGGATATTTCTTATTCAAATCACAGAAAAAAAAATCCTAAGATTTGAGAAATTTCATTAAATAGTTCACAAAAGTAGGGTATCCAGTTGTCATTCCGTCATGGCTACTTTGCTGACCAAAGCACTTGAGCTTGTCTTTCCCACGTCGTAAGACTCCCTTCTTAGTAGGACCATGGTATGGAAGGTCAAGAAACATTTTGTCAGATTGATTCCCGTCAATAAACGCCTTCACCCACCGAGTCACCAAGTCACTCTCCAGCACTTTCATCTTCCTAGTCTTAAAATAAGCTGTTTCCGAGTATCACATCACTTTAATCAGTGATTGCTGCTCAATGAGAGGTGCTTCTTTCCAAATTCTAATTCATCCTTACTGTTAACTCTGGTATCTAACTTACCTTTCTCCTGAATTGTCAAAAACCTTGCTCCCTGTGTCACCCTAAACTATCAGCCAGTTTATGTTCAAAAAGTTTTGTTACTGGAATAAGAAAATATTCTTACGATTTTTGCAGTTCACCTAATGTTGCAAAAAAATTTCATGTTGGGCATTTGCGCTCCACCATCATAGGTAAGTAAGTGTTCCCTTTACCAGAAAGTAATATGGGGAGGGACTGGGGGTGAGTATGAGGGGGAGGGAAGCCCACGGAGTACTGAAGATGTCTAAGGGAATGTATATGACAATGTGGTATAACGTTCCCAAGTTTGAATGAAAAGGAAAACGACTCCCAGAATGTAAATTTACGTGGGCAAAAGGCTAAGTAAACATTGCACTGAAATGAAAAATTGGTTTACAGGTTAAAGACCAAAAGGTAAAGACTTTGAAATCAGTTTTCATTGGTGTGTAATGATTCTAACTGTTATACTATGGAAAACTGAGAGAGGCAAAGATAGAAAATAGTCAAGTTATTTCTGTGGTGTGAGTGGAAATCTTTTAGATTTTTTTGTTTCTATATTTTTGTTTTAAATAAATTTGTTCTCAGTATTTAACTGTAATTTTCAAGACTGAAAACTAAAATTTCCAATAGAAATTTAATTTAGTAATACTGAAACTACTTCTTAGTTATAAAGCTATAGTGTGTAAAAATGCTTTTTTGAAGTGTGTGTGTGTGAGACAGAGAGAGTGAGATCACTGAGTCCAGAAGAGGGTTGGAGTTGTGAGACGCCAACCTGAGTGTGGAGAACTGAGCAGCAGCATAGCCAACACTCTTTAACCACGGTGCCATCTCAAATCCTCCCATCTATTTATCTAAAATATTTTTCAGTACTGCAAATGAAAGCTCAGCTTAGAATTGTGCAATATTAGAATTAGAATTTATTGCAGTTTAGAAATCTGCAATGTGTACTCACAAAAAGCCATTTAACTGCCACTTTGATATATTTAAAAATTGAAAAATTAGTGTGTGTGGCAGATTATTATTGAAGTCTTTGAGCAGTGTTGTATAGAAAGAAGTGACAAGATGTACCCAAAGTGTCTAGGAAATATATCACATAACAAAATCTGCATTGAACTGAGTCAAAACCCTCAGAAGGGTAAGTAGAGCATGATAAAGTAATCACCTGATCAGGGAGAGAGAATACTTACTGAAGTTTAATGAACTGTTTTATGTGCTGCCTTGAGAGTCTATGCAGTTCAGAGTCTAGAAAATATTCTTCAGTACAGTGTGCTTCTTTATTAAGTAGACAGGAAGTAAAAGAATAAACAGCAAGGCAGAAAGAGGAAGAAACAAGATAGGTAGGGAGATGGAGATAGAAAACATAAAACCAAAATATGGTCAAACTGAGCACTCAGAACACTCAGAAGAAACTAGGGAATCCTTTTAAGACAGCCGTCTAGTAGAGTTCCCAACAGAGAGTCTCCTCAGGTGAGAATTCCAAGTATAAGAACAAGCAGCCACAGCCAGGGGTAATGTCCAATCAGACACTAATGACTTCAGCTGAGCCATTGTGGGACACGAGGCAGTCAGCTAAGTTCCCAGCTTCTCCTTCCTTCTGTAAGTACTCGCATGTCATAGGATAAACCTCTGGTGGAAATGACTTATCTCCCAGCCCTTTACAAGGACATAGGGTCTATGTTTCATAGGCTGTTTTTCTACTCTGCCATCCTTGTTACAGACTTAGAAGAACCAGCCCGTGTTCAGTCTAAGGGCCAACATTCTTGGGTCTGGAGTGGGAATGGAGACAGCATCTCAGTGAGTTGAGCAGCACAGGACAGTTTACCAATTAGTGTATTTTTTTTTTCTATTCAATGTCACAACAACTCTGTTTGGTAAATAATCTTAACTACTCTCCCAAGATCACATGGATAAAATATTTGTTGCTGGGATCTGAAATAGTCCAAATTCTGAACTGTACATGTAGTTAAAAAGTTTCTATGGCAGAAACTCTTAAATACCTGGCAGCCACTTTTCAAATAATTGACTCAGAGGCCTAATATTATAGTAACTGTTGGCCCAGTTAGCTCAAGCATATTACTATCTAGATTGTATCCTTAAGTCTTATCTATGTTTACCCACATGACTTTTCACTCCAGCATTCTCATCTTGCGTCCTCTGCCTTTCCTCTTCCCAGAATTCTAGTCTGGTTGCCCTGCCTGTATTTCCTGCCTGACTACTGGCCAATCAGTGTTTTATTAAACCAGTACCAGTGACAAATCTTTATAGTGTATAAGAGCATTATCCCACAAATATACATATATTCAGGTGTATTTTTGAGCTGACAGTGTACTAAGAAAAATAGATATACACTTTTGGTAGCAGCTGAAGAATTAATTGCTCCTACTGGGACTGTATAGATTTGGAAGGTATGGAAATAGAGATGCTTCCAAAAGAGGACAGTGCTGTTTAGATTAGGCTTTTTAAAAAAGAAATCTTGTTGATTGATTACAGGGTCTTATTTGTAGCCTGCATTGACCTAGAACTAATGTATAGTCCAGACTGAGCTTGAACTTTTAACTGTCATCTTGCCTCAGACTCCCAAGTGCTAGGATTACAACTGTTTGCCACCAGGTATTTAGATCAGGAAATGATTTATTATAGAATATAGAAAGGTTTGCAAAGTAATTGAGAGAACTAAAGATATTTTTAACTAAGTTGACACAAACAGCTCTCAAAACATTGCTCTGGAATTTGTCTGCCAAGAGGGAATCTGCCTCTTGTACCATTGCTCCCATGCTCTAGCACCACTGCCACAATGCAGAGTCTGCCACCATTCATTGCAGCCCATTCCGGGCAAAAGAGTTCAGACCATATCCTGTCTCTCAGTTCGTTCTGGAAGTTATGACGCAGCACTAGCCAGTGCAACTGAAGAGAGGGAAGAATAAAACAACTGTCCCTAAGTTTCACAGCTGCTTGTCAGAGGAAAACCAAACCAGAAGTAAGCCCTTTGCCAAGTCTCATGCAAGCTGTCCAAACACAGGTGATTTCTCAAACCCTACCTACAAGGCACTCGGAGATGGAGAAGTAGATATTTTGGGTCTCCAGCTTTTGCAGTATACGAAGGCAGCTAGAAAGTTGAGTAGAAGAGATTGAACATCAAACTTGCATCAGCAGAATGTGAGAGTAAAGGCTGTGGAGCAGTGTGTACTCTTTAGGGAGCAGGCTTGTGGAGGATGCACTTTAGTTTTTGAAAGGAGATTGTGGGCTAGTTAGAAACGTAGAACAGTGTATGGTTCACTGTATTAGGACACAACCAAATTATATATTTTTCTTTAGGGTGGAGTATATGCATATGAATACCAGTGCCTACAGAGGCAGAGGCGTGTGTGTGTGTGTGTGTGTGTGTGTGTGTGTGTGTGTGTGTGTGTGTGTGTGTGTATGTGTGTGTGTGTGTGTGTGTGTGTGAGTACAGGTGCCCATGGAGGCCAAATGAGGGCATCAGATCCCTTGAAGTTGGAGTTACAGGCAGTTATGAGCTGCCTTATATGCATACTTGAAACCAAACTTGGGCTGTCTGGAAGAGTAGCAAGTAATCTTAACTACTGGGCCGTTTCTCTAGCCCCCTAAATGCTTTATTCCTTGGAAATATCCAAGAGTAGTGGTTATTCTAACATGTGTTTCTAACTGCCAGTAATGATGCTGATGAAAATTCTCCTTTGTGAAAATTATGGGAACCTTTGAATAACTTCTCACTAAGCAATTACTTACTTCATATCCTCACACAAGTAAACACATGAAAAAGACTGAGTTGGTATATTTTATTAAAAGCGTTTTCTATGTTATAACTTGATAATAGAGAAGTACAGTTTTAAAGCCAAGATGGATTTTACAATAAGATTATATTTATTTACATCTAGGAAATTTTATAGCAAATCTAAAAGAAGCTTTAGGACATCAAGTAACAAGAATAAATTACATTGGAGATTGGGGCATGCAGTTTGGTAAGTATGCTTTTCATTTCATTATATGGGCTGTCTCGAGCACTATATCATGTGATCATCTGTATGGAATGTAGAGGAGATCCCTGTTGGATAAAATAGTGTAATGTATCTGTGGTGCTAGGAATTGAACCTGTGGTCCCCTGTATACCTAGTACATGAACTACCACTGAGCTGTATCTGCCTATAGGGTTACATATTCTATGTAACTCTCACCATATAACTGATGGACATGTTCAGAGCAATAACTAATCAATCAGTACACTTAAGGCATGCACATTCAGTCTTTAGTGAGGAGGAGTAGCTAACCTTTATGGATAAATGTAGAAATGAATACACAGAGAAGTAAGTCTAGCTATATATTCCCATCTTGGTCAAAGCCTGCCATTTTAAGTTTAGTGAGGTCCAGCCATCCTATGAGAATGGGAGCTGTACTGTATGACTGAGTAGCCCAGAGATAAAACAAATATGATGCTTTGGTTTTCTCTTGAGTTCTCCCATGGAGGAGGTGGAGGCCAAAGGAAAAGGGTGAGACCCAGACAGCTGCGCAGTAATCACATCTAAGGTCATTTAGAAACACTGTGGTTGGTTACTGGTAACCTAGGTATGAGGAAGGCAAGACAGGTGAAGTAGGTACGATTGTGAGGGGCTGGTTGCACACTGAGTACAATCTTGTAATGTTTTTAATATCCTACCATACTGCTACAGCCTCTGACAGATACCAGAGAATATCATAGTAGCAGCTCTCCTCGTCAGGACTCTTGTAGCCATCTTTATGTTTGCTCTTCCTCCCACAAGATGCTGATTCCTTGAAGACATAGTGTTCTGTAATTATTTTTGTATCCACGAAGTGTGGCACATAAAAGGCACTCAGTGATGAATGCTTGCTTACAGTACTAATAGCAAAGCCTTTAGTGTTTGCGGTGTCCTAAGGCTTCTCTAAAAGCCTATAATTTGCATCACCAGTTCTGTCCCACATCCAGTAACATGAAATCATAGTTTCCGAAAGAAAGACCACTTCATGTAAAAAAAAAAAAAAAAAAAAAGACTTTTCTAAGAGATTTATCATGTCCTTCTCTTACAAGTATTATCACTTCAGTAACTAAAAATATTCTCTTAGAACTAGAGCTTAAACTTGTGAATAGTCAGCTCAGATCCCAACACCTGGCAGCCAGTTCAAGTTCTGGGGACAACACTGAAGACCTCATTGAGTATCCACTTCATTTCCTTCACTTTTTCCAGACCTTCACGGGCTTCTGCAAGTACATGGCTTGAGTAGTCAGCAAATTTTCACTGCAGAGCTTCGCAATAATACTTTTCTATATAGGAATGTGGTTGATTTTTATATACCTTTGGGGGCCGCCCCCCAGCTCCCAAATAAATAAATACATGGGCATGTATTCCCACTTATGAATGCCCAGCTGTACCCTGGCTTGTTTCTAGCCAGCCTTTCTAACCCTAATCATCCCGCTTCTCTTTAACTTCATTCTACCTCTGGGCTTTTTATCTTTTTGGTTTTATGCATCTTTCTTTCCTTCTGACTCCGTGGCTGGCTGGTGGCCAGGGTGCTGGTTCGTGGCATCTTCTCCTTTTCTTGGTTCTTGCTCTTCTCTTCTCTACATTTCTCCTCCTGTTTATTCTCTCTGCCTGCCAGCCCCACCTATACCCCTCCTGCCTAGCCATTGGCCGTTCAGCTCCTTATTAGACCAATCAGGTGCTTTAGGCAGGCACAGTAACACAGCTTCACAGAGTTAAAGTGCAGCATAAAGAATGCAGCACATCTGTGCATCATTAGACAGATATTCCACAGCATAAAGGAATGTACCACGTCTTAAACAAGTATTCCACCACATAAGAACACTGTAATTAATGATGCCAGCATTCTATTATAGCCATCATTGTAGACAAGTTCAGTTTTCTTCCAGCTATCTTATTTGAAAGTTGACACATGACTTCTGTGCACAGAATTAGTTTTTCAACATGTATCAGACTGAACGTTGAATGGAATAGTTTACACTTTTCCCAGTTTCTTTTTAGCATACACTGAGCATCTCCACATTCTGCTTCCAATACGCTCAATCATAATCACATTTGTTTTTCTTTTAAATAAACAGAACTTTAATCATCTTAGTGCTCTCTAGGATCTAGAACATTGCATATCCCCATGTTAAATAGCATTGTACTTTCTGCTGAGTCTCATAGGAAAATGAACACTGGGGCTAGAGAAATGGCTCAGCCGTTAAGAACACTTGGCTCTTGTAGAGGCCCCAAGTTGACAGCTTACAGCCACTTGTTAACTCGGGTTTCAGAGGATCCAGTTTGTTCTTCCAGCCTTTGCAGGCATCATGAGTGCATGTACTAACACATACACAAATGCGGGTAAACACTCATTCACATAAAATAAAAATGTTTAAATCTCCTTAAGAAAATGAAAAATGAGCATCAGTAGAACCTTTTAGATATGAATCTTGATGTTTGACATGGTTGCATAAACAATAGTTTTTAAAATAACAAAGTACCTCCTGCTCTGACCTAGGTTTTATTTGTCAATTTGAACTAAAATTATAGTCATCTTTTAGCTTTGTTTATTAAGAATACAAGTGTTCTCAGTTCTCACAAGTTTAAAACCTCATTTAGTATTTTTTGAAGGTTTATTTTAGTACTATGCCTGAACTCTAAATTTTTCATCAGAGACTGATAAACTTCACCTGTTCAGTTGGCTACTGTGTTAGTTTTCTTTTGTTGGAACCAAATACCTTGTTAGAAACAAAGAATAATCTTTGCTTGCCCAAAGAAGCACACATCCAAAGTAAAAGTGACCTACTAAGACAATATTTTTGTAAAAGGGTACACCAGAACTAAACTAGACTCGTGAATACATTTGCCAAAATGGCCTCTTTTCTCTTACTGTATGTCTTGTCACCTTGTGGGGAGTTCTGTTTCACAATCCAGTGTCACGAGCTCATTGACATAAAGGGAAAGTGTGGGCCTTGTTGGCCTGATTTCTGTGGGTACAAACAGGACATTTCACACATACCTGACAAAACTCATGTAAGTAAGGGCAGGTTTATTTTGGCTAATGACATAAGGGATATAATCCGTAATGTCAGGGAAGGGTGGGAGCAGGAGCATCAGTAGCCATGTTGTTGGGCAGTTGGGAAGCAGAGTGCAGAGGAATGGAGGGAGCCGCACCATAAGAACTACAAGGACTATCTCGAGCAAGTCTCTACCTCCTAAAGATTCCACACGCTTCAGAAAGGGCACCACCAGCTAGGTGCCACACCTTCCAACAGGAGCTTAGAAGAGGCCTTCACACCTAAACCACAGTGGTTCCTTGAATAGGAGAAGTAATTGCTTGTGTTTCCGATTCTATCATTGTTATTTCAAAACAAATAACCAATAGTTATTCTTACCTTTATTTTAATACTTACACGTTCACAAAGAAAGTTTAAAAATCACTTATTAGTGGGGTTTTTAATTGTGTCAGTATAATTTCGGGTGTCTAGTGCCTCACAAAGTAGCTGTTCAATAAATGTTTGTTATCTTATTGTCTGCCAAGGAGTTACTGGGTGCAAAGGCAAGTAGTCCTAGGTCTTTTGTCGGATGAACTCAGTCTTTTAAACTAAGATTAAAATCCATTACAGTTTGAAATATGTGATTCAATGTTTTCTTTAATGTGTCATTTTATGAGCTATGCCTTATATATAGATAGATAGCAGTAATTCTTGGAGTTTATAATTGAGAAATTGATCTTTTATAGAAGTGTACTGTTTCTCACCATGGCTATCCTATTATTTTATTGTATAATTTTTCATTTACTTGTTATCTTAATAGGTCTGTTGGGAACTGGTTTCCAGCTGTTTGGCTATGAAGAAAAACTCCAGTCCAATCCTTTACAGCATCTCTTTGAAGTAAGTTGGTAAGACATTAGAAAAAGCTTCAAGATTTTTTTCAGAATACTGTACAAAGACTTTTTAAAGGATATCCTTTTAATTAACGAGGGTCCAAGACCTGATAAATTTCAGTTTCAAGTCCAAGTGTTTTTGTTTTAGGTTTTAGACAGTAGTTTCCCAGATGTGTAGAATTATTTTAGAAGTAACACACAGGATCTGGTCAGGCAGTACACATGTATAGTACTAGTACTCAGGAGGCCAGCCTGTGCTACTAATAGTACTAGTACTCAGGAGGCCAGCCTGTGCTACTAATCTTCAAAACAAACAAACAAACAAACCATTGAGTCTGCATAGGCTGGTGGCCAAGAAAGGCACTGAGAGAAATTTCTTTCTGTTCTGTAAGTTTGTATGTTTCATCTCACTTCCTGGTATTCATAGCGTTACGATTTGCTATGACGTGTAAATTTTGAGTGTATACTTTTTTGCCCTTTTATTTTCCTGTACAGAAAAACCATTGTATAAACTTTACTCTGAATTTTTATGTTTTTTCAACAAGTCATTCAGCTCTACCTGAGGTTTACCCTTACACTATAAACTTAGTCTATCTTTTCCATTAAGAGTATAATTGATAGAGAAGAGCTTAAAAATTAGGTCTACTTTACCATTAACAATAAATAAAATAGTCCCTCTTATTCTCTGTAGTTATGTTTTATATTATGTTTTTATACTTAGAAAAATGGTAGGGTTTTTTTTTTTTTTTTTGCCACAATTTTAGCAAATTGTTCCCAGACCCAGGACTATTATCTCTAGTCTGATGTGGGATGTCTTTCTGTATGCTGTGAATATCACTGGTTAATCACGGGACTGTTTGGCCTATGGCAACCCACTTTATAGTCAGGTGGGAAATCCAAACATAGATAAAAGGGAAGGAAGCCCGAGTCAAAGAGAGATGCATTCCAGCGGCTCAAGAAGCAAAACGTAATGAAGTACAGGTAAGCCACGAAACACATGGCAAGACATAGATGCTGATCTGGACCTCAGGACTCGAAGAGCTAAGCGGCTGCAGACAGGTCCAGACCTTGGGGCTAGGCCGGGCCCCATCTTACTATACAGTTCACACTGGTCTCCGATATACACAGGATTCCCACCAACCCTGGAAGATGTGCAGCTCTTTTTATGCTGCAGACTTCACCTGGGTGCTCCTACCTGGTCCTCTGGGCCTAGGAGAGCAGGAAGACCACCACCGTCCTGTGTAGGTACACTAGGGTGTGCCCTCTGAGACTTGCCATCACCCTGTCAGCTCCTCAGCTGCCGCTGTCAATGGCAGTGCTCCTTCCTCTACCCAGGCCTTCTAGAAAACGCATGCCTTTCTGCCCACCTGTAGCTTTCTGATGTGATACTGCAGTACATAGCACACGAATGGAGACACCTCTTAAGGACAAGGTAACACCTCTTAAGGACAAGGTATGCAGAGTGTATCTGGCCTCACTGAGTTGTGCAAACATGAGCCAGTGCACGCTGTTCTGCAAAAGTTAGTATCGTCCTTGAGTGGGACTCAGGAGCTGAGGAAATCACCCAGTGGTGGAGCGCTAGCTTAGCATTCCCGAGACCGGGTTCAAGTCCCAGGTCTGGGAGAAGAGGCATTTTACCAGGCACAGTTACACATGCCAGTAATTCTAGAACTTAGGAAGCAGAGGCAGAGGATGAGGAGTTCAGGATGTATACCCTAGTTTCTAAGAGACAAAACAGAATGATGCTTTTATTATACACATTTGTATTACATAACAAATAAAAATAAAAAACCCACATCTGAAAAAGACTAAGGTTCAAATACTTTCATGTGCACTGGTAATACACTGAGAAGAAATGTGATGATAAACTTGGAATTTGGATTTTTTTTAGCTAGAAATTTTAAACTTTATTTTTAATTGTTTGAAGTACAGGTATGTTAAAGTTCAGTTATAAAAATCTCTTTTCTCTTTCTCTTTCCTCTCTCTTCCTCTCATTCCAGTGCTGGGAATTGAATGCAAAGACTCTAACATTAAGACTCTCAGTACTGGGATGTCTCAGTGGTAGAGCGAAGGCCTTCACGGGGAGGTGGAGGATCCTTCTCAGCACTTGCACTGAACACATTCTTTCCGAAGGCCTTAAAGCTCTCTTTAAAATACGTCACATTTTTGCAGCACAATGGAAGACTTTAACAATTGTGAAAATTGAAATAAATGAAGCTAGACATCAGTACCAATGGGAACTTTAAAATACATATAGTGAAACCATTGGAGAAGTTTGGAGGGTTTTTGACTTTCTAGTTTGCTAATAATGGAACTCATGGGTATGAGTCCTATTGTGACAAAGGTTAACATTAACTAATATTAATTCTTAGAATTTTCAAATGACTAATGGTGGATACTAAAAACGATTAAAACTGCATCAGTAAACTATTAGCCCCCTTCCTTTCCAGTTGGATACGGAACTAAACCAGCTAAGTTTGATAGTGCTAAAAACCCATGAAGTGCCTGTTCCACGTAATGCTTAGTAGTCCACATTGGAATGTAATTAAGCTCTGTAAAAAGTGTTTCTGTGTGCAGTTACATGCTTTTTGCTAGTCTCTTCTGGATTCAGAGAATAAACCTAAATTGTTTGATTAGCTCCTGAACTACATTTGAAAAGAATGGGCTGGGAGTGGTCAGGTATAGATGGAAGGAGGATCCGAAATCCCCACCCCTTGGTCCTCAGCTATTTGCTAATGATAGATTCAGGATCAGGGACTCCTTACCCTCAGCTGTGTGCCTACTGTTGACCACCAGAGTTTGATAACTCCAATCCAGCGGTCCCATAGAGAGCCAGGTTTAAATTAAATGGGTCACAAACCCAAATCGGACATCATGAATCTGGGAAAGGGACAGATAGAGGGGAGCGGAGGTGATCATGTGGGAGAGGGAGAGGGCGGAGTGAAGGCACAACTGGATGGATTATGGTATGAGAAGCTGTCCAGAACAAACAATAATAAATAGTTTTTAAGTACATGTAATTCTTCCATTTGATTAGCCTTTCTCAGTGAAATTTCAAGAATGTTAAATTGCCATTTTAACAAAGACACAAGATTATGAGTTTAGTCACAGGAGAAAAGGAAGTCACTCTGCTATGTGGCCTCTCAGTTGACTTTACATGGGGACTCTTGGGTTGTGTATGGAGATAAAAGTATTTGATAATGTATTAATGTACTTTTAGGTTTATGTACAAGTTAATAAAGAAGCTACAGATGATAAAAACATAGCAAAGTTGGCACATGAATTCTTCCATCGACTAGAACTCGGTGACATGCAGGCACTTTCACTGTGGAAAAGATTTCGGGACTTGAGCATTGAAGAGTACATTGAGATTTATAAGGTACCCTAGAATCTCTGTGTCCGCTGTGCCAGGCCTCTTTGCTGGTACTGCTGCTTACCACCTGCTATATAAGCTCTTATTTAAGAGTAAATTTCTATTTTAGTTGAAGATCCAATCATATGGTGTTCCTGGGGGAGAAAGCTAAAATACAAAACAATCCAGAGCTGTTCTAGTCTCTATTCTCTCAAGAAGCATAAGGTGTGAGATGGTGCTAGACGGTGGTAAGGAAGACTGTGGTAGGAGGGAGGGAGCAGGCTGAACAGCACCATGGAAAGAGTGCTAAGAGGGCTTGATGGAGCATGATGGGCCCTTTCCAGGACTTTCAGTGTGGTTTAGACTTCTGCCCTTAATGTGTCCACCCTTGTCCTTAGCTGCATGAACACCTGGAGTGTGATGAGGAGCTGTTACAGTAAATGTTTAGTATTACCTAAAAATTCTAAAGCCGTAAGTACCCATGACTGCTATAGGGAACAGCAGATACACTGTGAGGACTTGGCCAGCAGTCGTGTGAGTCATTAGAAAGCTTAAGATTTATTTTTTCCATCTTTGTGGCAAGTAGTAAAACATCTTTAGTGTAAAAAATTAATCAACAGTTTTCCCATATTTCTGAATTTTTTTAGCGCCTTGGAATATACTTTGATGAATATTCAGGAGAGTCATTATATCGTGAAAAATCTCGAGATATCTTAAAGTTGCTGGACACCAAAGGACTTCTACAGAAAACAGAGTATGATTGAATTACCATTCTCCCTCCCTCCCTTCCTCCCTTCGTTTTTCTTGAAGATCGTGACTCACTTTATAGTCGTAGCTGGCCTGGAACAGAGATCCTGCAGTTTCTGCCTCTCAAGTGCCCCACCACCACCCCTGAGCCCAGGTTACTTACTGTGCTGTAGTCACCTGTGTGCTCTTCGGTGCTGCTGTTTATATCGTCTCTGATGAGGACAAGGGAAAGGCATGTAGCCTTTTGGCCACTTGTACTTTTCCTTGCCAGGTGTGGTGGTGCAAACCTTTAATGTCAGCACTGGGAGGCAGTGGCGGGAGGCTCTCTGTCAGGGACACATGGTCAGTTCATGTATCCAAATAAAAGTACTTTTCCAAACTGTGAGAGGGAAAACTCACTGTCATTTCTGCATGCAGGAGTCTGAGGCAGATTTGTGAGTTCAAAGTTGGACTGAACTCTACATCAAGTAATGAGATGCTCTCTCATATGCTGTATACCACTATATATATATATATATATATATATATATATATATATATATATATACATATATATATGTATATATATTAGATAGATAGATAGATAGATAGATAGATAGATAGATAGATATTTCTATGAAAGCCAAAGTCTGATAGTCATAGGAGGAAGGATGGCACCTGTTTTAAAAGGGAACTGAAGTTTAAAACAATATGGCTTGTCTCCAGCTACATAAATTAATAATTTGATAAAAGGAAACAGAACATATTTTGTGGCTTAACCTCATCTTTCGAGAAAAAAAAAAGTTACCAGTTTCAAAAAATATTTTAGTCAATTTATGAAAATAAATATGAAGTCAGAGATAATGGTAGAACATCTCTACTGACATTGTTGTCTTGGATGTAGTAGGATTCTTTCCTTTTTGAGAAACTTGACAAATAGCAAATTTTCATTTTTTTCACATTATTGTGTCTTGATGTTTTGATACATGTGCTCATTATGGAATGTCCAAGTCAAGCGTAGTAGCACACAGCGTGGTGTGCATATCATCTCAAATACTCAGCTAAGATAATGAACATTAAATTGTAATTAATTGTTTTCATCTGGTACGTAGATTTCTAGAACTTACTCTTTCTTTCCAATTGCAACTCTGTACCCTTTAGAACATTCCCCTTCCTACCTGTGGTAATTGAGCTATTCTTCCAAATTCCATTTGTGATGTCATGTGATCTTTGTTTTCTTTTGTGCCTGACTTATTTTTCTGAGCAGAACGTCCTCCAAGCTCAGTTGTGTTGTCACAAATGCCATTTCACTTTTAAGGCCTGAGTGGTACTAGTTCATGTTAGTGTATGTCACATCTTCAAAGTCTATGAACAGGTGGACACAGAGTGGATCTCATGTCGTGACTATTACAGACAATGCTACACTGGGCTTGGCAGTGCCATATCTTTTCAACACAATAGTTCAACTTTTTTGGATGCATAACCAGAAACAGAATTGCTGGATTAAAGAATAATTATTTTAATGTTTTTCAAGAACCTCTTCTATTGATTGTCTGACTGACTTACATCCCCACCACTGGTACATAAGGATGCCTTTTCCCCACATCCTTGCTGATGCTTAACATCCTCATTTTGTTTTCTGTTGGTTAAATAAACGGCATCCTGACATAATGAGGAACTGTCGTTCTCACCACATCAGCCAACTCCTTGGCTTTGGCGGTTGTTGATTGTAGCTCAATTTGACACAGCGTACTGTTAGATGAGCCATAAAAATTGCTTCTGGTTTGCCAAAAATGCCATAAATCTTCTACCTTCAAAGTAGAATCATTATGATTTAGGCTTTCCTTTTGCATTTTCTAGAACGGGAAATGTTGTAGTAGACCTCTCTGAGGCTGGTGACCTCTCTTCTGTCTGCGCTGTGATGCGAAGTGACGGAACTTCTCTCTATGCAACCAGGTTGGTAGTGTGTGAAGGTGACCACTGCAACGTGAGACTCCATAGTCGTTGTCCCAAGATGAATACAGGATAGTCATCTTATTCTCCAAACTGTTTTACAATCTCCTAGTGGCAAATTTTAAATCTGTTTGTATATTTTATGAATATTTGTTGGGTTTCTATTTATTGCCAGTTACAATTTCCAGAAAGATTTATTTTCAGAGGAGTGGGACTCTGTATTAAAATTTATTAACTGTTTTACGCTATTCACAGCAGAATCCATCATTCTGTCCATAGTCCTTCATAATCGCATATTAAGTGACATTTTTAAAGATTTATTTATTATGTATACAGTGTTTTGCCTGCAGGTGTCCCTGAATATTGAATATCCAATATAATGAATAGCAAATATATCGTCATTTTTACAAATAACTTCAGAAAACCAATTAAATTTTCTTAAAGCCCCTTAGGGAACTCATCTCTTTCTATTTTAGTATTTCTCTTCATCAGTTTCTTACAAATGGGGTTAATGAGAAAAAAAAAGTCTTAAGAAGGATGTATGTTTGTGTGTGTGTGTGTATATTATAAATTCATGTGGCAACTAATTATTGCTAGGGTAAATTAAAGAAACCAAGCCTTGCATCAGTGTGCAAACATTTCTATTTAGAACAGAAGTTCCATGTCTGGAAGGTGTGTTGGCGAGTGCCTTTAATTCCAGCAGTCTGGAGGTAGATGCAGGCAGTTCTTGACTTGAAGAACCGCCTGGCCTACACAGAGAGTTATAGTTTAACCAGTGCTACTTAGTGGGGCCCTGGCTTAAAAGTAAGTTAGTAAATCAATAAATAAATGGATAGATAAATAAATTTTTACTCAAATGTGAATACATATTCCATGTATTGTCTAGATCATGAAATGGACACAGATGATATTTTGATCATTTACAACACTTTAAAGGATATAAAAAAAATGTTTAGGTCTTCTTGGTATTTTCAACTTCAATATTTTAATAACCTTTGATGTCACTTTTATGTATATTTGTGGGTATGTGTACATGTGAGTTTCTAGGGTCTAGAAGAGTTTTGTTGGATACTCTGAAGCTATGGTTGTGAGCTGCCTTTCATGAGCTGGGAACTGCCCTGGGGTCCTCTACAAGAATAGTAAATGTGCTCTTAACCACTGAGCGATCTAAGGACTTGAGCTTTTTTAAATGCAATAGAAGTCATTGCTTCTGAGTGATCTACAATTTTGAAAGTTTTTGCTAATACGGACTAGGGGAGAAGGTACTTCTTTGGCTCTTTCATCATCTAAATTATAATTTTGCTCTTTGGGAAAATATATCGTAGAAAAGTAACAACTGGAGCTTACTTAATTATAAAATACCTATAAGATACCTTTTAATGATAACTTGCTCTATGACTTCTGTTTATTCTTAGTTGTTTTTTAATTGTGCTTTCCAGGGCATTGTTAATTTGTTTTGTTTTAAAACCCAATTTTGTTATTTTTTTTTTTTTTTACCAAAGTGTATTAGAACTCTAAAAGGATAATAATTCATATACTCCAGGCTACATAATAATACAGATTTTAATAGAATTTTTCCCTTGTTCTCAAGTAAGTAAAAGTAATTACAACCTTTTTTCTTCTTTTTTTCAGGGATCTTGCAGCTGCTATAGATCGCATGGACAAGTATAATTTTGATAGCATGATTTATGTGGTAAGCAATCACAATAAAAAACACATAGTTAAGAACCCTACCTCATAGAAACTACACAGAGATGGAAACAGGAAGCCAGGGCTCGAGAGATGGCTTGATGGGTAGACTGCTGGTCTTGTAAGACTTGATGTGTCAGTTCTATTCCTAAAATCCTGGTAGTGATGAAGGAGAACCATCCTCCATAACTGTCCTGTAACCTCCACGTGTGAACTGTGACAGGAGTGTCTGAACATACATGTGCCCAAGCACATCAGCAAAAAGAAACAAGGAAACCAATCTTGTCAGACTGCAGAAAATAATTAAATACTAAGTTGATTACGTCAGTGACTTTTTAAACTTTTTTAAAAAGACTTAAAAATCAAAAGTTACTTTACTTCATAGTGAAAAAAATTTGCCAAAATCAAGAAGGTGGTTCTGTGAAATGTCTATACACAAGTTAGTGTGAGGCGGTTGCATGTTCTATTGATGCATTTAAATTATGCTTTAATTTGTTTTGGGGGGAAGAGTTTGTAACCTGAAAATTTCCCCTTCTGTTTAAAATTGCACCAAGGGAATGGAGAAACAGCAGGCACTGCCCACAGACATACATGCATGCGGAACATCATACACATAAAATAAATAAATCTTTTTAAATAAAATTTAAATACTATATCAACTCATTCTATTATGGTGTTATTATGTAAGCTTTATTGCTATAAATAAAATGTTAAAAATTATATTTTAAAAGTACAGATGACACTGTCCAAATGACAGTGGTGGCAACACCTAACCCCAGTACCAGTAGAGCAGAGGCCCTAGGTCATCCTTGTCTACAAAGTGAGTTTCAGCCAGGGCTACACACAGAAACCCTGTCTCAAAAAAAAAAAAAAAAAGAAAGAAAGAAAGAGAGAGAGAAAGAAAGAAAGAAAGAGACAGAGAGAAAAGAAGAAAGAGGGAGGAAGGGAAGAAGGAAAAGTTCTTTTAAATTCTTAGAATACCTTAAGACAAGAAATTCCAGACTAGCAGTGGTGCTGAGTACCTCTCACCCCACTCCTTTCTATAGACACATAAAGTTACTTTGTCAAAATCAGATTGACATTTGTAGAAACATTCAAATCTCATCAGTTTTCCTATGCATTCCTGTATAGGCTGGATTTATGGAACTCTACCCCATGTGTATAACCACCAGCACATTCAGACATGATCTCTTTTATCACAGAACAGACTCCCTGGTGATCCATCCCTTCATCAGTCCCTCCAATTCTTGCCTTCTTCACTACAGATGTCACTTTAAGAGTGCTGTGTGAATACATCATGCAGTATGTAACTTTCTGAGATTTGCTTTTTCTCCCAGCGTAATGACTGCCCTTGAGATCCACCCAAGCATTGTATCACTAGCCTGAGCCTTTCATTGCTGACTGGTATTCCAGCTACTTCAGCCCGCCTTCCTTTGTATGGGCCACTTCCCTATACCTGAGAAGGTGCCACCACCTTGTTCTACTTAGCTCTGGTCTTCTAGAAATAGAGATTATAACATCTGAAAGAAAAGGAAATGAAATAGAAGGTTCTGGATTTTTTTGTAATATTTTTTCCTCCTATCTTAAGGTGCTGTAGCTCTTATTTCCCTATCAACCTAAATACTCTTGTCCTGTGTTTAAAATTTACTTTAATTTGTATTTATAAGTATGAGAAAAAGAAAAATCAGTGAATGTTTGTATGCATAGTGCACGTGTGTCAGGTACTTCAAACTAGAGGAGGGCATCAGATCCCCTGGAGCTGGAGTTGTAAACTGCCTAATGTGCGTGCTGGGAACCAAACTTGGGTCTGAGCCATTCTCCAGTCCCTAGTGCGTTTACTTAAAACACTGACAGTAACTTAAATCTCACATGTTCATCACATCTCTAATGTTAATTTGATTTAGGACCAGCCTAGTTTCATTTATTAACTTGTCTTTATTTTGTTTTGTTTAAACTCCAAAAAAATTTCCCCAAGGCAGACAAAGGGCAAAGAAGGCATTTTCAGCAAGTGTTCCAAATACTAAAGATCATGGGATATGAATGGGCAGAAAGGTAGGATCCATGTTGTTCTTTATTGCCTAACATCTGAAAGAAAAGGAAATGAAATAGAAGGTTCTGGATTATTTTGTAATGTTTGTCAGGGTCACTAACACCTTATGTTACCCAAGCCTCAGAACATGACTGTAGGAATTTATGTTCAGTTATCTTTTCAGGGTGTTAGTATAAAAAGACAGATTGATTTTTGTATTAATTTGTCATGGACCATAAGAATATGCAGCAGCATATGATGACTGATATTCATAAGGTTGACCCACCAGATGAATAACTCTCTGACGGAGGAACCTTGTCAAGCAAGGCTTAGGAAGCCACTGACTATGAAGGACTGAATGCTTCTGTCTGTAATTTTTGTGTGTGTGCTACCACAATTCTTTCTTAAAACAGCTATAGGTATTTCCCCCACTGCCTGTGTGTTTATCTCATGAATATATTTTGTCTACTGAGTACACATATCTCTGTGGATGGTCAGGAAGATGATTTCTTCTTAAAATGATTAATTTTAATGAATAGAAATATACTAGGATGTGCTTTATAACTAGATCTATTGTTCTATTAGGACTGTAAGACACTTAGAAGCCTGTTTTATGTCTTTAGCTCGGGCTGACAAGACAAGCTGATTTTAGGCCTCAGAGCAAATTCAAACTAGACTGAATGCTTTGCATGATAAACCTCCACAGAAAATACACAAGGACAAATTCCTAGGTGTCAAATTGTAGAGCCAAAGTCAGGCACAAAGCACACTTGGTGCCAGTTCTCTGCTTGCTAAAGTCTGGCTGATAAAGACCTAACTCCCTACCCAAATTCCTCTACAGCACCAAATTCTTGTCTCACTTCAGCACCTTGGCCTCCATATTACAGCCTGTACTTTGCAGCCATGTGTCACCATGGTTACTCACTTCCCTCAGATGTAACTTTATTGTTTTTCATGGAATGTATATGAAGGGATAGAGAACAAAGAGAGAAGTAGAACTTAGAGAAAGAAAGCACATGATGTAGTCAGAAGTTTCTGGCCCAGCCTAGGCCCAAGGTCTGGATCTACAGTCTCTTAGTCCCAAAGAATCACACAGAAGCTTATATTCATTACAAGCCACTTGGTCCATGGCTCATGCATATTACTTGTTAACTCTTAACCTTAAGCTAACCCATGGTTCTTGTTTAACCACATGGCTTGGTACCTTTTTTCAGAGCATTATTCTTGTCTTCTTTCCTCTGTGTCTGCTGGTATCTGTCTCTCCTCTTCCTGTTCCCAGAGTTTTCTTAGTCTGGTAGCTCCGCCCACACTGTCTGCCTTCTGGCCAATCAGTATTTTATATAAACCAGTAGGAGTGACAAATACTTACAATGTACAAGAGCATAATCCCACAGCAACATGACTTCAGTATGTGTGTGAGTTTTATTCTCTTAGATAAATTAGAATTATTCCTAAGTCCTGCTACTTTGAGGCATTCTCTTTGTAGCCCTGGAGCAGTCCTGGGAGGTGGTCTCATAGACTGCAATATTAATTTATGTCTTGATAAATGTATTCAGTGTTTTAGTTTTCAGTTATTATGTCCATTTCCTTTTCCTCATAAAGACAACCAGTAATTTAACTACAAGTTAGTGGTTATTGCAGTAAAGTGAAACCTTAGTGGACTGCCACATTTTTTTTGTATTCACCATATTTTAACTATACATAATAATATATTAGTACACGGATATATTGTATTTTTCTCATATCCACACTGTTCCTCTCTTCTTCCATCCCATTGATCCCCTTTCTAATTAGTCCCCCTTACGATTAATTGTTGATTGATTTTTATTTTATGGGCCAGTTATTTGTTAGGGTTGCTTAAAGAACACAGGTGAGGTGTTATTGATTGAAGCATGCACAGCTCTTCGGGGGGGCAACAGTGTAGACAAAACTGTTTTTTCCTCCACCGGCAACTAGTAACTGCCTGTATGTCCTCAGGGAGGTAAGACCTCATGAGCCCTTCCCTTCTCCTTAAGGGATGTTCTATGGGGCCAGTCTTGGCAGGTTCCCAGTTCATTAATGTCCTATTAGGGCTCAAGTAATCAACAGTCACTCTGTACTTAGACTTTGCAATCACTGTTGCCCACTGGATAAAGAAGTTTCTTTGACTAAAGCTGACAATACTGAGAAGGTATTTTCATGAGTAGAATCTGTCCATTCATGAAAACAACACTGGTACCTCCTTCATTGAGGCTTAAAATCATTCTGGTTGTGAGCTTTAGCTATGTATACATTACCAGTTATGAATTGTGTTCTGTAGAGTGGGACTCAAGTCCAACCATAAAGCAGTTAGTTACCCCTGTAACAGTCTTGCAGTGTTCCACCAGTGGGCACTTCTTGTCTGGCAGGCCAGAAGTGCAGCATACAGGGTCCACAGCTGCGGAAAAGTTTTGGTTATACCTCTCCTCCTAGCCTATAGCATCTTCTGGCACTACGGAAGCCAGCTGGTGGGGAGGCTAGTTACTTGCAGTATCCTGTAACTGAAGCACATTCTATCTCATGCTATTGGTAGACAACCAAATAGTTTGTATTGTTTAAGGGGCTCAAGGAGCTTTCCTGATTAACAGGTTCTAAGGTAGTATCCACCAGACTGAGATTGTTTTTTATAAACTTATGGCTTCTGGGAGCAGTTTATGCAGACAGTATTTTTATTCAGACCTATAAAGGTTGTTTTCTGACTAGCTTATGAAGTAATGGTTTCCTTATAGCTCTCTCATACATTCTTAGTTTTGGTTGTCCTTCTCCCCCACCTCCTTGGTCTCCATCCCACTTAAATCTTCCCTCCCCTGCTACTCTGTTCACTTCTGGATCATTGTGTTCTACTCTTCCCAGGCCTCCGTGAGTCCCTTTCTGCTTTCCTGGCCTTACACAGCTGGTTCCTACGTAAATGTCCACATGGACAAAATAGAAGTTAGGAGAAAACAAACCAGGGTTTGCTTTTCTGCGCCTGGTTACCTCACTTAATAAAATATACCGAATATATATACACAAAGAATAATCAAAGTAGATAGTTGTCTCACATGCTGCACAAAAAAATCATTTCAGATGGGATCATAGGCCTTTACATAAAATCTAAAACTGCTAGAAGAAAAATATGGTGAACAATTTAAGATCTAGGCAACTATAAGGATTTCTAGGAAATAAGGCTAACAGTTAACAAATAGAGCCGTAAGTCAAGCATGCGCACAAGAAAGGAAACAGCCGAGTAAAGAAAGTACAGTTATGCATCGTAGAGGATTAATATCTAGAATGCATAAGACTTTAAAACCAAAACTAGGAAAACAAATAACCAAAGAAATTAACTATGAAACTGAGCAGAGAGGTCTCTGTAAGTTAGACCAGTCTGACCTACATACACAGTGAGTTCCAGAACAGCCAGAGCTGTATGAGATGCTGTCTCAAGACAACGACAAAAAAGTGTGTATATGCCAATAAATCATTTTTAGATATTCAACATTATAAGCCACCAGGGAACTGCAGATTCAAACTACTTTGACATTCCATCTCATTACAGTTAGAGTGCACACTATTATCAAGAAAACAGATGACCACAAGTAGAGATGTGGGGGAGGGAAAGTTGTCTACCAATGTGCTGGTGGAACCATAAACTGCCACAACCACTGTGGAAACCAATATGGAGCTACTATAGGACTCAGCTTAAACCATGTCTGGATAGATACCCAAAGGGTCTACATCCTGTTACCAAACTTCATTTTCATGCTCACTGAAGCTTTTTCACAATAGCAAGGAAATGAAACTAGTCTGGTTGTCCAGCAAATAATGAAAATGTACCTGTACATGATAAGAGTTTTTCAGCTATTAAAAACATTAGGGTTTTTTTTTTTTTTTTGAAATTGGGTCTCCTGCAGAAGCTAGCCTTGAACTGTGTATGTAACTGAGAATGACTCTGAGCTTCCATTTTCCAGTGTTTGAATTGCTACCACGTATGCCATTCCTGGCTACATCCTATCTATTTGGTAATTTCTTAAAACTCTACTATAAGGTTAAAAGTTGGTTTTCTGAAAGTGTGCTAAGATATACTCGTATCGTTAGCACCTTTTTTAGCTTTTGGTTAATAAATGCCCATCCATTTCAGGTGCCAGCATGTACCTTTTGGGATAGTAAAGGGAATGAAGACTCGAAGAGGGGATGTCACTTTTCTAGAAGATGTCTTAAATGAGGTTCAATCGAGGATGCTGCAGAATATGGCTTCCATTAAGAGTAAATCCTCTCTGCTACTTTCATGATTTCTTGGACTTCCACTGAATCTGATCAAAAGTAGCTTTCATTAATTTGGCATATAGTTCATTAATATAACTTTAGTCTTCTTTTTCTGGACAACTTGACTGTTGTCAGAGTGCTTCCATTTTTACATATGTCTCTGTGTACAAGTGCACACATGTATACATTCATATTGAGGCAAAATGAGTTCTCAGACATTGTCCACTTTTTATCAAAAGCAAAGAAGCAGGATCTCTCACTGGCTAGGGTGTTCAGCACCAGGGTCGCACCACTACTTTTGGTTTTGTCTTTTTCTTAAAACAGTTTCTGATCTTCATACTCAGGTCTTTGTGTTTTCAAGGCGTAATGCTTTTCTATTGCTGTGATGAGAAACCACAACCAAAGCAACATAAAAGGAAGCATTTAATTTGGAGCTGATGGTTCCAGAGGGTTAGAGGCTGAGGCCATCATGCTGGGGAATATGGCAGCAGACTGACAGGCGTGACACTGAAATAGCAGCAGAGATCACATCTTCACCCGCAAGCAAGAGGCAGAGAGAGCTAACTGATACTAATGTGGACCCCTCAGTGACTCACCTCCACCAACAAGGCCACACCTCCTAACCCTTCTCAAGCAGTTCCACCAACTGGGCACCAAACATTCATATTGGAGCCTCTGAGGGTTCTCTTTCAGATCACCACATTAGGCAAGCATTTTACCAATTAAGATATCTTCTAGGCCAAGTCCTTGCATTTGTAAATTGGATCCAAGCCATTAACTATTTAATCTTCACCTTTAGAAGAATAAGTATGGGCTTTCTCTAATACCTTACAAGGGATATTTGTATATTTTAAAAGTTCATGTTCCTTCACTTTGATGTAGGCAGGAGAACTATCAGCCTAAATCAGAAGGTGAAGTGCCCATCATCTTATTTTTTGATTGTATGTTTTCACGTTTTGATCCATTATTCTTAAACAGCATGGTGCATGTTGAAAATAACTTTATTTATTTTCAGCAACAAAAGAAATGGAGAACCCACAGGAAACTGCAGAGAGAGTAGGGCTGGCAGCTCTCATCATCCAGGTGTGCTGACTCCTTCCTCTGAGATCTTTTTGTCTGGTGTATAGTAAAAACCCAGGGTAATGATGTGCTCTCATTTTAGGACTTCAGAGGTTTACTCTTATCTGACTATCAGTTCAGTTGGGATCGTGTTCTCCAGAGTCGTGGGGACACTGGAGTCTTCCTACAGTATACCCATGCCCGCCTCTATAGGTGAGAAGAGGCCGCTGCAGGGAAACATGGCTGTCCTTCCCTAGGCTGGCAGTGTCCCGGTGTGGTTCTAAGACCAGTGGTTAGTCTTGTTTTCTGGACATGGCAGTCCTCTTATTGCTAAGCATGTATCAGTCATCTATTATGAGAAATGCTTCTGTATATTGTCCTACTTGATCCTTTTCTGGTTACTCTGCCAGAAAATTTCCTGTCACCTACATTTTAAGAGACACTGAAATAAATTGAGGAAAATGAGGATTTAAATCAATGTAACTGTCAAAGTGCAGGGCTATATTAAGATCCAGAATGTATACCCAAAGCTAATTCATCACATGTAGCTATAGATCCTCAAAAACTGGTCCTTTCACATTTGTTTATGCTTTTGACAGTTTGGAAGAGACTTTTGGGTGTGGTTACCTGGATGATGTTAATGTTGCTTGTTTACAAGAGCCACAGTCTGTTTCGATTCTCCAGCATCTTCTCAGGTATGAGGTCTCTAAACTAAATTAAGAGCATTTATTACTGGCTTCTAGAGTCATTAGTTCAGAGACTGCCTCCTGCCTCTAGACAGATATAGGTGGGCCCAAAAGGAATCTGCCTCTGAGAACAGACTGGAATAACAGATCAAGTCAATGTTCAAGGTCAACCTTGCCTCTGTGCAGTTTTTCAGAGACTATGAATCCTCTAATGTGCCTTGTGGCTTCAGTTGTCAATCTCCTATGCATTTGTCTGCCCAATACCGCCACAAGGCAGACCACACCTTAGAGATCAGGGAACAAAGTAGGCATTATGTCTATGAAGGCGTTTTCTTTGACTGCCACGTAGGCTCAGCAGTTCTTCTTCAGGTAAGAAAATTTTATTCCCACCTAACTAACGTGAAAGAAAATAAGCCTGATTCCCTTGGCCTTAAGACTAGAGCTCACCACTTCAGTAGGTAAGGTCTAAGAGGTAGAAAGATGTTTCAGAACATCTTTGCGCTCAAGGAATTTATTTATATCAAAGAAAAATGCATTTTAGTGATCAGCTGTACCTAGGTCTTTTTTCATGCCGTCTTAATGCCCAGGGTACTTAACATCTTAGCATGTTAGCTTCATATAAGAAATGATCAGCCTGTTCCTGTCATCCTTCAGGTTCGACGAGGTACTTTATAAATCATCTCAGGACCTGCAACCTAAGCACATTGTTAGTTACCTTTTAACTCTAAGGTAATTTACTTAAATCTCCCTCCCTATGTCCTTTCAAAATCATTTTTTAATGTTTATTCGTGTGTGTGTGTGTGTGTGTGTGTGTGTGTACTCACAGACGTGCATGCTAATTTAAATTAATGATAAACACAGGGTAACCAGTAGAGGTAGGTGCTACACTGAAGAAACAAAGCACTTCCTTTTGGAGTGGTCTAACCCAGAATGAGGCAGAGCTTTTCTCCCATGTTATCTGTCTAGTTTCTGAGTCTCTGGCCTCCATAAATGTTCCTTTTGTATGAGGCTGCTCCCTGAGCTTTGCTTTCTATTGAACAGAAAAGACATGTATCACATGAGGAAGAAACCCTTACCATTTTACACAGATCCAGATGACCCAGGAGCACTCAGAAAAGCAAACATCACTGTGAACACACCATCATCGTGCAATATCCACATGCTCTTTTCAGCATTCACAGAGAGACGTTTATTTTATAAGGCCACTTTTGTCAGATCTGCTGTTTGCAAACACACATACATTGCTCTCTGGGTCAGGGACATGGAAGAATACATAACTTATATTCACTTAGGTTGTAAAAAGTAATTAAATGGGAAGTCCAAGACAAATAAAGTTGCTTGTAAAATTGTTCTCTTAAAGGAAGGTTTAACAGGCTAAATCCACACCACCTGGGCTTTAAGTAACCTCCAGGTGTATTAACAGCTATAAAGTCCAGCCAAAGTTAAGTCTCTGTAAACGTAAGAGAGTTTCATAAAAATGGTATCACCACATTTGTTTGGGTGCCTTTGGAGGTCATCCAATACTCTGAAGCTATAGTTGCAGGCAATTGTGATTGGCCTGACATGGGTGCTGGAAATCGAACTCAGTTCCTCTGGAAGAGCAGCACATACTACTCTTAACTACTGAGCTGTCTTTGGCCTCTCTATTTTCTCTCTTTCATCTAAAGATTTCTTGTAAGTAAATACCTTGCCCTAAAAATTACTTTTTCATTTTATTTATTTGGTAACATAGGGTAGAATCATAAGAACTAACAATAGCAAGGGTGGTTACAACACAGTGACATGTGTTTTCCCAAAAATGGAATAATGAGATGTTCACCCAGCTCAGCATTGAGGGATCAGGAGGAAGCAGCAGGCGGTAATCAGAAGCAAGTAGCTGGGAAGGAGGAGAAGTTCAGAGTTGAGCAAGTACTATAATTGTAACACTAAAGGGATGAGAAATGATGAGGCTGAGCCTTTGGCCTTAGACAGTTTTCAGAGTGGTTGGGTCCATATTGTTTTAAACAGAGACACAACCAAATCCCTTATAGCTACGGGAGCAAATAAAGTAGGAAATGAATCAGTGATGCTGGTTGAAATTTCGTGGTGATTTAAATGCTTTACTATTTGCTGACAGGGAATACTCAATTTTTTCTTGGTTACTTTTTACCTTATCTCCCAAGTTTTTGTTTTGAGAAAGGGTCTCACTGTGTAGTCCAGGCTAACCTGGGACTAATCTTTCTGCTTCTGTTTCTTAAGTACTACAGCCCTACCCTTGGCTCCCTCAGATTTAAAGAAGTGTGCTGTTTTCCTAATTACATATAAAGGCAAAGCCAACATGTCTAGTAAAATGTCACTTATTATTAAATGATTATCATGTGCATTTCATGGCCATTGCTGCTATACCTCAAGCAAACACATTTATTTCACCTTTTATAGCTTCAGATAGCTTCTTTAGTGACTCTAGGCTTGGTATCAAACTCATGGAACAGGAAACTACTGTTGGCCCTCGATCTGATTCTCTCATTCTTGTTTCAGTCACCTTGCAGCTATGGCACACAAGACACTCCAAGTGAAAGGCAGCCCTACCGATGTGGCTGGGGTATGTTACATCCAAAGTTCTCTACAGAACCCCCTGGGAGCTGAAATTAATACTGTGAAATGTTAGTGCTAAGTCTTAGGAAATTTTCTGAAATATCTGGTTAACTACAGAAATATACTTTGTAATTTAGATAACACATAGAATTGGGCTGTAATAATGTTTCAATATTTCCCAAAATAGTTGACTATCAAATGTATCTTCTTCCATCAGATGTTCAAAGTGACAAATTCTGCCATTCCCACTGCACACCCTTCCTGTGCTATCCTTTCTAGAGGCGATGCCAGAATGTTTCTCCTCGCCTAGAGTATGCAAAGGACTATCAAGTCAAGAAGAATTCCTACTTTAAATCAGAATTACCTCTAAAAGTTTTTTTTTTTTTTTTGCTTATTGCTAACATATTATTGAACATTTAATCACTCTTTATTTTGTAGGCCAGACTTCATCTTTTCAAAGCTGTTCGTTCTGTCCTGGCCAATGGAATGAAGCTTCTTGGAATTACACCTGTATGTAGAATGTAATATGTAATTTCTAATTAAAATACGGGTTTTTTTCAATGTCAAAAAAGTTCTAGGTATCAGGTGCCTTACTGTTCAGAATAGAATTGAAAGTGTTATTCTGTGCCAGAATCTTTTATAAGTATGAATATATATAAATAAATAATTGGGGGGGTGTTTCTAAACAAAGTTTCTCTGAGTAACTGCAGTAGCTGTCCTGGAACTTGTTCTGTAGACAAGGCTGGCTTCAGACTCATAGAGAACTACCTGTCTCTGCCTCAGGCATGTACTGCTACCATCTGACCAGTATATATATTTTTATACGGTAACATTGTCTTATTTAATCTTTATTCTTAAAATATGAGTGTTCACTCAGTCAGTAGGTATTCAGACATGTAAGAAACTAAGTTGAGTCTTTTTTAAATTTCAAATCTTTTGATATAACTGGAGCAAAAAACTAACATTTAAATTCTGGCCTGAGGTCATTTTTCTAGAATTTATGTGAATGTATGGATACATATATGTGTGTCTGTGTGTGTGCATATACATACATATATATATATATATATACACTATATATATATGCACACACACACACATACATACACCGTATATTTGGATAGACTGTGTGTGTTTTAGAGACTGAGCCTGGAACCTTGTGCACACTAGGCAAGAGCTCTACCACTAACTACATATATCTCTACCCTTCTCTTTGCTTTTGACATTGAAGTAGAATCTCATTTCAATTGCCCAGGTTGACTCTGAACTCATAACCTAGACTTGGATCTGTGAGCCTACTGGCTTCACTCAGCTTGGGTTACAGCTTTGCACAAAACCCTTTTTTTTCAATTTCCTATTGTTGTTTGGGGAAGATGGTTTCACTTGAAAGAGGTAGAGGACAATGTTAAGATGTTAGTTCTCTCCTTCTATTGTGGGTTCCAAGTCTCAAACTTAGGGTGTTGGGCTCAGGTTTATACACATAAGCACTTTTACCCACTGAGACATTTTCCTGGCCCAGAAATCTTTTTTTTTTTTTTTTTTTTAAATCAAAACGAGAGACATGCCTGTATAGTCCCACCTGGCATGGAACTCACTATATAGACTAGGTTGACTTGAACTCAGAGATGCCTTGTGAGTGCAAAAATTAACAGAAAAAAACTTTAATTCTTCTCCTAATATCCCAAGGATTTTTAATATCTCCTGATCAGTTTTCCCTCCCTCACCTCCACTCCCTCCAGTCTAGGCCCCTCCACCTCCCCCCAGGAACATAGCAAACCTCCCAGGGACATCAACCAAATACAGCGTAACAAGCTACAATAAAGCTAGGCACATAGCGTCACATCAAGGCTGAATAAGGCAACTCACTAGGAGGGAAATGGTCTCACAAGCTGGCAAAAGAGTCAGAGACACCCCCACTCCCACTGTTAGGAGTCCCAAAAGAACACCAAAGCTATACATATGAGCAGAGGACCTAGGTCAGACCCCTACAGGCTCCATTGTGACTCACAGAATCAACTGACAGGGATGCATAGGAGCTTGTAGAAATTATTCTTATAACTGAGATAACCCCGTTTTCATCAAATTATTGACGAAGGGTGGTTCCCAATTTTATTTTAATTGTAGTTAGTTCCTAGAACAAATATAGGGATCTCCTGTATTTGTAAGTAAAGTACTCATCTCTCTGGCAGGAGAGCAGGCAACTGCTGCCAGTGAGACCATACCTCAGACTTACCTTTAACTCAAATGTACGAGAAACAACTATGTGAGATCAGGGACATACACATCTAAATAGCAAGTAGTTATAGTACACTGAATTCAGACTTTCTGTCAAGTGTGGCATAATTGGAGATGGAGTTTTGGCTTCCATATATCTACATACAGACGGTAGTTTGTCTGGCTTGATTAATAAGAGTTTAATTACGGTAACAGTATTATGTTTGATGACCATCACCATCTTCTGCCAGAATTTCTATTTGGCCTGCTACTTTTAATTTAATGTTACATAGTCTACCATAGTGCTTTGCTAATTTTCTGCTTACAGTAAGTAACTCTGACCCTCCTGCAGCAAACCAGCTGTGGAATGAGCACGTACATGTTTTGCTATCTACTCTTTTTCTCCACTTCTTCAGAGAAACTTTCTCCTCTAACCAAGTATCTCAGTCTGAGTAAAATGATACAGGGACTAGGCCTTCAAAAACACAGCTCTTTTTTTTTTGCTCAGGGCTTGTAAGCATTAGATTATAGCTATTATTTGCAAACAAAACTCTTGTTACATTTTCATGCATAGAAAAAAGCCACATTAATGTTTTTGCATTATCATAGTGATCATATCCATAAAACAAAGTAACTACACAAAAGTGATATAAATAAATTTATTGCTGGATTTCCCCATTAACATTATAGAAATATTTTAAAACCACTGAAAGATCACAAATTGAGAGCCCAACAGGTAACCATACTTTATAAAAAAGAAAGTATAAAAGACACTTAGAAAAATTTCTGAAAAGTGTATCAGCTAAGAGCAAAGAAATATGAAGCCGACAGTAAATGGCACAAATCTAGCACTGACCCTCTCAGTCATTACCTGACAGAAGTCAGTGTCTGAGCTATGAAACAGATTCTGTTTTAGAAGTTACACACTGAGTCTTGTTCTCACTGTCCTATCATTCTTCACTTTGATAAGAGAAACTAGATTTTTTACATGGACAAAGTACTATCCATGAAGTGGACAACATGGAAGGTTTGCCCTCCTCTCCCCGTCCCTGAACAAGAGAACAGTGTGTACAGAAATGGCTTTGGCACTTAAACCTTCAGACACTGTCTTAAACCTTCTTGATTGAATATTGTAATTTCACCTGATGGTCTGACCCTGTATCATCACCTCTGTGCTCTGTGTACATCACACACACACACACACACACGTATGTACATCCTGATACCATGTCAATTACATGTCCTGTGTGCACGACATATATTCTCATTCTCTCTCATCCTTCATTCTGAAATAATACAGCTTGACAGCAAACACACGGCTTTAGCACTTCACCCCTTCAGTTTCTTGATTCTTAGTCACTCAGTTAACTTGTTGATATTGTTAAGCTACCACCTGGGGTTGACTTAAGGCTCTAATTTATTATCGACAGTTTGGTCATAAGGAACATCTTAGGATTCAAATCACACACCAATGATTCTTTCTTTTGAAGTGGCTTCTTGTTGAATGGATGTAGTGTCTTGTCTGGGTAAACCGTAGAGATATATGGAAACACATACAAGAAGAGCTCCCATGGCAAACAAGAGTGCTGGAAAGACAGAGAGAGAGAGAGATAACCTTTTGTCTTTAAGGTATAAAAACGAATTTTAAAAACTGTTTTATGTATGTGTGTACACATTCATGTTGTAGAGTTCATGTGAATACATACAGGCGCCAAAGGACAGCCCTGGGCATTATCCATCTCTTTTTAGTGGGGTCTCTCACCTGCGTGGAGCCCACCAATTGGGTTAGACTGGATAGCTGTTCCTGTCTCCAACTCCCCCATGCTAGGCCTGTAAGTACTTTATCAATTAACCATCTCCCCAGTCCTAAAAATCTTTTTAACTGTAGGTCACATGTGTGTTGTTTTATGAGAGATTGTTTATTCTAAGCAAAAAAATTAGAGGGAAAAGATAAATATTAAAGGAATGATAACACTTCTTAAAACATAAGTAACCTCCTGTCTTAGACTCCTCCAACAAAAGGGACATATTCGTTTCCCTGTAAGACACATAATGAAAAGAAATAAGTAAATGTAGTGTGTGTGTGTGTGTGTGTGTGTGTGTGTGTGTGTGTGTGTGTGTGAATAGAAAAATAAAATGTAGTCTGATATGGCTTACTTGTGATCCCAAAAAGCTTAGTGTAATTACACAAAATTCAGCTTTCAAAAACCAGCAACTCAAACCACTGAAAATTTGTGGATAAGTAAAAAGCCACTATTATGTTTCCTGCTACACTTGCCTCTTTTCAGGTTACTCCTGAAATCTAGGACACATAAAACTTGTAGGGGCCAAAGAGCAAGTTGCACAAGCCTGAGAAGCTGAAGTCCCAGCACGCACACAGAGCTGGTACATGTGCAGCCCCAGTACCCTGGGAGGAGGGCGGGGGCGGAGACAGGCTGCCTGTGGCTCTCTGGGCAAATCGGTGAGTGGGCCTGTCTCCAAATGAGAAGAGCAACTGACTCAGACATCCATCACTGACCCACATGGACCCACACACTAATAAGAAAAAATCAAAAACAAAAAATCATAATAATAAACTTCACATGTAGGCATTATATAAATAAATGCTAATGTTAAAACTATATACTTGACTTAAAACTGAACAATATTCTGTGTATAATATTCAATGCCCCAGTATTAATAATTTCTAAAATTAGCATATAGGTAGCTAGGTGTGGTGGTACAAGCCTGTAATCTCAAGACAGGAAATTCAAGAGTTCAAGGTTAGTAGCACTATAGTAAGTCTGAGGCCAGCTGAGTTAGCCTCCACCCCCTAAAATGAATGTAAAGAAATAGCACCAAGCCTTAGTTTTAGTTCACCTATAGTAAAAGACCAGCTCTGAATTCAAGGGGCAGGTTTATATCTTAATATCTTAGTAGTTAGCTGAAAGATTCCTAAGACAGAAATATTTTATAGTGTTACCAAGGAGCAAAGACACAGGATTATCTTGAATATAAAGATGGATTAGAACTGCAATTAAAAGTTTACCCAAACTAGGTGAAAGGAACATCTAAAATGCTGTGGTTGGCCTTGTACAAACTCCTTGTTATTTACTAGAGACTGTTGCAAGCAATCACCTGAGAAACCCAGGAGACCAGTGACATTATTTACACTTAACAGAAGTGCAAGACATGGTTATATAAGTTCCCCACAGCTCCTGCAATAATTTCAATGGGCAAGATTAGAACCATTCCATAAAATGGTTTTCTGCAATACTGTTAACTTCTATTTGTATTTGTAAGAGGAGTTAATTCTAAAATGAAATGTAATACAGGACAGTTTTTCCACTTTTACTTAATGTAGATATTTAACAAATTTTCCTTAGTAGTTTATGGTATAATAATTGGTCAATGAAAAAAGTAATTACTTAAAAGAAACCTGAAACATTAAGACATTATTGCTGCTTAAGTAATTGAAAAGCTGGATATGAGAGCTAGGGAAAAACAACAGTAGAGGAATTAGCATAGCCAAGTGCCACAATTCCACCAGGAACAGCACACTTAAGTCCAGAAAAGGACAGCATCAGATAAGGAAAAGAAGGAGGCTTCAAGACAGGTCTACATGTCAACTGCGCTAAAGAAATCATTTCCTCAGGGGCTTTTTTTGTTTTCCTGAGAACCTAAGCATACCACAATGGTCCCTGAGGATCCTTGGGGATTGGTTCTAGAACTTCCCTCAGATAGTAAAATCTCCATGGTCATGGTCTGTATATAAAAACAGCCTAGCATTTACATAGAACCTACACATACATACCTCCCCCTACAAATTATTTATAGCCTACTTAAAATACCTGCTACAATGTAAATACTATATATATATATATATTTGTTTTTGAGGCAGGATTTCTCTGTGTAGCCCTGGCTGTCCTGGAACTCATTCCATAGACCAGGCTGGTCTTGAACTCACAGAGATCTACCTGCCCCTGCCTCCTGAGTGCTGGAATTAAAGGTGTGTGATGCTATGCCTGGCAATGTTTTTATTCTTAAGGAATTATAACAAGAAGTGTGTGTGTGTGTGTGTGTGTGTGTGTGTGTATATATATATATATATATATATATATATATTCAGATAAATAGCTTTCTTCCTATTACTTTCTAACATGATTGAATCCAAACAGTTGCAGAAGGCATAGTTACAAAAGACTAATGTACAACCTGATTCCCCCAAGATATCCTGCATCTACTACTTATAGGAACAAGCACTTCAGTGCTAAATCGTTTTCTGATAACAGAGTGGGCCTCTCAATATCACCTAGAACCAGCTTCCCATAGAACTTCAGACTTGAGCTGTAGGATACTAAAGGGCTGGTTAATCCTGAAGAGATGGGCTCTTCCATGGTAACAACTTAGCATAATCTATGACATACTTATCTGTAATCCAAACAGTATCACTGAAGCAATGGTAGAGAGCACAATGGCGGCAGCTGCAGAGAAGCCTTTCATGATGTTGTCTGTGTACTTGACCACAACAGAGGTGTAGAGTCCTCCAACACTAGCAAGGACTTGGGACACAGAAAAAAAACAAGATCTTAATACTGAATAATTAAAGCATCCATAATATTGAGATGCTTTTCATTCCCAGAGATTGCAGCTCATTTACCTAGGGTGAGGAGAATAGTTTTCTTCAGAAACAGTCAACTGAGAGGCTGTACTGAAGCTGAGTAGTAGCTCCTGTACACTTTCTCAGATGCCCAAAAGACTACTCCACTACTAAAGCAGACAACAGTTGCTACCAACACTAGATTCTTTTCATTGTGAGGATAAAATTTCTTTGGGGTAGCATGTCAGTAAAAACAAAAGTACATATTCTGAACTGGTATTCATCACTATATCGGAGGACTAATTCCAAAATGCTGTGCCTTGGCAGACAATATAACTTAAGAAATAAAATAAAAAGCAAAAGGAATCTACTTAGACCTTTTATTCCTGATACTTACAGATGACAAACCAGACATAATATGTGTAACCATAGAAAAATCCTTTTTCTTTAATTTCAGCTCCGTCCGACAAGTAGGTACCAACTAGCGTCACAACGATCCCTGACAAATACATTTGAATGTTTCTCACCCAAAGGGAAGTATCTGAACTCTTTAAAACTTTTTCAAAATAAACTCCTAGGGAAGAAAAAAAGACATGGAAATATTAAAGATAATATGAATTAACTAATAATATTCCATTAACACACACCAAATGCATGATTTGTGGAACAAATAATCTTAATATTAGTTAAGTACATGTTTATTATGTTGTTTATGACATGATATATTAAACATTACCAAACTGCTTTTACAAAGCAGTTTAATTAATAATTAAGAGGAAACTCCATTAACTACATTTGATAGAAGATTGTTAAACAATCAAGAACAATTTTCCCTTTAGATCACCAAAATTCTCTACTCAATGCCAATAGAAGGCTGGCTGTGACTATCTGTAAAGCTACAAAGCTACAGTGAATTATCCTACCCAGACCCTTTATACATATGTAGGAATGAATGTGCTTTACTGTGCAAAGTAATCACCCAGTTGATGATTTCAATGCTGTAACTAAAATAAAATTAAATAACAACTTTCTGAGTAAAGCTTTTCTCTTTTGAAGCACGTCTACAGACAACATCATATGCCCTGTGAACTGCTAACTAGTATTAAATGTGTGTGCACATATATTTTCCCATGACTAGGGGAGGAGAGGGATAGGGCACAAGAATGTTTTCTTCTCAGAAAAAAGGGAGGGAAAAAAAAAAAAACAAAAACCCCTTTTGTCCCTAAAAAGTTAAATACCATATTTGAAGTTTGAAAGTTAGATGAATGCATATGCTGAACAGAGACATTGGAGGTTTCATTTAAAGCCATTGTATCGGCTAGAAACACGGGAACTTTTATTTACCAACTAAAAGGTATAATTGAAAATAAGATTTTTATATTAATCTCAATTTCGGGGACAGGATCTCACTATGTGGCCCTGGCTAGCCTAGAACTCAATATGTAGAACAGCCTGCCTCTATCTCTCAGGGCCTGCCACCGTAGCTACAAAACGGAGATTGATTTTGATGAGACTATGTTGGAAAGAGCCCGGTGAACATAAAGTAACTGTGAAGCTTTCCAACCTGGACTTGTGTCTGGAAAAAGCACTTAACTATTCAATGAGCTGTTACTTGGAAAGACTATTAAACCACCTCTGTTTCCTCAGTTGTAAACTCAGAGGCTGAGCTAAATAGGATAATGGATATAAGCATTTAACTGAGATTATTACTGAAAATCAAAACAATGTTTTTTGGTGATTAAAATTTTGTTCCTAATTTGTTGATTCTTAAGAATAAATGTTTACTGTGTAGCGTGGTTAATTAAGTATATTCCTCAATTAGCCTTTCCTCTTTTCCTACAAAACATGAGCAATACTTTCTTTCTATGTCTTTCCTGTTTTGCTAGTTTAAAAAGTCAGTCTTGAAATGGGCAGAAGTGAAGAGATATACAAATGTCACCAATATATTCTTTACTTAGAGGCTCTTGAGTTCCATACCTGCTGGAGCTATTTCTGCAACACATTCCATTTCTTACATTAAGATTCATTATTTCTTATCTTTTCTTAATTCATTAGAGGAATGATTGTCCCTAATGTGACTCCATACTTTCCTGTTTTCTTGATGTTTTGGCTGTTCTTCTTTGATATTATGTTTGCTAAGGGTACACTTCACCCACCTCCTGTTTCTATTCCATAGCTCCTAGTCTGTTGAAGCAAAGGAAGAACTTGAGATTATAGGTACAAGACACTCCAAGCTGGTATACTAGTGACCTATGGCAGCAGAGACAAGCTTGAAAATAGTGATATTTGGGGGAAATGAGAAGTATTTGTGACCCCCCGAAGGTTAATTTCCTTCACTGTCAGAGGCCTTCCATTAACTTTTAATTCTTAGCTAAACGAAGATGGTCAAGAATGAGAGAAGTATAATCTTTGGTGCAGTTCTGAGGTCTAAAGTGAGTTAAATGAATCACATATTACTGGGAGTGGGGGAGAGGCAGCTGACACAAGACAAGGTAAGAAATTAAAGCCTTAATGGACATAAGCTGTTAAGATAAATCAGGGAGATGAAACACAGCTTTTGGTTCAGTGTTAAGGAAGAAGGAAAGAGAGCTACCTGGTCAAGCAGTGCTTCCACTCACCTGCAAATCCAGAGCACAGTACAGCAACAGCGATGGCCCCAAAGCCTAGTAATGGGTTCTGCTCTACCTGCAATTGTAAGTTTGCAACTGAATTAACCCAACAGTCCAAACATATGACTACACGACGTGTTGCCAGGCCTGCTGATATACTTTAATCCCAGCATGCAGGAGGCAAAGGCAGGGAGATCTCCAGGAGTTCCAGGCCAGTCAGGGGTACACATTAAGACCTTGTCTTTTTTTTTTTTTTTTTTTTTTAAAAAAAAAAAAAAAAAAGGCCTACATTATGCTTCTACTAAAAGTACATTTCATATCAGATATAATTAAGAATGATAAAGGGGCAAACAAAATGAAAAAAATCTGAAATTAACCAAAGCATTTAAGTTGAAAACATTTCTTTCAAATCACACACACAGGATATGTACGATATAACATGTACACCTTAATTTCTGAATTCTTTAACACAAGAGTTTTACATAGTTGACCTGCTTATTTCAATTTCTGCTTATACTCTGAACCAAAGTATCAGTTCCATCAACTTACTCTCTTACCACATTTTAAATAAAGTCCTCACATTTGAGGCTACAAACTCTACTGAATTTTTATCAAAAACTTACAGAGTTCTGTGTACTAGAATCATTGCTATATACTAGGCAGATATGGAAGTGGTAATACACATTTCAAAATGGCCCTTAAGTACCTTCATGTACAGGGTAGATTGGGGGGTGGATGGGTGGGTGGGTGTGTGTGTGGGTGTGGGTGGGTGTGTGTGTGACCTTCTCAAAAGCAGAAAGCCTAATGTGAAGAGTACTAGAGTACTTGAGACAGACCTAAAGTATAGCCTAAAATGTCTGGTCATAGTTGAAAATTGAAGACATTTCACTCTTGGGACACATAAGGGTTTTAATCTCAGAATTTTGCAAACAGGAACCTGGTATATACCAGTATAATAAAATGCAGAAGAAACTGAAATTTGGAAAGCCAGACCTCAAAGTCCAAGCTCCAATAGTGTATTAACACTTAATCTAACTCTTAACCAAAAAAGTAACCCAGTGTGACAAGGTAGTGAGGAACAAATGTATGCAAAAATTCATGTTCACATGGGAGATATTCCACAAAGGACATCATGGAGACTGACAGGATAAGTTTAAAAGCAAATAAATACTGGTTTCATATAAACTAGCTACACAAGAAATTCAAAACAAGTTGTACTTACGTAGTATCAATAAAGGAGTTTAAATTGGAAAGAGGAAACCTGAAGAGTAGGGATGTGACATTACCCTACTCACTCATAAGTCCATCCTATGAAGTTAGTATTTTCATCGTTATGACATGAACAATAAGGCGTATAGCACTCTAGGAAAAAAACTGCTTTAGTTCCTTAACAGTGAGTGTTGAAACCTTTACATATAGGGATGTTCATGTACTATTTTTGTATCAATGTCAGAACATTCCTCCTCTGTCCAGACTGCCAGAGATGAAGTTGAAGGAGAAAAACCTTACTCAGCATCCTCCCGCCCCCAAAGAAAGGCTTAAAACAATCTAAATATTCCAATGACATGAAGAAGCCTGTACAGTTTAGTCACAGGTTAGCTATTAACTATCTTTGGGCAAGTTACCTTCCCTGTGTGGACTTAATTTTTGTGGAGGTTTAAGTGAGAATGCCCTTGAGAGGCTCAGATGTTTAAATACTGGCCTTGCTGTAGGAAGTATGTTGCTGGGGAGAGGTCCTACGGCTTCAAAGCCACGTGTCATTCCTAGTTTGCTCTGCTTTGTGTTTGTGGTTCAGGTTGTGAGCCCTTCAGCTTGAGCTCCAGCCACACTGCCACCATGACCACTGTTCTACCATCACCAACTCTAATCCTCTGACCCAAAGAAACTCCTTCTATAGGTTGCCTTGGTCGTGATGTTTTATCACAGCAATACAAAGTGACTGTTGTCCATTTCTTAAAAAGGGCATATACTGAAGTATATCTCTATCACTAATATATTTTCACACTTTCCTCTTAGAAACAGAAAGCCAATCATATTAGCAACTTCTCTATTGCTGTGGTAAAACATCATGAACAAGGCAACTAATAGAAGAGTGGGTTTCCTTTGGTCACCAGCCGTTTCAGAAGGATAAGAGTCTATAACAATCACGGGGAGAAAGGCAGCACAGTAGACTCGACAGCAGAAACAGCTGAGAGCACATCTTAAACCAGAAGCACCAACCCAGCAGAGGGGACTGAACCAACTGAGAACAGTGCATGGCTCTCCCAGGAGCAATGCATTTCCTCCAGCAAGATCTCATCTCCTAAGCCTCCCTAAATAGCATCACAGCTGAGGACCATATAGTCAAGTGCATGGTCTAGAGCATCCTATTGAACCACAACAGCATAGTAAGTATTATGATCCTCAATGACTGTACCACTAAGGAAGAAAGCCTACCTAAAGCAAAGTATGGTGGCTGAGGGGAACAAAGCAGGTGCTCTAAGAGGTTTCCCCTTTACCTATGGCGTATGATTTTGTTTCTTACCATGACTTTTGTAGCTTGGGCTGGTTCCCATTGTACAAGCGTGACCCCAATACACAGCATAAAAACTGAAAGCCACTGTAGTTTGCTAAGTTTCCGATTTAACATTAAAACGGTACATAAAGCAGTACAAGGAATCTTCAGTTGATAGGTCACCTGAAACAAACAATAAATTCATCTAATGTTAGTCTTTAAAAGAAATATCTCATCACTAACAGAATTAAGAAAATACTTGTGAATGTAATAACAAGCCAATAAACAAAAACTGCATTTAAAATAAAACAATTCAACAACCTCAAATCCCAATTCTTTTCTTTGGATACAAGGTCTCAGTATATAGCATCAACTAGCCCGAACTCACAGACATCTAGAGTGATAGGATTAAAGGTACACACCACATCCCACAGAACATTATTTTTTCTTCAATTCAGAGAAGTTTTCTATCATTTACTCCTCTTACCTGGTATACTGCTGCATCCAGATGACTAAGAGCTAGGAAAGCCATGTTGTTCTGCACAGCATAAACCAGTGATGGAACACTTAACTTGGCCAGTTCTTTGGGACTCCTCAAGATGTTTTCACTTAAAGATGCCTTAAACCTTCCCAAGCTTCCAGTTTCTCTTTGAAAAGAAAAGAGAAGATGAAGAAGTGGGGAGGAAGATGAAGAAGTGGGGGGGGGGGGGAGATGAAGTGGGGAGGAAGATGAAGAAGTGGAGGGGAAGATGAAGAAGTGGAGGGGAAGATGAAGAAGTGGGGGGGGGGAGATGAAGTGGGGAGGAAGATGAAGAAGTGGGGAGGCAGAAAATTAAGCACCCTTCTCTGTCCAATGCTAAGTACTAAAGTCAGGCTCCCGTCCATGCTGAGCAAGTGATCCTTCACCGAGATATATCATAACCTTTGTTTGGGGACAGGGTCTTATTCTGTGGCTGACCTTGAACTTATGATCCTCCTGTCTGTGCCTCCTGAGATTACAGGCATACATCATCATGCCTGTACCATTCTTTTAATAAGAATCTACACACAGTTAAGTTCCTGATGTAATCTAGAGAGTACTCTTAAGATAAATTTTGCCCAACTAGTTTTAAATTTAGTAATAGAAATAGACCTATAATGCAGTCCCATTTTTAAAAACGTAAATTCTTACTTAGAAAAAAAAGTATAACAATTAAGTAAATCACTAAAATCCTCTGGTCAAAGTTCCAAAAGTTTTTGAGTACATTAAGTAAAAGATATCAGGAGACAGAATTAATTCTCGGCCACTTCTAGTCTGTTGTATCAAGTCTAACTGACCGGGCTGCATAGCCTTATCTTTCAAATACAGATAAGAGAAGGCTAGAGTGGTTACAACTTGGATTTGAAAGCAAGTGATTCTTATAAATTTACTCAGTGCTGATTAAATGTAATAGGTAATAAATCTTATATTCTCAAAATGTCAAATGTGTATAATCCTATAGGAATATAAAAAACTGTTTAACCTCAATAAAAGTAAACCATCTAATGAACAAAAAAAGTCTATGCTTTTAACAACACCACTCCCAGACTGGTTAATCTGGCTTACACTTCTACAGAAAATCACCTCATTTGCTTTCTAAACATAAAAATAAAGCAATATTGTATAATAAACATCAGTATTCCTCAAAACATACTTTATCAAAATTGTCCTAAATATAATGGAAAGCGTCCTTAAAGGACCATATTGTCATATTTACAATAATCACAATAAGCCTGTGCTTTTTTATTAGCATTAGAATCAACGCTTGCAAATATTTTCATATTTAAATGCTGCAGGAACAATTATATAAGTTCTGGGGAAGGCGACAAAATTTTAGTCCATTGTATCAAATTGATTGTTCTTATATATTCATTGTTGAACATTGTGCCCTTGAGAAAATGTTCTACTTAAGACAAGAAATTTGGTCTAGACCATAGAAACACACTATCTTCCTTCTACGGTCTCGGGTGGCTAGAGGTCTAGACCTACAGACTTGTAGTCTTAGAGACTCTTTAGCAGCCCACCACTGCTCAGACCCCAAAAATGATGTAGATGTTTATATTAGTTTTATGTTGTTTGGCCTATGGCTTAGGCACATTGTTAGCTTGCTCTTACATCTTAAATCAACTTATTTTCATTAATCTGTCTGGCACGTGGCCCGTGGCTCACCTGTGTTCCTTATATTTTTTAGGTGGGGGGCAGTTGGCTTAGTCTGTCTTTGATTTTGGTTTTTGGTTTTGTTTTTTTTTAACTATGTTTTGTTTTTTTTGTTTTTTTGATTTTTCTATGGTGCCTGTCATGGGCCAAAACAGCTTTTATTTAAAGAGTGCTATTCACAGCACACAGAAAGACATTCCCACATCACTTGACTATGGAGTGAAACCTTGCCTCAAAACCAAAAGGAAAAACAAGACTCATAATGAAATCAGTTCTCTCTCTCTAAGCCAAAGGAGGCCTCATCTAACAGAAACAATCAGAGAGGGTCACTAAGTACTGTACAAATGAAACACAGAAGTTACTTGTGATCTTAAGAAATTAAACCTGAAATATCTTCTCTGCAAGGTTTAGTACACTGAAAATTAAGACATCATATGAGGAGATACCCATATGTGAGGTACATGACTTTTATTTCTTCCCCTAAGTCTCTGAACACATTACAGCATGTGTACTAAGAGGTAAAGAAAATGTCCCAACAGGAAAAATAAATAAGGCTGGAAAATCTACAACTGAAGTATTTGCCAGATTTTATAGTATTATAGATAATAGCATAAAGTAAAAGACTCCTGTTATCTTATTACAGATAAGTAGCTTAAGATGTATGATGTATTTGTCTTAACTATTGGAAGCCATCCCAAGTCTAAGTGCATTAACATTTACACATCCTGCTAGGGCCGCACCACCTGTGGACTGTGGGAAAGAGCAAACAATTAAAAAGCCAATTCTCTTCTAAGGCAGTATGAAGGGTCTTCATCTCCTTTTCTTTACCAAAGGCAGATTTAAATTGTACCATCAGTATTAATGGGTTTCAGAGATTAGTCTATAGCTAATAAGTAATTTTCCTATGAAACTACACCAGTTTCATGAGCAAACAAAAATATCTTTTAAAGATGTGCTTTATATTTTATAGTTAAATATTGGGAAGTCTAATTATCAAAACAAATCACTGTATCTGTAATAAAGAGCTTCTGTACTATTGTTACTTGTTAACAAGTACTATCGTTACTTGTTAGCAAGCTTTGGAGGGAAAAGTATCCTGGCTGTTGGGGAAGCCAGGCTATACCTAAAGCTGCAACAGGACAACTCCGGAAGGTGGAGGTGTCTTGACTACTCATGAAGTCAGGTGACACCTGAAGCTGGTGTGTGGTGGTGGTGGGGGGGTCTACCAGCAGGATACAGCCGTCACCCCTCTCCTGGAGAGCTGCTGCAGCTGGGCTTTACTCTGCCCCCCCCCCCCCCCCCCCCCCCCCCCCCGCCAAAGGGCCTTCCCAGCAGAGATCTGCCTTCCAGGAAGGTTTTTCTGTTCTGCTCAGCCAAATGAAGATCTTTACCCAAGACACTTTTGAGAAAGAGATTTGAGAAGAAGGAATCCAAGAACAGCCAACAAATGAACGGGCAGAGGGGTGTATATAGGGCTCTTAGAAGCAGTTTCTCCAGGGAGAAGATTTTATGCTCAAGGATTGGTTAGTTTTCCTGCTCAGAGATTGGTTGGTCAGTTGGTCCGGGGCAGAGATGGCTCTAATTCTAAGGCCAGGGCTCTGAATCTAGGGACAAAGTGTTTTTCTTTGGCACTGGATTCGAGTCGACATGTTTCTCAAGTTCTGGGTTCAGGGATAAAGTGTTCCATTCACTGGCTCAGATCTCAGATCCAGGTTGTGTTTCTTACACTGGCTCTGGTTTCAAGGCCAGAGTGGGTTTCTTTGGCTGGTTCCCTTTCCCTAAACTACTGATCTGTCCCTCCCCACAAACGTAATTTTACTAATTTACTCTTTAATTTTAAGGTGATACAAGGTAAAGTACCTGCCTCGCATGTTCAAAGGAAAACAGAAATAAAAATATATATTATTTGATATAATCACACAGGCACACAACATTCTATGTACAAAGTTAGTCACTGTGTCTTGTTATGTAGCAGAAAACTGGAAACATACTGAATGTCTATGAATAATGACTAGCATATATCATACATCCAAACAGTAGACTACAATGCACTTTGGAGAGAGGTTTCTATGTGCTGACATGATGAACTTATGCATGAAAAATGATAATACATTTAGGTATAAAAACTCAAGTAGAGGACAACAGTGAGTGTATCCCATACTCTGTGCCCAGCTGTTTCTTGTATGTAACTAAAATTCACTAATCAGATCACATAAGCTCAAAGTACCCATCCAAATATTCTTTCACACACCCCTCTTTTTCTTCTTGAAGTTCTAATTTTATAATTAGACATTAACTATAATTTCATATTCCAAAGACTCTGAAAAACTATGAGTAAAATCAGTAAGAATGGGGAAATTCTCAACGAAGTAAAAACAAGTCATTAACCACCCTAACACTATTTGTCATTACAGGATCTAACACTTAAAGCAGAAAAAACCCAAACAAACAAATAACCTGCATACAGATTACTGAACATCAGTAACTATGGTATTAGAAAACCTTTTCAAAGCCAGGGGGTGGTGGTACACATTTAGTCCCAGCAGATGCAGGTGGATCTCCATGAGTTCGAGGCCAACATGGTCTACAGAGCAGTTCTAGGACAGCCAGGGCAGTTACACAGAGAAACCCTGTCTCAAAAAAAAAAAAAAAAAAAAAAAAAAAAAGAAACGTCTTTTAATTTTTCTTTTTTTATCACATTTACGTGTGTGTGCACATACATGTTTTTTCATGCCCTAGCTTGTGAGTCCGATCATCCTTCCACTATGTGAGCCCCAAGGATCTAATTTGGGTCATGGCACCAAACAGCTTTACCACCTGCTCAAACATCCTTTCATATTCCAGGACTAAGCAAGTCAGTAAATATTTGAGGATAACAGAAACTAAGCTAGTTCATCAACCCTGCAGAAGGAAACAAATTGAATAATGGGAGGATGTAAAAACCTGATGGTACTGAACACAACTGTGGGTGTCCTGCAGAGAAATGGATTTACACAAGTATGTCTGCACAGGCATACACTTCCTAGCTCTGTCTGCTCAAAGAGCCTAGAGCAGCGGTTCTCAGCCTTCCTAATGCTGCAGCCCTCTAACGCAGTTCCTCATGTTGTGGTAACCCCAACCATAAAGTTCTTTTCATCACTACTTCATAGCTGTGATTTTGCTATGTTATGAACCATAATGGAATAACTGTATTTTCCAATGGTATTAAGCAACTCCTGTGAGAGGGTTGTTTGACTCCCAAAGGGGTCACAACCCACAGGTTGGTAACTGCTGGCCTAGATGAAAGGCTAGTGCAGAAGCAATGCATCAAAATTAATATCTACATTCTGGTGTCTAAATACCATCGGAGGGGTTACAAAGGAACAGGGATTAAGCTGGTGAGCAGGGGATTAAAAACAAACAAACCCTATAAATTCAGAGTCAGGATAAGAAAAGTACAAAGTAAGCCACTTGCAGACTATAATCTATTTAGTGTAGCCTTTTAATGCTACATTTTTCATATCTTAATGCTGATTGTGATGTTACTGTTCTAAGTGTAAGAAGGTTCTAATGCAACTCAAAAGAAAATACATGTAATAAGTAAGCTTCACACAAGAGTCATAGTTAACCCTGAGTTCAATGCCATTTCAGTAACATATTAAATGTGTTAACTCCTATTAACTGTAACATAATCGCCATTTAAAAGGGTTGATTTTGGATCAACGTTTTGGAGGTTTCAGTTAGCCCTATCACTCTGGGCTAGGCAGCTCAATACATTGGGAACACGGTACCCAACAACTGTTCACCTTGTGGCCAAGAAGTAAAACAGAAAAGGAGGCCAGGGTCCTGCCCTCCCAAAAGCCACTGCACTAGAACCAAGGTGGGATGAGGCCTTCAAAGGGCCAAATAATAGGCTTTTAGTGAACATTTAAGACCTACATTATAGCATCAAGTAGTGTTTTTAAACTGAAACATAAAACAAGGTTATGTACTGATCCACTTTGTTATAAATAACAGACCAGGAATGAGCTTTCCCCTCATTACTTTCTCGTTCTAAATAGTTTCTAAACCTTCATCTTTATAATAGAATTCTTCCACATATTTCTATAATTATCCTTAAAAAAAAAAGTCTTTCTCCAATAAAGTATTGTTCCTACTTTGAACACCAAGAAAAATAATTTTTTTTACATCTAGAGAATTATTTTAACATTACATTATGCCAATAGATTTTCAAACACATATAAATTCAAAATGTGAATCCACTTTGGTATCTTTGTGTTTAAGAAATCATCTCATAAAACTTCCAAGTAACAAATGTTTTCTGATTTTTATGCATCATGGTAAAATAAAATGACTGAAAAGCACCTAGCGCAGTGCCTGCCACTTCACAGAAAACACCCATAAACTGTGATTATCATTATATTCCTCTAAAACAGATCAAACAATTTTTTCCCAAAGGCCAAACAGCATATATTTTAGGTTTCATGAATAATATAGTTTCTGTGACAACAGAAATGGGACAGTCTGCATTTGGACCATAAATCACAATCTGCCAACCCCTGCTTTAAGAGATTTCTTCAATTTCAACATCAGCAACACTAAGGTCTAGATGGTCCTTTGTTTTAAAGGGCTGATGTAGGCACTGCATGCTATGTAGAATTGAGGCCTCTATCCACATACCTATCATGACATACATACAAAACTGTACCTGGGGTGTGAGGAGGCGCAAAAACTCCCTAGAAGAAAATGCTGCTTTAAAATAATCTAACGCATAAAGATGTGACTTGAACTTTCAATACCTTAACTTGAAGAAAAAAAGAATTTAACATGCTAGAAGTATTTTTACTTACTTAGCTAACAGTCCAGCACTTATCAGTAACTTTATAACTTCTGTGACACACACGGCTGTGGTTGAAAAGTAGAGTTCTGTAGCTGTTGTCCTTGTGTATCTTAAAGCTACAGTATAAGCTGCGGCCACCAGAGTCATCACTGCCAAGCAGTAGAGCTTGAAGAATAAACTGACATTTTCTGGAAAATATGTACAATGAAAATATTATTTAATGTGTGTGCATATATATATATAATCTTAGTTAACTAGTTAGTCCATAATGCTTTCCAATTTCTAGCACCAAATATTTTTAAATAATGACATCTAAAATTCAATTCCCATATAATACTTTTCAATTACATAAACGCAAATACTGCTGACTTTAAAATTCCACACAAATTAGGCAGACATTATTTAGTGCCACTGAAGAGAGCCGCGTGGCCGCACTTTAAAGATGGTGCTGACTTCCACCTTTCACCTTCCCAACGGTGAGAGCTCTCTGAGATAAACAACTCATTGTTTGGCTAAGGCTAAGCTCGTGGCTTGCTTCCAGGTGTGGCTTGCTTCTGTGCACCTGGGTCTATTGGCATGGCCCACGTGGCGCCCCGTGACTAACAGTCCAGAGGGTATATAGCTGGGAGCGGGTTTTCCCCAGTAGGAGAGGCAGAAGGAGAGGCAGTAGGAGAGGCAGTAGCGGAAGCAGAGAAGAAGCAGAAGTTTCAAGGTCCTGAATAAACCACTGAAAGAAGAGCCTGGTGTTGCGTCGTCCTTGCGGGCGAGGGTGCGCGCGACAGTGCCACCAACTGTAAAATTATGTAATATACCAACCTTAGTGTAAGTTTGTTATAAAATATATAATTATCTTTATGATTACAAACCTGTGAAAGCAAAGCATCATCGCAACTGCAATATATTCTAAATCTCATTCCACTGACGCTGTGTGGCTAGATGGCTATTCTTGGTGTACTTCCTTACCACCTCAAGGGCATCCCTCCCAACACTCTAGCTCTACACTCAGTCAAAAAGACCACTTTCCAGGTGGAAGCTGGTCACTCCTCATCACGGGTATAAAGCACAGCTATATTGCCCTGCTCTTAAAGACATCAGAAAGTATACGGAATGACTTCGTGACAGAAGTGCAGTGGCATATGTATGCAATCCCAGCACCCAGGAGGTGGAGGCACCAGGATCATACTCATGATCCTGTACCTCATGGAGGGTGGGGGCAAAAAAAGTCCCTAGTAGGAAAGTATTGCTCTAGGATAATCTAATACATAAAGATGTGACTTTATAACCAGTCTGACTGACTGACTGACTGACTCTCTCTCTCTCTCTCTCTCTCTCTCTCTCTCTCACACACACACACACACACACACACAGAGGATTTACATAGAACTCAAAATCGAGAAGAAATTATATCTAACCTCTCATTTCACTCCATTACCTGAAAGTAATTGGTTAACACCTATAAAACTTGAAATGCAGAATATAGCAGTCATCACTCAGGTGCCAAAGAGTGTCCAATACCTTTGGTAAATTAACAGTCACTGGGGAATCCAGTCTCCCCACCCCGTGTTTCCTGCTCTGACACTGCTGTCATCTAAGGCTTAACTATTTCTGCTTCCTTTTTCATGACAAAATTGGAGGTATCACGTAAGACTTATAATAGAAAATCAATTCCCACAATTCCCATAATTGATTAGCTACAAATGAATCTCTTCCTTCTAACTGGGATTACTAATGAGAATGAAGCTGTCTGGAGGTAACATTTCATTTACTTGATATTCAAAGTTAGTGTCTTGTCACCAAGTCAATTGCAAGTGTCCTTGGTTCATGGGTCACACATAATAAGCAGGTTTATTAAGTTGAATCATATTTTGTCAATCCAAGTTTAAAAATCATAAGGCATCAAGTGACTTCAGGATGCTATTTCTTAAACTATCATATATGCTAAGCATGTTTTTGTTCCCTCCTTTGGAATCATAATTATAGGTAATTAAACCTAATAAGTAAATAAAATAGGTCGGGGGGTTTCTGGTGTTCTGTTTTTCGAGACAGGGTTTCTCTGTTTAATAGTTCTGGCTGTCCTAAAGCTCGCTCTGTACACCAGGCTAGTCCTAAACTCACTGAGATCTGCCTGCCTCTGCCCCTCCGGTGCTGGGATTAAAGGCCTGCACCACCACTGCAGAACTTAAAATAGGTGTTTCAAACAGATACTTTAAAATATGGTTATTAAAACTTGAGGGAACAGTGTCTTCAGATAAATATTTCTTCCTTGGTGAGTTAAAGAATAATTTGTAAATGTAGGCAAATTCTTAATATAATACCAAAGAAGTAATATGAGAAGAAATATGTCCTACAACTATTTATCTTTCCTTTCTAAAAGATCCAACAAACCAGATAAACATGCTTATGTAAAGTGAAATAAGGAAGTCACTATAATCTTTTCATAACTCTACAACTTCCTTATGAGCTTATGACTCCAAAAATATGCAGCAATAACATTTAATCAGTCAGTACAAAAGACAGCAAACTACACCATCTCATACTTTTATATGATCATGATGAATGGCTTTATAATTTCAAGTGAGTAGAAAAATTTTATGTCCCATCTCAAGACACGTGTGATGTGGGAATATATTTCTGTATGCTGTGAATATCATTCTTTAAATAAAGGGACTGTTTTGGCCCATGGCAGGCATCATAGGAGTAGGCGGGAAAATCAGCATAGAGGGGGAAGAAGGGCAGAGTCAGTGAGAGACTCATTCCAGCCACCCAAGAATCAAGATGTAAGGAAATAATAGGTGAGCCACGGGCCACGTGGTGGACAGATGAATGGAAATGGGTTAAGATGAAAGTGCTAGCTAGCAATGTGCCTGAGCCATTGGGCAAACAGCATGAAATTAATATAAGCACCTGAGTCATTTTCAGGGGCCTAAGCATGGTGAGCAGGTCTAAACTGTGGGTCTGGACCTCTGGAGCCAGAAACCTCTTTTTATAGATGGAGTCCCTGGTAAATTCAATAATCTACCTTTTTAGAATCATTCCTATCTCACACATGGAAATTGTAGTAAGTTTGAATTTCAGTGTCTAGAAACGTGTTATTATTGGAAGATAGCTATGCTCATCTGCCTAAATTATCTGGCTACATGTACGCTATAATTGCACGGTTCAGCACCTATAACAGAGAGTCCATATCCTGAATTATCAATATTCTCATATCTGAGGACTGTAAGTTCAAAGGTTAAGTATAGGTTCCTAGTCCAAAACATAAAGTAGGGAATGTTTAAATACTAAACACAGCATTTACTCCAGAAAACATACTATTTTATCTTTTTTTTCACCCTTTGAGACAGGGTCTCTCTGAGTCTCAGACTGGCTTGGAACTCGATATGTAGAACAGGCTATCCTCAAATTCATGGAGCTCTCTGCATGCCTCTGCTTCCTAAGTGCTGGGATTAATAGGCAGGAGCCATTATGATAGGTTCTTAAAAAAACACCCCGGTATGATATAAATATCTGCCAGTTCTTGAAATATCTGTAATTCTTGAAAAATAATTAAGTCAAAGCTGAAAAGTGTAAATTTAGATACTGTTAAAAAATACATGAATTTGGTATGCAATACCACTTTAGAAACATATTTCAACTTTTAAAACCAATGCTTTTTTAACCATGATGAAATCATTTTCACTAATATTTCAGTTTACCATTAAATCAAAGCATTTCTTCATTTCCAATTTTCCAGTATGAAATTTCATTTGAGAATTTCAATGTTTATGGTGTAATATGAAAATCCACGGTATGTAACTTTTAAACGTTCCTAAGAATTCAAACCTAAGAAACCTGGCCCACAACTCACCTAGGAGCCCCTCCCGTTTGCCAAAAAACTGATCAGTTTTCCACAGCATTTGTTCCTGAGTGGGAAATATCCCCAAAAGACAGTGTGGAGTTAAATTTTTGTTTTCCAATTACATTTTTATGGGGGCCTATTATTTATTATGGGGCTACTATGTCATACCTGAAAACTTGGGCATTTCAGGAAATAGCTAGCAAATAATCTTTGGTACGACTCTAGGGCGGTATAGAAACTATATTTCATTAGGATAAAACGTGCAACACAACCAAATGTAACAAAGTATGACCTGGCAATAAGTCTAAATCTGTAAACTGTTAACAACCCCTTAGGTATTGATTTGCCTTCTGTAATGTTTAAGTGTCCATTTGTCATTCGCCCTGCTATTGATTCCCTTCAGAACAGCTTTTTTCCCTTACTCCCTTCCTGGGTTGATACAGGATGTAGCCTGAAATGGGATAATCCACAAGAGAAGCAAAACCTGCCACCGAAAACATGCACCTGGCGCTTGATGTTAAATGTTAATTCCCCCATAAATAACTTCACGTCCACGCAAAAAAAAAAAAAAAAAAAAAAATTTAAAATAGTTGTCCAACATTTATTTAGGCGTAAAGCCAAGTACTCTTTGGGGAAACAGTAACAACAACAAAAAAAAAAAAAAACAGCGGTGTGTTGGGATTTACCCACAACTGGGAAGCTGAGGCAGGAAGCTCCCGAGTTTGAAGACAACCTGGGCTACAGAATGAGACCTTGTAGCATTGATCCCTGCTGAAAAAAACAAAACAAAACAAAAGCAGCGACAACAAAAATCACCGCCCATGACCTCTCCTAGCCCCAGGGCTACAGAACGGGAACTCAGCCCTGGGTCTAGCTTATGTAAAACTTGAAGCAGCAGTCACCACACCACAGCGAGCCGGCCCACCACGGAGGGGGCACAATGCGCCCTCGAACCCGGGATCCTGAACCACAGCCCCGCTCGAGGAATGGACCGGGCCCCGGTGCCCGGAGCCGCTCACCCGGCCGAAGAGCCGGTGCAGCCCGGACCGCTACCCGGCGGGAGGGCGCGGCCCCAACAGCCCGCGCTTCCCACACCGGGGGGCCGCCGTTCCCCTCCCCCTCCCGCCGCCCGGCCTCACCTCTCGCCTGCGCCATGGTGCCGGGACAGTCTGCGGAACTATCGCTTCAGCAGCCATAGAGACGCGCCGGCCTAGAGAGCTCGCCGCCCCGGACGCGCTGGGAGGAGGACGGGCTGCGGCGGAAGCCGCGCGGGGTGCGGAGGGACCAGCCTGGGAAAGCCGGTCCTAGAGCGGGTTCTGGAAACCGCAGCTTCCGGTCGGCTGGGGAGGCGGAGTCGGGGCGGCCGAGCGTTTCCTGCTGCGGATTGCTGGCGGTGCAAAGGGACTCGGACCAGGGAAAGTATCTTAAAATGCTCCTGGTTATGCCTTTGTATGAAAACCGTTAGAGAAGCTCTGAGGACTCGGACTCCGGTAACTCGCACCTCCGTCACGGCCTCCCATTTGCTACCTCTTGGATAAATATAGTATACATTATATACTTCTTGGAGGTTTTCTGTCTGACTTTGTGATTCTTATTGTCACAGTCTAGCCTACATAGTTACGACATGAATTTCGGACATATTAACAGGCACTTCAACCCTATAATGGTTACTGTGAATACAGGGTGTTAATTATGGTGAGATGACTCATGTTTAAAATATGTGTGCTGATGTGGGATTGGCGGCACATGTCCATCCCAACATTTGAGAGGCCTAGACAGGAGAAATTTGCGTTCCAGGGTCAGTCTGAGCCACATAGTGAGACGCTGTGTCAGGCACACATAAAAGGGTACTGATTTTTTTAAAACTACAGAAATAGCATCCGCGTGTACAGTAACAGGTATATGAGATTCTGAAATACCCAATAACTTCCACCTTTAGTAGCATAATTTTTTCTGAAAATCCTCTTTGGAGAGTTGTGAGGTGCATGTTATAAACCATTCTATCGGTATTGGACATATGTAGAAATATAGCGCACCTCTTAACATGACTGGAAAGCCCTATTCCTTATTAATATATATATTAATATGGTGTAGGTGCCCAGGACTGACTTTTTCTAAAGCAGTTAGGGCTCCTACATGCTGGGCAAACAAAGTAGAACTAAGCTATGCTCTCAGCTCCAGCATTGACTGTAGAGTTTGACATTTCACTTACCTCATTTTTGAATAGTATTAGGCCTTTACTTGACTGTCTCACTGTCTTACTGAGGCTAATTACCTTTTCCTGTGATTGGTATAGTTCATACTGGTGGAATTATTCAGTTTCTTTCTCTACATGTATTCGAGTACACAGATACAAAACTCAAGTCTTGTATTTCAAAGATTAAAATATTCTATTATAATCTTCTTGCTTTACAACTACGGCTTTATGTAGTTTCTATCTTGAGTATCATTGTGGATTAATATATTTGTAAGAGGTAAATTACTTTATTAAGGTCACACCGCTATATTTTGTGGATCAAAGACTCAAAGCAAGGTGGACTGATGTACATTAAATTCCAAACAAGCTTGCTTTGGTTTAGCACAAACTTTTGATGTATCTTCACTAAGTACTACCATTTCTTTAAAAATCTGTTCTCTTCTACACATTCTGAATTGTCTGAATAACTGTAACAGATTTGCTGATTTCAGAGTTGTAATGTGTATTCTTCTTTCTCAGCTTTTTCTCTGTACCGATTGAAATCTTCTTAAAAGCCTATTCATGGCCAGAAAGGTTTCAAATGAAGGGAAATCAAACCACAGACAAGAGACCACTATTACTGTCCCACCTGGAGCAGCTAATGAAACAGACGCATCATGATCATGACCTTCAAAGCACTGGATGGAGCAGGCTTTCTTGGACCACCAGCCTCCAAATCATGACACAGCTAGTTTGTTTTGTTTGTATGTTTTTTAACTTAATCCATAACTATTGATCTATATGCTGCCCCAAGGCTCGTTTCCCTCATCTATGTTTCCTCTGTGTCTGGCTGGCTGCCACTCCTACACATACATGCGCACGCACGCACGCACGCACGCACGCACGCACTGGCTAGTGGCTGACTGACTCCCCTCTTCTCTCTGCCCATCAACCCCATCTGTCCCTCCTCTGCCTAGCTATTTATTAGACCATCTAGCTTTTTATTAGACCAATCAGGTGCCTTAGGCGGGCAAGGTGAAACAGCAGCACACCTTTACATAGTTAAACAAATATTCTGCAACACATCTTTACATAATTAAATATTCTATGCCACAACAACTAGACATTAGAGAGTGTTGAGGGCCATGGGAGGATACAGCAAATGACGACGAGTATTTTACAGGTCCCGACCACATGAATGACTCTGTGCTGGGGAACCCCATTAAGCAAAGTCCATGGAGTCGTCCCACTAAACACCATTCATGATATGACCCCACTAGGCAAAGCAGTGGGGTGACTCACTGTGGACAGCGGTGAGTTGTTTTCTGTATAATGTTCTCATGTGCCACACCTCATCTCCCTAAAAGAATAGCTCTAGGGTCTTTCCACAGCTCTTTGGTAGTGTTTTACATCTATGGGCACACTTATAGTTGTAGATAGTCAACTATAGATGTATAGAAATAATAGCAGATTATTCTTCTTTACTGACACAGTAAAAGTAATAGTATTTTTAGTCTCAAAGACCACTAATTTTAGGGTTCAAAACACATTCGGACAGACTAAATTCCTGCAGAATATACACAAAGACTAGTTCCCAGGTGTTGTTTATTGCTAAATCAAGGCCAGGCTGTTTTGAGACACACACCCCTTGCGATAGTTGACTTTCTGCACGTACCTGACCACTCAAGGTTCAACCTGTTGTTATTGATATGTCCTGAATTTCAGTGTCATTCTTTGTTTGGGAAAAGTTACATGCAAACACTGGCCAAGCATTTACACTGGCCAGTCTTTGTGACCTTACTAGCCTGGAAAAAACTATATGACTTCGTGTTATGAGAATGGGTCAGGCCCAAAAATGTAGCATATAATTGTTCAGCGTTTGGCTAAGGAGAGGCAGCAATGTGGGAAGAAGAGAAAAATGAGTATGTATGAATGTGCAAAAGCAACAGCAATGTAGGGATAAAGCTATGCAGAATGCAAGCATACGTGTGCTGAGTGAGAGGTAAAGAAGCAGCCTAAAGAGAGTGTGAGAGAAAATGAGCAAAGAGTGAGTGAATGATGTACAAGTATGTATGTGTGCGAGAGATAAAGCTATGTGAGAGCTGTTGATATGTGTAGGAACTGTGCAGAGAACTGTGTGAGTGTGTGTAAGAACAATGTAAAATGCTATATGGTGAGAGCTGTGTCTATGAGATGAATAGCTATGGCTGTGTGGAGATTTGTAACTGTGGAGGCAGGAAGATGAAACTGTATAAAAGGAGATGTAGAAGAGAATGCATATAAAAGAAAGATGTGTAAACATGTGAGAGTAGATGTAACTGTAGAGATGTATGTCCATAAGTACGTAAAGAAAGATATGTAGTTATATGTACAGAATGCAGAACGAGTCAGAGACCATTTTTAAGAAGTAAAAGAGAAAGTTACCATCAGAGATGTATAGGTTTCCTTATTTTACCAGTCAGATAGGTTGTGATTATCCCAGATAAAAAGTTTCTTATCCAGTCCCTTCTCCACTCTGAGGCATTCCGATTACTGCTCTGAAGTGGATCGTGGGAGCTGGTTTCTCAGGGTCTGAGTTAAGACAGGTGGCGATGGTGCTGAAAGGTACAAGTGAGGTCAGGGTGCTCATCCCCTGGAGATGTTTCTAGGCCGAATCACAGCAGCCAGCCCGATCTAAGCCTGAAGTCCTTTGGGCTGAAGAGATAGAGCGAGCATCAAGCCCCCAGTAGAGATGCCAGTGGAGCTGGAGTTTACAGAGCAACAACAATCCTGGGCTGTGGAACTGAAATGAGGGCTTGCTTACCAGAGTGTGGCTGACCCCAGTGCAGCAGCACTCCAGGCTTCAGCCAACACAGATGATGTCCCGTGTCCCATACCCATACCCAGCCTCTATCCTCTAGCATCTCCCGAGACCAAGAGATGCAATTAAGAGCAGAAAATGTTCTTTAGCTATGGATTCTGTTGATGATATTCAAATTGTCCAATCATAGTCCTTGTAGGTCTTCACCTTTTCAAATATACATTAGCTTTGTGAAGAATTTTTATTTCTGACAACAAAAGGTGATGTGAGAATGCCTTTCTGTATGCTGTGAATATCAATCTTTAAATAAAGAGCTGTTTTGGGCCATGACAGGCACCATAGAAGAAATAGGAGGAGAAATCAGAGCATAGGTAGGAGAAGCAGGGCCGAGTCAGGCAGATCAAGCAAGCTGCCCAAGGAGCAACATGTAAAGAACACAGGTGAGCCACGGGCCATGTGGCAGACAGATGAATAGAAATGGGTTGATTTAAGGTATAAGAGCAAGCTAGCAATGTGCTTGAGCCATAGGCCAAACAGCATAAAGTTAATATAAGTGTCTGAGTCATTTCTGCGGAAGGGCCGTAGCAGCGGGCGGCTGGGTAGCTAAGGGGTCTGCGGCGGCAGGTCTGTGGTCTGCGGCGGCAGGTCTGTGGGTCTGGGCCTCTGGCCGACTGGGACCGAGAAACCCCCCCAGCAACAAAAAGGTTCCAAACAAATCTTTAGTGTTTGTTTTTGTTTCCTGTCCTAATCAACATGAAAGGAACCGTGACTGGTGGTGAACAGTGATATGCATGTGTGTACACACATGCACGGTGACCACAAAATAGTGGATAAAATACTATTGGGCAGGTCACTTTTATTGTATCTTTGGTTCACAAATCATACTACTAAATTTTTGTTTTGTTTTGGTTTTGTTTTCAAGAAAGGATTTTGCCATGTAGCTCTGGCTGTCCTAGAACTCACTCTGTAGACCAGTCTGATCTCAAACTCAGAGATCCGTTTACCTCTGTCTCCTGAGTGCATGTGCCGCCACCACCGCCCAGCCAGAATCCTATCGTATTCATTGTCCAAAAGACATTCTATTCCATTTACATAAACCTAATACCCCTGTCCTAACCCAATTAGCCCAAGAACATTAGGGGCAAGTCTATAAAACTAAAGTATGTAGAAAGAGGTTTCTGGCCAGCCTAGCCCCACAGTTCAGACCTGCCCGCTGCTGCTTATCTGGACCAGCAATCCTAAAATCCCAAAGAAAGACACAGATGCTTATATTAATTTCATGCTGTTTGGCCTATGGCTCAAGTATATTGCTAGCTAGCTCTTTCATCTTAATTCAACTCATTTCCATTAATCTGTCCTGCCATGTGGCCCATGGCTCACCTATGTTACCTTACAAGTTGATTCTTGGATGGCTGCATAGAGTCTCTGTCTTACTCTGCCCTCCTTCCTCTATCTATGCTCTATTTTCCCTGTCTACTTCTAAGATGCCTGCCATTGGCCAAAACAGTCCCTTTATTTCATGGCATACAGAAAGACATTGCCACATCAACACACAGTGGGACACAGAATGGGTTAGAGGTAAAAGCCATGTGGCACAACATAGATTAATAAAACTATAGACTGATTTAAGGTATTTAAGTTAGGAACAAGCCCAAGCTAAATGCCAAGCTTTCGTAACTAATAAGAAGCCTCTGTGTTGTATGAGGTTTCTGGCCCGGACTTTTGGGCCTAGCCTCCAGATTTAGACACGCAGACTTGCAGAGACACACAGATGCTTTCAATAGTTTTTGGCTGATCAGCCTCAGGCCCAGGCATACAACTTGCTAGCTCTCTACCCTTCATCTAACCCGTGATTCTTCCTGTTCAGCCATGTGGCTCGGTACCTTTTCTTAGAGCAGCATAGTTGTCCTTTGCTTCTTCCGACTTCTTACTGGAGTTCTGCTCTGTGCTTCCTGTTCTCAAGAGTTTTCTTAGTCTGGTAGCCCGCCCACACTTCCTGCCTGCCTTTGGCCAATCAGTGCTTTTTATTAAACCAGTGGGTGGGACAATTATTTACCAAGAAACAACACAATCCCCTTACATATCCCCTTTTCTCTTTTTAAAACAAAAAGAACTCCAAATCTAATATTCTTTCCCCCCCTTATTTATAACAACTTATAAACAACACTGTAAATAAACACAAACATCCATAATCCATGTTTTGGGAATGTGGGCATCATTCTCTAGGCTACTTCCTGCTGAATGGGGACGCAGACAATCTCATGGGAATCCAAAGAAAAATGTAGGATTATGGACAAGTCTTCAGTGGAGTAATCTGTAAGGCTGGGTTATCTCAGCCAGTCTCCTGGAAATTGTTCTGGATACAGAGCACGGGAAACTTCAACAGAGGTGCTCTGAAATGCTGAATCATCTGGGCCATCCATTTCCATTGGAGATTTTTCAGGGGATTTCCTCTATCAAACTTTATGTTCTTTATCCAGGAATAAATCCACAGCCTCTCATTTTCTGTGAAAATAAAAGAAAAACCTCTTCTCCAAATTAGTGTATCTCTGCATTTCAATTTTAAAGTAAACTCATTTACAAAATATATAGGTTGAATTACACCAACAGCATTTATAATCAACTGTCTCTTAGCAGCTTTTACTAAGTCATTTTCAATCAAAAAGCTTAAAGATAAGACAATAATATACAGTATCCGGACATTCTTTGTATTTTCCATCTTTATGTGGCTTATTTATTTACATATTTTACTCTATTTCTTTTTTAAGAGCTTTCTCTACCTTTTCTTTCTCTAAGCCTATGTATCTATATTTTCAACACACTCTAAACCACTTAAACTTTTTTTTACAAAAAAAATGTCTTTGCTGTATATTTATTTCTTAACTTTTTCTGTCTCTGACCACACCTTTGCTTGGCTAGGGTGATCGGCTCCATCCAGATTCTTGTATTTCTTTCTGTTTCTAAGCACACCTTTAATCTGCCAGGGATTCTTCTATTTCTTTCAATTTCTGAACACAACTTTAATCTGCCAAAGTTCAAGGTTGGTAGGATGGGTGGATGGCTCCATCCAGCTCCTAGTCTAATTTCATAGAATTTATCTTTTTAACCCAGTACTCTGGGGAATTTTAGGGCCCATATAATTATCAAGTAAAGCTTTGCCATCTGCTGCTCATTAACTCCATTTAAGTATTAGGCAGCAGGGTCTCTTAAAAAACTCACAAGTATTTTGCCTCTAAGGCTGAATCAGGAAGCCTCTCTTAAAAGAAAGCCTCCTCTCTTAAAACCAAGTCTCAGTTTGCCTCCGGCAAACTAGGCTGATCCAAGAAAATATCACCACTAAGAAGCCATCTTTGACTCTATTCTTTTTGTCCTTATCAACAGAAACCTTAAATACGTCATTTACAATGTTTTGCTTACATCTAGGCTCTTGTGAGACTTCAGGAACAAGCCATTTTACACCTTAAACTGCACTCCAAAAGCCTGCCATTGTAGCTCAAGCCCATGTGCCTCACTAGGGTGTCTCTGTACCACGCTCACGTGGGAGACACAATTCAGAGGCTGCTTTGGGCTCTAGACCATTTTTAAAGCTTTCTATGGCTTTATGTGGGCATATTTGACCCACGTTGGGCTGCCATTTGTAGTAAGAGGTTTCTGGCCCGGACTTTTGAGCCTAACCTCAGGGTTTAGGACCCACAGTCCCTCAGTCCCACACAGATGCTTTCAATAATTTTAGGTTGATAAGTCTAAGGCCCAGGCATACAACTTGCTAGCTCTCTACCCTTCATGACCTCTGTGATATTATTTGGGAGCTGACTGGTAGGACATCCTAAACTTGGCAGAAATATTTCTTGTTAACTTTGTAGCTATCTTTGTGTTTATTGTTCCAACTGAATTGTTGAAGTAGATACAGTCTGAGTTATTTTTACTTCTACACTCTGCATTATTTAAAGATTTAGTGGAAAATATTCATTTAGTATATTACACATGTACTTTACTTACAGCAGTATTTAACACATGAAGCACAAATCAAATGTATTGATTACTCAAGGCATCAAGCAGCGATTGCTCTTATTTAAGATTCTAATGATAATTCTGATCATAATAGTGAACTGCAGTATTTCCCTTGGTCCTACTTATTTCTATTTCTGTTTAAGCTTGAGTCATTGTGAAGTCTATTAAGGGAAGCTCAGTATCTCCATAATAAAAAGATATTGTATCGCTATATTATAAAACAATTAAATAGTTTCTAATCATTGGCAATACAAGTATAAACTTAAAGGAAAAAGTGTGTAAATAGCTAAAACTTAATGGGGTTATTAAGTTCAAATGTGTGGTAGGTGATTAATAACTTATTAAATATTATGATGTTTATAGTATACAATTGGCAATATTCAAAGGTTGGTAAAAATGGCTTGCTGGTAAATGCACTTGCTACATAAACCTTGCAACTGAATTTGTCAAAAAGTCAAAGGAGGTAACGAACTGCACAAAAGTTGTCCTCTGACCCCACTACCATTTGCAAGAACAGTACTAGCTCTTCAATGCTAGGCTGTCTCTCCACTTCCAGACCCAAGTGAGTTTTTGATATCAAAACTTTGGCATTTCAAGTTGTACTATTTTTATTCATCAATCCATCTTAACCTCAGTTCTAAGATAATGATGGCTTATGTTTATGAATTTGGATGAGCGCTAACAGAAAAAACAAAAATCACAATCTTAAATTCTTAAAGTTTAATAAGTTCTATAATGACCTAAACCAACCCCATCCTATCCTCCATGCCTTGTCTTAACAGCCAACCTGTTGTTAACATTCTTTTAAGCTTCAGGTATAAAAATCATGACAAGGTATGTTTGAAGTTCACCTTTATATAGTACCTTTGGAAAGCAGATTTCAAGATATATTCATGTTATGAATAACATTTAACCTGAACAGGAAACAAATTGCATCAACATTTTTGCTGTTGTTTTCCTGTGGAAGAGTGACTGGCTCCTAGGCTCCATCATTGCTCTGGTATCCCCTTATCCCTAGGGCTTTCATCCTTATCAGAGAGGAGTAATCAACCAACCCATGTGGTCTTTTCACAAGCTCGGGTAGATACCCCCAGTGTGGTCAAAGAGTTCAGTGTTGGGAAGTGTCAATCTTTATCCAAAAGAAAATACAAGTGTTAGCCTTTGACCTTCAGAATTTCACCTCTGTGGACCATACAAGCAATCTGGTTCAAGTTAACAGTGAACTGGACTCAGTCAAGCCAAAGGGGGCATGACTGGCGAGTGTCACCAGCTGTAACCCTAGCTAGGACACAAGTAAAAACACAAATCAGAGAGACCATCATGACCAAGGCTTTTCCCCCTGAGGGTTTTATATTCTATGTTGGCCAAACATTTGCTTGACAACCTTGAATTTGTGATCTTCCTGCCCCACTTGTCCAAATGCTAAGATTACGTCTGTGTGCCATCATGAACAGTATATACAATGCTGGGGACAGAACCCAAGGCCTCATACATGCTACACAAATTCTCTACCCATCGATACATATGTCCTCCCTGTCCTTAAAGAAAATCACCTATGCAGACAAAAATAAATGTGCTGAATATAAACGATTCCCCTTCTTCCAGTCCTTGGCTAGTTCCTGTCCCCTGGGAACTTTCTCATCCATTAGTCAGTATTAGAGAAATATATGAGAAATAAAAGTATACCCCTAATGTGCAGTAATTCACCAAAATCCAAATAACTGTTTATGGGTCAAATACAGCTGAGGAGAAGTCTGAAGTGGGAGGGCTCTATGCTGTAAGCTTTGTGCTAGACAACAGAGAATGTGAAAAAATCAAGCTGGAATGCCCTCCAGTGTTATCAGATACTGTAATTTTTTTCCCTGAAGGAGCTTGAAATTCAGGTATAAATATCAAATCTCCAGGTTTTAAATGGCATAATGTGGATGTTAGCTTTAATTGTTCCAGATAGTAAGGTTCATTACCTAGAAATCTGTATCAACACTTGATATGGGAATGTCTTTCAGTATGCTATGTTTATCAATCTTAAAGGAGCTGTTTTGGCCCATGACAGGCACCATAGAAAAAATTGGTGGGGAATCAGAATAGGTAGGAAAGGAAGGTGGGGGTCAAACAGACTGAGCCAGCCACCCAAGAAGCATGTAAGGAGCACAGGTGAGCCACAGGCCATGTGGCAGACAGATTAATGGAAATGGGTTGAGTTAAGATGAGAGAACTAGATAGCAATGTGCCTAAGCCATAGGCCAAACAACATGAACTTAATATAAGTGACTGAATCATTTCTGGGGGCCTGAACAGTGGCGGGTGGCTAAGGGGTCTGGGGCTGCAGGTCTGTGGGTCTGGACTTCTGGCCGCCCGGGACAAGAAACCTCAATGCTGAATAGCTAACGAGCAGAAAGTATTGTGTTTTATGATAAATGTCAATGTTTAACATTTTGTGGGATTTTAGAAGCCTTTATTCAAATGATAATTATCTTATACTCTTAATCTAACTTGCATTACAATTTCAATCTAAGTGCTGCTAAATTTTTTCTAAAAGATCAAACAAATAAATGGACAGAGTTTTATTTGTCATGTTTAATAGAATGAGAAATGTGCTACAGAATTGCTTTCATATCTCCATGGCAGTCAGGTGAGGTATGAGGCTCTCATCCACATCCACGCAGCCAATGACTGACCCCCAACTAAATAGCTACGTACATGTATAGTGCTTTCATCTCTTTTCCATGCTTAGTATTCAGGAGCAGCTTCCTCTAAGATTCCAGCTCTAGGTTTCGTCCACTGCTCTAGTGAGGTTCACCTTTACCCCGTGGGTTGTTTTGGTTGGTCCCCCACGAAGGCCAGCTATGAAAATCTGAGGCTTGGGCACAGAACTGCTGCCTTCTCCCTTGGACTGGGTGCTGACATCTTTCAAAGGGTACACTTGTGAGGAGTTTTCTCTTCTCATGTGACTAAGGTCAGTTTGCACGGAGTGAGTAATTTTCTGGCGTAAATTAGCCTATATCAAAAGAGAAAACTGGGATTAATATTTCTCTAAAATATAAATAATGTAAAAAACCAGGCATTAGTTAATATTTTCCTAATCTACAAACAAACACTACATTTCTATGGTGGTGATGATGCTGATGGTGAGTATGATGAATATGAGGATGTCTATGATATGACTGTGGGTGTGCATGCCATGGTGTGCTCCTGGGACTCAAAGGGAAGCTCCTGCTATTAATTCGCATTTTCTGTAATAGGTCCAGGGGACTGGACTTAGCAGCTTGCATGACAATTCTGAATTATCCTGATGGACCAAATTCCTCATTTTTTTCTATAAAACATTGGAACACACACACAAAAAAAGATAAAATCAAGAACAGAATAAGAAATTAAGAATTCTTTATGAAGTAGGATAACATGTGAAATGCTGAAAATGAGCCCAAGGAAGAGACACAAGATATTAAACTGAAAGATTTATAAAACTTTGACTTTTTAAAATCATACTTGTTTTGGTTTATAAATGAAAAAATAAGATTTATAGTGAATTTTTAAAGCGAGCTTCATAGGGTGCTATGCTGTTGATATAAAAATGTTTTCGGGCATACAATCTTAATTTCTGCTTCCTCTCTCTATGGATGACTAGTAACATGAGTTTAAATAGGCTGTAACCATGGAGGACAAGGATTGGAAGGTCTGACTCGGTGGCTGCTGGGTTGGATAGGACATGGAAAACTCTGATTCAGTCTCAGTCCCACAGGACATGGGAGAGGACACGAACTAAGAAGATTCTGGAAAAGGATTAAAAAAATCGATGGGTACTAAAGCATATGAGAAGGAGGATAGACCGTAAAGCATCCAAACCTCTTCCCACAAATGCCCAGCATACTGTCTACATTAATACAACTTGATCTTCTCATTTCAGGTAGCATAATTTTACTATTCCTAGAGACAAATATTTTTGTGCTAGGGTTAGAACTCAGGGCACCCCACATACTAGCCAAGCGCTCCACCACTGATTTCTACCCTTAGCCCTGATCAAACAAGTTCTTTTTTCCTTTTCAGGAAAAGCCTCGAACTCGTGATCCTACTACTGCTTCTGCCTCCTTCAGCAAATCCTACCAGCGTGCCTCACCCCAACCAGCACAAGTTCATACACTGTCTGTCCATTTCAAGACATTCTGAAAGATGCATTAGCTTGTCGATGGTAAGCATCAACACGCAGCGATGCCCTAAGATTCTTGTATCCTTTGCCTTAAAATATTTCACCGCACCACTCTACCAACACTGGTGTTTTCTACCCAATCTTATTTAAATACCCATCTTGTTTCTGCCCAAACTTGGGCACTAAAAGATCTGTCTTAACACACTCCAAGTTCTCAATACATTCTAAATTTATTATTTCCCCTCTGAGTAACAGCCAAATGTTGGTTGAGGAGAATTTCCCCATATATGTCTTTGCTGCTGTGTCAGCCAGGCCAGTTAGCTTCTGGTAAGTTCCATGGCTTCACCTCCCATTTCAAGCTGGTACACTGGGGTTGCAGCTGGCTGTGCCACATTTATGTGTCTATGTAGGTCTGGGGCACCAGTCTCTGAGCTTTAGGCTGTGTCAACAAGAGCCTTCCCTTGCTGGGCAGCCATATCCACAGCTCTCCTTGTCTGCATTTTAACACTGCCATGCAAGCTTTCTGTTCCTACTGAGTAAGCTTCGTTTACTTCACACATGATTTCAGTGAACAGTGAATAAAAGGCTACTGGCATAAATGTCAAATCAGATATATACTATAAAATCCCCCTCCTTTGTTTCTGTTGGGTGGTCTGTGATTTTGATGAGAAAGTAACTAATTACTAACTTCTATAGTACATGATACTAATATATTAAACATCTGTGGTCTTAAATGATAAGAAAAGAAAAAGAGGCAAGTGGAGAATTCTAATCTAACAGGACATGGGCTTCAAAGACAGCTTTAAGGTCAGCACCTGTTACGGTTAAAGTGACCCCGAGTCCTCAGGATGACAGAGAAAGCCCAGTGTCTAACAGAATGGGCGAAGGCACGGAGTACATAACTGTAATCCCAATCTCAGGAGGCTGAGATTAAGGCAGGAGCATGTTGAATTCCAGGCCAGCCTGGGCTACACAGAAGGAACCATCTTAAATGGTGCAGGGATGCTGCAGCATCTATGATTTGACAGGAAGGTTAAAAAAGAAGTTGGAGGTAAAAGGTTTGCTGTTGCTGTTTTTGTTTTCTGGTACCGTGGATTAACTTGGGGTTGCTAGGCAACTGCTCTACCGCTAAGCCATATATGCAGCATTTAATATACAACACAACGACAGTTCTCTCTCTCTCTCTCTCTCTCTCTCTCTCTCTCTCTCTCTCTCTCTCTCTCTCTCTCTCTCTCTCTCTCCCCCCCCCCCTCTCTCTCTCACACACACACACACCCCATGAACTCATCATTTAACCTAGACAGGCCTCAGACCTCCAAGCAGCTGGAAGAGCATGATTGGACCACCAGAGCTGGGGGAAGACACTCTTGTATATTTAAGATTTATTCTGTTTTTATTTATGTGTATGCACCTGTGTAGGAGTGTTTAAGGGCTTGCAAAAGCCAGAAGAGTGTGTCAGATCTGGCAATGTGAGCTGCCCAAGTGGGTGCCTGGAAATAACCTAGGTCCCCTGAAAGAATATCAAGTGCTCTTAACAACCTAGTCATCTCTTCAGCCCAGAAAATGATTTTCAATCTATGAAGTAAACAGTAAGCCTCTTTGTTTAGTAACTGCCTGGTGTTACTACAAGTGGGCTGGCTCATGCTTCCATACTTCTGTACAGGCTGAAAATCAGAAGACAGCCTTACAGTGTATGAAGCCAGCAAGTTACAAATTATGCTAATTACTTTTATGTCAGCAAAGAACCAGAGAACTTAATGACTTTTATGTAAACAGTTTAACTTACCAACTCTATGGGTAACAACATCAAAATTCCCCACCTCCAAACAATTTAGAAAATACTGATACAAACCAGTTTTATGGCCTTTCTTCTCAGTTCCCACTCATTCCATTCATATGACCGCACAGTAGTTGGTGGCAGTATGTGTGTATCTGTCTGTGTACTGTGTTCACACTTCGTAATCGGTTTTATATAATGCCTGTCAACATCTCTCATCTAAAGAAATAGAAGTTTGTAGTTAGTACTTATAAAGAATAAGCAATATATATAGATAACTGAAATTATTTAGGTAAAACTGCCCAAAAAGACCAGCAAAGTATTTTAGGAACATGGAATATACTTGTAAATGCCAGCAAAGAAAAGCTTATAATCAGCAAGCCAAATACAATTGTACTTCTGCGTGGTCTGGCTTTATGCATGGCTTTGTGAACTTAATATGGGAGGGTATTTTGGAAGGGGAAAGCATAACTCATTACCAAATATTCAAATATCTTTTCCTACTCCCTACAATTCATAGTAATGTAAGTTGAAATAGAAATTATAGCTAGCAATTAAAAATTAGATATAAATCCCATTTATTTAATCCTCTAGCATTTTGAACTTCAACTATGTTTTGAAGTTAAACTATGCATCCATACCAGATCTTTGTTTTTTATCTTTGTTTGAATAGACTGATTTTCTCCAAGAACACTGATATTAATTAAGTATTAGTAATTGCAGGCTAAAGAACAATTGATTATGCTATGTTTGGTGTTGTTAGAGAAAGGAGAATTCAGATCACAGTGGGGAGGGGGTAAGAGACAATAAGTCCCCATCTCTGAGGTGCTCACTACTACCTAATACAGGTTATAATTTCCTATGGTGTGGGGAGGGTGGGATAAAGAACATAATGAAAAGGTAATTAACACCATTGTACAACAGAAGTAAATGGTAGTTAAATAAGACAGGAAGGGATGAGAGAGGGAGAAAGCCCAGGTTCCCCAGGTAACTGAAGGTCAAACAGCACAAAGGGAGAACCAAACCCAGTACACAGAGAAAAATATTTCAGTAGAAAGCTCTGCACTGCCTCCAGAGGACACACCTCTGTGTACCTGAGTCTAACCTCTCAGTGTCCTTAGCCATCATCTTACACTGCTGACTGTACCTGACAGAGGAAGGACACAGGGAAAGTCTCTTTATCTGCTCTTTCCCTCCGTGGAGAAACAAATCCATTTGGCTGTATTTGCACATAGAAGGCAGAATGTGTCTGGTAGGAGTCTTCCTCCTTTTGGTGAGGAGGGGTTTGGCACAAGGTCACACCCTACAACCAGTCTCACTGCAGACCTGCGGCCAGTCCTCCAGCCTGGCCTACCACTCCTAGCTAAGGACGTCATTTAAAGCTGTGGTGAATCTGCCTCCATGATTGATGAACTGATTATACTCCATAACACATACTCATGGTTATATCTTCATGAGAATCATGAGTTTACCCATTTGAAAAACTCTTTTAACAAAAGAAGATCTGGGCCAGTAGAACAAGTTGGGAATCCGTATATTATTAACTCATTGTTTTCTGACATTTAAAAGTCATGGCTGGGAATTAGCAGTAAAAAGATAAAGCAACAATAAAAACAACTGTGTCTATCTTGACTGCCAGGCCAATATAAAGAGAGAGAGCTCAAAATTCAGAGTAAGTGGATAATATTTTTCTAATTTATATGAAAGTTTTTATTAAAATTTTCCTCTTATAAGTTTTTGAACAATTGGTTCCTGCCGTATCTTTTCTAAATTAGAACTCTGTACAAATCTCATTGAGCACAAGATCACATATGTTAAACTTAAGATCACAATCTTGTAATAGTCACAAAAAAAGAACTGATCATTTTTGAGAGCCATTGACTTGAGAAAAGTCAATGATAACTTTAAGAATGAACATATCAATTTAGGGCAATAAATAGCTTTAAGGCTTTTTTGATAATTTTCATAACTCCAAAATTAAATATTAATAAAATATTATAATTTATATATGTACATAAATACATATATATTTACACACTTTTAAAAGATTTTAAAAGATTTTGGTTGTGTGCACGTGTGCATGTGTGTATGTGTGTGTGCGTGTGTTAACACACCTCATTGAGCACTGCAGGAGCAGAGTGCCCCAGGAGGCCAGAAGAGGATGTTGGGTCTCTTGAAACTGGAGCCATCTGCAATACTGAGCTGTCAGACAAAGGTGCCGGAGAAATACTCAAGCCCTCTGTGACAGAAGGCAATAAGGGCTCCTAGCTGCCAACAGATCTCTCTAACTCCTTTAAACAGCTTTTTTTTTTTTAAATCTGAAAGACTCATACACATGTTTGTAAGAAAGAAAAGTACATTTTAAAGTGCTATATAAATGCTCAACTAAAAATAGACAAAAATAAAACACTGGAATTAAAAATGGAAATTGTCGTACATGAGCAAGCTGGCAAACAACTTTAAGCTAAATAAGGATGCTAGGTGGAATCAGAAAATACTTAGACTGTGAAGAGAATGCTGTGTCTGTAACCGAGTCAGTGCAGCTGATACATTCCTAAAGCACACAGATTAAAGAGCCAAGCTGTTCTCAAAAGAAGCCGGAAAGCAAGAATAACAAAATAAAGGAAGTACACGAGGGGAAGTGATAAAGGCTGCAGCATGAGATGGAAACGGAAGCCCTTGTGAGACAGTTCGACAGTTCCCTGAGAACAGACTGAGACAGCAACCCAACAAAAGTAAATAATAAGACAAGACAGGAGCCGGCAAGATGAATCAAATATAGAGAGAGGCTAAGTTAAGTAATGTATGGAATTGCAAAGCAGCATAATAGATGGATAGGCAGAGGATTGTGGTTCCAGGAAGCATGGGCTACATGAGACCCTGTCACAAAACAATCCACACAAGCACAAAGGGAGACAGAAAAGGCCAAACATGGCAGCATACATCTTTAATCCCAGCATTTGGGGGATAGACCTCTGTGAGTTCAAGGCTAGCATGTTTTACATAGCAAATTCCAGGACAGCCAAGGCTACCAAATGAGGCCATGTTTCAAAAACCAAAACCAACCAAAATAAGCTGGGGCAAAAGATCATGTAGAGATGAAGATTATCATGAAAATAAGTTGAATAAATTCCTAGAAAAGCAAAACTCATTAAATCTGATACAAAAAATAAGTAGAAGACCATACCTAAAAACATCTTATTAAGTTAGTTATATGAATATATATTAAATTTAACAAAACTGGGCAATGTTAATTTTATATAAAGTTGCTTAATCTTATAAGTAAATTAATATACAATAATTTAGATACGGCAGATTATGGAGTAAAAGCTGAATTATCTCCCAACAGATGTAAAAACAATTTTATATTATCTCAGCAAATGATCTAAAGGGGACTTTTAATCTGACAAAAATCCGGGGGGGGGGGGGGGCGTCCTATAACAAACTACATCATGGAAAAAGTACCCCAGCAAGACAGTGACACCCACTTCAACCACTTCTGTTCAGAACTGTACTAAGGCTGCTTGTCAATGTAGTAAAATCAAAAACAAGGAGGTGTAAGATAAATACCGGCTTACACAACACGGCCCACAACATGGCCCAGCACCTGCTCTATCCCTGGCTGCTAATGACTGAGGCGCGTCATTTGCTTCCACCCCCCTTGGTTTCCTGTCCAGTTTTTACTTCCACTAAAAGAGCTGAGACATCTAATTAATTCTTAATTTTAAAATTAAGTGAAAGATTTGCTGAGCTGATGTCAGGCCAGAACATCACACTTGCCAGACTGCCTTAAAAACAAGAGAATGTTTGCAGAGTTTGGGCAGAATACTGTCTTCACATTCCAACAGGTATTTCCTCGACCACATGTCACGCTCTTCACATTTATCTTCTGGGAAAAGGTCCAGTTAGTGACATATAAACAGCTGCCCTTTGTCTAGTAGAATAAGAGGCATTAGCAGATTGGTATCTTATGCATTATGTATTTTGTAATCAAAGCTGTAACAGTATGATATGGCTAAGAATAAAGACTCTGCACTGCGCTTCCCAAATAAGCTGTGTCTTTGCTGTTCTTAATTTTGATGGGAGTCCATGGTCTCCTTGACCCAGTCTTTCACAGAGGAACAATAAATATCATTGATTAAGGGAAAATGAAGAAAATGAGAAAAGAGAATCTAAACAGGCAATTGTGGTGGTTTTTTCATTGTGACCTTGGAACAGTCTAGAATCACCCGGGAAGGCAGTCTTGATGAAAACATTTCTAGATCAGGTCGGCCTGTAGACGGGTCTATAGATGACCGACTAGGTAAACTGAATGGGGAAGACATCATACCCATATACTGGATGGCACCATTCCCTATGAAAGAGATCCTGAACTATGTTAGAGTGGACAAAGTGAGCTGAGCACTAGCATGTGTGAATGAAAGCTTCTGGAAAGAAGGTGCACTTTCCACTGAGCCTTCATTTCTGATTAGCTGGGCAGCACTTAAATGATTCTGGAGAATTTGGAACATTACTAGTTCATAGCCAAATTATCTCGGGCCATCTTTAGCTTTCCTAATAAGCATTTATCACCCTCGTCTATATGTGAGCTAACATCTTTGTGATAGTTAATTAGATAAAGTTGTTGGGATGCACAAATACACACCTCTCACCAACCAAAAGGCTGAATGTCACTAGATATCATGTGAGGCCCAGAGCAGAGAAACTCCCATTTTACTTTAATCCACCAGCTGCATTCTACCAATGTATGTGAAAAGCACTTCATTTACCACTTTCTTTGTTCTGTAAAACTTCCTGAAACTGCTTCCACACTGGAACATGGAATTTGGGGTAGCAGCCTAAGTCTGTTGTCCTAGACCATGGTCATCCATGTTTGGCTTCAAGATAAACTATCTCCTATTCCCTTTGAGGTTTCTGTTTTTTATTAACATCTATGGTGCCAGAATTTCATCCCAAGAACAATCTACATTTCCCTGGAAAACCTGTGTGTCCAAGCCCTCTCACATTATCTCCTCAGGTAGATTCTGGGGAGTTTTTTCTGGGCTTCCTCAGATCTTTCCTGGTTTGTTTGAGGACTCATTTGTTTATTCTGAACTGGATGCTTAAGGATCCCATTTGGTAGGTAAGTACTGCTTTTTTCTCATTTTTCCCCCAAGTGTTTGGTTTAAGGATCTATTCTGTTTGTCTGCTGTGACAGCATCTTGGTTTCTGACATTGTCATTTACTAGTTTTTAAACCTCTATAGGCATCTTGGTTTGTTAAGCTTGCTTGCAGTTGCCCCTTCCATATAATCTAAGGGGAAAAAGTTTGGGGGGGAAGAACCCTAAGTAGATATTTGGACTCCCCTGACTTTATATTTGATTGTTATACATAATTCAACTTTCAAGTGAAAAAATGAATGAAAATTTAACTATAGATAAGCTGACTTTATGTTTTCCTTTATGGGGAATATTTATTATCTCTAAACTGGTTTGTTTTGTTCACTTAATTAAAAGTCAAAGGCAAGAAATGTTTTGAAAAAAATCACAAACAGGCCCAGCCTGCAGGAATTGGAATATAAAGTCACCTAAAAAGAAATAAGATTGTTGATTTACAAAAATTAATGAGCTTCAAAAACTGTGTTAATAAGAGACATTGTTTTTTAATTTCAAAGCTTTAGAGGACAAACCAGACCAGACGTGGAGACAATTCTGAGAACGATCTCCTTTCTGTGACCTTGTCTTTCCTCCTTCATCTCCTGACAGAGCAACTCTGTCCAGGGAAGACTGGCGTGCCTGTGTTAGGATAACAAGCAGAAAAGACATTCCCATACTCTCTTCTGTACAGGGTGCTTTCCCTTGAGAAGCCGATTTTCACACTTTGATAACCATGTCTCTCCTTAAGCAGTGCTCCTTTAACCTGTGCGTAAGTCTCTATTAAATTGTCTTTATTATCAATTATTATCAATTACCAAAAATTCTTGTTAGCCTCTGTACTAGGTTTGTCAATTTGACATGTTAGAGCCACCTAGGAAGAGGGACCTCAGTGGAGTAAATGCCATTTCAGACTGGTCTGTAGGAAAGGCAATGGGACATTTTCTGGTAATGATTGATGTGAGTGGTGTCACCCTGGGCAGATGGTCACAGCTGTATAAGAGAGCAAGCTAAGCAAGCCATGGGGAGCAAGTCAGTCAGCAGCACTCCTCAGCTTCTCTGATGATGAAAGTAAGCCAAATACACACTTTCCTCCCAAAATTGTTTTCCATCAGTGTTTTATCACAACAATAAAGAGTATGCTAAAGTAGTGTCAAAGTCACGAGTCCAAATTTGTCCTGAGCTGAGGAACTACAGGTGACTAAAAATGACCATGTGGCACTGTTTGGGAAGGTTTGAGAAACTTGAGGGGGAGGAGCTCACTGTACAAAGTCTGTTACCAGGAGTGGACCTTAAGGATTTTTAAATTTTCTTTTTAAATTAAGAAATATTTTGATTATGTGTATGTGCGTCTTTGTGTTGGTATTTGCACCTAAGGACATCTGTTCATAGAAGCAAGGAAAAAGCATCAGGTCCTCCAGAGCAGGAGTTCCAGCAGGCTGTGAGCCACCATGTGGGTGCTGGAACTGAACCCAGGCCTTTCGTGTTTAAAGGATTCAAATGTTTTCAGCTCTTGTAAAAACATTTCTCATTACTCAGACAATGGTTGTTTTCTAATTAGCAAAATTACTATAGGGAAAATGTTTGATACAATAAATAAATTTCCCTAAAATATGTCTTTGGGTTCATGCAACTCCAATTTTAAAAAAGAAAGACTTGGGGACCTGACAAATAATTAAGAAACTTACATGAAGACATTTGAAAATAAAGGCAGCCAACAAAATGTACAGTTTGCATTCTCTGTAGATTTTGCATCTATAGCTTCAGCCAATCAAGGACCAAAACTACTTGGGAAAACTTTATAGCTACTCCAAATTGAGACACTTTCCCCTGGAAAGAAATTCTTAAGACTTCAGGAGGCCAATGAAACTTACAAGACTTGTGTGTTAGTCAGGGTTCTCTAGTCAGAGAACTTATAAAATAACTATCTGCCCACCTCTCTCTCCTCTCCTCTCTCTCTCTCTCCTCTCCTCTTCTCCCTCTCCCTCTCCCTCTCCCTCTCCCTCTCCCTCTCCCTCTCTCTCTCTCTCTCTCTCTCTCTCTCTCTCTCTCTCTCTCTCTCTCTCTCTCTCTCTCTCTCTCTCTCGATTTATATAGATGGGAATTTATTGGAATGACATGCAGGCTGCAGTCCAACAATGGCTAACTGTGAATGGAAAGGTCCAAGAATCTAGTAAGCTGTTCAGTCCCACGAAGCTGGGAGTTTCTGTATGTTCTGGAACCCCAAAGAAGCAGTCTCCAATGCCAATGAAGGAATGGATATGCTGGCAAGGTGAGGGCAAGTAGGTGAAGAATGAACACCCCCTTCCTTCTTCCACAGTCCTCATATAGGCTTCCAGCTGAAGATGAGTCCCAGACTAAAGGTGTGCCTGTGCCTTCCAGCCTCAAGATCTGGATCATAAGTGTGCTGTCCATTTCTGGACTGTAATTCATTCCAGATATAGTTAAGTTGACAACCAAGAACAGCCATAAAGTCAGAAGGTTTACAGAATAATATGATATGATATGATATGATATATGATATGATATGATATATGATATGATAAAGAACAGGGGATAATTGCTAGGAGGAGGAGAGTGTCCAGCATGCAGCTTTCCTGGCTCATCATCTAATACAGAAATGGGTTTTTCTGCTGGGCAGATGAAGACTATCCAATGAACCTAAGTTCCAGGCACACAGCTTACCTCTGTCATAATCCATGCAGAAATGGGCTTTTCAGCAGTGTAACTGCTTTTTCAGTCACTCATGCTCCTCTATGTAACCCCAAAAATGTACCGGTTCAATGAGATAGACATGGGTAAAATCGTTTATTTAGTCTGTGGTTAGTGCCCTATATAGAAAAGTCCCACAACACCAGCAATGCCGGAATACAGGCTAACACAAGTGAAAACAAGCTGTGAAGGGGTTGTAGCCTGGCTTCTGTGACAAGTGATGAGATGGAGGAAATCCAGAGACAATCCCAATATAACTACAGTTCCCCAAATGGTAAGAGATGGTGTGCATCCTTGCAGGCTGTGGTAGCTGTTATGTGGCCTTTAATGTGTGCATGAGGACCTGTACCCAAAGGTGAGCTGACTAGTTAGTGAGACAATGGCATGTGGATGTCACCCTCCACCTTAGCTCTCGGTAGGTCAAGTGATGAGAAAAAGGGAAAGATGGGGTGCTGACTTCCATTATTATAGACGGCAGGATGCGAAGTGAGGATATGTAATTACATATGTGCTAAGCAGCCCTTTTCTGGGTTCAGAAGGATGGGAGCTTCTGGGAAGAATGGACAAAAGGTGCTGGGGTTGGGGGAAGGGGTGGGGTCACAGGCAACAGAAGACACCTGACTTGTCATACAAAAGAGGAAAAAAATCAGAATGCGGATGGGGTTCTTACTGTTCTGGTGCAATAATCAGAAACTACTTTGCGTGTGAATCGCCTGAGGTGAGGAAGACCTAAACCAAGACCTCTCACAGACTGGCTTGTGGGGTGTGGGAGGCAGAAACAGGCGAGACCACTGTGCCACAGAAGCTGAAAAATCGGAGCATGGTGATTGTCGGCTTGCCATCTAGAATCACCCGGGAGGGCGTTTCAGAGAGGGATCGGCTCCATTAAATTGGACTGTGGGCATGTTTGTGGGCTATTTTCTTGATTAAGTAAGATGAAACACCCTTCTGCTGCAGGTGGTACCATTCTCCAGGAAGGGAATTTTGAACTGTGTAAGAGTGGAGGAAGCTCCTTGAGACTGAACTCATACCTGACATTATTACTGGGGTTAAGAACAGATCATAGGCCTTAGGGAAGAACATACTACTATTATTCTGCTAATTGGACACAGTATTAAAATGATACCCAGTGACTTAATGCTATACCCACGAGTGCATCTCTCAACCCTCATCAGAGAAGTTGGTGAAAACAGCAATTAACACTGAGACTCACAAGTGAACAATGTACGAGAGTGAAGACTGGGGAGTGTTCAGCCCTATGTAGCCCGTCTATATCATATCTGTCCACAAAAGGCTCAGGATGGCTGCAGAAGAGCAGGCAGGAAGAATAATGTCCACAAGCATGGATGACTTACAAAAAATCCCACTGTTTTCTAGACACAACAGGGCAGCTGCACATATGAGCTCCATAGCAGCTGTATTAGCTCACATGAGACCTGCAAGTCCAGCCAGACAAAAAACAGCATGAAGGTGTGAATGTGAGCAGGAAGTCCCACCTGCAGCTGAGGAGCCATCTGCAATTGATATATTCTGGAAAATGGAGAGTCCATTTTCTTTAAGGGGATGAGCCCAAGGGTAAGTTAACCACACTCCAGGGCAGGGCCCACACCCAAGAGTATTTGGCTGGCACAAACCAGACTCGATGGATTTTAAAAGAGAGAAAGAGAACAAAGTTGGGTGGGTAAGGAGGTAGGGGTTTATCTGGGAAGAACTAGGGGAAGAGAAATAAATATGATCAAAATACAGTGTATGAAATTCTTAAAGAACTAACTTTAATTCTTAAAGCATCATTTTAGATTGAGGAGTGGAGGGCTGAGAGATAGTAATGTGATTAAGAGCACATTTTGCTTTTGTGGAGGATCAGAATTGGTTCCGAGCACCCACATGGTGGCTCACAACCATCCCTAACTTCAGTTCCAGAGGGATCTGATGTCTGCTCCTGACCTCTGTGGGCACTGCACACGGTACACATTACATACCAGTAAAACTCACACATAAACAAAATAATCTCAATATGTTTCTTTAAAGGAGTGGAGAAAGTGAGCTGAGCACTTAACAGGCATGCACCAGTCCACTGTCCTCTGTTCTTGACTATGGATGTGATGTTGTGACAGGGTCTCTTAAACCCCTGCTGCTGTGACTTCCTGCCATGATAGACTGCAATCTGGAATTTTAAGATGAATAGAGCCTTTCCTGCTTAATTGCTTTGTTGGGGCATCTCATCATATTGTATCAAAGCAAGAGAAAGAAAACTAAAACCCGACTATGCTGCTATGCATCACAACCCAATTTGAACAAAGGCTACATAATCCCAGGTGATAAAGGAAAGAGGTCTCCGATGTACGAGCTCATATAAGCCATTAGGGACAATTAATTACTGCCAGCGGAGGGCCTTGTGAGTATCAGAGATGGGAAAAGGAGGAAGGACAGGCATTAATGCGGAAGCAGAGGATGAGAGAGGCAGTGTTTTATGCCCAGTTTACTGAGTCATACAGAACTTGTTCATGGTTGAGTTAACAAATTGATTCAGTACAGAGCTCGAGATTGGTGTGAGACTTCATTGGCCTCACTGAGCCAAATGTCTGAACATTCTCTTTATACAACAAGAAAGGTTCTGGCGGCTCTGAATTATTTAGATTGGGTTCAAAAGATGTCAAGGACCGAGGAGGAGATGGAAACAAGAACAGAAGCAAAGGGGGTTGTGCTGGTCCTCACAAGCATACGATGCAAGATTTTTGTCATGGTAGGTTTCCTAAAGAAAAACATCACAGAAAACTGTGCTTGTGAAGTCTTAAGGGCCTGATAAATAAATAGTTCATAAGAGACATAAATGGCAAAGTGGTACAAAGAAAAAATGATTAATTTGTTATAGAAGCGGCCCCGTATTCTCCTAGAGTATGCTGTGCACATTTATTCCCTGAAAGGAATCACACTGTAGTAAAGACTGTTTGCTTTCATGACTGAAGGTCCGCTCTAAAGACAGGTACACAAAGCTATCTGGGCCACACTGTGAAGCTGGCCCCCCAAGACCACTGGATATAGAGTTATGCAGTGGCCCCATTCAGCATCAGAACCCAGGATGTGGAACCCAGGATGTGGAGGTTGGATGGTTCAGGGAAAGTAACTGGGTAATTAATGGAGGCTCAATGAGGATGTCACTTTTTAGTGACACAGATTTTTTCCCCATCTTTGTGCTTTTACGGGATTTCTGTTATGTGTAGACATATGTCTCTGCATCTATGTGAGTTTCATGTGTATTTTCTTGGGCTCTTTTTTTCTGCATATTTCATCTTATTCTGGTTTATCTTATTTTATTATTATTTTTAGATGTTTGTTTTCTAGCAAGAAAAAGAAATGTTGTGGGTCTGGATGGGAGGAGAGGTAGAGATGATGTGGAAGGACTTGGGGATGAGAAAGGGTAATCAAAATATATTGTATGAAAAATACCTATCTCAATAAAAGGAAAAATGTCAGCAACAGTGCCTACTGTGCCTACGGGGGGTTCTAGGCTGAGCCGAGGGCCTCCTGAGGGTAGGTGACAGGACCAAGCCGAGGGGACTAACCTACATGTGTACAGCTTTGATTTTGTCAACTATACTTCAGTATGACTGTCAAACTGTGGTAAAGATACACTGTAAAATATTATATAGCAATCAGAAGCAACAGAGGTGTATCTAATAAATACCTCTAAGTTAAACATAAATGTAAGTAATTCTATTACTAATAAAATGCACACATACACACACACACACACACACACACACACACACACGACAGTTACTGCTAAGCTACACAATTTACAAGAAATAAATCTTTCCTTTTGTCAAATTTTTTCCTATCTTAGTAAAGTATTCCTTTTATTTTTGAGATATAATTACATCATTTTCCATTTCTTCCCTGAAACCATCTCACATATCTCTCCTTGCTCTTTTTAAAATTCATGACCTCTTCTTTATTAAATTGGTTACCTATGCATTCCTAAATACATAAAAGCATACCCTTCATAAAAATGTGCTTTTGGTGACTGGAAGGATGTCCTTGCAGTTAAGAGTGTGTGAGACCAGCTTCAGGGGATACGATACCCTTTTCTAGACTCCACACACTCCTGAATTCATATATGTACACATGCAATTTTAAAATTTCTTTTAAATCTTAAAAATGTGAACCTTCAATAAAGTACTCCTCTGACAAAGTTAACTGATAGCTGACAGACTTGTAAGTTTATAGCTTGTAAGTAACATTGAGTATGAACGAAAACCACCCATCAGCAGCTTAAGAAAGAAGAATTTAGAAAATAGGGGCAAAAACTGATGTACAGATGGGAAACTGGAAGGGATCAATCCGAAGAGAGACTGAAACCCGGGCACAGTGACACAAGTCTGCCGTCCCAGCAATAGAAAACTGAAGCAGGAAGACTGTAAGTATGAGGTCGCCTGTGTGCGCAGCAAGGCCCCACCTTTAAAGGCCAGTAACATAGGTGGTGGGACCACTCACTGAAGAACGCCATCTACTTCTAGGGGAGACAAAACCCTTAAGGGTTAATCCAGGGAGGCCGGTCAGGGACCTGGCTAGGGGTCACCCTCTGGAAGGTGTACACGCCTTAACATAAAGTACTTTTCCTTCCCAGAATTCCTGCTCCTAGTGCAGCCCTATGACCGCCCTGAGGTTCAGCTGGGCCCTCCTTTCCACAGGAAGGTCTTTTCTCTTTTCTTTTTCTTTTTTTTTTTTTTTGGAGGGGGAGGGGTGGCCTTCCTTTTTCATTCTTTCAGATGCTGTCCTGAATTTAAGTGTGGTTTTTGGCTTCCTTGCTTTTGGGTTTCTGACTCCCATGTCTATCTTATCTATTTCTTTAGGCAGCTGTGAGGTTCACAGTTTGCCAGCCCTGATTTTTCCTTTACGGCTCAAATAAATTGTCCTTGGGTCTCCACTTTGGCGTTCTTTCCTTTTAAAATGTTTACACTTATTTATTGTATGTGCACATATATGAATTCCATGGTGCATACGTTGAGGTCTAAGGACAACTTGGGTACCAGGGATTGAACTCAGGTTGTCAGGCTTGGTGGCAGGCACCTTGGTAAGCCATCTGAACAGCCCAGAGATTCTTGTTTTGCGTATGTATACTTGGTTCTGAATCCCCTAAAGCTGGAGTTCTAGACGGATGTAATCGTGTGGGTGCTGGGAACCAAACCCAAGTCCTTCTAAAGAACAGCTAGTGCTCTTAACCACTGAGCCACCGTCTCGGCCCCTTGCATCCATTTTTAATTCACACATATTTATGTACACTGTGTTGGTTTGTTTAAGGTGGTGTTGATAGCCTGTTAACAGCATAGCCTGAATAGCCTGGAACTCAACAGGCAGATCAGGCTGATTTCAAACTCATGGAGATCCGCCTGCTTCTGCCTTGCAAGAGCTAGGATTAAAGATGTGTGCCATCCAACCAGATTTAATTCTTTTATTGATGAAATCAAATGCCACACAAAGGGACCTTGATTTTCTTAATACAAAAATGATGGCTCTGCTAGGGTCCCCATGATTTTTGGTAACACTTCTTTCCTACCTTTTAATTCTTTAATTAGCAGAGAAAATGATCTCATTCTTGCATCTTTAAATGGTATCAATGGGTGAACGTGAAAGGACCCGAGTTCAAATTCCCAGAACCTACCTAAAAGCCAGGCACGGCCATACATGCCATTACCCCATGTCGGGGGTAGAGACTGGCTGCAGCTTAGCAGCCAGTAAGCCTTGCTGAAACAGTGAGCCACTATCTCAAAAGAAAGGTCAAGAGTGAGAAAGGAAGAGCCCAATATCCTTCTCCTGCTTCTGCACCTGCATGCAGCATACACCCAGGTATCCCCACACACCCCAAAGATCAGCAAAACAAACAAAAAGATGCTAAACTTCTGTCAGAAGAGATTACGAACCCAGGTAACTGCAGGGGTTTGCCATGCTTACCTGAGAATACGGTATGAGAGTTTCAAACTGTTGATGAAGCTCTAGTAGCTGAATTAGCTCTGCATTCTTTTTGGCTTTTTCTTTAATCAAGTTAATATAATGTTCAGGATTTTCTGCGAATGAATATGCAGCATCTATGGTATTGAAAGTGTAATATTTTTCTTTATATTTCAAAATTCCAATGGTTGGATTTCCTGTCAAAAGTAAGGACAATGCTTTAACTAGGCATGAGACAAGTGGCAATATCTGATGATAAGTCAGCAATGTTGGTGCTGCTGACAATTCACCTGGAGCCTTTCACATGCTAACTGATACTCTATCGCTCAGCTGCATGTCCATCCTACACACTCCATCCTAACAGATCAGTTCTGTTTTTGCTTTGCTAAATTGTTATAAAAGAATAAATATGTGAAATTCATATTAAATTATATAGTCTTAAGTTTAAAACATAATTTTGTGGAGATGAAGAGATAGCATAACAGTAAATAGGGCTCTTGCACAGGACCCAAATTCTGTCCCCAGCACCTTCATCTGGTGGCTCAGAACTACCTATTCAGTCCTCAGGACTTAGTGCCTTATCCTGGCCTTCATAGGCACCTGCACTCACACATATGTACCCCCACCAACATACACATATACACATAATTTAAAAATAAAATAAATCTGAGAACGGAAAGATGGCTTAGTAGTTAAAAGTAGGTATTGCTTTTCCAAAGAACCTGAGCTTGGTTCTCAGCATCCTGTCAGATCACTCATGAAACCTGTAACTCCAGATCCTCTCTGACCTCCAAGGGAACCTGCACACATGTTGCATTCACTCACACAGCCAAACACATATACAAACATTTAAATGATGCAAATAAATCTTTTAAAACTTAGTTTTATGTAAAAATCCTCCTATACAGATAAAATGCATGTCCAAAAAAATTTCATGAAAACCATTTAGTCCATTTGGCAAAGTTTACAAACCTACTAAATTAATCTAATTACTAAAAAAAATAGAAGGGATGAAGTTCTTGTGCTCATGGACAAGCACTAGAGAAACCAGGAATGTCAAACACGCAGGGTTGCCTCTTCAACGGAAGACGTGTACACCTGTTCCTACACAGAAGACTGGAAGTGGACAGAGTTAATAGCCTGGTGATCTCCTTGCTATCTATAGGGCCACATATGAATCACCAGACTGTTTATTCCAGACTCTTCCTCTCCAGACCCTTATCCTGAGAACTGTTTCTTAGTAAACAGAACCTATATTCATGGAAGAGTTCACAAGTACTTTGCAAACAAGATTTGATATTACAGCTTAAGCTTTACTGGTGAAAATCTCCTGATAACTGTCATCAGGAAACTTTTTTTTCTAGTATCTCCCCCTCCCCAAATAAGACTAAAATATGTCTAAAATAACCTGTCCCAGGTCAGGCACTAGACGTTTGTACCAAAACTGGCCGCTGAGTTGTGGTGAGCTGGAGTCCTTTCTTGCCTCATGTCTCTGGTGTTTGCAGAGACCCTCACACTAAAGAAGTGGGATGTGTGTATACATCAGAGAGTATATCTGTGCATGTGCACATGTATGTGGAGATACGAACAGGGCTAGTAGAGACAAGAAGATATCTGGCCAAGTGAGGCAGGAGGATAACTTTTGACTGTGAGGCCACTGTGGCCTAGTGAGTTCCAGAGCAGCCCAAGACTGAACAGAGAGACCATTGCCAAAGAAGAGGAGGGGAGGAAGGACAGACATCTGGGGCCCTTCCCTATCATCTCTGCCTTATTCCTTTGAGCCAAGTTCTCTCACTGAATCTGGAGTCAGGCTGGCAGCCCACAAGGCCCAGCTATCCTCCAGTTTCTGTGCCCCACCCACCTCATACTAAGGTTACAGCAGGACTGTGCACAGCCAAACCTAGCTTTTTAATGTAGGTTCTAGGTATCTGAACTTAGGACCAGTGTGGGGAGGGGAGTGCTTTATCTCAGTTCACAAGCTCACACTCCATCACTGAAGGAAGCCAAGGTAGGAACTCCAGCAGGAACCTGGAGGCAGGAACTGAAGCAAAGAGCCATGGAGGAGGCTGCTTATGAGCACACTGGCCACGGCTTTCTCTGCGGCCTTTCTCACACACTCTGCCCACGGTTGGCTGGGCCCTCCTACATTAGTAAGCAGTCAGAAAAGGGCCTCTCAGACAGGTCCAGATGTCAACCTGACGGGGGCAATTCTTCAGGGGGCCTCCTCTTTCCACATGTCATGCTGACAATGAAAACTGACTGTGGCACAGCCCTAGTCGGCTGCTTCTCATTTCCTCTTCACACAGCAATGTTTAATAATAATTTATTGCCTCTCAATATTGAATTTGCTATTTATTTTGGAAACGGAATTTTATGTTTTTAAGTAACACAGATAAATGTTACTTAATAAAATATTTCCTTAGAAGACTCCAACAGTCTTATGTTAATAGGATGTAGCTGCAAACTGACCAAGAATATTTTTAAGTGAACACAGTAGTTAAATAAGTACGTCTTTTTCAGTTAACTACTTTAAAGACACTATTTTAGCACTACTAAACCATATTACATGAGTTCATGTCATACGCTGACTTAGTGTCTTTACTGTGAAATGTGAAATGCTCCAACATCAGAAACAATTTGAGTTCCTTAATGAAGCCACAAACTGGAAATTCACATGCTAAGTCACAGTAAATATATGGGTGCACTAAAAGTAGTGAACTGAACTCTTTGCCTAAAATGTCTATGAAACATGATGGTATTTGTGTTTAAACTTGAGTACCATCCCCTAATTCATCTCATACTCCCAACTCCACAATTAGAAACCCTTTTGGTGTTTTAGACAGAGGACAGTCAACCTTTACACTTCCCACCACTTATTCCTTACAGCCTCTTGTTAAATATACCAGATTTTATGGGAAGCACCTTAGGTGAGGACACAGTTTGGACCATCTCTACATCTCCTGCCTGGTTTACCATCTGAATACATAACATTTTACAGGACAACAAAGTCGGTACAATAAGCAGTCAGCATTGAACAGACATAATGAAAGCAGACGGTTACTGCCGACCACATACCTGGGAGAAGAAGTCCGTCTGTTGCAGCAAACGTGTAGCCACAAAATCCGCGGTACTGAATTAACAGTTTATCAAAATTTGCTGTTGTTTCTGGAAAAAGCCATTCCGTTTTTCTGAAATCTGTCAAGTGTACTCTTTCGTCTAAAATGAAAGAGAACAGAGACGGTTTTAATCCCTTGAGAAGACACAATTTCCTACACAAACCAGCAGTATGTCACTCTAAACATTAACTTTGTAGCATCTGTACTTTTTCTATTGACAAAATTTCCCTCGATCAGACTAATTGGGGTGATATTTCTGTAAAGAAGTGTGAACGCCTCAGGGACTGTCCAAGTCCACGTCAGTAACTTGCTAGAGCAAATGTGGAAATAGTGTAGCTCCAGGAGCTACACTGAGAGAGAGGCCTTTCAGAAGAACCTGCCATGCAGCTGAGGAAAAGCAAACCAAAGCTCCCCGGATGGGGTTTGCAAAGCTCCAGCTGCCACACATTACATCACCCATGAAATGAGCAAAAAAACCTGTTACGTGGCAAAGAGGATCTTCTTCATTCAAGACATCTTGATACAATACTCGATGGACAACACTTTAAATAAGTCCTTATATAAGTAGACAGTGTCTCAAGACTGTACAGAAAGTTCCAAACAGGAAGAAATGTCTTTTATTAGTTCGATTTTTGAAAAGGTATAACATTTTTGTTCTTTAGACTTTTTTCTTAAATGGTTATTTTTTTGTTGCATGCATATGAAAGTGCCTACATATGTATGTATGTGCACACATGCATGCCTAGTGTTCCAGAGCCGGAAGAAGGTGCTGGAGTCTTATGGTGCTATAGATGCAGGCTATTACTCGGCTCTTCTGTAAGAGCAATAAACGCTCTTAACTTCTGAAAATCTCTCCTGCCTGTTTTTCTGACCTTTAATGATGGTTCCTTGTTGATAACTAAAATGAATAAATTAGATACAAACAATATATTTATGAAAAACTATTTTCCAAGAGTCTGACTTTTACAATCACAAATATATTTCTAATATGTCTGATTCTAGACCCAAACAGTCATCATCCTGTTTGTCTTGACCTTATATCTACAGTTTAAAGTAAAGTCTATCTTGGAGAAAATAAATTTTTTATCTTGATATACCCAAGATCTCCAGGAATGATAAGCAGATATAAATTAAATTCTTTTGTAAGAATATTGGCTCTCCTAATTCACTGAAAAATAACCTGATAAAATATTCTAATGAAGGAAAAGTTCTGACTCTGGTAGAAAATGACATCTCTAAATCTAAGAAGTTGCTGCTTAGCTGAACACTCACAACTGAACTTACTTCAGCTTTTCCCTGGTCTGGGTCTCGGCCTCCCAAGTGTTAGGATTAAAGGTGTGGGTCACCACCCTCTGACATCTACAGCTAACTCTGCCAGTGACTCTGTCCTCTGATTTTCAGACAAACTTTACTAAATATACAATGTATCACCACGACTTTAAAACTGTCTGTAAAATAGAAAGGGCAAAAGGTTGATGAAATGATAGAAAAGTGACTAATGATGTCAACCTTTTTATAAGAATAAATACATCCTTTAAAGTCCTAAAATTAACTCAGGTTTATAAGGATAAAAGAACTGATTCACAAATCTCAATTTGATACTAAGAAGATGTGTAGCAAATAACATTCTTTAAAATGGAGCTATATCTGTAACAAATATAGCAAGATTTTTTCAGTATATCAATTACAAAACCAGTACTGTTGAATATAATATACAAACACACAAAGCCAAAATGTGAAGGACTACAATAAGAATTGATTTCTGAGCAGTAAGATATTCAGTTTATATATTTTTTCACATTTTCCTGTAGCCCAGGCTGGCCTTGAACTTATTATGTAGCCTAGGCTGACCTCGAATTCCTGATCCCCCTGCCTCTCCCACCTACATGATAAAAACTAAATGTGTGTCACCATGTCTGTTTTTTTTCAAAAGCAAGAAATACTAGTCTTTCATAATTAAGATGTTTAGTGTTTATAGGACAAAGTTTTTAAAACAAAAAGAGTGACTTCAAGCTAAAGGTAACTTTGAAAGAGAAAGAGCTAACGGTTAGTGTGCATTACCCATGTGCTCCTTTATTCTGTCCATGTCAGTCTTCACAATGACGTCATCGAGAAGACCCTGAATCACTTTGTCAGGAAAGAGCAGCTCATGGGTGCCCAGGAACAGCTCCAGGTTAGTGGTCAGATTACTGAGGACACTGATCAACACGGTCTCGTCCTGAAAGCTCATCCACAGACTTGCCAGCGCAATGAATATAGGCTGGAGAGAGAGAAAGAGACGGAAGACGGACCCGTGTGACAGTTATCATGGCACTCTAAAATATAAGTCCTACAGAAACTCATTCTTCTGTAGCCAAAGTCTTGTGAAACTAGAGTAGACTCATGAGTCAGAAGGAGGGAGACCTGTGTTTGCTTTCAAAGCATTTCATTTGGCATAGGTGTTTCAAAGTTATTTGCTCAGAAAGTAACCAAACACATTTGCTCTCCTAAGAAATAATAATAATCTCTCCCTCCCTCCCTCCCCTCCCTCCCTGCCTCCCTCTTTCTCTCTGGGGGGGGGGGGGCACGTAGAGGCCAGAGGTTGGTGTTGGGAATCTTCCTCAGTCTCTCTTCATCCTATTTAAGTCAGGCTGTCCCTCCTGGCTCTGCCACCCAGCACCACACTTGGTTTTGTACAAGGGTGCTGGGGATCCGAACTCAGGTGCTTGTGTGGTTGTATGGCAAGCCTTTTACCCACTGACCTACTTTCTCAGTTCTATAAATGCACTTTCAACATTACAGTGCACTGCTTCGGTTGCCATAGTTATGGTCATCATTACTAGAGACGATCATTTCCTTCAGTAGCAACTGCCCTCATCAAACAAACAGGAGGCTATTACTAAGACAATCATAAAGAACAGGACCGACTTGTATAAAAGTGCTACACACTATATTAATCTAATGGAATGCAATAATAAGGAATTCTGAACCAATTTATAGGACTCAAAAGGACATTCAGCCTAATGGTGGCCATATGCCTGCATTCCAGCACTCAGGATGTGGGCACAGGAGGATCCTCATTAGAGGACAACAGAGGATATCTACTGAGCTATATAGTGAGTTACTGACTCAAAACAAAACACAAACAAACAACAACAAAGCCTGGGGAATGAGCTGGGCAGTAGAGCGCTTACCTAGTCTGTGCACAGCTGGGTTGGATCACGGGAGCAAAAGTTTGGACTATCGAGCTGACTCAGTGGGTAAAGCATTTACAAGCCTGACAGCCCAAGTTTGGGCCCAGGATCCCACCAAGAACATGGATAAACAGTCACCGAATGTGTTCTCGGACCTCCACGTGTGCAGTGGGGCATGCCTCTTCATCACAATAGATAAAATACAAACACATTTTAAAAAGCCAAAGTTACTGAGTGTGGTGGTGCATGCCTGTAATCCCAGCACCCAGGGACAGAGACAGACGGGTATTTGTGAATTTGAGGCCAACCTGATGTCCATAGCAAGTTCCAGGTCAGTTGGGGCTACATACTGAGAGCCTGTTTCTGAAAATCAAGGTCAAAGAGGATTGGAGACACTTACAAAGACTTGTGATGTTGGGACAGCTGTCTTTGATTTGACTGTCATTTTTAATTGTTCCAGTTGAGCTTCTAACTGCCTTATCATCATTTCCACTTCTTGAGCACAAGTAATTATATCCGACTATGAGGAAAACATACTTGTATTAATATTTTATAACTGTACCATAAATACTGTGTGTTAAGCCCTACCTGCTCTCAACCAAGTGACAGTGAATGACACTGTGAGTGCCACTCCCTGCCAAAACAATGTGTAAAACACACACTCTGAATTAACGGTGCTGCAAATAACCATATCACTAATTATAGCACGCTACTAATCATACTATCAAGTACGCAAGAGAATCAACAATATAAATTCACTTCTACGACACACTTCCACTAAGACCAAGCCTAACTTTGCTGTTTTAATTGCTGGTCACACCAAAGCAGTGTAACTTCCTAAGGTTACCTCCTTCATCAGACACCTGGTTCTCAAGAGACTGCATTATTCAGAAAATCAGATTTTGTGAGATTAGCTCACCAAAACAGTTTGAAGGAAGATCTCATACTGCCGAATATTATAAAGTGCTTCCTTTAACTTATACGACTCAAGCTCTTTGGTCATGAGTGGGTTCTTTGTGACTTTCTCAAGGATGGCTGTGTATCGAAATGCCTGTTCTTGAGCAATCTGAAGCTGGGAGTCAATATGCTGCGTGGTGGCTGGGATTGCTTCATGGAGAATAGCTGGTACTGTTGTCAGGGTGTGAGGGAGTGGGAAAGAGCCAAGGAAAAGAGAACAGAGAGTAATTGTATTTTAAACATTAAAATCTGATTCTCTTTATCAGATTAATGATAATGCATGCTTTTCACAGTCCCTTCCCACACAGAAAAAACCTGTCCAAACAAAACAAAAATGTTTCAGAATAAAAAAGTAGAATCAGACTCATTTTTTAGACCAAAATACAGAAAATTTAGGTGGACTGTGGTGCCATGTGCTATATTACCCATGCTCCTTTAGAAAAAACAAATTTAAAACGTACGTATAAACCTTATTTAAACTCTGAAAATAAAGCAGCCTAGCAATGGAAGGCACTCTCTGATGGGAACTTGATTTTTGTAATTTTTATGTTTATTTAATGCACAGGAGCGTTTTTGTCCACATCTGTGTAGCATGTGTGTGCAGTACCCACAGAGGCCAGAAGTGGGTGCTAGATCCCCTGGAAATGGAGTTATAGGCTCTAGTTCATGGGATTGTTGTGACTCAGTGTGGATGCTTGGAACCAAACCCTGGTCCACTGTAAAAGCCGCAAACACTGAGCCAGCTCCCCAACCCCCAAATATGACTTTTTATAATAACTTTTAAAATAAAAAATAAACAACAACAAAACCCTCATTGTGTTGGGGGTGTAATTCAGTGGTTTCCAGCCCCCAAAAGGCAGGATGGAAAGAGAAGACAGGCAGGGTGGCAGGCTGGCTTCTCCTCTGGCTAGTTAGATCAATGATCAGCGATTAGGTAAAAGACAGCAATGCCTTATGAATGGGCCTGCAGAAGTCTAAAATTCACATGAAACTCCTTCTCCCACTGGATCCTTTATTAGACAGTTTCTAAGTATTTTCAAACTTACAAATAAAGAATTCTCTATAGGGTTGGGTATGTGGTGCATGCCTTTCATCCAGCACACAGGAGGCAAGCCTGATCTACATAGAAAGTTCCAGGCTACAAAGTGAGATCCTGCCCCAAAATAAAAATAAAGAATTATGTATGTAACAACACAGAAGTTGTTCCTGAATGTGCAGGTCTGCAAATATCTCCTCTGTGGCCTTGTCATCCTGTTAATTACACCAGCAGCTGTTTCTCTCTCCAGAGTAATCTTAACTTTGACGTCAGTTTCCCTCCCTTCGGTTGCATGAAGAAAAACAACCCAGGCCACTGAGTAAGGAGAGTGGCACCATCCCAGTAACTCACTCCATGTCCTACCCTGGCTTCATGGCACAGAAAATTTAGTTTTGCCTTTGCAAAGTGAGAACTACTAGTTAGTATGAAGATCAGATGTTTTTAATGAGGAAACTGCCTTTTTTTTTTTTTTTTTTTTTTTGAGACAGTTTTTCTTCGTGTGACAATTCTGACTGTTCTAGAACTTGCTTTATAGACCAGGCTGGTTTTGAACTCAGAGATCCGACTGCCTCTGTTTCCTGAGTGTCCGTGATGTGATGATCTGCTCCACTGTGAAGTTAAGCCTTAAACACACAGAAGCTTCAGAATTAGCCTAAAAGTACACTTACAATCATCAATGCCTTCTCCTCCTTTCCTACAGTCTCTGTTAAATAATCGGATTCCGGTAACAATCATGGTGAGTTCTTTCAGCTGACGTTCTTTGTCCTTCTTACTAAGAGTCAGAAAGGTCCCAAGCTCGGCCTGAGGGAAAACACTCTGCAGAGCAGCTGAAGTAGACAGTGAGAAAACACAAGAGTGTGACGATGCTGGCAGAGCTTAGACCTAATGCTTCTCTGTCCCTAGAAAGGGATGTGCTTTTCCAGTGTTACTATACAATTTATGATACCTGCTAAAGCATGCATAGGAAAAGCTACCGAATACCAGTCTGCTATTACCTCCCATCTCTGTCTTTAATAACTAAATTGGTAAAAACAATATAATTAAAAGGCTCTGAGTAGAAAAAAATCTGTATTTTAAAGGTAAAATGTGATAGGAAAGCTGGATAGCTTGCTTAATGCCACATTATATTTTGTTTTTATTTTTGTGGGAAGGAGGGGACCCAGTGTAATCAGACTGGCCTTGAATCCCGGACTCTCCTGTGCCCCACCTCCCAAGTGCTGGAGATTACAGACAGGCTCACTAAGTCTAGCTCTATCCTCATTTAAAAGTATAAATTAGATTTCCTGAGAATACAAGGCTTTTCTCTAGCAAGGTCCTAACCAGATGACAGTCTCAATGCCTTCCACCCCTTTCCGGCTGTCCCAATCACCCCATTACCTGCAAATGTTCCCCTAGTGAGGTGAATAGGTCACTGGGTATGCACAGCCTCTATGAAAATGAACACTGTTTCACTGACTAGAAATGCTACTGGAGTGCTAGCTTCAGCAGCCCATATACTAAATGGCATGATACAGAGAAGCTTAGCATGGCTCCTTCACAAGGATGACAAGTGAATTTGCGAAGCATTCCATTTTTTTTTTTTTTTAACCACCTGGGCATCGCTCTTGGACATATACCCAAAATATGTTCAACAATACAACAAGGACACTTGCTCAACCATGGTCATAGCAGCACTGTTCATAACAGCCAGAACCTGGAAACAACCTGAAGAATGGATAAGGAAAATGTGGGATGGAGTACTACTCAATGGAAAAACAAAACAAAACAAAAACAATGACATCATGACATTTGCAGACAAATGGATGGAACTGAAAAAACGTCATCTTGAGTGAGGTAACAGAGACCCAAAAAGACAAACACGGTCTGTGCTCACTCATAGTGGATAGTAAATGCAAAGCAGAGGATGAACAGGCTAGACTCCACAACCACAGAGAAGCTAGGTAGAGAGGAGGACCCTAAAAGGGATACACATGGATTGCCCCAGGAAGGGAAAATAATTAAGATCTTCTGGGTAAACTGGGAGGGGTTTGTAGAGGAGAGAGGAGATGGGGTGGGAACATGAGGTTTCGAGAAGGCCTGGGTGGGGGATGGAGAAGGTGAGCAATGAAAGAGATGTCCTGACAGAGTGAGCCATCGTGGGTATAGGGAGAAACCTGGGGCTTGGGAAGTCCAGATCCCACAAGGAGGTCCCCGGCTAAGACTCCCAGCAATAGTAGAGCGGGTACCTGAACAAGCCCTCCTCTGTAGTCAGACTGGTGACTAACCATCATCATAGAATCTAATGGGCACTCACGGGCTGGACTGGCAGGCCCTCTGAATGACGGTGACAGTTGCATAGGTCAGGCTGTTAGCGGGCCTCCTGACTGTGGGACCAGGAATTATCCTGTTACATGCACTGGCTTTTAGAGCCCACTCCCTATGGATGCCTTGATCAGCCTTGATACAGGAGGAAGGGGTGAGTCCTGCCTCAACTTGATAGTTAGCCTGTGTTGACTACCCAAGGGAGACCTTGCCTCCTTTGAGGAGTAGATGGGGGATGGGGTGGGAGGAGGTGGGAGAGATGGGAAAAGGGTGGAAGGAGAAACTCTGGAGGATTTATAAAAGGGAAAAAAATTCCTAAAGAGAGAGAGAGAGATGCCACTTAAAGTTCCCAATTGAAATAGTGTGAAAAATATCTGAGGGTTATCTTAAGATTTAATTTTATTTATGTGTTATGTGGGTGTCTTTGTGTGAGTGTATATTGTGTGTTTCAGTGCTCCTGGAGGCCAGAAGAGGATGCCAGGTCCCCTGAAGCTGGGTTATAGCTGTGAGCTGCCTGCCATGGGTGCTGGGAATTGAACTCAGGTCCTCTAGAAGAGCAGCAAACATTCTTAAACACTGAGCCATCTCTCCAGTCTATAAGGTCTTGGTTTTCTGTTTGTCGATGTTTTTATCCTCCAAAGTTGCTTTTTAAAAAAATTACTATTATAACTGTGAAACCCACAAAATAATGGGTTTCATCGTGACACTCTCAGATTGTATGACTGCACTTTGGTCATATTCACCTCCCACCACCCTCTCACCCCCATTACCTCCCCCTCCCCCTCTCCTCCACTCTCTGCTCCCCTCAGTTCCCATTCTGAATTCATGCTATGCATGTATTTATTCCATACACGTGATGTGTTATGTCTTTGTGTACGCTGTGAATATCACTGGATAATAAAGGAACTGTTTTGGCCTATGGCAGAGCAGCTTAGAAGCAGGCAGGAATTTCAAGCATAGATACAGAGGAAGGAGGGCAGAGTCACGAGAGACACGATCCAGCTGCCCAAGAAGCAATACTTAATGGACGGGCCATGTGGCAAGTGGCAAGATAGATTAATAGAGATGAGTTGAGTTAGCTAGTAATAAGCCTGAGCCATAGGCCAAACAGTTTGTAATTAATATAAGTGTCTGAGTCACTATTTGGGGCTAAGTGGCAGTGGGGCTGGGGGCACGTCCAAACCTCAGGGCTAAGCTGAAACAGACGGACCAAGAATTCCTTACAGACTACATGCGAGAAAACATGGAATATTTTGTCGTCTGTTGCCCTCTCTTATTCTCTCTCTGCTTCTTTTGTCCTTCCTTACAAACCCTTCTGCTTTCAAGTCATACATACTTAAATATTTCTAGGAATCTGGGTAAGTTTGAACTGTGTGCTGATTTGCTTTCAGATAAAAAGGAAACTTCAACCTTTAACATACTTTATAAAATACAATGGCAGGAACTAAGGAGATGGCTCAGCGGGTCAAGTGCTTACTACACAAGTGTGATGACCAGAGCCTGTGCCCGTAGGACCCCTAGAAGCCAATAAATGCCAGGCAAGTGCACAGCCCAACCTGTAATCTCAGTATTATAGAGGGGGAGTCTGGAGATCCCTGGACAAGCTGGCTAGCCACACTGGCCAGAACTGGATGGAGAGTTCGGGATTCAATGAGAGACCCCACCTTAGTAAATAGCATGCAGGAAGATAATGTCAACCCCTGGCTTCCACATGTACATGAGCGCATGTGCACAGAAGCCCCTGCCCACACAAAGGGCACAGACTACACACAATACAATGGGCATACGAGTTCACTTATGGAGTGAAGATCATTCCTATTTTTTTACCTGTTGCCTCTCTGACAATCTTGATATCTGTAGGGGATCCGAGTCCAGACCGCAGTAACACATAGCTCACAATCTTTCTGTAGAGACTTTCCAGCTCTTCTCTAGTGCATGCTCTGTTGTCTGTAATTTCTCTGCTAACAGCACTTAATCTGGACTCTAAGACCCGGTGATGCTCCTCAAGAAAGTCCTCTAAAATTAGTAAATACCAGTATTTCATGGCTTCAATACTTAGAATTCTCCTCAGATAAGGACTAGAAAAAAGTTGGTTAGTGGGTGGCAATTTTATGAAAATGAAAGCCTCACACCCTCCTTCAGTGCTAGATTGAACTCCACTGAGCTAAATCTCAAACCTCTGACTTCTTAAGGTACAATGATGAAATCAAAAACAGTGGCCAGCAAGAAACCTAAGTACAGAAATCCAGTAGGAAACATCATTACAGCAATATTCAATGGAGTATTCTGTAAAAACATACATGCAAGCACGCATAAATATGTAAATATATGTATTACAATATTAAATATATAGTCTATATATTTTTTTCAATTATACTTATTTTAGACCTAGGTAAATGTCCTCTGAATAATATTGATAATGCAATATTGCATTGTCTTAGTGTTTCTATTGCTCTGTACACACCATGACCAAAAGCAGCTTGGGGAGGGAAAGGGTTTATTCAGCTGACACTTTCATGTCACGGTCTATCACTGAAGGAAGTCAGGCAGGAACCTGGAGTCAGGAACTGAAGCAGAGGCTTTAGCGGAATGCTGCTCACCACCTTGCTCCAGGGGTTTGCTCAACCTGCTTTCCTGTTCAGCCCAGGGATGGTATTACCCACTATAGGCTGGGCTCTCCCGCATCAATCATCAGTCAAGCAAGCACCCCCAGAGACTTGCCTGCAGGCCAAATGACGATAGAGTCATTTCCTCAATTGAGGTTGCCTCTCTCCAGTGACCCTTGCTTGTGCTAAACAGACAAAAGCAAACCAACCCTCCAGCAAAGGCATGAGTTTATCCCCCCTTTTTTCTGTATCATGCTCGAGACTTCCTTTACTGCCATAACAATTCTTGTGGCTTAAAAAGCACTCCCAATCACAATCCAACAACATATCTGTAATTTACCACAAAAGCAACTGAGAGCTTTTACAAACTGAAAAATAGAAATTAAGTTTCTCTGATTTTATGGTTATATTTTGCTTTGGAATTTCATTATTATTAAGCAAAAATGCAAAAGATATTATTTTACATATTAGCATAACTGAACATCTACTGCACAGAAAGAAAAAATAATCAAATGGTTAATAATGATTGCATTATTAAAAAAATAGTTTGCTTTTCTTTCCTTCTATTTCCAACATGTCTTTAATATAAATCTTAAAGATAAATATAAAATATAAATAATAAATAAAACATATTCTGAAGTTAAATTTCTCACAATACACTTTACATAATTATCATGTAAGTTACATATTACAAACAAACCAAGAATAACAAAAAATAAAAATTAAGAATTTTAACTTCAATAATTTAGTTTCTAATTGTTATGTATTAGTGCAATAAAGGTTAAAAATAGATAAATTTGGACATAATTTTATGTGCAGACAGCTTTAAATTGACTTTTAGCATTCATAAAGGCAACCGACATTTTTCTCATTTGGACTCCAATACTACTCTATCCTTAAAGATGGTGAAGGGTTGATATGCAAGTCCAGTCTGTTATTAAGAGACAGTGGGTCTTGGAGAGGTGGAATCCAACGGGGGGGGGGGGGTGTTTCATCATCTCTTTTTCATCTCAATCCTGAGGTAAGTGACTTATGTCAGACTCATGTTTCTACCATGATGTCCTCCATAGCCCGAAAGCAACAGGGCCATAAAACACGGACTGCAAGCCCTAACACTGAGCCCAAACTATTCCTTTGTGTAAACCGATTGTCTCGGGTATTTTATTAATAATAACAGAAGGCTGCTGAACAGATAAAATATAGAATATACCAAAAGACTGACAAAAATTAATTTCATTGAACCATTAAATCTGTTGTCAATGAAATTAAGCCTTTCTTACCTAGAACACAGTATTTGAAAACCCTTTTAAAATGCATGACAATGGGTATGTATGTTACCTCGGCTTGTGTAATTCATATCAAAGTAGACTTGCATCTTAATGGTGTCCAAGGATGGATTTTTATTGTCCAATAGTCGAGTCACACAAAGCTAGAAGAGAACATCGTGTGAATGCTTCCACTATACAGTACAGTCTCACCAGAAGACCGAGGCAGACGATGTTAGCCCCAACATCAGGGCCCCACCTTCCCTACTAACATAGAACCACAGGTTTGCATTGTGTCTTAGGGTCACTTACAATCTCATTTGGCCAGTAAATATAGGCATATGGTAAAGATTCAGAACAACTCTTAATTTGGATAGAAAGTGACAAGAGATCTGACTGGAACTATGATTTTTCCATTTGTCTCCCCTTCTTCCACTGGGAGGTATGACACTTACTCGGACATGGAGGAAAGCCAGGGAGGAGAGCTGAGGAAGCAGGAACAACATGTGGGCCTCTAGACTTCCTTCTGTTAGAAAATAATCCCTCACTTACTTGTATCACTTTCTGTTTCTTTATAACATTGCTGAAGACAGTGACAGATAACACAAATATTGTATTTAAAACTGAAAGTAAATAATCCCAAACACAAGAACTGTCAATCACCTTAACAAGTTTCTGCACATCACTTTTGATCAGGGTCCTATCCATGTTGAAGCCATTGCTTGGATCCAGGACAACAGCTTTCACCTAGAAACAGAGCATACTATGTAATTTTATTTCATACTATGAAATTAATTCATTTCCACTTTTAGCCAATAGCTTGATATTCAGCAAGCTTTATTTTCACTCCAATCACTAACACTTTCATTAAAGTCTGGAGACAAAACACAATAAACATAAAACTCAAATATGGGCTAGAAAATTATATACCAGAGAGGCTGAACGCAATTGTTACAGTTTTAGAGCAGGAATGTAGTGGAGAGCAGGCACCATCACCTTGACCTAGAGGTGTAGTCTCTTGGCCAATGTAGATCTGAGATTCACCTATGACCATGGAAACTATAGAATTAGGAGTGAGGTGGAAGGGCGGCTTAAAACAGGGGTCCTAAAGTCCCTTCTTTTTCCTGTTCTCTCATGTGCTCTTAGATAAACCTCCTGACCCTCAGTGCTTCAGTAGCATAGACCAGCCCAGCTTTCAAAAAACCGCACAACTTTTAATCTCTTGTTTCAGTGAGTTTTCTCTCTGGACCCCTAAATAAATAATATCCTTCTTTATCTGTTGTGATTTTCGATAATACCTGGCACCCAGGAAACTAAGGTATAGCTCATGTTTTTATTGTGTGTTGTTACCCACACCAAGAAGACAGAAACCAAAGCAACGAGTAACTTTTATAATATATATCTGAATAAAAGTAAATGCTAAAACCACACAGCAAAGGTTTCAAAGCAGCGTAGCATCTCCCAGATCAGTCACTGTAAATCTACAATACATTTTACAGACTGGGAAAAGATGTTTTTCACTAACTCACCCCATGATCTCAAAATGTTAGAATTTTAAAGAACTTGGTATCACATTTTTTAAAAGTTTGAAAAAAACAGTAATTTGCAAAGCTAGTCATTCTTACCATAAAAGCAACCACTGTTTCCGAGGCAATCTCCCCATGGGCTGCGCATTCTTGCCCTATTTCTCGTATAAGATTCTTTATAACACTTTCTGCTTGAGTAGGAGGCATTGTAGCTAAACAAAGCAATAATTTATTTTTAGTAATATTACATATGCATTTTCCTCTTTAGATTCCATTATTAGACCTGAAATAACCACAATATCTACTGAATTATTGCTATTTAATTATGGTCTAGTTCCCTCATTTTTTTCATTTTAAATGACTTTACTAATGACAAAGAGTAACTGGAATTTCCCCTTATTTAAATGATGCCACCATCAATATATATATAGTGACATTAAAAAAAAATAGCCAGGTATGATGGAACATGCTTTTAACCTCCGGTGCTCAGTACTCCCAGATCTCTATGAGTTTAGTTCTAGTCTAGTTTTATGGTATCATAGTGAGACCCTGTTAAAAAACAAAATAAAAAACAGAAAAAAAATTAGGCTTAACAGAATTTGGGAGATAAAAAGAAAACAAAATTAAAATACATCTTGTAAAATAAAAGCTTATCAATACATTCTCTAGAGAACCTTTCACAACTGTAGTATAATTTCACAACTGTAAGAAGCTTCTTTTTTCCCTTGGAGTATTCCTTCCTTGGGATATTCATTCTAACAAAAACATTAAAAGCAAACAACGAAAACGTGAGAATTATGAACCTCGAAAAAAGAAGTGGCTATAACTTCATCTATTATAAACTAGGAAAGAATGGTAATTTTAAGTCAGGGCTCCTGATTTTGCTGTATTAGTTAACACAGGGAACGTGCAGATAAAAGGAAACAAAAGCAGGAGCGCTCTGAGGGGTGGGTAAAGTAGCTTTGGGAGGTTTGTTCGGGAAGCCAGCACGCCTGGAGTCCGTCACGGTCCAATCTACCCGAGAGACAAGCACCCCATCTCTTTGGAAGCCAGTTTGCTCATCCGGAAAAGAAGGGTGCTGTTATTACCTTCCTCTGAATTTATGAGTATATTGTGGTTAGAAAAGTTCGAGGCCTGTCACAAGTACCCACGCAACACTGCAGAGCGGGTATCTGTGGGCGTGCCTGTGACCTGTCCACTGCACAGGCAGATAGCCCGCTCCTTCCTGCGCGCTTGCGCAGAGCTGGAGCCCGACCACCCAGCCCTGACTGTTAGCATCCACCTGCACCAGCTTCGCAGCGGTCGGACGTCCGTCTCCTCTCCGGGGACACCCGCGTTTAAAGGCCTGGAGTTCCCTGGGCGCTGGACTCGGCCCAAACGCCAGCCGACCAAAGCGCTCCGCTCCAAACCCAGAACCTCAGCAGCCGACGCGTAACCATGGAGACCCGACGCGGAAACCACAAGTTGGGGGCGGGGCGGAACCGTTGGGGTGGGACAGAGGGAGGGGCGGGGCTGTGGGGCGGAGAGGGGCGGGGCCGTAGGGTGGAGCAAAGGGTGGGGGTATGGGAAGACAGAGGAGAGAGAGGAAGGTAGAAATAATGTAACTACGGTACTTGTGTGAATAATTCTAAATATGTTTAAAAATATTGTTGAAACTAATGTGAGCATGGCTAAATGAATCAAGGTAGGTACCGAGGTGGGTTTCAACTTCCTCGGAGCAGTTTTCCTTCCTAACTAGTCTGCCCTCTCTCCTGTACACACAGTGCCTTAGAATATGCTTTTGGATATTTTTGTTTTCCATGTAAATGTTTATAGCACAGAAAGACAGGAGGAGATCGACAAGACCCAAGAATGTTTGAAGATGCCATGTGAAATTCATTACTTTGAAAAGGACAAAAAAAAAAAAAAAAAAAAAAACCAACCCAGAAATCTATAACTTTCATGATAATTTAAAAAGTCAACTGAAAATTCTTACAGCCAAATAGTACTGTGAGCAAGTATCAGTAGGTGGTATTAAGTGTTTTTATTCAGCTTCAGAATGCTCTCTTTTGGGGTGACATTTCAGCTGACTTCTAGTCAGCATTCTTTTCATTGTCCTTAGCAAGATTGGAAGGTGTTTTCTTTCTTTCCGGCAGAATAAAGTCGGCATGTCCTGGGGAAAGCTTGGGGAAGGTATAATTGATATACTTCTGAAACGCTGCCCTGGTCTCCTGTAATTCCTCCTCCAGGAAATCTTTCCAGTTTGTCATGATTCCCAGCTGCTTTGCGACTGACACCAGCTCCCCCTGGGTATTAACCAGTTTATCCATCACGTTGTCAAGAGTGGCCTGATGTGTTTTTTCTGCTTCTTGAAGCACTTCCTGTGCTTCTTCCTGTTTCTGCCTCTGCGCCAGGCCATAGTAGGCATTCATTTCATGCTCCTTTGCCTTTATCAGCTGGCCCAAGCTTGTCTTCTGGTCTTTGATAACAGTTACACCAGTACTCACAAGTTCCTCCATGGCCTTGCTGCAAAAGATCAGAGTTACAAATTAGATTGACTAGCCCCAAACACACAATGAATTTATCATTAATCACAGAAGACTCACCAACTTGAGAAATCTGGTATACATGAGCTTTCAGAATATATTAACTATCAATTATCAATATAAAAATTGTTCTCTGAGACTGCCCATCAATTTCTCTGCCATGGGCTGGGACAAGGCCACTCTTATAATGCCTAGTGGCTAGGGACCTGAGTTCACTGTGGCCAGAAAGAAAGAAGTGAAGAGACAGAGCTAGAGTCCTAAATCCCAGAAGAAGGTATTTCTTCATATCAATTCAGCTCCTTTTCATTGCTTTATTCCTATGAGACAGTATCATTAATGCTTAGTTTTTGTTGCTTTGACAACAGAATTGGGGGCTAAAAGACAGACATTTTAAAAACATTTATCAATTAATGCAAAATAACCATAAATCAATTATATATAAAAAAATTTTAATAAAAATATTTTCCAAAATAATACAATATTTGGTGAAAAGATTGCATAATTTTACATTCATTTGCAAAATTCTTTTAAGTATGGCTTAAAACAAGGCTAGTTTTTGATGTTATTTGAATATATTATGATATCCTACATATTAAAACTCCTAAAAAGTATATTATTCATTAGAGAAGAGGAAATAACTGTCTTCTTGTAAAACAAAATGAGTTTTGACTTCATGGATATACCTTCCCTATAAAAGAGTCAGGGGCCCTCAGGGTTCTTGGACCATGCTGGGGAATAACTGTGACCTTAGGTTGTGCATACGTGTGGTGTGTGTGTATATGTGTGTGTGTTTTAAATAGTTACATAGAGAAGATTATACACACACACACACACACACACATAGACTATAAATGTGTATGTTATAGTAACCAACCCTACGGAACTGTTACCATGTGCCAAGCAAGCTGACAACCTTTTGTGTATATATAATCAGTAACTCCTGACATTCAGTCACACCACTCCACAGTTATGCCGGGTTCACAATGAGAACAGTTATAATCAAGTCAGAATTCACTTATAAGTGACAGTGGCCATCAGCACCATGACCTGGGCAGCCGAGGCCAGAGCAATGTTCTCAGTCAGTGTGATACACTGCATGGACCTCTGTAATTACCTTGTTTGAGTAAGGTTTTTATTCTGAAGAATAAAATATCTACAAATGTTGGGTTAAAGTATTTCTGATTTGTGATGGAAATTCTCCCCATCTCCTGCCTTCCCAGTGCCTCCAACACATGACTTACCTCATTCTGTTGCTGAAAATTCACCTCAGAGTTGAAATTCTCTTATTTTTTCTATCTCCTTCAACCTGACTTTAGGCCTGAGACACTTCCCTAATCTTGGTGTAACACCATTCAGTTCTAAGAACCAGGCAATTTGGGTCCCTCGTCACACAGCTGTGTCATATCTACTAACAGCAAGGGTTGCTACTTAGCCCTTACTGTGATCCTAGGGGCTATTCAACATTTTACATGCAAGCTCATTTAATGTGTATGAGAGCCCACTGAGGCTGTTACTATTTTTACTTACGCTGTTATTATTCTCTTGTGATAGGTAAGGGATGTGAGGCCCAGCAAGAGCCAATGTCACACTCGTAATTGAGGAAGCAGGAGAGTGGCTCCTCTCACCCACTATTTGCTCCAGTCTTTAAGAGGTCACAATAAAGCATTTCATCAGTAAGTAAATAATGTTTAAGAATAGAATTCTGGTAACAGTAGGAAAACTAAACCTTAGTGCAGTGAGTCAGAGAGACCAGCTTACATCACTTTGCAACCTTCTGGAATGCAATGGTGGTCTGAATTAGTGACAGGACGGAGGCAGAAATCCTGACAGAAAGGAATAAACTCAAGAATCGTCACCAAGCCCTGACTGCCAGCACCGGGGACTGCTGAGATATAGACAACCCTGCCCAAGTGGAACCAGACTTGGTCTCTGAATCTGAAGCTGGAAAGGAGAATGGAGATGTCACTAACAGCAGCCATGCTGCAGAGAGTTTTGAATTCACACTCATACACATCCTCAGAATGAAGCCTGGTGCTTGATTAAACCCATGGGCTGTTAGTGAGGCTGAGACCAAGGCCTCTAGGGCCTCGGGCAGAAAAAGCTGCCGTGTTGTGTGATATTTTGTCTGTGTTCTGATAAATAAAGCCTGCTTGGAGTCAGAGGGCAGAGTTCGCTACTAGCTAACTCCAAAATTAACCACAGAGGTTTGGGAAGTTTGAGAACAGATGGGACAGGAAGTAGTAAGTAAGGCAGGGCAGAAAGGGATCTGGATCTCTGCTTGGAGGAAGGAACAGGTAGGAAAGGCTGGTGGCTTCTCTGCTCAGGTCTTTCGGCTCTTCCCGCAATATCTGACTGCTGAATTTTTATTGATAAAGAATAATTAGAGTAATGCTTCAAAACTGGAAAGAACTTTCCATGACCATATCCAGCATCCCCAAAGAGGAAGGAGTTCTTCTTGAATGAATCAGAAGGTCCCCAGCATTAACCTTAGGTAAAATGGGCTAATAAAGTCTATACCAGATGTCCACCTCTTTCCAAATGCTCTGATGGCAAAAATCTTCCAGCAAAAATCTGCTATTTTTCTGAATATACCTTTTCAGTTTCTCTCAGTCAAATTCAGAGCTTGAATTTTTGATTCTTTGAAATTTATGCCTTTTGAGCTTTTGAGCCCAGCTCTAGTGTCTCTAAATTCTGATAATTTACTTGAAGTTCTGGAATTGAAGCCACACATGGGTTGGGGCACAAGCATGGGAGCTGTGACCCTTTTATCTTTGGATCTACTCTGTAGGACATGGCTTGTGTACATACAATGGGCAGGCAAAACATGTAAATACATATATGGGTTATACAAATGTAGTTCTCACTAATACATTTTGTTGTTTTAGATAATGCCAAAATCTAATAGCCAGGTTTGTGAATAACAAAAAAGTAAGAGAACCTATGCCTTTCACCAGGTGGTGGCAGCATACGCCTGTAATCTCAGCACTCAGGCCACAGAGGCAGGTGGAGCAGGTGGATCTCTGTGAGTTCCAGGCCAGTCTGGTCTACAGAGCAAGTTCCAGAACAGCCAAAGCTATTATACAGAGAAATCCTGTCTTGGAACACACACACGCACACACACACACACACACACACACACACAGAGAGAGAGAGAGAGAGAGAGAGAGATTCATGCTGGAGTTGGAGTAGGAAACATTATTTAAACAAGGGTGTGGAGGAAATATCCAGAGGCCAGCCTTCTGTTGCATTTTGGGGTTCAGTGAGACTCTCAACCTTTCCATTGACTGTGTCTCATAATACAAGAAACTTTCATATTTTTGCTCACTGTTTTCATTCATCTGCCTCTCTCAAAAATCAGGTCTCTCCCCTAAAGACCAACACAAGACAGCTCCCTCCAGAAGCCTGCCTCTTTTCAAGAGTTTACCTCTTTCAATCCCGTGTGTTATTTGTACCCCTACTGTGCTCAGATGGGGAAGTCATACTTTAGTGACTTCATTTAATATTGAGGAAAGGTCTTAATTTCTTTCTACCAGAGCTTCAGTTTCAAATCCATTGATACAGAAGACAAGAAGATCAGGTGAAGTTGAGAACCTCACTCAGTAACTCCAGTGACTTCCTGTGGAACAGGTTAGTATAATGGAAAATTGCACATATAATACAGGCCAGGGTTTGATTCAGTCCCTACCACTTCCTCGTCATATGCCTTTCATTTAGTTTCCCTCTAGGACTCAGGACTTACTCTGAAGATTTGCAAGATGAAAAGTTACAATCTAGTTTATTTACACTTCTGAGACAGATTTCACTTGTGTCTGGTTGGTTAGATCTTATTATGAATAACAGGCTGGTATGAACTCCTGTTCAACATGCCTCGGCTTCTGAGTGCTGGGTTATAGGCATTTTCCACTAAGCCTGGCTCCCCCCCCCATCCCAAAAAGAGATTTGAGAAATGTATAAAGGGCCCATGTGCACTGGTTATTGAATGAAAGGTAGCTGTCATAAAATTGTAGCCTAAAGACAATTTAAAAAAAGATGTTCTACGCCCTTAGCCATCAGAGAAATGCAGATCAAAACCACTTTAAGATTCTGCCTCAGATCAGCCTGAATGGCCATTATCAGAAGCATTAAGAACAAATGTTAGAGCAGATGTGGGGAAAAGAACTCTTGCATGCTGTTGATAGGAGTATAAGCTAGTACTGCTTCCTGGAAGTCAGTCTGGAGATGAACTACTACTATACATCATTCCTGGGCACATGCTGGAATGATTTTATCCTGCACTACAAAGATACATTGTTCATCCATGCTCATTTCAGGATTGCTGCTTTTAACAATATCTAGGAAATAGAATCAAAGCAGATGCCCATCAGCCAATGAATAGATTAAAAATGTGGTGTAATTATATATATATATACACACACACAGTGGAATTATTTTTTAGCAGTAAAGAAGGTAGGAAATCTGAAGGTAACACATGAAGGGTCTCTGGCTCACTTCCTGACAGTTTTTCTTCTGTTCTGAAACATCATGGATTCGACAATCTGCATTTCTATTGGCAGTGTGTTCTTCCCACCACAACAGTCTACTAAGCTCTGATTACAGCATTGAAGAATTTTTCTACCCTAACTTCCACACTCTTCCACCATTCCTTCAAACCAGTCCCAAAGGCCTAAGAATCACATAGTCAGGCTTATCACACCAACTGTCTCGCTTCTTGGTACTGACTTTTTGTTGCTGCAACTTAGCAAAAGCAACTTAAGAAAGGAAGGTTTTATTTTTGCTCACAGCTTTGTGGTGCAGCCCATCATGGAGAGGATGGCATGGCAGCAGAGTCACACTGCATCCCCAATCAGGAAGCCGAGACTGGGGACTGCAGTTGTTCAATATGCAATTCTCTTTTTATACATTCTAGAATCTCCAGCCCACAACTCAGGTGAGTCTTCCTACCTCAACTAACCCAACCTACAACCCTCCCAGGCATTCCCAGAGCTTTATATACAAGGTGTCTCTAGATTCAAGTTTTCAGTATAAACTACCATAGCATCCAAATAAATTATTTAGCAGAATGTTAATTATGTCTCTCTCCACCACAAATTAGCTTCTGCAAGTGTCTAAAGAAGCCTGAAATAATACCTAGAGATAAGATCCAGTACCCAGCAGAACTTGGCTGACCAGAGTAAATGTGTAGCATTTGCTCAGCAGCTTACAAGGGCTAGGGATACAGTTCAATTCTAGAGCATCTGCCAACCATGCAGAAGGCTCTAGAATCACTACCAACCCAGGGAAATGATAATAGAAACTACAAAAAAGAATGAATGATCTTATTCCATAGAACTACCTTGTATCTATGTTAGGCATTCTATAAAACTGATGGTCTGATTAAAACTTCAGTGTCATGGAAAATAGGATGTTACAGGTCCAGACCATCTTACCTCAGTCTATGTTTAACCTCCCAAGTCATCACTATTGTATTCTTCTGTGTCTGACCTAGCATCCTTTTGGACTATTAGGTAAATTCTCTGTGTGATATGCAAAAGACCCCTTAACTCCTGCCAACCCAACCAAAAGAGTCATCAAGTTACACCTAAGGCCTGTCACAGAGCCTTCCTTTTTTGTGATATGCCTAACTACCCAATATTTCCACCAATGCATCTAAAAAATGCTCTGACTTACAGCTTTTTGTTCTGTTGGTATAAAAACTTCCCAAGGGGTTGCGGAAATGGCTCAGTGGATAAAGTGTTTGCCTTGCAAGCATGAGGACATGAGGTTGATTCCCAGAACCCATGTTAAAAAACAAAAACAAACAACAAAACAAACACCTAGGATGGTGATGCGCGCTTGTGATCTGCAGAGGTGGAGACAAGTGGGCCCTGGTACTCACTGGCCAGCCAGACTAGCATACTTGCCAAATTGTAGCCCAGTGTGAACTGTGTCTCAAGAAATAAAAGGGATTGGGTAGTGCTTGGGGAACTCTGATCTCTCTCTGCATGCACACAATGTGAACACACACACACAAACATACACATGGACACACACAAACACATGCACAAACCTGTTCCACGGTATTTGAGATAACCTGATTCTGCTTTCTAGGCTCAAGTAACTCAGACTTTGCTCTGCAATAAACTTTCTCCTGTTACCTCTGAGATAAAAACAGTGTTTTAATGCTAACACATGCTTACTAGGTACCGAGCTCTCTTTGAGACATTTGGGAACCATGAGTGACCAAAACTGACATTTTATTTGGATAGATTTAAATAATAGTCATGGCAGTTCTCTAATTTTAGTCAATAAAAGATGGAAATTGAAATAAAAAAAAGCTTACATCCAAGCCTCACAAAGGAGAAGCTGAAGGGGAAAAAATGAACAGACAATGAGGGAAGACAGAGGAGACTGCTGGTCTGTGTGAGGAGTAAACCAAAACTCTGAAAGATGAGCCAGAGCTTCTCAGGTAGAGAGGTAGGGAGAGGAAGAAAAGGGCCTGACGTCCACTGTACTGGACCACAACTCACTCACTGAGCAAATGCTCTCTGTTCACAAGGATGTACTCTAGGCAGAAGAGAGGCAACCTGAATGCCAAAGCTCTCCAGCATTCTTTCTGGCCTTTGGGATGGCTAGCTTTAACTCTGGGAGAGATCTGTCTTTAAGATTTTACCTATCAGTTACATACAGGTAGACATGATTAAGTCAATCAGCAAAACCAAAAGGGACAGACCCAGACTTGGGAGGCCACACAGGAAGACCCCTTCTTGGTTCTGCTGTTACGTTTGGGCATCTTGGGCAGGCTACTCGACATCTGGAGATATGATATTCTCTTATACCCAATAGGCCCTGGACCCTTGACTAGGTTGTCTCAACTCTTTCTCTCTCTTCTCCTGTTTCTGTCTTCTCTCCCTCTCTCTCTTCTCCCCCTCCAGCTTCTTCCCTCTCCCTATCTCCTCTCACAATGCACATGTATGTATAATATGACCTGTAAAATGATTTGTGGTTATGTACATATATATGTCTGTGAATATATCGAAGGATGTGGAACGATATAAGCCTTGTTATAGAAAGTGTTTGTTTGGGGGAGACAAAGAAGATGTGGGAAGCAGCAAACTGGGACTTGTATGTTTTTTTTCATACTTTTTTCAATATTTTTATGTATACACCTATTGGTTTATAAGGGACAGATCAAGAACATACATCTACCACAGTATGTGAACCAGGCTGGAAACAATGACTCTTAAGTGTTTATGGAAAGGTGTTCATTGATTCTTCTGAGCCAGCTAATGCAGAAGATACAAAATAAAAACATAATATTGAGACGGAGGATGGAGACATGCCTGAGAATACAATGCGGACCTTGAGAAGTGTTGGCAACCTTCAATCCCTTATGCTATGTGAGATATTTGAGTACTTGTGCTATCGGTTTTCTTAAATCCACCCCTTGCTCCTTCTCCCTCCCCCTCCCGACTTTTGTTCATACCAATGTTTGATATGTCTCACAATAAAAGCATAAAGAGCTGGGCAGTATTCACGTATACACCTTAACCTTATTTCTCTCTCTAGGTGGATTCTAGCTGAGTAAGATGCTCATGGTCTCTGGCGTACCTTCTTTGTTCCTGGATAGCTTTCCAGGCAATTTCTCTTTCTTCTTCCCTGGCTTTCTTCACAGCCTCTATCTTCTCTCTGTGACACTCCATCATAATCCTCTGGATTCTATGGACCATACGCTGTTCTGCAGCCGAGTTCTCTCTCTTCAGCTCCTTATCCATGTTTTGAAACATCTCCATCTTGGTTTTCTGCTCTACAGCCTTAAAGGAAGGGAATGGAAAACCCGATGTAGATATTAAAGGCCTGATGTCTTACAATGAATACTAGAGGCTAGATCCTTCAAAGGTTCATTTATTTGATATAATGGAACCTGTTAAACAGGTGATTTAAAAGTAGCTGTGAATTATATGGAAAATTTTTATTTAGATAAACTACTCAAACTCTATGCATATGTATACATACACACACACACACACACACACACACACACACACACATAAGATCACATTGAGAGGCAGTATGAAAATAGGTTATGGGGGTACAGTTAAAGTTTTTGGCTTCTTTTAATCTTCTTTTTCACTGCTGGTGGTCAAACCTAGGGTTTCACAGATGCTAGGCTATCATGGGCTCTAGCTCCAACTGTTTCCATGGATTGTCACAGTATCATTATACACAGAAATATGAGATGTGATACTGGAAAATGGCATAAGTACCATGAAGGGACCATGAGGCTCAGGCAGGAAACAGGAACATCACTACAGTCCCCACTGATGCCCCACATTCCTCATCTTTAGGGTTGCTACCCTTCCTCATTCACAGAGGGGAAAGGAGCTCCATTGCTCTAAGGTAGGGGACATGTCTCATAAAAGGACCTAAAGGAAAAGCCTGTCCCCATTTTGGAAATGTCTACTAACTCCGTGGTGTGCCAGCGCTCTGCTGGGCCAAGATACTACAAACACAAGAACGTTGGACTCCTGTCCTCCAAGGACTCACTGTACAATGGACACGATCAAGAACTGCATTAATACTTATAACTTAATATTTGTTCTTTGTTATTGTCTAATGAGAATTGTATCAGAATCATATTCAAGGAATGTAGAGCAAATTTTTATCTACTCCAGGGTTGTCAAGAGAATAAAAAGGAATTTAAGTTATATCACACAGCAAGTTAGAGACAGAACTAGAGTCCTAGACCAGAGTTCTCAAGTATCAGTTTTCTTCATTACTGGCTAAGACAATAGAGTCTTTCAAGAAATTCATTCATTTCTTTTCTTGTTACAATGTTACAATTTTAAAAATTAAGTTACTATATTGGGCTGGCCTTCCTCACCCCCTCACCTTCTGTTTTAGGGGCACAGAACTTAATTTTTGAGAGAAATCTTACCCAGAGTGTACAGCACTAAAGTCACCCTGAGTCATCCTGGTTGAACTTGGCCTTCTCCCCCTTAGCGCCTTTCTGGGAGCCCCGGGGGGGGGGGGGGGGCGGTCAGCTCCTTTAGTGTGTTTCCAGAGAGCCCTTAGCTGAGGCTGAGAGGCTGCATATCAAGAGAACTCCAAGTGTCAACCGAAGATGCACTCACTTTTAGCTTCTTAGAACTGTCTCAATGATAAATTTATTTATTAAAAGAAATGGGTGTACAGGTCAGTGACAGAGCATTTGCCCTGGCAGAAGTGAAGCCTTGAGTTCAGTCCTTCACACTGAAAAAGAAATTGTTAAAATCCAATGTCTTCAAGAGAAAAGATTTTATTTTCTTTTTAAAATGTATCCATATATTTTATGTATGCAAATGTTTTGTCTACATATACACCTTCACACCAGAAGATAGCATCAGATCCCCTGGGACTACAGTTGTAGACAGTTATAAGCTACCATGTGGGTGCTGGGAATTGCACTCAGAGCCTCTGGAAGAGTAGCCAGTGATCTTAACTTCTGAGCTATGTCTCCATCCCAAGAGAAAGGTTTTCAATTTCTCATTTTGGCTACTTCAAGAGTAGGGCAAATAGAGTGTAGTAGCACATCCCAGTATTCAGAAGGCGACAGGATTATCATGAGTTTGAGGTTTATCTAGTGAGACTGTTTCAAAAGCATAATCAGGAGCTGGGAGGTGGCTTAGAGGATATAAAGTGCTTGCCTTGCAAGGCTGAACCCCAGGTTTGAACCCCAGCGTCCATGCGGAGAGCCTATAACCCTTTTGGGGTCCTGGCATCTCACTGGGCAAGATGGCCTGACCAAATCAGTGAGTTTACCAGCCAGTGAAAGAAACTCTGTTTAAGGCAATAAAGCAATAAAGACAGACACCCTGGGGTCTGCAATATAGCTTTGTGGGCAAAGGAACTTGCCACCAAGTTTGACAATGTGAGTTCAATCCCTAGGGTCCACATGGTAGAAAGGAGAGAGGGGCTCATCAGTTGTTCTCTGATCTCTGCATGTACACACTGCACACACATACTCATTTCCAAGAAGAGAGGGGGAAAACACTCTCCCCTCACCTCTACATGCATGCTTGGGCATACACACCTGCAACTCATATGCGTAACACCACACACAGACAGACACACACACACAGAGACACACAGAGACACACATATATATAGACACACACACACGGAGACACATATACAGACACACACACCACACCACACACCTGCACACTCATATGCATAACACCACACACACACACACACACACACACACACACACACACACACACACACACACACACACACCAAAAAAACAAAATGGAGGAGAGAAATAACAGAATCTAACTTTAAGAATCTTTCCAGAATGGCTTCACGTGGTAAATTTTGAAAACTGTTACAGAGAAGATTGTTGGTTGTTTAGAAATGCTACCTGGTTTTACACTGCAGAAGGCTTTGTCTCTTAAATCTCTAATTTTTAATGGTAAAAATAGTTTGAATGTTAGTATCTCTAAATGTCTTTAGCACTTAGCTTATTTCATAAAAAGAATACAATGAAGTGTTCTAATGTCTGCTTCATGCTTGAGTTCTTGGTTTCTTTTCATTATGGACATGCTGACTCGTATTTTCCTATCTGCTCTGAAGCTGGGCAGCGAGCTGATAGAGCAATCATGCCAAGCCTAGCTGAAGTGGGCTGCTGGGCCCAAGCAGGAATTATCCCACTGCTAGACAGGAACTGTGGGGTGGAGCTCCCTTTTCTATTGGCCCTCTGAGGTCAAGGACAGTCCATTTAACCTTAATCGGGACACAACTAGTATATGCTAGGTATTACACGCATGTATCTAGTCCTTCTCTGTCTCTCCCTGTGCAAATGCGAGGAAAGTTCTGTATTCTGGACCTCTGAACAGGTTTTATGGCAGAGATACTGAACTAAGCAGCGAATCCCTCCATTGGGAGTGTTGGACAGCATGCGGTTAGGAAGTTCCCTTTAGTCAGCCCCCGTATCTATCAACAGAATGGATTAGGAAAGTGTGGTAGGTGTATGCAACGGATTTTGTTGTTGTTTTCAGGAAAATGAATGTTAACTAGAGGTGATTATGAATTCAGAAAGAAATCTCATGCTTCCTCTCATACGTGGTTCCAAGATTTTATGTTGATATATAAAACCATGTACGTAGATAAAAGTAGAAGAAAAACTTCCCAGAGAAACAAAGGGAACTACTGGGTGGGGTAAGAACAGGGAAAAAGTCTGAGGTGACATTCCCAACATACAATCTATATTAACAATATACATACACTATATACATATATGTGTGTACATAATGAAATGTCATGTAGCACACTGTCAGGTATAATAAATACATATCACGGTGAAACGCTCTTGGCGGTTCCGTAATGTGAATTCAGGGTAAAGGACGTAAGCAGGAAGCCCAGAAGAAGGGAAAGGACAGTCTGCTCAGTTTGATTTGAGTCCCTGCTAAGGCACAGCACAGGACTGGACCCCAGGGCTAGCACAGCGACAAGACAGACTGCCCTATGGAGGCTGCCGTCACACCAGGGAACCAGACACTGAACAGCCAGTTATGTAATCAGCTATTTAATCACAATGGTGATCTACGCTATGAAAGAGCTATAACAGAGCCCGAGTCCTGTGACTCACCGTGGTTCCCTCCCAACCTTTATGAAATACTAATGTGAACTTTAACTAAGCACTGCACCACCCCTTCTCCCGTGTCAACTAACGTAAGTACCTTCTTTAAAAACTAAGCTAAATACTTTAAAAGAGAGACAAAGAGCAAGTGATTTTATACAAAAACCTTTAAGTCTTTTTGATGCTGTTCTTCCAGAACCTGGATTTCAAATTTGTGTCTGGCATGTGCATCCATGAGTGCTTTGTCCACTGCTTGTTTTTGGAGTTCATTAGCCTTTGAAAGAAAAGGTCCAGTTATCTATTAGTGTTTCAGGGAAAGCACAGAGGAGTTGGTCATTACTGAAGACGTTGGTAAGTTAGGTTTTCACGCTTAGTGAAAAGTAGCAGCCACCATGGGGTCCCTAAATGCACTGTTCCTAACTCACACTTCCCAGAGCCCTGGCTGCTTAGCTAGATGCACATACAACACTGAGCCCTGGTCACCTTTGCTGCCTTTGGAATTACTAAAGGTGGAGCAGATGTGATATATATATTATATATGTACATAAAATTTGTATGCAGCAGAGTATGTTAACCTAGGAAAGCCAGAGAGGAGAACAGACGCTTAAAGCTGAAAGGCTTTAAGCAATACCATCAAGAGACATGACAAGGTTTATATTAGATTATTTGAAAAAATACTCAAGAATCTGGAAAAATTTATATTCAAACTGTAGACTGTCCATGCTTCTTTATATTGGGATCTGTAAGTAATTGGTGACTCTCACAGTTTGATTTTTATTACTGTCAGAGTCTTAGTGTTATACCTTATCTTGCCCAAAAGAGCTTTAATTTTCGTTAGAAAGTCATTTATTTCAATTAATCTATGACTGGAAGAACTAAGAGCTGTGGGTTGGAGGTATTACTTAGTTCCGAGTACAGTAGTACTTCCTCTACTCTTCAGATAGCCCCATGGCACTCAGTAGACATGTACCCAGTGCATCAGATTCTGGCTTTTGCTTTATTTGCTTGCTAATTCATGTAGGTTCCTTCTTAGATTTTAGGACAGTCACCTGCCCTGGCCTCCTCCTGCCCTGGCCTCCTGTGTAGCTGAGACTGTAGGAATGCACCCTGGTAACTAGAAGCACCAAGGACTTTAGAAACAGTAGATAAGGAGTTGGTTAAGATAAGGCATTTGGGGAAATGGGCAATAAGTTAGAAGTATTTATTACGTACTTCACAGATAGATAGCCCACAAATTAACAGAGGACCATAGTAAGCAATTTACAACACTGATGGCCCTATTCTGTGAAAGTTTCGATCAAATGAGAATGCATGGCTGGAGTCAGCCATCCTGAGGGCAACTTGGAAGGGAGTTCTTGGCAGAACTGTTACCTGTTTCTTACTAGGTATTACCTCATGCCAAATGTTTCTTCAGTGAACCCTCTCAACAATCCTTTGACATGTGAGTCATTACTACCTCCGTCTTACAGAGGATGCCAAGAATGCAGAGGTCAAAGAACATGTCCAGGAGCCCACAGTCAGTCAGAACTCTGTGGCAATCCCTTGCTTGCTATTCTGGTTTTACAGTTTTAGATAAATCCACAGTGAAGAGACTGCAGAGATGCGGTTTGGGGTAATTGCTGAGCCTTTACCTGCACCCACACTTTAGCTTCTGCTTTTGCAATGCTTTCCTTGAGTGCAGCCTGTTGCAATTGCTCTTCGTGGTTCAGGATACTTGCCCCGATATCTGTGTATTTGGAGAAGACTTATTACAGATCTCTGTAGACTGTTCCCTGGCTTTCCTTTCCATCATCGCCTAATTATTTGTGAACCATCCAGGAGATAGATACATCCTATTAGATGATGTCAATCATTTTAATTATTTTTTGGCAGTAAGAATTGAACTCGGTTCCTTTCCACCCAGATGTAACCCCAGCCTACACTCTCTTCTTTGAAGGTACCCATTGGAATGGTAAGTTTTCCACTAACTGAATTAGAAGGAACTCATCACTTAGGCCTGAATAGAGTTGGTTAACTTTTCATACACCCAGTCTAAACAGCAGACAATGAAAAACACACACCCTGCAAGGTGCGGTACATTCAAAGCAGAATGTGGATTCCCAAGGCGCTGGCGCATTGCTCATCTCTCTGCTTGCTTCTGGCAGGCTCTTTCTTTAACGCATCATATTTCTATCTTTCATTAGTGTTTGTCAGTTTAACTCTGTCAGAGTTTATTATTATTCTGCCGCTGATCTAATTTGATTTCCAATAATAACATTCCATAATACCTTCTCCACTCAAAGTATAACTCTAGAGAAGGATAGAGGATCACACTGTGGTGATATATTGTATACTTAATAAAGTTTGCCTGAAAATCAGAGGACAGAGCCAAGTCACAGATTTAGCCATGAAGGTCAGAGAGGGGTGGACCCATGCTTTTAACCCCAGTACCCAGGAGGCAGAGATCTGTCTGAGTCTCTGTGAATTCAAGGCCAAACAAAGCCAGGTAGTGGTGGCACACATCTTTATCTTGTACTTGGGATCCTATGCCTCCCAGTACTTGGCTGGGAAACATACACACCTTTAATCCTAGCACAAGGAAAGTGAGATACCTGGGTGAAGAAAGAAAGATAAGGCAGGAGGAGGCAAGAAGAGTTCAGCCCTCCACCCTCGACCATCTTCCCTTTCAGCTAAGGACTCAGAGGCATTATCTTGAGAATGAGGAGTGGGCGAGGTGAGAACTGGCTGTGCCTTGTTTCTCTGTCTCTCTGCTCTTTCAAATTTTATTAAATATACAATATATCTCCACAATACACAAAATCAGATACATAGGGACAATTCTGGACCTGGAGTTAAGAACTGAGCCATTTGGTATGGTCTCAGGGTTTGCACATCTCCTCACCAGAGATGGCCCTTAAGTTGTTATATACTGCCTAGCTGGGCAATCATGTCTATTTGCCCAACATCTCCTGTTGCAGAAACAGGCCCCACTTCTCTCAAGAATTCCCTCACTTGAGTGGTGTGGTAAGATTGCCAATAGCATCATCCAAAATGCTTGGCCTTTTTTATAGAAGCTAGTCTGAAATCAGGCACATAGCAAGCCTGACCAGCCACACTCTTTCCTACGTTTTTTTGGGAGGGGGTTGTTTGTTTTTACAGAAGTATTAAAGAGAAAATGGCTTCTTTGCCTCTGGGATTTCTAAACTGGGGTTAATACATGTCAGAACCATCTGTATTCATATCATTTCTAGATGCTGAACAGGCCTGACTGCAGTACCAGCTCAGCCAATAGACTTGAGTGTGAGCACAGTAGACTGAAAATCTTAGTAACAGACTCCACCTTGAGTTTTTGTGAAAAGGATCAAGAAATTACAGCACAAAATTTGATTCCATGTGTTCTATTCAAAATTATTTCCATCACTGAAAGATATATTTTTGAAATAGAACTTTACCAGTAGGTCATTAATGAGCCTTTATAAAATTTATTAGTCTGCTTTTTAAAAGATTTATTTTTGGCACTTTAAATTGTAAGCAGATGTGTATCTGTATGTGAGTATGTTCAGGTACCCCGGGGGCCAGAAACATTGGATATCCTAGAGCTGTAGTTACAGAAAGTTGATGTGGGTGCTGGAAACTGGACTTGGGTCCTCTGGAAGGGCAGCAAGTGAGTGATCTTAACTGCTGAGACATCTCCAGTGGCCTCCCCCCACCCCAATTATCGAGTGTTAAAACATAAAGCAGTAAATACTGTGGTAGAGATGGATGCATATAATCTCAATATTGTGTAAATCTAATACATTCGTAAAAATGGACCAAAAAGGGAGAGCACTGTTATCCTTTATTATTTATTTGTCATTGCATTTGCTACTCTCAACCTTAATGCAGAAGGCATCTATAGAACTTTTTGAAAACATCCATGCTGAGAAAGGAGACACTATTAATAAAAACAACTTCAGTGAGTCCCCAAACCAGCGTGCAGATGAAAAGGAGCCAGTGCCAAAGTGCTATGTACTGTGTGATTTTGTTTGGTCGCATTATAATGTGATAAAATTATAAAGACAGAGAAATAGATCAATGGCTGGCAGAATTTTGAAAAGACTGACTGTTACTGGAGAGTATGAAGAAGTTTCTTTGTGGTGATGGTTACATAAGTATACATGTAATACGTTTTGTAAAACTACACTTCTAAGGGGGAAATGATGTGTAAGGTATGTAACCGAGTTAAAAGCATTGTTCTTAATATGCTACCTTTCCAGTTTTGACAATGTGCCAAGATTACATAAGAAACCAGTGGGAAAAGCTGGGGTGAGTTCGAACTCTTTGACCCCATTCTGCAATCTGTGAATAAACTATTCCAAAACAAAGAGTGTTTTAAAGGTATTAAAAAAAAAAAAAGTGAGGTCTGACCCTGAGGGTTTTAACAGCAACAGAAAAATCACTGTCCTGTAAAACACTTTTCTAGGAATACTTCAAGGCGCTTTTCAAGTTTACTTATAAAGAAGGCAGAATTCTGGCTCTCTTTTGACTCATAATAATTTAATGACAAATAAAAGTAGATGAATATAAAATACTGATTTCTACACACATTTGTCTGCTTAGGGTTTAGATTCATATCCTATAAAGTATAAGGAACAATTAAAGTATATGATTAAATTATTAAAGATTGGGGAAAGCATTGCCTTGGCTCTAAAAATCATTTAGAGATTACAATTAGTAATCCATACTAAAAATGTGTTGAAAGTTAAAGTCAGTTTGGGAACTGATGTTCTAGAGAATGTTTATAACTCCATTTCCTCTGCCTTTCAGCTCTCCAACTTCTCTTTTACTAAATTAGGAGTGAAATCAAGTAACCGTTAGCTCACCATATTCATAGTTTTTTTTAAAAAAAAAGGAAAATCAGGATTAGACTGAAAATTTTCTGTGTGAGAAATGGAAATATGAATTATAATTAATTTTCTTATATACTATATGTATATGTCTATGTGTGATAAACATTTCTATGCTGTTTCTATGTATCTGCTTCTGTCACTAGCTACAAAGTCAAGGCTAAGATTCTCCCACTCATTTATTGGGGTATTTAGATATTTTCTCTCCTCTATGTATTAAAAGTCCCCAAGTAAAGCAAAGTTGGAAAGAACACACATTTATTATGATGTTCCAAGTGTTAAACAGGTACAATATTTCAGTAATGCTTCAAAACAATTTAGAGGATACATATTAATGTTCTTATTCATAAGAAATTTATTGAGGAGCTAAAAACTTTCCCATGCACAAAACTGTTAAATGATTAACAGCACATTATCATTTCATGGTGGAATTCCATGGGGCGAGTACCCCCAAACCAGAAGGGAAAAATGACCCACAAAGCTATTCTATGATATAGCAAATGAGAATAGTAAAATCACTGTCCAGCGTGGTGGCACACGCCTTTGATCCCATCACTTGGGAGAAATATTGAGGCGAGCCTGGTCTATAAAGTGAGTTCCAGAACATCCAGACCTATATGGAGAAACTTTGTCTCAAAAGATCTCTCCCTCCCCCCAAAAAGAGTAAACTCACTTACCTAGTATATCCTTGTGAGTGTAAAATCGTGTCTTAAATGGCTTGTACTCATGGATCCGTTTGAAGGTTTCTCCAAAAGGGGCCGGTGGAATTATTTTATTACAAACAGCACAGCAAACGAAATTAGTATAATCTGGATTTCTGATCATAGTTAAGTTTCTGATTCCTTTTACTGCTTATAGTTAAAATAATATCAAGATCAGAAAAACAGGTAGTTTCCAGAGAAGCTAGAAGTCTAAGAAAGCTGGAAGAGGATCAGGGTTTTGAGATTCTGCTAGAGGCTACCAAAGACTAACCGATTCATCATGGTAGGCAGTGGGCATATGTCTAAGGAATGACACCAACAGCCTCTGCCATACAAGGTGTGGACACTGGATTTGGGAGGAGATAAGTAGTTTCTCCCTCCCGGTCTCTAGCATCAAGCTGCCAACTCACTTAACAACTGTTGCTAGGTAAGACAAGCTTTGCTCATAAAAGCAACTTGAAATAATGATAAGGGAGGGTAGAAATTGCTGCTGTTCATTTCCCTCGGTTTCCTCCTGCTGCTCTAACAGGTGAACAATCTTCATGACCTACAACACAAATGTACCTTATTGAAGTTCTCCAAGTCAGAATTCCAAATGGCTTTAGGGCTAAAATAAAGATGCCAAGAGGTCTGCTCCTTGTAGAGGCTTTGGGGAGACCCCATTTTGTCTCATCCAGTGTAGAGGCCATACTTCCTAAGACTCGTGGTCTCTGCTTCTGCGGAGGAGGGGCACTCTTTTCTGTGATCTTTTGCCTCTCTGTGGATCTCTATGTCCATACCAGGTATCTCCACATGAGCCAGGACGAGTCTATCATCTCAGTATCCTAAATGTGATAAAAGCCCAGGTTCCTTTCACCATATATTCACAGAGGCCAGCAGTCAGGATCTGGATGTCTAGGGGAAGAAGCATTATTCAGCTGACCACGTTGTTTAAGGCATAATTAATTTTTTACCAGGGCTGGTCCTATACTGGTGGCCCTGCTTTGGGAAGTTATAGAACCTAATTTAGGAGAGGGGACATAACAGTATATATATATATATATATATATATATATATATATATATATATATATATATATATATAAACAGTATATATATATAAATATATATATATATTTCCCTGTATATCACTTCTCACTCCACTCCCCCATATCCCATGATGAACAGCTCTCTTTTCTCATACATGCTGTCAGGAGAATGTTCTGCGCAAGTGCACTGGGCCAAGTAACCATAGTCTAACCCCTCTAAAACCATGAACCAAAATATATTTTTCTTCCTGTTAAATTGCTCCACTGATATTTTTTTTTACATTGGCAAGAAATCTAATACAGAGTACTACAATATCATGGGAGTAAATGGAAGAAAATATGAAAACTCCTCTGTTTCAATTAATACCAAGAGACAATAAAATTGGACAATTAAGAAAAACATAAGAGATCCCACCATTCCTAGAAAGTCACGTTTATATATTTAAGCTTTGAGTAATGTAAGGTGAGACATGCTGCACTCTTAAGTGAACCAAGACAAGATTGGCAGCTTTTGGGAATCAGTTTGGACAGAGCAGCAACAGAACAAGAGACAAAGAAAAGCAGTGTAGCATGGCTGGCTGTGGTGAAGAAGGGCTTTGGCAGTGATGTGAGAACAGATAGACATCGGTGAACCTCGCCAAATAGAGGAGCACTTTTGACAATCTCCAGGGATCAATCTACTGTCCCTGAAATGCTGTAGCATTTGATACTGAAACAACAGTATCAGCGCTTTTAAGTGATATTCCACCTTATTCCAGAATTACAATCACATTGCCGTGCTTGACTATTTCAAGTTAATGTACTTATTTTTCAGACCTCCTTTACAGAGAGTACCCTAGCACATTGTGTGAAATTGATTAGTTTCCTCCAAAATGTGACAAATGTAGGAAGCCAGTTAAGAAGTAGTATGTCTGAAGCACAATGAATTGTGTGCCTTTAGTAGAATATATGAAGGCAAATGATATAAAATCAGTCATTTTTAATGTACTGAAAATAACAAATATTTCTATTTTTATGTCTAAAAGTACTTAAGACACAGAGCAAAGTTGTTATACTTAAAAATACAAAATGTTGCCAGGCGGTGGTAATACATGCCTATAATCCCAGCACTTGGAAGGCAGAGACAGGTGGGTCTGTGAGTTCGAGGACAGTCTGGTCTGCAGAGTTAGTTTCAGGGTTACACAAAGAAACCTTGTCTTCCAAAACTAAAAAGAAAAGTATAAATTGCTGTTAATTATACAAGGTTAATGAGACTATTTGCTTAATAAGTTACAACCAACAAATATAAGCAGGTATATATTAAAGTCCTCTATAAACATATTTCCAGAGAGAACTAATCAAAGTCGTAGTAAGTAATAATATAAAGAAAAGTCATAAAAATAATATTATGGTTTACATAATATATAATTTATTAGGTGTTATAAATGTATGTAACTTAAATTTCATAAAAATTGCATAAAGGTAAGATCTCATGCACATAATTGAGTAAAGAGCTAGTGGATAAATTATGAGTGAACAAAATGAAGTTTCAAAGGAAGGTAGTCATCCAAGCTTAATTTAACTTAATTAATTCAGTCATCCTATTGCTTAAATTCTATACCAAATAAAGTTACATCCTGTATAATACTGTTGTGAACTGATTTCTTCTTTAAAATACCTTAAAGATAGAATTCATTGCTATTGACTTCATATTAAAATAAACAAACAAAAAAGAATTAATTTTTAACTAATGGACAGTGATGGCAGTCTCCAAATCATTTTCAGGTTATTATAAAGGTGCTTTGGTGGCATGGAAACAAAACCGGGAAATACAGTGGTATTCTAACTGCAAGTTTCCTTTCATTAAGTCAGATTTGGGCAGGCGTCTTTGTTACTGTTCTATTGCTGTGATACAACACTGTGAACATGGAAGCTTACAAAAGACAGCACTCAGTTTGGCGTATGGTTTCAGAGGGTGGAGTCCATGACGGTAGAACAGAGGCATGGTGGCAAGAACAACTGAGAACTCACATCTTAAACTGCCAGCAGGAGGCACAGAGGGGGAACCTTCGAGGGTTTTTGTCTGTTTAAGACAGGGTTTCACTACTTCACTATGGTTTGCCAGAAATTGGTTTATAGGCCACACTGGTCCTCTTGCCCTGCAATTAAAGGCAATGCTACTACACCCAGGTAACCCTGACTTTTAAAGACTGTAATTAAGTCCTCTCATTTTTAGAGAAACAGCCTTATAGTCTGTTCTGCTGATTCTATGAAGCCCCTGAGATTGTTTTCATCTGTTTGACCATGTCACACACAGCATCTCCAGGAGGATTGGTTTTACTAAGAAACCAAACCTTTGTTGAGATGAATTTCAACACATAACTCCTAGAGAGACCCAGGCTAAGTGCCTCACAAAAGTTACCCTATAATTCCTTCATGAATCATGTTTTTTTATTTATTGGCTATTATAGCCCAATGCCTATTGGAAGGCCTTAAATAATTCTATCAAATGGTGTCAGAGAAATGGTGTGAGAAACTGGTCGAGCAGATTTGGGAGATGATTTTAAAAAGAGAGATGAATTCCACATGAGAGCAGAGACCGCTGCATTGACACAGTTATCTAGATAAAGAATGAAGTCACCTCCATCAATATGACTGTCTTATATATTCCCGAATTCTTTTCCAGAAGTGGGGTTAGTTTGCCTGGAGCCATCTTTGTTTCAAAACTTTTTTTTTTCTATTTTTTTCAGCTCTACATCACTAGAACTCCTTCAATGCACAGAAAGCTTCAAGAACTGGTCACGATAGAAGATAATATATAAAATCAATGAACAAGTGTTTGCTTAAAGAAATTCTCTTACCAGAGGCTTGTGAGGTCATGGATTGTAGAGGTCAACCTTACTAGCCACTTCGCTAAATAATTACTAACTGTATTGTAAATACTTATCTTTACACTCACAGGACAGTGTAATTATCATCCCTCATCAATGAAGCTTGAAGCACAGATACCATTACAGAAACTTCCAGCTGGTCAAAAGGAAGAGCTCAACTGATCACGAGGTCCGCAGCCCCAATGGTTAAATCTACGATCCAACTCCTGCACCTAAAAGAACTCCTGATGAGGGAACCTCAATAGAGAGGTGGTTGAAATATTTCAAGAGCCGTGGGACAACGAATTCGGAACGATTGTGTCTTCTAGAAATGACAGGGAAGCTTCACTCAGAATGCTTCAACAATATGGCTGCCTAAACATGACCTGAACAATGACAACACCACTCAACAGGCGATAGAGGGAAGGGGAAAAGCTCACAGGGCCCCACCCCAGACACAGAACTACAGGCAACCAAGGATTACTGAGAGAGAGAATTCACAGCCTTAAATTAAAAATAAAGGAGAAAAAAAACCTCATTAGAGTCAATATGACAGATGCTCTTAACAACAGCACTTGAAAGGCGGTGGATCTCTGGGAGATCAAGACCAGCCTTGTCCACATAGCAAGTTCCAGATCAATCAGGCCATCAGGGTTATAGAGTGAGACCTGTCTCTAAAAAATAAAAACAAATTATTTCCAAAAATTGTATTTTGTTTATTAGATGTGGGTGCACATGCCATAGTATACATTTGGAAGTTAAATGACAACTTATAGAAGTTTCTTCTTCCAGCACATGGGTCGTCAGACTTGGAGGCAGGCATCTCTACCAACTGAGCCCCATCTTGCTGTCCAAGAAATTCTTGAAAACTAATTCATCAGTCAGACAGCTTGTTTATTTGGGCGAACAGCCTTCCTATCAGAACAAAATTATATCCATGAACAAAAAAGTTACTTATACCAAGGACTCAGAGTCTGATGTTTACTTATGAAGAGTTGCTTTGGCACTGCAAACCACTCAAAAATCCATGGCTAGGGAGGTCTTAGGACCCAGGAAGAACTCACTAGTGTTGTTTATCCATGGAGTCAGAGTATATTTTAAGTATTTATGTTTATATCCCCAGTTAAACGCTACTCTCATCCTTAATCAGAGACACTTCTCTGCAGTGAAGAACAGTGAATGCAGAGACTAATGGATGGGTAAGGAGTTAAGAATAAGTGACAGCTGAGGGCTCAGCAAAATATAGTGAGAAGCCCAGGCCCTTGTCCAGGTCCCTGCCTTGGCCATTTGGCAACCATGACAGGCTTCAGAGAAGACCCAGCAGGATGTAGGCTGTACATCTGACTCAGCAGAATGTACCCTTGAGACCCTGACCTTAAGTTCTGCCCCAGTTACATAAGCAAAAACAAAAAAAACCCACCAGATGTCCCCATATGGTACAGAACCAATTAAAAGTTAAACTAACAGGCTGTGGACAGCACTTTTCTGATAAAGATGGAATGCAGTATCCACAGCAACCGCCACTAGAGATACCAACTTTCCTGAAGCTGTAACTAACCAATTAGCTACTGTTCCTATACAGTCTATAGACCCCAACCCCACCTTGATTTACCCCCTACTTGTTTTACCACTGCTACTCAGGGTCTCTCCTGCTCTGCGGCTTCGTCAGAGGGTCAGAGAGACCCGAGTTAACTCGAAATAAAGACTCTTTGCTTTTGCATCAGATCTGGTTTCTTGGTGGTCTTTGGGGGCCCAGCCTCTGAGCACAAGAGGACCTTCATATATCCTCTCCTAAGGCTCAGGAACATGACAGAGGAGAAAACTGCAGGAATCTAAGAGCTGAAAGACAGGAGAAGGGCTGTGAAATGAAGCAGCTATGGTAAACATAAACCAGGAAATGTTGCTGCATGCATTAGGCCTACACAAAGCTCTACCTACTCCTTCCTGATGAAATCCTGGGGATTGACAAGCACAGTGTTCAGCTGTGTGCCCAACACTGAGCCTACGAGGTTCCAATGGCTTGATCCAAACCTATGGTTTTGGTTAAAATCAATGGGACAAAAATAATCATACAAAACACGAATGTGGGAAAAGGAACCGTAGGAAGGAAGGGATCATGACAGGGTTGGGAAGGAGACTTAAAAAGGGCGGGGGGTTTAGAGTAAATAAAAGCCAAGAAACAACTTGTTTTTAAAAAGACTTGCTTAAAGGTCCATCAGTTCCCCCACTCTTGAGAGAACCCCACCTTGAACACCTCCTCTTTATCCAAACCATCCCTTTTAAACACAGCTAACTCCCAAGGTGGCATTTAGTGCAGCACCTTTAATAAACAGTTCTGTTTGATCAGCGGGTAGTTCTGAGGGTCACTGGGGGAGGACTTGGAAGTTAACAATCCTGTGCACTGTTTCAAAACATAGGAATGTTTCTGTTCTTAATACCCAAACATTTTGTGCTTACATGCTACTGTGGTTGCTTGGTTATGAACACGACCATCGCACCTGAGGGAAACCAGAGTTTCATGAAAAGGTCCCTCCACTATGTTATAAGGAGGTCCAGGTTTCTCCCCGGCTGAGAATCACTGTGATTGGGGTAAATCCTTTATTATTAGCTGTTTAACTAACTATAAGATGACGGGATTAGAGTAAGCAAAATTCAAAATACTATGACTATCAAAGGATACTTATTCTATTTCATTCTCAGTGGTTATTCCCTCCCAACAGACAATAGATGAAAACATGAATACTTAGCTAGAACATGTTTGAAACTTTGCATATACAAAGACTGATATAACCTGTAACACTTGGTAGAAATTAGTCTAACTGGGCACTTGCTTCTAAAATTCAGTGCCCCTCTCTCACATTGTTTCTCACAGCTCTGTGCTGGACTATACTTCTTTCCTAATTCCTTCACACAGACACTGTAAGGTTGAAGGCTGCAGGCTGTACAATTTTTGCACCCCTTTTGTACTACAGGAATCTTTGCCTTGTTGAATAAGAAAATAATTCTAGAAGATGGTAATGTACCATTAAGTGCATAAAATAAAAATAGAACTCTAGGTTTATAAAAATAAACAAGTGGACAAAAACACGGAGATGCCAAGAGTAAAAGATTTAGATTAACAGGCATTTTACACAACACTTTAAAGCATACTTTAAAATCATGTGGCATGTACCACAGTGAAGTAAATACCTATTTAGGGCTTGGTAGTAAAGGTTTAATTGAGATCCATGTGCTGTGAGATGTGTTTTTGTACACTGTGAATATGTGTTGCTCTCATTGTTTGATAAATAAAGCTGTATTGGCCAATAGCCCAGGCAGAGTAAGGTTAGGCAGTACTTACAAACTAAAGACAGAGGAAGAAGGGTGGTGTCATAACAGGTGCTGTGAGCTTCCCAAGAAGAAAGATATTAAAGAACCCGTAAGCCATTGGCCACGTGGCAACACATAGATTAATAAGCCTGAGCCATTGGTCAAACATTTTAAACTAATATAAGCCTCTGAGTGGTTCTTTGAAAACAGGCAAGTGGGAGAGATTTATCCACTTACATCCATACAGATAAGCCTTATTAGCTATGTTTTGTATGTATAGTATATGAGTGTGCATGCAGGATGCTTACCCGTTCATAGGTTGACATTGGGTGCCATATCGTTTTTTCCATCTTGTTTCTTGAGATAGGGTCTCTCACTGAATCTAGAGTTTGAAGTTTCAGCAAGGCTAGCTGACTAGGGGGTCTCCAGAATTGACTTTCTTTGGCTCCACCCAGACACTGGCTACCATGCTTGACTTTAAACATGAGTGCGGGGGATCAGAACTCCAGCCCTCATATTTGGGCATCAAGCTATATACCCACCCTAGCTAAGCTTCTTTGTATTTATAAACCAGGCATAGCTACATCTTTATGCACCGTTGCAGAACCACAATGAAATACTAGACATTAAAACTTACATGATAATGACCTCTGTCTCTACTGCTATTATTTGTTATAAACACTGAAACCAAATTTCAGAGATGAGATTTTCTGCTAGATATTTAGAAAGAAAACAAATACAGAAGCCCTCTAGGAAGGCTTAAAATACCTAAGTTAAGGATGGTATAGTAAGGAGACCTTATTCATTTTTATCCATTGAGTGATTCTAGTTTTAAAACAAATAACACTTGGTTCTTGTGTTTATAAAGTCATTGCAACGATTTATAAAAAATAACAAATGAGGTAGTATTTAATTACAGGCAAGTAAAGACATTGTAGCTAAGTACATTTGTCTTTTTCTGTGTATATTTATGATGTGTGATGTGTGTGAGGGCAACTGTATGGCGTATGGATGGAAGGCAGAGAGAAACGTCAGATGTCAGCCCTTGTCACTTTTGTTGTTTCCATGGCATGTGACAGGCTAGCTGCCCAAGAGCTGCCTCCACTTCCTAGAACACTAGAGTTACAGATCCACTCTACTGTGTCTAGCTTGAAATAGATTCTGGGATTCAAACTCGGGTCCTCTTGCTTAGGTGGCAAGTGCTTTATCTGCTGAGTCATCTCCCCAGCCCCAGTCCACTTCCCCCTTTCATTGAAAAGAAATTCTTTTCTCATACAATCTATCCTGATTACAGTTTCCCCTCCATCTCCTCCTCCCAGTTCCTCCCTAACACCTTTCCCTTCCAGATTAACCCCCACACACACACTTTTTTTAAAACAACAAACGAATCAAAATAAAATATAATAAGATAAAACAAAAACATAACATTGAAGTTTAGACAAAGCAACCCAACATTAGGAAAAGAGCCTGGGGGGCAGGCACAGGAACCAGAGACCCATTTGTTCACATTCAGAAATGCCATTAAAATACGGAACTGAAAGCTATAATACAGATGCAGAGGACCTGCTGGCCCTGTCACTGTGAGCTCAGGAGAGCCTTGCTCTCCTGGTGTCCTCCGTTCCCTCTGGCTCTTACATTCCTTCTGCCTCCTCTTCACTGGGGTTCTCTGAGCTCTGAGGAGAGAGATTTGGCAGAGACATCCCGTTTAGAGCAGTGTTCCAATCAGCTGCACACCTTTAATCCCAACATTGGGAAGACAGAGGCAGGCTGATCTCTGTGAGTTTAAGGTCAGCCTGGTCTACAAAAAGAGTTCCAGGACAGCCAGGACTGTTACACAGAGAAACCCTGTCTCAAAATAAAAAAATAAGAAGAAAAGAAAAAGAAAAATAGAGTGGTGTGTTCCAAAGTCGCTCTCTCCCTGGCTGAGCACAGCACTGATCCTTGAGCAGAGTCATTTTTGACACTTTTTTTTTTTTTTAAGGCCAGTAGTATTTGCTTTTACCCTTGGTCTCTGGTATACCTAGTCACTGGTGCTTGGTCACCTAAGCAGTGTAGAGTATGGTTTCCATCTCCTGGGCTTTAAGTCAAATCAGACATTGGCTGGTTACTATCACAAGCTTTGTACCACTACTGCCTGTTGTGTAAATTCTGACTGGATTTAATATTAAAAACCCAGAGCCAGATATCAGTGGTAAATGCTGAAAGATTGGAGAGACAAAGGGGCAAACCACAGCTACCAATAACCTCTATGACTTTTCAGACTGAAGGAGCTGAGCTCCTGTCTCCTCCCACCTTATACTCCCCTCTCCAACCAGCCGATCACTTCCAGTCTCCCGGAGCTGGGATTAAAGCCCTGTGCCTCCCAAGTGTTAGGATTAAAGATGTGTGACTATACAGTCTGGCCTCTAGATCAGCCCTCTGATTTTCAGGCAAGCTTTGCTAGAGAACAAACAAAATATTACCACAATTTCCCTAGCATATCCTGCAAGCAGAACAGCATTGTAGATTTCATTTCTCTTTTGGTAGCCTGCAGAGTATCTTCCCATACCAAAGACATTAGAACACAGGGATGAAGACTCTATGTAGGCACCAGCTTGACCTCTCTATGTTCACTGAACTGTGTAGCTGTTTTCTTAAGCAATAGAAACTTGCTGCCAGTTTATGGAGAGCAACCTATAGTCTTAGGAAGAGCCTGTGTTGTTTGGGGATTTCTATAAAACCCCTTTGGTCAACAACTCAATTGGATGTAACACAGTCCCTGTATTGGAAGCTTCATTTGGTGACAAGAGATGGCCAGTTGAGTCTCCATTTCCTCCATTATTTGGAGACTTCATTTAGTATTGTCTTCATTTATTTTAGAAAGTTTCTACTATACTAGGTTCCCATATCACTCCTCAAATATAGCTGTCTCTCCCCATATACCTTCTCCCTCCTGACCTGACCCTTCAATTCCCCCAAGCACCCCTAGTCTACCCATAGCATCTATCTCTCCCTCCTAGGGAGATACATGTGTCCCTTCTAGTCCCTTCCTCTATACTCTAAAAGTCTCTAACCTCTTTGGCTATAGATTGTAGCTTGGTTATTATTTTCTTAGTGGTTAATATCTACCTGTAAGCAAATACATACCATGTTTGTCTTTCTGGGTCTGAATTGCCCCACTCAGGAAGATCTTTTCTAGTTCCATCCATTTGCCTGCAAATTTCATGATGTCATTTTTTTTTTAAGCAGCTGAGTAAAACTCCATTGTGTAGATGTAGCACATTTTCTTTATCCATCCTTCTGTTGAGAGACATCTAGGTTGTTTCCAATTTCTGGCCATTATGAATAGAACAGCTATGAACATGGCTGAGCCAGTGTCCCTGTAGTAGAATGTAGAGTTCTTTGATTATATACCCAAGAGTGGTACAGCTTGGTATTGAGCTAAATGAAATTTTCATCTTCCTGAGGAGCCACCATATTGGTTTCCATAGTAGCTGTACAAGTTGGTATTCCCACTAGCAATGAATGAGTGAGTGTTCCCCTTACTCCACGTCCTCACCAGCATAATCTATTTGTCACTGAGCTTAGGCATTCTGACAGGTATAACACAGAGTCTCAAAGTAATTCTGACTTGCATTTTCTTAGTGGCTAAGGGTATTAAACATTTCCTTAGGTGTTTCTCAGCCATTTCGGTTTTCTCTATTGTGAAGTCTGCTTAGCTCTGTACCCCCTTTTAAAATGGATTATTTGGTTTTTAATATCTAGATTATTCAGTTCTTTATATATTTTGGAAATTAGTTCTCTGTTAGATGTAGTACTGGTAAAACTCCTTTCCCATTCTGTAGGCTGCCGCTTTGTCTGAATGATGGTGTTCTTTGTCTTAGGAGTTTTTCAGTTTCATCGGGGTGCCTTTTACTAATTGTTGATCTTAGTGCCTGGGCTACTGGTGTCATGTTCAGGAAGGAAGTTGTCTTATCTCCTGTGCCAACGAGTTCAGGGTTATTCCCCCACTTTCTCTTCTATCAGGTTCAGTACAACATTAAAAAAAAAAAAAAAAACCTTCATTACTTTGTTTTATTCTTTCACTTAATTATGATTTTAGTATCTGAAGGGGATATCTTCTCTATGAAACAGCAAAATATCTGCAAAGGCTCAATTCACTTTAAAACATTAGAAATTCCATGAAAATTCAACAGTACTAGATACTTTTGTTATACAGAATTTAACAAAAGACTTCATTTTATGACATTTTCATAGAAGAAATATTGAGAAATGTTTTTATGGGAAAAGATGAGATAGTAGCTGCAGCTGTGGCGGGACTAGATTCATTACAGTGGACTGTTTCCAACTTCATGTTCTCTCTTATTAACAGATTATGGAACAAGAAACATAATTAACATAATTCCATACTCTCATAAAGTCTTTCACTTGACGATGTCAGAGCCTAGAATAACGCTCCATCTGAAGTAACCGGCACTTCAATCCCACTTAGATGTTTTTCTCCTGGTGTAGCGATGCCCTTCACTATCAATAGCTTCATAGAGATCCTTTCTGTTCTCTTGAGTTGCATGCAGATAGCCAATATAAGCCACACAAAGGGAAAGGGCTACCAATCCAAAAGCCATTACAGGTTTGTTCTGTCAAAGAGAGAAAATTATAAAGTATCAATGAGACTAATAATTTAAGAAGAGGCAAGTATCTATTACACTTCCTTCTTGGCATAAAAGCAATTATTACTACCCCAGCACGCTAATGACAGCATTTTCATCCCAATCATTCTATCAGTCAGCTTAACTCCTGGGTATTTACAGATGGTGTGAGGCTCCTGCTTCTCACCCTAGTCTTCTCTTTGTAGCCTGAGCAGCTTAGACCTCTGCCCTAGGAAGGTAAAATCTGAGTGAGGGCGGGGACATGGACACAGCTCTGGAGCTGTCCCTTCTCTGAGCTGCAGCTTATCTTATTTTACTTTATTAGAATATGAGAGATACAGTACACGTGCTACTTCTCTAGCCCGGCACATGGACAACTGTCACAAAAACCCTCTGTAACTTATACTGTGTACAGCAATGAAAATATACATGTTGTTCTTTTGGAACCTACTGTACTCAAGAAACTTAGCAATTGAAACAGATACTATGCTGTTTTAATTACCTTGGGGGATTGCTGGAAAACCCAAGACTCTAAAAATCAAAGTGATATAGCTTTGAATTAAAGGGGTGTGATTTCCAGCATCCCTCTCTATTCTTTGCAACCCCTGTAAATATATAAGCGAGACATTCTCACTATTGTCATATCTTTAGTTAATAAACTGGCTTTTCCTTGCATAGTACACATGCACAGTAGTGATGTAGTTTCTGCTTCTGCCTCCATGTCTACTATTCTAAGCCCCTATTCCAAGAACCTCAGAGGACACCTAAAACTAGAGTGTGCACCAGACCCTAAGACAGTACAGACTACGCTTGTCCTCAAACACTTGTCTATGATTAGGTTTGGTTCATAAACTAACACATTGCACAATTAACAACGATAAATTAGAGCAATTATAATAACATATTTTAAGTAATTATATGTCCTTTTCCTCTTTAGTCTAAACAAATATTAATATTTGGGGACGTGGTTGACAGAAAAAAAACAGAAAGAGAAACACATAAAGGAGAACTACTGTACTACTGTTTATTCAAAGCTTAGTCTCAAAATCAATGCCAAATATTTTCATCTGGGTAAGCATCTGAGAAAGGCTACAAGTTAAGAGCAGTTTAAATGTGCAATTAGGAAATAGTCTTCAACTATTAAAATTACATGACAGCCAAGGGTTTTCAGATGCTTCAATTAAGTTGACCCATTTACGCTAGAAGCAATGAACAATGGCAGCTACTATTAAAATTCTTATCAAGTATGAACTACTACAATATTTAGCATATTTAAATTTTTTACTTCATTTATTTTTGTAAGTAGAACTTAGATCTAAAAATAAAACCCATCAAATGAAATATATTTACTAGTTTACAACATCAACAGCAATAATTGAGCTACCCGCCTAACAGTGTATAAATGCATGTTTTGGGGTTTCTATATGAAATAGCATTTAAATTTTGCCTTTACCTTCTAAGACAGGGTCTCAGGCTGTAGCCCAGGCTGGCCTCAAATCTGCTTATTCTCCAGCCCTTGTCTCCCAAGGGCTGGGATTACAGGTATCAGCCACCATGACCAGTTTATGGGTCTTCTTAGTCAGCATGAAATGTCCTTGATACACACAAACGCTATAGAAAAGTGAACAAGTCCCCCGTATGTCTTTCTTACAGGTCTGATGAAGAGCTCAGGATTCACAGCCCGAAACAAGGTTGTGGTGTGAGCCCCTCGGAGGCCGGGGCCTTCAAGGTTTCTCTCTTTTGGAGGTTCTTTCTTAACTGCTGGAGGTTCATTTGCTGAAGACATCTTAAGGACTGAAGAATATCACCTAAAAACAATATATAATAATATAATTTTTTTCTTCATACTCATTTTTTTATAAACCTCTCTCTATTTGAGGCAGTCTTGCCATGCAGCTCTGGCTGGCCTGGAACTCCAGATGTAGATCATGTTGGCCTCGAACTCAAAGAGACCCACCTACCTCTGACTTCCAAGTGGTGGGATTAAAGGTGTGCTCCATTAGGTTGGGCTCGAGGCTCTTAAAACACACACACACACACACACACACACACACACACTTGTTAAATTTTAGATGAGCCCCAGAGTGATTATTTTTAAACGAGGCTTTAGGCCTCTCTCCTCCCCTCCTTTCCTTCCTTTCTACAGTTTGGAAAATGGTTTGTTGGTCTCCGCTACACTGTAGCCGGGGCTAAGGCTGAAAGGAACTGAGATCAAGCCATTCCCTCTGTATTTCTGCATTTTTACGTACCCTCAACACTGGCCCTTCCACAGTAGCCTGAGGGAAATATTATTGCTTTTCTTATTATCTCCCCCAACAGCTTCAGCCCAGGGCACATGCCTTTCTTCCCCTCTGCCATCCTTCAGGACCCCAAAGCCCTCCCCTGTCCAAACAGTAAGAACAAGCCGCATTTCTACTCCTTCCCAATCAGCAGCTCTCCGATGAGGATGGACACACCAGCTCCTTAATCTAAGGAATGCCCCTAAGTCCACTGTATCTTTTTGTCTTCTGATTCTTCTGCTCAGGGTACCAATGTTTGAGGACTTTTTTTTTCCCTTCCTGGTATCATTCCTACCACATACTGTAGAGAAGTAGGGGAAGAACAACCCACAGACTTGTTAACGATAACATAAGGGAAAGACTGATATTTCAGGAACAGTAAATGTTAGAAAGTTTTAGCACGCACTTAGGTCTGGTGCTTTGTGCAAGTATTCTTGATTCATTAAAGCTTCTGGTTCACAGAAATGAAAAGCAGTATTTTGACAACTTCACACTTATGGAGAAAATTAGATGTCTAATACTTTTGTTGCAGTGACCACTAAATATTCACCTTCAACATTTAAGTGTGTTAATTACTGTCAGGAACATCGGCTTACAAGGAAAGGATTTCCCATTTTCTTTTCTTTTAAAGATTTATTTATTTATTATATATACAGTTTTCTGTCTGCATATATTCCTGAACACCAGAAGCAGGCACCAGATCTCATTATAGATGGTAGTAAAGCCACCATGTGGTTGCTGGGAACTGAACTTGGGACCTCTGGAGTGCCCTTAACCTCCTTCTCTCCAGCCTGAATTCCCACTTTCTATGTTTGCCAAGTAAAGACTGTTCCATCACATGTTCTCCAACTATGTTATAATTATTACTGTCAGGTCCTCTCCCATCGCTGCTGACATTCTGGTTCCATTTGGACCACTGCAGGATTCACTAACTCTTGAGAGTTGAATTGTTCACAGAAACCATCTTTATTCCCTAACTTGTGACATCAGTGACATAAGCACCTGAGGCCAGAAGCTATTAAAATACGTCCCTGGTTGTAGTATTCCTCTAGGTGTAGCTGGAAGCCCTCATGGGAACTATGCCTGCTTCCTATCACTTCACCACACAGAGGACTTTATAGACCACTGGGTCCCAGCAACCATGGGAATGGCTTCCTTTGTGTGTAAACTCTCAGTTTTTCCCTCCTCATCTAAGATCTGAGTTTTCCCATGACTGGTTTCAAAAGTGGACTTCCATTGTGTGAATTAAACATTCATCTGAAGCCTTCCTGTTAAAAAGGGGGGGGCAGTGGTGAGGCTTTCTACAGAGTTACAGAGTAGCCAGGACTACACACACACACACACACACACACACACACACACACACACACATTCCACCTGTCCCAGAAAAAAGAAAAGGAGGGAAGAACGAGGGAAGGAGAGAGGAGGAAACAAGGAAGGGAATAAGGAAGGAAGGAAGGAAGGAAGGAAGGAAGGAAGGAAGGAAGGAAGGAAGGAAGGAAGGAAGGAAGGAAGGAAGGAAGGAAGGAAGGAAGGAGAAAACTCTCTTCGTATAAAGAGAAGGTCCTTGCCTGTTTTTTGCTCCTCAGAATATGCGTGTGTGACTGGGGTGGGGTTTTAAGATGCATGAATTAAATAAGAAAGTAGGAAGGCTATAACATCTCAGTTGTTTCTTCACGGTGTAAACTGCATGAACTATTAGGGAAAAGAAACCTCAACTTCAGCAAGGAAACTCCTAATCTAGTAATAAAAGCTCACTGGCTAGTTCCGACTAGTTAGTCAGAACCAAATGTAAATTCTATTCTAGAAAGCTGCAGGTCGGTTCCTAAGTTCACAGACAGCTTACCCTGACACCACCACGCAAACGAAATGTTACTTCCAGGGAAACGTCCATCAGAACATCCTGTCACCTTCTTCATCCTCTTCCCTGACTTTTGAGGCTGCTGTCTGTCACTGATATAAGCTGCTCTTATTCATCTGCATACACCATTAGCCGACCTCTAATTACACCTTTCTTATGTTACAAGAGACACAGAAACATAGTGGTGATGACTCATTGCACTGCCCCTAAATAATTTGGTGACATCCCATGCTTATATCTGTTTGCAAAATAGTAAATTAGCTCTGGATCTGTGCTCTATTTCTGTCTTCCTTTTCCCAACACCACTTCCTCTTTCTTATCTACTAGTGATCAAAAAATTATTGTAGGTGAGCATGTGTGTGTGCATGCACACACAGGAACAGAATTTTCATATTCGTTTATGAAGATTCATTTATACTAAGCTTTGCTTATTTCATATGCTGCTCTCTAATAAGGTGCATTTTACTTTCTTCTGCTCTTCTTCCTCTCTGTGAGGAAAAGGAGAACACAACCCCTGGAATTATGATACAATAGGGCTCTAAACGAAGTCAGGACTATTTATCTTCTCCCTTGGGGGGGGGTGCTGTTGTTTGCCCCTCTACTGCAGCAACAGTACTGTTCAGGGGGCGACTAACATTTGAACATTCACTGGACAGGCTGGAGACATGGTCTAGCAGTTAAGGCGTGCTGCTCTTACCGGGGCCAGCTCCTAGCTTCCACAGGGTGGCTCACAACCTCCTGCAACTCTAGCTCCAGGGGACCACATCCTTTCTCACAGCCTCCACCGGCCGTACACGCGTACATGCAAACAAACACGAATTCTCCCCATTCTTCCCTGAGGGACTACTAGCAGCTAACTACGAGCCTGACCTTGGACGATCGTGAGGACACGGACGCGGACAGCGGCGCTCACGCACTCCCCGGGTCGGTGCGGTCCCACCGCGCTCACCTTCCGGCCTTCCCGGGACGCTCCCTCCGCGGCCAGCCTCCGGCTGCGGGAAAGGCCGCACCATAGCGCCACCTATGGCCCGGAGGCCGCAGAGCAGGGACCCTGGCCAGCCCAGACCTCTCCAGGAGCCTGGCGCTGGAAGCCCAGTGTGCAGGCTGGAGTTTGCTTTCTTGGGGTTTTTGACCTTCAGCCTCTCACATTCAAATAAGCTTTCGTTCGTTTCGTGTTTATGTATACGTGAGTGTGTGTGTGTGTGTGTATACACACATATATATGTAAAGATATAGATAATAGATAATAGATAGATAGATAGATAGATAGATAGATAGATAGATAGATAGATAGATAGATAGATAGATAGGTACAGAGGTACAGAGGTACAGAGGTACAGAGGTACAGAGATAAAAATATATCTAGAAATATGCATTCAATGGATGTCGAAGTGTATGGCTTAATGAGAGAACCAGATCATGAGAGTCACTGAGGCTGAAAGGCAAAGTCTTATTGAGTGTAGAACAGCCTGGTGTCCCCAAGGGAAGGAAGGGAAGACAGCACTCACTAATGAAAAGGAGTCTGGGGCATTATAGGATGCTTTTAGTTGGATGGAGATGTGGTGGAATTGCGTTAAGGGACAAGGGACTGGAGTTAGCAAAGTGATAGGGTGGAGGGGTCTGGCTACTAGAACAGGGGGGGGGGGTTGTAGACATGCCATTTTCCTGAGAAAGGGGTTCAGCAGACGTGTGAGGAGTGTAAACCCTTCACTTTCCATTTCTCCCATAGAGTTGGGTCTCACGGGTCATTGATCTTGGTGTCTTAGTTGATCCTATCTTGGGCAAAGATCTGGGCTCCCAATGTAAAGCTTTCTCATTTGAAGGGAAAGGACTAAGCTTGAGCTCTTTCATCTCCCACTTTAAAAGCCATATGCTGTTAACTCTCTGACATTCGGTTAGGGTCTAGAGGTTCAAAGACAGCAGGTGAGACAAGGGGCAGGAACACCCACCTTGATGGCTGTTGGATTGATATATATATATATATATATATACACACACACACATATATATCAAGCACCTGAATTTTCAAATGGGTTTAAGTAAAACTTTCACAGATGGATTGTTTTGTTGTCGTAAAACTTTTATTTCTTGTAAAACTGAATTTAACAGTTGACTTTGTTGTGCATAGAATGATAAACCTGTCACGGTACAGGGATAAAGGCATTTAGCTGATTAGAAGTCTTAATAAATAATAAAACAACTATGGCTGAGATCATGCATGGTCTCTTCTTACTGGTTTCATATCAGATACATCCTTTATTTGATAACAACATATTAAATAGACATTAAGATAGGAGATGGATAGCTTACTCTGTCCTCACAATGCATTGGCTGGGTGTTGCAGTTCCTCTGAAATGACACCCCTTCTTGGAGGAAATATATGCTGTTTAAAGCAAGAACCAGCCATGTGTGGTGGCCCAGGCCTTTAACTCCAGCCCTCAGGAAGCAGAGGTGGGCTGGTCCCTGTGCGTTGTGAGAAGCACTCAGGAAGAAGAAGTAACCCTCCATCCTTATAAAGGATTATTTATTGATAAAGTTGCTTAGGAAATATGAAGTTACACAAACAGAATTTAGCTAAAGGAATGAATGAAATAATAATAATAATAATAATAATAATAATAATAATAATAATAATAAAAAGACCAGGGAATGTCTTTCTGTATCCTATGAATATCAATCTTTAAATAAAGGAGCTGTTTCGGCCCATGACAGGCACCATAGAAAAAGTAGGCTGGGAATCAGAATAGGTAGGAAAGGAAGGGTGGAGGACAGATCGAGCCCGCTACTCAAAGAAGAAACCTGTAAGGAACACAGGTGAGTCACAGGCCACGTGGCAGGACAGATGAATGAGAATGGGTTGATTTAAGATGTAAGAGATAGCTAGCAATGTGTCTAAGCCATAGGCCAAACAGCATGAAGTTAATATAAGTGTCTGAATCATTTTTGGAGGACTAAGCAGCAGCGGGAGGCTAAGGGGTCTGGGGCTGCAGGTTTGTGGGTCTGGACCTCTGGCTGCCCAGGGCCAAGAAACCATATTGTAACACCAGACTGCCCCTAGGTTTAGTGGAGGAAGAGGTTTATTACAAATAAAATGGAGGGCATAGCCAGAGGCAGGGACTTCTGGGAGAGTTCAGAGTGTATGGGTCACCAGGGAAGAGGGGGGAGGGGAGAGAGAAGGGAACCAGGTGCAGCAGCCAGGAAGCCCAAAGGAGGCTAGGTATTCAAAATGGTTGAATTCTATAGGGAAGAACAGCTCAGCCCTCTGGACTGGAGAATTTAGGGTAGGGAGTAGGTATTGCTGCCAGAAGGGCCCTGTAACAGGTAGAGACTGAGGGATGCAGAGAGGTCCTGGGCTAGGTCAGCTTTGATGTATTAAATAGGTGCTTCAGCCATTCGTCCCAGGTTTGAAACCTAACAAAGAGCACTGCCTCCAATACAACCAGACTTCTTAGGAACTATAGGGAAATAGAGTTGTTCTTCTATTGTAATTAAAAATTTAGATTTACAAAGATACACTTCTGTTAAGATTTGCTCAGTAAGCCTGCTGCCCATTAGGCCCCATTCCAATAGCAAAAGGAGAATACCTCTGCTGTTAGTTCTCTGATGTTCCAGAGACCACAACCCCCAGGTAACAGCCTGCTGTGTAAGAGTATGCAGGCAGGCTGAATGACCCCAGTTAACAGCCTGTCTCAGGCCTTGGTTTATTTCACAGTATCTCTGCTGTGTAAAACTCAGATATGCCCTGGAGAACAAACTTGCAATTTCTGACTCTGTAAAACATGTTTAATTGTTCCAAGTATAATTTGGAGCTGGGATCTAAAAGAGATTTACAGATGAAATCATATGTAAAATTTAATTTAATCAAAACCTATATAAACTGTTCAACTGACTTCTGTTCAGGGCTGGTTCTTTCTCTGCCATTAACCAGAGCCAGTCACTCTCATTCACTTGATTTATCAATGAGGCAGAGGGAGGCTGATCTCTGAATTCAAGGCTAGTTTGCTACATAGCAAGTTTTAAGCCAGCCAGGACTCTATAACACGAACATGTTATAAGAATCAATAAGAGGCAAGCAGTTAGGAAAAGGGTCGGAAGGAGAGACGTAGCAGGAATCCTAATTGGCCTTACCAAAAAACCCGGAGCCAGATATCAGGATAAATGCTGAAATATCAGAGGAGCGGAAATTAAGAAATTCTTAGCTCTGCCGAATCCTCAGGCCCAAAAAGACTGAGTTCCTGTCTCCTCCTGCCTTATATTCTCTTCCTGAGCAGCCATATCACTTCCTGTCTCCACCCCCCTAGTGCTGGGATGAAAGGCCTGCTCACCACTGCCTGGTCTTTATGGCTAACTGGTGGCTGACTTTGCTCTCTGGTCTTCGGGAAAGCTCTATTTGTTAGAGCATACACAAAATATCACCACAGGGAGAGATAACTAGAGTGCGTCTAACAATCAAGGCCATTCCAGGATACGATCTGGTTTTGGTTATTTCTCACTGGGCCAGGGAAACGAAGTAAGGAGAGAGGGGAATCAAAGAGAGGAATGGTCTGTGGGGTGCAGTAAAAAGACCAGCATAGAGACACTTGGCAGTTTACCGCTCTGATGACCCCACCCTCCTGACATGGGCTTTCTGCCACAGCAGGCACCAGGCTTTTTGGGTTTTTGTTCCTGGCATTCATTTCCTTGCCATTGGGGAAGAATCTGAACTCCAGGGCAGCTAGCCTTCATCCCATTCCCCCAAACAAGCAAACAGGAATAGTGATGGTGGACAGAAACACAGCACCAGACTCTCCCAGAGGGAACTGCTGAGGCGAAGTGGAGCTTTGTCTTCCACGTTTTTTGTTTGTATACAGCTGTTAAGCTAAGTCACCTGGCCTCTCTTGGGCCATTTGTGGGGTCTAATAGAGGCCAAGAGGGCTGCTCACTATCTTCACCCAGACAAGCCATCCTGGATCTTGGCCTTTGGAGTGAGGTGCCAGAGTAATGAGGAGTTAGCTTCTGTCCTTTGCATTAGCATCGCATGCTGTTACTAGGACCCTTAGAGTCTCACCATGAGAGGCTGAGGAAGCTTCCTCTTACTTTCAACACTTTTAATTTTGGCGCTTTTGTCTCGACAGGCTAGGCTTTCATCTTTGAAAGAGTTTTGATACCTGGGGTGACTAGGCACTCTTCTGAGAAAATACATTAAATTTTCACGAAACACCTGTTTGCCCTGCACCTAAAAACGACTGCAGAAGGACAGAACTTCACTGTGTCCTGTCACCACCGACAGACCCAGACTGATCCTCGGAGCTTTGCTCATCACCTATGACAGGCCGATTCCTTTTATTATTGTTGTTATTATTCATTTATTTTGCATACCAACCACAGTCTCCCCTCCCTCCTCTCTTATCATTCTCTCCTCCCACCTCCTGTCTACCCACCCCCACCCACTCCTCCTCCATTCAGAAAGGGAAAAGCCTCCCATGGGAGTCAACAAAGCACGACATATCAAATTGAGTCAGAACCAAGCTCCTTCCCCTATATCAATGCTGGGCAAGGCATCCCAGCATGGGGAATAGGTTCCAAAAAGCCAGCTCATGCACCAGAGACAGGATATGACCACACTGCTAGGGACCCCACCAACAGAACAAGCTACACAACTGTCACCCACATGCAGAGGGTCTAGGTTGATCCCATGCAGGCTTCCTAGCAGTTGGTCTAGAGTCTGTGAGCTCCCACAAGCTCAGGTCAGCTGTCTCTGTGGGATCCTCCAACATGGTCTTAACCCACCCCCACCCACCACCCTCCAGCTCATACAATGCCTTCTACATATATGCCCATCCATGTTTTTTCTACATATATACACATGCATGAAGTTTGTGTCTGCTATAATATTTTTCTGGCCTGGCCTTATGGCCCAGACCCACAGACCCACAGTCCAACAGGAACACACAGACACTTGCATTAATTTTATGCTGATGAGCCTATGGCTCAGGCATATTGCTAGCTAGCTCTTGCTCTTAAACTAACTCATGATTCTTATTCAGTCATTCGGCTCAGTACCTTTTCTCGGCAGCATTTCATCTTCTTTCCTTTGTATCTCTCCGGTGTTTCTGTGGCATCTCTCCTGGCGTCTCTGCTCTGCTCTTTCTCTTCCCAGAGTTTTCTTAGTCAGGTAGCCCCGCCCACACTTCCTGTCTGCCCTTTGCCAATCAGCATTTTTATTAAACCAGTAGGCGGGACAATTACTTACAATGTAACAACATAATCCCCCTGCAGGTGTCTGGTACCTGTGGAGGTCAGAAGAAGACACTGGATTCCTAGAACTGAAGTTATAGATGCTTATGAACTACCATATGGGAGCTGGGAATTGAATGCCGGACTCGAGGAACAGCAACTAGTACTCTTAATTGATAGGCCATCTCTCTAGCCCCATGGGCAATATGAAATTTTTTAAACTATGATGCCAGAAGCTAGAAAAGCACTGTAAAGTATGCTCCAAATAATTATCAGTAAATGAAAAACACAAAGCGATAGCCTCTTGTTTATAGGTGTAGCAAGAGACTTAAGTGTTTGGCTGCTGTTACTTTGGCTCTGACTATTAGAAATGAGTTCAGGGTCACATAGGAAGAAGAAATTACACTCCTTCAGCATCTGGACAAGGCAAACCGCTTCTGATTAGATGGGTGTGACATCACAAAAGCAGACACTTGGGGACAGAATCTAGGAGGTGACTGTGCCTTTTCCTTGCTGGCTAGTGTCAGACCTCACAGACTTTTGAGATTGTCTAATTCTAAAAGAATTGCTCCAAAGCCAGGCAGTGGTGGCACATGCCTTTAATCCCAGCACTTGGGAGGCAGAGGCAGGCAGATGTCTGTGAGTTGTGCGGCCATCCTGTGTTGTGGGATTTAGGTGTCAGCTGATAAGGTCAAAAGACACTTATCCAGGGTCCCGGGCCCCTGAAGGGGGCGGGGAAAGCCCATTGAAAAGGGGCTTCTGGAACACGAGACGCTCTCTTCCTGGTTCCTGGCTGTTGGAGAGAGGATCGGAATCCATCGTCTGTCCATCACTCGTCCACCGTTCCAGATTCCAGTCCCTGTTCAGGTGCTACTGTAATCTGTTACCTGTACCGTGAGTGTTGGTTTATATTTTAATAAATATCTATCTGGTATTGGTGCCTTCTAAGTAAACTCCGCCTACAATCCTGGTCTACAGAGCTAGTTCTAGGTCAGCCAGGGTTGTTACACAGAGAAACCCTGCCATGAACCCTCCACCCAAAAGAAAGAATTGGTGACAGAAAATGAAGGAAAGGGGGAAAGAGTCATTGCTCCAGGATATCACATTCTGGAAATGTGATGGTGGTTGAGCATGTTTATGTGGTCAAGGGCATCAGGAGCCAAATACCACAAAGTCACACTGAGTGACAAATTTCACACAAGAGATTTATTAGGGAGAACTGAGGGCTGGCAAAGGGGAAGGCTTTTATGAGGTTCTTAGAGCATGTTCAGTGAGCTACTGGAAAAGTAAAGTGTGGCACATTGCTTTTCAACTAATAATGCTGAGGCATGGAACATGGATTTCGAAGCCTTAGGCACTCTGAATCACACCATAGACAGCGTGTTTTTTCCTTGCTTTTGTCTTCGCCTTGGGGTACAGTAAGGGGTAGGGTTTTTTTCCTGGGCCCATCATCTCCCCCCTTTTTTCTTTATTATTGATAACCAATTAGTGGTCAGGAAACAGGGCGACATTATCACTAAACTACTTCATGTCGTATGAGGGTGTCAAAGTCCATGGGGGCAAACTTGATCTTTATTGTGAGGCCATAAATGAGGGTCATAGGCCTCTGGTCCCATCGGTTTCTGTAATAGCAACTGATTAAAGGTCTGGTTAGAAATCCTTTGGATCTGCTCTTGAAGAAATCTAGACAAGAAGTGTAAACACGGTGCAATTAGTAGAGTTAGGAAAGGAGGAGAAAGGGGGTTAAGGAAGGCAGTATCCAATTCCATATTGGACTGTTAACAATCCATGGGCCAGAGGCATTGAGCTGTTCCTTACATTTTTGAAGGTCTGGTGTTATCAGATCGTGTCTTTCACTATACCTGATTGTTTGACAGAGAACCAACATTCAGAGGCAAGACCTCTCTCTCTCCTATTAGAAAATCTAATCCTTGCCAATTTTACAGAACTACAGAGGCTAGTGAGGCTATATGTCCCTGGAGTGTGAGGATGGTCTGCGCCACCTGTTGGAGTCCTGGATGAACTGAGAGGAAAATTTATACCCAATAGGGAAATAGCCTTGCTGTTCCAGGGGAGGTGCCAGTGGTTATGTTGTTAAGTCCAGCTTAGCAACAGGAATTTCATTTCCACTTGGGCCGCCATATTCCAACTCAGAGGATGTGACAACCACTAAAGTTATTTCAGTCCTGGTATCTAGGAAATGATCAAACATAAACATTCAAACCATTCTCACCCTGATTAGTTGGCTCCAAGCCAGGGCAAGATCACAGTCCTCAAAGCCTCCCTGATAGGTCAGGATTCTGACATCATGGAAAGTCCCCACCATCTATCTCTCTCTCGTTCTGAAATTAATGGATCAAATTAAAGCATTGTCTCTTTGTGGTTTTTTTTTTTTTTTCCTTTAAAATGCCTGCTTTTCCCACCTCAGGGACACAGTTTGGATCCCAATACCAGCTGACTCCCTAGTATTTCAATAAATTTCCTCATGTTCAAACTTGGTCTTCTTAGTGGATGATTCCCAGATTTTCAGACTCTAACATTTGGGGCCTCATCTGGGATCCAGGAGTCCACTAGTTCAAACCTGCAGCTTAGTTATCAAGCCCTGGTAATCTTGGTAATCCTTGGTGGTGAGTCCTAAATATTTTAAGTCTATGACATCTTTTTCTGAGGACTCAAGAAAGGAGGAACCGGACAAAGTATTGCTTCTAGAGTTGAAGGGGGATGAGAACTTCTCAACCCCTTATCTGGCCTCCAGGCTTCCAGGAAGGGAGTGTCTGGGACATTGGGTTTCAGGGACTTATAGTGATATGTTATATATTTAATAAAACCAGTCTGGAATATCAGAGAAGAGATCTACCCACAGCCAATCCAGGAGGATCAGAGAGTGGTAACTCACACCCTTAATCCCAGTAGGTCTGAGTTTGAGGCCAGGTTAGTTTACAGAGGGAGTTCCAGGCTCCCAGGAAGGGCAGTGGTGACTCATGTCTTTAATCCCATATCTCCAGATACAGAGATCTTTCTGTGTTTCTGTGAGTTCAAGGCTAATTATCAAATAGTAGTATCCCACGCCTTTAATCTTAACCTGGATGTGAAACAACTGGGGGGAAGAAGGCATTTAAGGTAGGTGTAGGAGACAGATGAGGCAGTAGAAGCCACAAGGATCGAGGCTGAGGAAGCTGGAAGACAGCTGGGTGAGATTTGACTGTGGTGTTTACTCTCTCTGATATTCTAGCCCTTCCCTGATATCTGGCTCTGAGTTTCCTTTATTACAACCAGAATTCGTGCAACAGGGACTTGGTGGAAGAGTCATTTGATCCATTTGCCTCTGAGCAGTTCAGGGTTTCATTAACACCTTCCTTGTCATCCCCATTCATGTCTGTGGTTCTGGTGTCTCTCTGACATGGTGCCACACTACCTGAACTCTTGACAATTTGGTTTTCTGGTTTAACTTTGTTTTCTCACTATTGGTGAGAAAGTCATATTTCTTACTTTGAGATTATGAGTCAGGCTCCACCTTCAGGTCCTAACTCCCCCCCCAGACCTTATTCTACATCATTTCAAGGACTTCAAGAAGAAGGCCCAGGATCTGGGGATTCTGTCTTCCCTGGAAAACTCCATACCCTCTTTCAAGTTGAATGATTGACATTCGGGGTTGAAGAGTCTCCCAAGACACGTTTTACCTTTCCATCTCTCTTGCAGTTCATGCAAAAGTCTTCAACTGCCTGGCCCACCTGACCAGGGGCCCTACATAATAATCTGGGTGCATCTCCTGGAAGACCACCCTCCAAATGGCTTCAGCCACTCCTTCAAAGTCAGCTGGAGGAAACTATGAATGTCTGACAGTCAAGCCTTGAGCTCCTATCTTGTCCCCCTTAAGGGTGACTCCCTCCTGCTTCCTATGAGCCTCTGCCTGCACTTGCCTCATCCCCTTTATGCACAGGTCCCCTCGACTGAGAAAAATAAATAGCTTCTTTTTCTGCTCCCTCTCCTTCATCCCCTCACATCCACTCTGGAATGCCTCCATCAGTTCACTCCTAATTGTCCAGAATCCATACTTACCCCTACCCCATCCCCACATCCACCAGGGGGAAAACAAACTGGGAACCCTATTGGGTTTATATCCCTTTCACCAGTGATATATTACTGGGAAAGTCAAAGTTCCCTTCCTCTGAGAAACACCAGGGTATGATTTCTCTTTAGGGAACTATTTTCCATATTCACTTGTCAACTTGGGGTGGCTATCAACAGCTGTTGCTAACTCTCTTCGCATATGAGGAAGGAGAGAGGATTTTGAGGGAGGCAAGAAAGCTGATACCAAGAGATGATTGCTGCCCGACCACCTAGCCCACTGTCATCAAAGCAGCAGCTTTTCTTTCTGTCCTACCTGACTGGGAAGAGAAAAGGTACAGAATCCCTGAAGGCAGACTGCCAGACTCAACTGGGTAGTCTCTGGCCTGCTGCTAAGTGGCCCACAAATTTGTCTAAAGTCAGGTAGTGCAGGAACCTGAGGAGCCCCCAACCACTTTCCTGGACTGGCTGATGGAAACATATCGCACCTAAATTCCCATAGATCCTGAAGCGGAGAGCTATTAACAGTCTTTGTAACCCAGTCTGATACTAATATAAGATAGAAGGTTACAGAGGCTAGGTGGATTTGAAGGAGGAAGTTTCTTGAAATTGACAGAGACAGAGACCAGAGCATGTAATAATTGGGAAGATCAGGAGGACAGGCAGGCCCAGGAAGACTGCTAAGTGATGTTGACAGCTCTGAACAGAGACCCCAGCCAGAAACAGTCCTGGAGGGAACTAGGGGCAAACTCCAAAAAGAACCAATGTGCCTACTGGGAAGAATTTGAACATCGGTGCAAGGAATGCCCCAAGTGGTCAGGAAGAGACTTGTCCCCAAAGTTCTCTACCTGGGGAGAATTGAGGGTCCTGGGGCTTGGTTTCCCTCCCAGTGCCCAGGGTAACTCTCAGAATGGAGGGGAAGCCTATGGATTCCCTAGTGGACACTGGAGCTCAATTATCAGTCCTACAGGACCCAGGAGGTTTGCTAACCACCCAGCATACTCTCACATAGGGGCCCATGGGTACCAAATACCCACAAACAACTGCTAGGGGAGTTGGTTTAGGGAAAGGCACAGTGACTCATTCATTCATCATGATCCCCAACTGCCTATATCCCCTCTTGGATGAGACTTGCTACACAGTTTGAGAGCCCAAATCATTTTCAACCTGGGTACAGGGTTCTATAGTCAATTGACATGGATGAAACTGTCCCAAGGATTCAAGAATTCATCAACCTTCTTCAATGAGGCCATCCATGCCATCTTGGGTGAGCACTGTCTTAATTTCCCTAAGTTTATACTCCTGCAATATGTGGACAGTTTGCTGATAGTGGTGGAGGATGAAGCCTCTTGCCTCAAGGCCACTGGGGGACTGGTACAAACCCTCTAAACTCTGGGATATTGAGTGCTGGCCAAAAAACTCAGCTGTGTACCAGAACAACCACCTACCTGGATTCAACCTGTAAGAAGGTACACACATTTTGTCCATCTCCTACAAACAAGACCTTCTGGGAATCTAGATTCTCTATATCAAGAGGCAGGTGTGGGAATTCCTGGGGACTGCAGGGCACTGCAGGGGACTGCTGGTTATGGATCCTTGGGTTTATTGAGATGGTCAAGCCCCTCTATGGGGCTACCAAGAGCTCTGAGGTTGAACCACTGTAGAGTGAGATTTAGGCTAAAGCTTTCCGGGGTATTAAATAGGCTTTTGGTCTCTGTACCTGCCCTAGTCCTTCCAGACATATCTAAATATTTCCACCTCCTTGTGGATGAGAGGGAAGAACCTGCAAAGAAGCACTCATTCAGAAGCTTGGGCTATGGCATTGCCAGACAGTGTACCTGTCAAAGAGACCAGACCCTGTGGCAGCTGGATGGCCAGCCTGCTTGAGGATTATAGCGGCAGTGGCCCTGGGGCAGAATATGACCATCAATCATGGCCCCACACGTAGGAGAGAGTCTGCTAGCCCCCCTCCCCACCATGATGGATAAATGCCTAGCTGGCCCACTAGCAGGGCTTACTGTTAAAACAACCTAAGATAACCTTAGTCTAACAATTCATCCCCAATCCAGCCTCCTTGTTGCTAGATAGTGCAGGAGAACCTCTCCATCTCCATGACTGCAAAGAGATAAAACCAGACTTCTGGAACATCCAATCTAACCTGACAAATGTCCTGTCAGCATCCCCAGATTTGGAGATGTATACCAACGGTACTAGTTTAAGAAACAAGGACTGAGGTTGGCAGAAGCTACTGTAGTCACTTTGAGAAAGTCACTATGGCTGAAGTCCCCCCATTGACCGTGACCCTAAGGTTGGGTGAAGAAAAGAGGATTGTTATTTTCACTGATAGCCTCTATGGTTTTGTTACATTCTGCTGCGAAGCTGCAGAAATATGAAGTGGAAACTCATTTGGTGCCAACAAAGTTGACCCATCAGAGTCAAGGGCTTTGAAGGAGGTAAAGCCAAAATCTCAGAGTTTGGGTGTTAATTGCCATTGAATGTGTTAAACTGCTTCCAACAGAGGATTTCTGTGTGTAAATGCAACAGCCACCATTTGTTGAGCACAATTTCCCCCATGCATTAAGGGTTTATGGCATGGGGGAAATTCTGTATGTGGAAACAGTTACCCAGACAAGATCTCCTTCAGGTCTTTGTTCCCTCTGCCCAGTGCAGACTTAATGTCTGCCTTCCTTGCATTTACCTTTGCTAGTAAACATCCTGATGGAGTCAGCCCGGACAAAGTAACTCATTTGAAATTTTTCTTAGATATCCAAGGACAGCTACAGATAGATGACACTCTAAAGTCACCACCCCTACTGATAAGAGAGCTATCTGGAGATAACTAGCCCAAAGGCTTTCTAACTCCTTGTATTTGTACCTGAATTCATTAGCACAAGATCCTAACTTAAAGGTTTAAGGAAAAAGGCATTTACTAATTCCCAGTAGCAGATATCAAAACATCTATTCTGAAGCATTAAGACCTGAACAGTCAGGTCCCGCTTCTTATGCAAATTAAGCCTTTACAAATTCTCTCCTAGGGAAGGTGCTTTAGCTGAACAAGAAAAGTCCCCTTCATTATTTACTTAGTTACCTAGCAACCGAGAACACCTGCGTGGCCGTATGAGGGACCTGCCTGATGGGGTATATAAACCTATTTCTTCATTGTACCCTGTCTTTGTGCCATTAAATTGTAATAAGAGAAACTGCTCCAAGTTTGATTCCTGTAGAAATCCCCTTCCCCCAAGCTTTGAGAGAAAACCTATTTGGGGCTGGCACCCTAAAGGTTTTTTTTATTAACACTCCACGTGCATGGAGCTATATACAGAGAAAGAGGTGTCCTCACCTCAGAAGGTGAAATACTCAAAAATAGGCAAGAAATCCTTGACCTTTTGCATGTCCTTGGAGACCAAGACAGGTCTCATTGATATACTGCCCTGGACACCAGAAAGAACTGAATGAGGCTCTTTGAAACTGCAAAACTGACCAGGCTGTTAGGAAAGTGTCCCTGTTGTACCCATGCTGAGGGACCCTTAAAGACCACTACAGAGTTGTATTCCATTGTAAACACATGAGGGTCAGTTTCTTGTTTTGGACAGGTTCAAATGGCACAGCAGAAGGTTTTGACCTCAAGCTCAGAGGTGGGTGGGGGAGGGGATTTAAAGAAAAGCATATGTAAGTGGGGTGATACACATCTTGGCATTCCAGGATTGGGCAAAGGGGTATGCGGTACAGCAACCATTGGCTACACTTCAGGGTGCAATCTTAAGCCCTGAATCTGCTGGTTGCACTTTCAACATATAACTAACTTTTAAATCTATTGGCTGTCAGGTATTTTCCTGAGGTTCTTTCCAGACTCTCAGACCTGGGCCCTGCCCTCAGGCATTAAATACTCTTTTCCTAAAATAAAGTTTTGTAATGATAAATCCATGTCTTCACAGCCCAATAGACTCTGACTTCAATGAGGTTCCTTGCTTGCTCCAACTCTTTCAGAAATGCGTACATATTAAATTAAGGATGATGAGTTTGTCCATGGTCTACCCAATGGGTCAACTAAAAAGGGACAGTAGCAGTCTATGGATGGATACATAATTCTACCCCAGGCTCTAGCTTTAGCTGAACAGCTTCATGGAGGAACCCACCTTGGTAGAAGTAAAACTGCTCATACTGCTGTCCAAAACTTATCTCATCTCTTCCCTAAATTTAATGCCTCAAGGTATTGTTTCCAGGTGTCTGGCATATCAAGCCACTAACATTGCCCCAGGGCAGCACCAGGAGCCCGAAAAATGGGCAAGTGGTAGGATGCCAGGAATCTCTTGGGAAATAGATTTCATTGAGGTAAGACCTAGGCATTACGGACATAGGTGTTTGCTGGTATTGATAGATAATTTTGTGGAATATTCCTTTACACTGTGTGAATATATGTCACCATGATTGGTTTAATAAAGAAGCTGACTATCCAATAGCTAGACAGGATATGATTAGGTGGGAATGCCAAACTGCCAATGCTGAGGGAAAAAAGAACAGAGTCAGAGGAGTCACAAGAGGCAGAGAGAGAAGCAAGATGGGCCATTCACCTGCCACCTCAATGACTCCTGAGACAAAGACTCCAATAGCTCCGATTGGACCAAGAGGTGAGTGACTGTTATCCCAGCTCGACAGCCCAGTCTTTAGGTCCTACGTTGTGGGGCACACTCAGTGTTCCCCCACCCCAACCCATTGCAACCCCAGTTGCAGGCCAGCAGGCAAGATTCCTGCAGGCAGGCCTTTCCACCACTGCCCCCCCATAGGACCCTATAATCAACAAGTCCCAGTCCATCCCCCAAACTCACTCATCCTTCAAGACCCCAAAAGCTTCCTGAGACACAGACACCACCTGTACTGATTGAAGGAAGAGGTAGGTAGATGCCAGGGCAAGAATACATCCAACAACATAAAGAGCAATATGGCACCGCCATAATCTAGTAGTTCTACAACAGTAAGACCTGAACATCCCAACAAAGAAGAAACAGAAGAAAATGACCTTAATAATTACTTTATAAAGATGATAGAAGTCTTTAAAGAGGAGAAGTAAGATGGACACGCCATGCTGACAAAAGGTACCAAGCCACACGGCAAAGTATAGATAAGAAATAGGGGTTAATTTAACCAGAGAAGCTAGGTAACAAGGAGGACCCTAAGAGAGACATCCATGGATCCCCCTGGGAATGGGAAAGAGGAAAGAGGTAAGATCTCCCTAGTAAATTGGGAACATGGGGTGGGTAAGGGGAGGGGAGAAAAAAATAGGGTACAGGATGGGTAGCTGGGGAAAGGATAGAGAGGGGGGAGCAATAAAATACATATCTTGATAGAGGGAGCCATTCAGGGGGTAGAGAAAAGCCTAGTGCAAGAGAAAATCCCAGGAATCCATAAGGATGATCTCAGCTAAGATTCCAGGCAATAGTAGAGAGAGTGCCTGAACCTGGCCTCTTCATGTAATCAAATTGGTGACCACCCTAATTGTCATCACAGAACCTTCATCCAGTAACTGATGGAAGCAGATGCAGAGATCCACTGCTAAGCACTGCAGTGGGATTATGTTATTACATTGTAAATAATTGTCCCACCTACTAGTTTAATAAAAACGCTGATTGGCTGAAGGCAGACAGGAAGTGTAGGCGGGGCTACCAGACTAAGAAAACTCTGGGAACAGGAAGAACAGAGCAGAGATGTCACAGAGATGCCAGAGAAGACATCAGATGCAGAAGACACCTATGCTGCTCTGAGAGAAGGTACCGAGCTGTATGGCTGAACAGGATAAGATAACAGGGTTAGTTAAAGAGCAAGAGCTAGCTAACAATATGCCAGAGCCATAGGCTGATCAGCATAAGATTAATACAAGTGTCTGTGTGTCTCTGTGGGACTGCGGGTCTGCGGGTCAGAACCTTGAGGCTGGGCCAGAAAGTCCAGGCCAGAAACGTAATGCAACAAATCACTGGGCATAGCTCCCAGTCCTGTCAACGAAAAGAAAGAGAGATTATATGAGCAAAAGCGTCAAGATCATGACTAGAAACCAAGCTACTGGGAGCTCACAGACTTTGGGCTAACAGCTGGGGAACCTGCATGGAACCAAACTATGCCCTCTGAATGTGGATGACGGTCGTGTGGCTTGAGTAGTTTGTAGGGCCTCTGGCAGCGGCACCAGGATCTCTAGGGCATGAATTGGCTTTTTGGTGCTTATTCCCTACTGAGGCATATCTTCCTCAGCCTTGGTACAGGGGGAGGGACTTGGTCCTGCTGCAACTTGATATGCCAGACTTTGTTGACTCCCCATGGGAGGCCTTATCCTCTCTGAAGGGGGGTGAGGTGAGATGGGGGTGAGTGAGGGAAGAGGAGGGAAGGGAAACTGTGGTTGGTATGTAAGATAAAAAAAACTTTTAAATTAAAGAAAGAAAATATGGGTTGATTTCAGTGTAATAGCAAGTAACAAGCCTGAGCTATTGGCCAAGCATATATAATTAACATTAGGCATCTGTGTGGTTACTTGGGAAGGGCTTTCAGGACAGAAACTTCCACACTTCTATCAACACACTCTCTCAGCTTTCACAACAAAAGAAACAATAGCTTCCAGAGTGGAACAGAAGCTGCTGGAAGAGATAATCCCTAGGTACGGAATGCCCATGGCAGTAGGCTCAGATAATGGGCCAGATTTTAAGTCTCAAATGATAGAGGGATTGTCTAAGATTTTGGGAAAGCTTCATTGTGCTTACCATCCTCAGGGTTCAGGGCAGATAAAGAGGATGAATTGGAATTTGAAGATTTTTGACTAAATTAATCCTTGAGACTAGTGAGGACTGGATAGCATTCTTCCCCTTTGCCCTCCTTTGGATTAGAAATCCTCCTTATACCTTACCTGAGATCAGGTTTGAAAGACCTCCTTCTCTGTCGTAAAATATGCTGAGGCCCTGGATGACATATCTAACCTCACTTTGCTTAAGACAGTGCAGGCTTTGCAACAAACCCAAGACACACTGTTTCCCCTGCTTTGACATGAGCTACCTCTCCTGAAGCCCCACAGCTATGAGCCAGTAGACTTTGACTGGGTCAGATATCACCAGAAGGAGTGTTTGTGATCTTTTGGAAGGGGCATTATACTGCCATCCTGACCACACGATTGGTGGTAAAAGTGAACAGGATTAAATCTTGGGTGCACCATTTCTACCTGAAGCTATTTCTGTACAGATGACCTGACAAGGACCAGCACAGGAGATGGACTGTACACCCCAATCCACAGGATCTGCTAAGGCTGACTCATCTCTTCTTGACCACCCTATTCACCCTAGTGGGACTGATAAATGCCAATGACCCACAGAGGCCAGCCAAGATATTATGGTCTCTATCCCAGACCAATAAGGGGACTGTGATTGCCAGGGTCACCACTTGTAGGATTCCTTTATAACTTCAAAATAAACTTCCATGTGCTGTAGGGAGGAAATGGGGGCTATCTACTGTTGAGGGACCTACTAGGCTTACAAAGAATGATTGTGGTTGTAGAGACCTGATTTTAGAAACCAACCTGGCAGGATACCAGTTCTATGATTATCCATCAGGAAACCAAGTTGTGGAGGACCAGAGAACTATTGTTGCTCCTCCTGGGGTTGTGAGATAATACATAACTGAGTAAAAGTTCTAGGTTTCTTTATCACTACCCATAGGAGAAAGCAAGGCTCCTTAATCAACTTGGAAAAAAAAAACTCCATTTAAATTCTTGTACTGAATTGGGGGGGGGGCAGCATAGGGACTCTGGCTGTACACCAGGGGACTGGACTGGAGAATGTCTTTTAACCATCCAAAAATTCTCCTTCCCTCCTTGCCCCTGCCTAGGGGGAACAACTCCCAGACCCTGTTGGCCCCAACCAGGTACTGAACCCTGTCCAGGACCTAGGAGAAATCCCAGAAATTACCACCAAATTTATCACAACCCCATGCTTCGTAACTGTCCAAACCCCACATCCTGGCCAATACAAGGAGGAAGCCTTCAGTGCCTTCCATTCTATAACATGTCTGTAACTTTTCAAATCCATCCTCCCCAATCCTCACAGAAGACTGTTGACTATGCCTTGACTTTAGGCCTCTCTACTATACTGTGATAAGTTTTATGGCATTAATGGGGACCAAGGAACAGAATATCAGGGATATGTCCATTGCAGCTATCCAAAAAGGTCTCACACAGCTAAGCTCATGGGGACAAGAAGCAAAGATCACCCTTGGTTAATTTAGAAGGTCAGGGGACCTGCTTCCACTCAGCCATTTACAACGTGGAGTACTCCTGGTACCAGCAACATTGCAACAGAACCTTTAAGCTTTAACCTCAGGACACTGAGAGTTACCCATTTTTATTAGTACCACTCCAAGGTTCCTAACTCGCTTGTTTTTGGGGCTTGCTCCCAGTTAACCCCCACATTGTATCCGATTTCTCCCAACTCTGCCTCTTGGTTATACTTCTTCCCCAGGTCTACTACTATTCAGATGAAGAAAGTATCTAATTTTTACACTGCCCACCACAGACCCAAGGCAGCTCCCATTTTCATTCCCATGTTGGTGGGTCTTGGTACAGCAGGAACTGATGGGATTGATGCTGCTGCCCTCATCACAGGGGATCAAAATTACAGTGCTCTGGTAAGGCAGAAAAGCCAAGATTTGGATACTAGAGAAATCTATCAGTCACTTAGCCTCCTGCCTTGATTCCTTGGCAGAATTAGTTCAGCGGAACTGAAGATTAGATTTCCTCTTCCTGCAATCAAGGGGACTCTCTATGGCCCTAGGAGAACAATATTGCTTCTATGTCAGCAATACAGGGGTGATCAAGAAGAATTTGAGTTTAATCTGGCAATGGCTGAGAGAAAGCAAACAGGCCCAATTAGCCAAACTGGTCACTGTGGATCACCATCCTAGTAAGGGGGATGGTAGGGCTCTTGGTTCTAATTCTATTGATAATATTACATGCACCCTGTCTACCAAATATCTTCTGCTTCAAAATAAGGTCAATTCTGCATGCTCCTAAATGCACAACATAATCCCCTATATCAACAAGAACTTTAACATTAATGGTTTAATGACTTACAAGAAAAGGGGAGGCTGTTAGTCCCACTTAGTAACAGGAATTCCTTTCCTACTTGGGTCACCATATTTCAGCTCAGGGTTGTGACAAGCACTAAAATTATTTCAGTCCAGATATCTAGGAAATGGTCAAACCACAGACATTCAAACCATCCTCCTCCTGACCGGTTGACTCCAAATCAGGGCAAGACCACAAACCTCAAAGACTCCCTGATAGGTTAGGAGTCTGCCACCATAGAAAGTCCCTGACTGTCTCCTCCATGCTCTGTTATGAATGGATGAAATTACAGTGTTGCCTCTGTGTGTGTGTGTGTGTGTGTGTGTGTGTGTGTGTGTGTTTTCTTTTCAAATGCTTGCTTTCACCCACTTCAGGGACACAGTTTGGATCCCAAAATAAATCGCCTTCCTGATATGTCACTAAATCTCCTGCTTACTCAAATTTGGTCTTCATAGTGGATTATTCCCAGATTCTTGGACCTTAACAATACCCAGAGCTTTGAGAAGGGGCAGGACCTACATCATTTGCTGTCATGTCATAGCACGATAAACTCTGGGATGGGAACAGACAAGGGTTATGGGACCCATTTGAAGCCAACACTATTCACACACCAACACTATTCACAACGACTCAAGCCACTACCAATCAATCAGGGCTGCAGAACGGACTTGGCAGCTGAACTGCAACCGTGAGACAGAATGTTAGATAAATTTTAAGCATGAAAAGCACAAACATCTCTACCAAGTTACAGTTACCACCATGGAAAATCCCCAACCACTTCTCCCCATATTACATTATGATTGGATGGGACTTGGGAACTGTCTTCTCTGTGGTCTCCTTTAAAACTGACTGCTGCCTCCACCTCAGGGAGACAATCTGGATTTTGAAACCTGCTGCCACCTCGATATATCAAGTTTTAAAAATAAATTTTGGCTCACTCAAACGCTGTCTTTCTGGTGAATTATTCTCAGATTCTCAGATCCTAGCATTCTGGGGGCTTGTCTGGAACCTGAGGGTCCACCAGGTTGAATCTCTGGTCTGGTTGTCTGTGCCTGGCGCTTGTAGCAATCTCTGGAGGTAAGCACTAGAGGTTTTTGGTCTGTGGCACCTTCTTCTGGGACCCAAGAGAGGAATAACTGGACATAGTGTTGCTCTAGTCAGAGGAAGAAGAAAGATGACTCACTGGGCCTCCAGGCTCCTGTAACAGGAGTGTCTGAGGCATCTGGTTTTGGGGACTCAAAGAGGTGATTGATCCACTCAGTTCTGAACAGGACTGTGCTCCATCAACACCCTTTCACCTGTCTCTCCTGACTTGGTCTGTGTTGCTTGTCAGTGCCTGTCTCTTTGTCTCTGTCAAGTTGAATGCTTGGTTTCACTTTGTATACTCATTATCGGTTTCCTTTCTTACTTCAAGATCATGGGACAAACTCCATCTTCAGGTCCTAAATATCCTCTAGACCTTGTTTTACAGCACTTTAAAGACTTCAAGAAGAAGGCCCACGAATTGGGAGATTCTGTATTCAAGAGTGCTCTGTACTCTATGTCAGTGTGAGGGGCTGACTTCTGGAGTAGATTGACCACCTAAGGGCTCATTCAACCTTTCCATTTCTCTTGCAGTCCATGCCAAAGATTTTGGCCACCTCAGTCACTCTGATCAAATGTCTCAAATAGTGGCCAGGGTGCCCCTCTTGGGGGAACCTCGAAAATGACTCCAATCTGAGGGAAGCCCTACTGTCTTCCCTGTTAAACCTCGGGCTCCTATATTGCCTCCTTCTGAGGAAGACTCCTTCCCCTTCTCATGTTCTGCCTTATGAAGTGGGAATGCAGAGGCTGCCCAGACTTTCCTTTCTACCCCACCTTCCATCTACCCAAAATCTGCTATGGTTGAGGACAGGCCAGCAGTTCTGCTCTGGCTCTGATTCTCTCTCCTTGCCACCCCCTCACTCTGAGATGACTTAACAGCCCACCTCTGGATACCCAGTAACCATAGTCCTGCCCCATTCAGGATGTCAAACAAGAGGGGAATCAGAACCTGAAACTTTATTGGGTCTACACTTTCTTCCTTAGTAATAATATTTATAATTGGAAAAGCTAAAGTCCCCCATTGTCTGAGAAGCTGCAGGGTATGATTTCCCTGTTGAAAACCATTTTATACATTCACCTGCCCACCTTAGATGACTATCAGCCATTGCTGCTAACTCTCTTCAGTATGAAGAAAAGGAGGCTAGGAAGCTAGTATTGGAGGATGCCAGATGGCGGGCCACTCTACCGTTGTCATTGAAGCAGGCTTCTCTTCTCTTGGCTCAACTGGGACCCCAAGAGGACTCATATCAACCACCTTAGAGAGATTGGATGAAGGTAAGGAGTCCCTGAGGGTCTATTGTCAGACACTATTAGGTGGTCTCTGGGTGGCCTCATTCAAGTAGTACAGGAACCCAAGAAATCCCAATTGCTTTTCTCTGTTAACTGATGGAAGTGTATCTCACCTGTTTCCTCACAGACCCAGAACCAAAGGAAAATAGGAGGGCTATAGACGTAGCTTTTGTGACTCAGTATGTACCTGACAATAGGAAAAAGCTTCAGAAGTTAGAGGAAGAAAGATCTCTGAGTTGGTAGAAGTAGCTATCAGAGTACACAGTCAGGAGGACTAGAAGGACAGGCAGGCTAGAAAGACTGCTAAGGTAATGTTGGCACATTACATAATGACCCAAGCTGAAAGACCTGACAGCCCCAAGGGACCACGGAGGCGGGTCCCCACAAGACTGGAGACCCACCTGGGACAGGACCTTGGTTACAAAGGAATCAGTGTGTTCAATGTAAGAAATTTGGACATTGGCAGGAGTGCCCCAATTGGTCAGAGAAGAAATACTCCATTAGTATTCTTAATCTTGAGAAAGACTGAGGAAGTCAGGGCTTGTCTCCCTCTCCATGCCCAGGATAACTCTCAAAGTGAAGAGAGAGCCTTCAAACTTCCTAATAGACACAGGGGCTCAATTATCCATTAGAGGCCAGGGGGCTGCTAACCTCCCAGTGGGCTTACATCTAAGGGGCCATGGGTACCAAGCTTTACTCGTGAATGACTGATAGAAAGGTCCATCTAGGCAAAGGCATAATGACTCATTCCTTTATAGTTATCCCCGGATGCCTTTATCCCCTCCTGGGAAAGGACTTGATACAAATTGAGAGCCTGGACTATCTTCAAAGATGATACCATAAACATAGACTTCCCTGAGAAGAGTGTCCCAACTCTTGAATCTTTGTTACTCTTCCCTGGGAAAATACCTCCTTAATTCACCAGAATGCCAAGAGAACCCTCTATTAAAGAATCTCTATGTTGATATGTTGTATAGTTAATAAAAACAGTCTAGAACATCAGCAGACAGAGTCATCTACAGAGCTAAGCTGGTGGGTGAGAAGAGGCTGTGGTTTGTTTCTCTATCTCTCTCATATTTGAGCTTTTCCCCAATATCTGGCTCCAGTTTTTTATTATAATACCAAATATAAATCATGCAATAAAGCTCCAAATGAAATTTCAGCTGGTGTAGACAGACAATAACCTGTCCATATTTAGCACAGCACTTAGTCCTAATCATGGTGCAGCTGAAGCCAGGGGAAGCATCCGCCTGGGTTAAACAATACCCAATGTCATCTGAGGCATAAAGAGGCATCAGGACTCATATCAACCACCTTAGGGAGATAGGATTTCTGGTACTCTGCCAATTTCCACGGAACACTTCGCTCCTGCCAGTAAAAAGTCCAGAACTAACAATTTCAGGCCCATCCAGGATCTGAGGTAGGTAAACAAATACGTAAAGGTCATTTAGCCCATGATGCTGAACCCTTACAATTTGCTTAGTCTATTAGCTGCCAAAACAGATATTTACAGTCTTGGACCTGAAGGATGCTTTTTCAGCATCCTTTTGGTCAAGGAGAGCCTGCCCCTGGTTTGCATTCAAATGGGCAAAGTAGGACACTGAATCCCATGACCAATTGACCTAGACTCGACTGCCACAGGATTTAAGAACTCATCAACTCTCTTTGATGAGGCCTTCCATGCAGCAGACCTGAGTGAGGACTGTCTCAGATTTCCCCAAGTTGCACCTCTGCGGTATGTGGATGACTTGCTCGTAGTAGGCAAAGATGAAACTTCCTGCTGAGTGGCCACTGAAGGACTATTGTAGACTCTACAAACTCTGGGAGTGTCAGCCATAATGGCTCAGCTTTTCACCAGGACAGCTACCTACCTGGGATTCGACCTCCACAAAGGTAAAAGGGTTCTGTCTGTCTCTCACAAATAAACAATCTTGAGGACCCTGACTCCCCTCACTAAGAGACAGGTGTGGGAATTTCTGGGAAGTTTGGAGTATTGCTTTGTGAGAAGGGTTTCTTTCCAGGCAGTCTTCAGCTGGCATCTTAATACAGACTCAATTCTGACTTTGGTTGTGCCAAGTGGTCTCTATTTTTTTGCTTGTTTTGTTTTGTTTGTTTGTTTTACCCTATAGCAAAAACAATATTTCAATTATTAGCATCTATGCCCCAAATGCAAGGACAACAATATTTGTAAAGGAAACACTATTAAAGCTTAAATCACACATTGATGCTGGGAGACTTCAACACCCCATTCTTCCTAACAATCTAGGCTATTCAAACAAAAACTAAACAGAGAGATGCTGGAGCTAAGAGATGTTATAAATCAAACTGAGCTAACATATCTTTAGAACATTTTTCCCAAACACAAAAAGAATATACTGATGGACCAGCCTGATTCCATCTTAAGGTAAAAGCCATTCTGTTATGAGGTCAGAATAAGTTGTTTTTTTTAAATTTGTTACAAAATTCAAGGTTAACTCACACAACTCTACTCTGATGAGACAGTGTTCTGCCAAGAAATCTTGAGATTTCTGTTTCTGGAATGGGGCTTAAAGCACATTTACTCTAGCCTGATAAGATAGGGTGTTCTGTCAAAGAGCCTTGACATTCTGACAAGATGATCTGTCAAATAATCTAATCTGCTATCTGCTTCTGTAAAATCCAATTGCAAAATCCTTCCATTATTAAATCCCCAGTTTACACCTTTTCTATATAAAAGAAACCTGAAAAGTTTACCCACACTGTACTCTCAAATCCTGAGTTGAAGAGTTAGTCCTATGCTCAGTAAGTAAATCTTGCCTATTGGGCTTTAATTTGGGAGGCAGTTTCCATTCTTGCTCCATAGGATTAACATTTAGAGTCCCAACAGCCAGCAGAGAAGTCTAAGTATCGCTATTTGTAGATGATATGATAGTATACATAAGCAATCCCCAAAAATCCTAGCAGGGAACTCCTACAACTGACATACACACCTTCAGCAAAGTGGCTGGATACAGGAATAACTTAAAACAAATAAGTAGACCTCCTGTATACAAATGACAGATGGATCAAGAAAGAAATCAGGGAAGCAGCACCCCTCACAATAATCACAAATAATGTAAAGTATCCTGGGATAACTCTAACTAAGCAAATTAAAGGCTGATATGACAAAAAAAGAAGAAGATATTAGAAAATGGAAAGAATGTCCATGCTCATGGGTTGGTAAGATTAACAAGGAAAAATGGCCATCCTACCAAAAAAAAAATCTATAGATTCAATACAATATCCATTAAAACCCCAACACAATTCTTTACAGACTTTGAGGGATAATACTCAACTTCATATGGAAAAACAAAAAATTCAAAATAGCAAAAATAATTCTGAACCATGAAAGAATTTCTGTAAGTATCACTATCCTTGGTTTCAAGCTATGCTCCAGAGCCTTAGTAACCAAATTACACAGTATTGGCATAAAAACAGACACACTGATCAATCGAATCAAATCAAAGACCAAGACATAAATCCACACATCTATGGGCACCTGATTTTTAAAGAAGAAGCTTCAACAAATGGTGCTGATATAACTAGATGCCTGCATATAAAAGAAGGTAAATAGATTCACATCTGTTACCTAGCACAAAACTCAAGTCAGGTGAATCAAAGGCCTCGACATAAAACCACATTGTTGCACGAATAAAGGAAACTCAGGACCAGATCTCTGGGAAAGGTGGAGATATTAGAGAGAGTAAACACCACAGTCAGATCTCACCCAGCTGTCTTCCAGCTTCCTCAGCCTGGCTCCTCCTGGCTTCTTCTGCCTGCTCTGTCTTTCTATGCCTGCCTTAAATACCTTCTTCACTCAGTTAAGGCGTGGTACCACCACTGCCTGCCTGGGAGCCTGGAACTCCCTCTGTAAACTAAGATGGCCTCAAACTCAGATTGGATTAAGGACGTAGGTCACCACTCTCAGGATATTCCCTGTGCTGGGATTAAAGGTGTGAATCACCACTCTCTGATCCTCCTAGACTAACTATGGTTAGATCCCTCTGATATCTCCAGCTGTTTTTATTATATTTGAAAATATCCCCACACCACATATACTGAGTGTCAGTTTTGCGCATGAGATGTAGACACACACACTATCAGATGCCACACAAGAGTTTATTTAGGGGAGTTGCTGAGAGAGAAAGAGAGAGCAAGGGGGAGAGAAGGGCAGGCAGAGAGAGAAGGGGGAGGAGAGAGGAAGAGAGAGAGAACTTTCACATGGTGGCTCCTTTTAAGAGAGTGGGTGGACACAGATTTATGTAGCCACGTCTGGGGGGCGTGCCTTCCGTATGCGTGTTTTGCTGGTGCCATGTTGGGTTTACCATGCGGGAGCTACATGTAAGGAATTCCTATTTCACCTTGTGCCATGTTGGGTTCACCATGTGGCTACTATGTGCCAGGAATTATTACACTGAGCATGATACTAAAGAAAGTGGGGAATAGACTTGAATGCATTGGCACAGGAGACAACTTCCATAGCAGAACACAAATAGCATGGGCACAAAGATCAACAATTAATAATTGAGGCCTTGTGAAACTGAAAAGCTTTTTATAAAGCACAGGACACTGTTAATAGGACAAACCAGAAGCCTACAGAAGCCAACTCCACATCTAACAGAGGGCTAATACCAAATAAATAAATAAATAAATAAATAAATAAATAAATAAATAAATAAATAAATAAATAAATGAATGAATGAATGAATGAATAAATACATAAATAAATAGAACTAAAAAAACTAGACATCAACAAACCAAATAATCCAATTTAAATATTGTGTTCAGAGAATAAAGAATTCCCAATAGAGAAATCTCAAAAGGCTTGAAACACTTAATGAAATGTTCAACATCCTTAGCCATCAGGGAAATGCACATCTAGACTTCGTGATGAAACAGAATGACAGCTTATGTTGGAGAGAATGTGAAGAAAGGGAAACAGTCCTCCATCTGGCGGGAGTGCAAACTTGTACAGCCACTTTGGAAGTCAATATGGCGGTTCCTCAGAAAATTGGGAATTGATCTACTTCAAGACCCAGGTACAGTACTCTTGAGCATACTCATTCAACTATGTTCATAGCAACTTTATTCTTAATAGCCCCTAGAAACAACCTAGATGTTCCTCTACTAAATAACAGATTTTAAAAATGAGGTACATTTACATACTAGAGAATTATTCAACTTTTTTTTTAAAAAGGACACCATGAAATACAAAAGCAAACAGAAAAACAAACCTCAAACATCATGACTGAGGTAACCCAGGCCCAGAAAGACAAATGCGGTATGTACTCACTTATAAGGGATATTTATGTGGGAATGCCTTTCTGTATGCTGTGAATCTCAATCTTTAAACAAAGGAGCTGTTTTGGGCCATGACAGGCACCATAGAAGAAGTAGGAGGAGGAATCAGAATAGGTAGGAAAGGAAGGGAGGAGTCAGAGGCAGATCGAGTAAGCCTCCAAAGGAGCAACATGTAAGGAGCACAGGTGAGCCTCAGGCCACATGGCAGACAGATTAATAGAAATGGGGTGATTTAAGATGTAAGAGCTAGCTAGCAATGTGCCTGAGCTATAGACCAAACAGCATAAAGTTAATATAAGTGTCTGAGTCATTTCTGGGGGCCTGGGCAGCGGCGGCGGGTGGCTAAGGGGTCTGGTGCGGCAAGCCTGTGGGTCTGGACCTCTGGCCGCCCGGGACCAAGAAACCCCACTGCTACAGATACTAGCTGTTGTGCAGAGGATAATCATGCTACAACCACAGACTCAAAGACTAAGTAAAAGGATGTGTCAAGGGGGGAAATGCACAGATCTCCCTAGTAAGGGGAAATAGAACAGATTTTGTCAGAGGACTGGGGGGGGGGGTTGATGGAGATAGGATCAGGTGGGGGAGGGGAGTGATGAAGGGACAGAGTGTTGGGAGAGATGATTAGAATTGGGAAGCATTTGAGGGGCAATGTGGAAAACTCATAAAGTGGAATTTCCACGGCATTTATAAGGACCCTCACAAGGACTCCTAGTAACAGAGGATACAAAACCTGAAACAGCCATCTTCTGTAACCAGACAAGGCTTGTTTGTCAGACTGGGACACAAACCTGGCCACAAAACCTTTCATGTACAATTTGTTCTACTTGGAAGATGTACTGGTACAATGGTGGCACAGAACTCATGGGAGTGGCCAACTAATGACTAGTCTAACTTGAGGCCCATGAAGCAAGAGGGAGCCCACACCTGACACTGCCTGGAGGGCCAGGAACCAAAGACTAGAGAGCCCACAGACCTTGAATAGAACCAAACACTCCTGGTCTTTTCCCCCAAAGTCAATGAAGTGATTAGTAGTGATATTCTGCTATATTCATAGGTCAAGGCTCAATCATATACTCATAGATCAGTACCTAGCCCAAGCATTGCCTGAGAGGTTTCGCCTAGCAACTGATGGGAAATACAGAGACCCACAGCCAAACATTGGGCAGATCTCAGGGAATCCATGGAAGAGGAAGAGGAAAGATTATAGGAGCCAGAGGAGTTGAGGAGAACATGGCTCTCAGAGGGGCTCACAATAGGGGCTCACAGAGACTGAAGCAATTATCATGGAGCCTGCATGGGTCTGAGCTAGGTCTTATGCATATATGTCAGAGTGGTTCACTTGGTGTTCTTGTGAGAAGTCCTAAGGGTGGGAGTAGGGGTGTAGGGGTGTCTCTGACTCTTTTGCCTGCTCTTGGGACCCTTTTCCCCCTACTGGGTTGACTCATCCAGCCTTGATATGAAGGTTTGTGCCTAGTCTTATTGTAACTAGTTATGCTGTGTTCACTGATATCCCCAGGAGGACTGCTTTTTTCTGAAGGGAAATGGGGGAGGAGTGGATCCGGTGGGGGGGGGGGAAGGAGAGGGACTTCGAGGAGTGGAGGGAGAGGATGCTGAGGTCGGGATGTATTGTATGAGAGACGGGCGCATTTTAAAAAGGAAGAAAGAAAGGTGATCGGGGCAGTCCAAGAAAAGGTCAAGATATTTTGTGATTCAAGATCAAGAAGGTGTCACTGAGGTCTAGGACAGAAAAATGACAGGTCTCTAAGGAAATGGTAGAAAGGAGAGCTTGGGAACTGTGGGGTGGAGAACCACTGCAGGGTTAATAAGTTGGATATCCTGAGCCAAGCAGTAGGTTCAAATGGGTTTTTAACTGTGAGAATTGTGGTGTTAAAGGGAGAAAACATGGGACACATGGTGGTTTGAATAGGTATAGCTCCTATGGACTAATGTCTTTGAATGCTTGGTCTCTAGGGTGTGGCACTATTAGGTGTGGCCTTGTTGGAGGAAATGTGTCACTGTGGGGGTGGGTTTTGAGGTCTCATACATGTTCAAGATAAGCCTAGTGCGACACACAATTCACTTCTTGTTGCCCGCAGATCAAGATGGAGAACTCTCAGCTCCTTCTCCAGCATCATGTCTGCCTGTTTGTGGCCATATTTTTTGCCATGATGATAATGAACTAAACCTGTGATACTGTAAGCCAGTCCCAAGTAAATGCTTTCCTTTACTAGAGTTGCCATGGTCACGGTGTCTCCTCACAGCAATAGAAACCTTAAGACAGGGTGCAAACGGCCTTTAAGAAGTCAGAGATTAGAAGTTTAAGTCCCCTGAGATTATGGAGAGAGTGAGTAATGATCCTAGATGATGTAATTGGTAGGGTTTTGCAATTGGATGACAAAAGGGCAATGATGTTTTGAGGGGTTTTGGGTGTCCTATACTCAGGGGTCCTCCTGGGAGGCCAGTAAAGGGAAAGGTTTGTTGGATTGTGTGGTTTGCAAGAAAAGGAGCAGGTGAATAGTCAGTGATCCTAGAGTCAAGCAGATTTATGGAACATAAGAAACAGAGGCTCCCACTTCGGCTAAGAGGTCTTTCCCTAGCAAAGGTATGGGGCAGGTTGGTATCATGGAAAGAAATAGGGAAGGAAGATCCCCCTAAAGAAACAACTAAACAGTGGGGTTTGGGGAAGTTGGTAAAGTATTACCCTTACCCCAACAATAACGGAGCAAAAAGGAGAGGTGGGTCCCCAAACTCCATCAAGACTAAGTGGCCCCAGTGTCAAGAAGGAAAGTGATGGGTTGATACCATGATGACTCTCTGTGACTCTCTGTTTGAAATGGCAGATGAGCCCATGCTCCCTCAGTTGTTCATGGCCAGACCTAGGAGGTCAATAGCCCATTGCCCTTATTTTGGTACCTTGGACATGGTCAATAAGGTTTTTGTGTTTGTCCTGAACAACCTCTTAAAGTTTTTTTTATAATTTACGATTTTAAGGGTAGCCTTATGGAGATAGACTAGGAGGCAAGTTATAAATTGATCTCTTGCTAAAATGACTATCCCCAAACCACAGTACTATAGTTCAACTCCACATCATGGTTGGGATCACCTCATCCCCAACTGGGTGGGCAGAATTAGTTTGGTGTCATAGCCTGTTTCCAGACTTGCCTGATCTCCTCTGATGAGAATCTTATAAATGTCCAGACTCATCTGTTCTCCTCTGGGAGAAGGTTATTTATAAGAATTGTATAAATGTCATGAAAAGTGAGGTTGTAAGAGTGGGTGATACACTGGAACTCTTTAGTGAAGGTGGAGGAATTAGCAGTTTAAGATGCTGTTTTAAACTGTTTTTTAAATCCTATTGCTTAGTAAGTGTGTGTGTGTGTGTGTGTGTGTGTGTGTGTGTGTGTGTGTGTGTGTGTGTGTGTGTGTGTGTGTGTGTGATTTTCCCTCTCATCTGTTATTCTTATTCTCAGGACAAGAATCCCTACACAAAAATCCATCCCAATCCAAAATATCTCCAAGAACTATTATTTCCTCTTTTAGCTTCTACCACACGATCACCTTTAATTAAAATGGCAGTGAAATCACATGACATCCACCTTCTCCAACCCAAGCAAAGATGGCTACCAACCATATGGCTGCCTCTGTCCTGATGGGGACAGCAGCTTAGATGGGAGCAAGCCATGCGTTGCATATATCCCAAAATGGCATCGTGCTACACAGTTCCTTTTGAATTGACTTTTAACTATCAACCCTCAGTGTTACAGGTTTTAAGTTAACCATTTTGTTACAGATTTTACAGATTTTTAACCATACCCAATATGCCAACAAATCTTTTGTTGTTGTTGTTTTTAATTAATTAATTAATTATTGATTTTTTTCAGTGTGATCAGTTTCTCCTTCCTCCCCCTCTCCTTTTGCCCCCCCCCACTCCCCCCTTCTCTCCCTCATCTGCTCTCACTGCTTTCTCTTCATAAAGGTGCAGGCCTCCCATGTTTATCAATCAGCTATGATATATCAAGTTGCAGTAAGACTAGGCACCTCCTTTCCTATTTCCTCTTCCTACTGGATCAGGCAACCCAGTAGGAAGAAAGGATCCAAAGCAAGTAACAGAGTCAGAGACAGCCCCTGCTCTCACTGTTAGAAGTTCCCCAAGAAAGTTAAACTGCACAACTGTAACATGTACAGAGGGCCTAGGACAGTCCCGTGCAAGCTGTCTGGTTGGTGGTTCAGTCTCTGTGAGCCCCTACGAGCACAGGTGAATTGATTCTGTTGGTTTTCTTGTAGTATCCTTTACCCCTAAGGCTCCCACAATCTTTCCATCTCTTCCGCAGGATCCCTGAGCTCTGCCTAATGTTTGGTTATGGGTTTCTGCATCTGTTTCCATATGTTGCTGAGTGAAGCCTCTCTGATGACTATTGGGCAAGGCTATATCAAAATATCATTAGGAATTATTTCACTGACTTTTTTTTTAAGTCATGTTTGGCTCTATTCTAGGTCTCTGGGCTGTCTGGCATCTGGATCCTGGCCCTCCAGGCAGTGTCATGGATGGGCTTCCTCTTGTACTGTGAGTCTCAAGCTGGTTGGCCACTCCCATAATTATGTGCTACTTTTACCCCAGCACATTTTGTAGCCAGGACAAATTGTAGGTCAAAGGTTTTGTGAATGGATTGGGGTCCCAGTCTCTCCACTGGAAGTCTTACCTGATTACAAGAGATGGCCAATTCAGGCTCCATATCCCCCATTGCTAAGAGTCTTAGCTAGATCCACATTCATGGATTCCTGGGAGTTTGCATTGCACTAGTTTTCTAGCTCATCTCAGATGCTCCCTCATTCTAGTTGTCTCTCTCAGCATTCTCTCCTCTACCCTCCTCTCACCTGATACCTCCTGTTCCCACGTCCACACTCCCATCCAGACTCCTTCCCCTGTTCACCTGTGGTGTCCGTTCTATTTCTCATTCTCAGGGAGATTCATGTGTCCCCTTTTGAACCCTCCTTGTTACTTAGCTTCTTTGAGTCTGTGGATTGTAGCATGGTTATCCTTTATGGCTAATATTCATTTATACACCATGTTTGTCTTTCTGAGCCTGGGCTCTCGTACAGGATGATCCTTTCTAGTTCCATCTATTTGCCTTCAAGTTCCACAATGTCATTGCTTCCAGCTTCTGCTGTTATGAATAAATCTTCTGTGAAGAAGTGCCCTTGTGCTATGGTAGAGTGTCTTTTGGGTACATGCCCAGGACTGGTACAGCTGTGTCTCGAGGTAGGACGATTCCCAACCTCCATACTGATTTCCAAAGTGGCTGTACAAGTTTACACTTCCACCAGCAGTAGAGTGAGTGTGTTCCCCTTCCTCCACATACTCACCAGCAGGAGCTGTCTCTGCTGTTTCTGGTCTTAGCCATTCTGACAGACGTAAGATGGACTCTCAGAATCGTTTTGATATGCATTTCCCTGACGGTAACAGCAGGGAAGGATGTTGAACATTTCTCTAAGTGTTTCCTAGCTATTTGAGATTTCTTTGTTAAGCGTTCTGTGTTTAGATCTGTACCCCATTTTTTCACTGAATTATTTAGTTGTTGATATCTGTTTTCTTGAGTTCTTTATATAGTTTGGAAATAAGAGTTCTGGCAGATGTGGGGTTGTGAAGGAAGTTTACATAATAGTCTTACAAATCTTGAGATTCATACCTTAGCAAAAGACCAAAACCAAGAAGCGTGAAATGAGTAGCAGTAATTTCTAGTGAAAATAAGTCTATCCTTTGTCCGGTTTTGCTCTATTCTCTGTCACGTTGTCAAGTGGGCTGCCTGAAATGGGACGGAGATTTTGGAGATATCTCTGAGCAAGCACACTTGGGTTGAGGGGTTCCATACCCTAACTCCAAAGCAAAATTTTATTGAACCAAAGCAGCACTAAACAATTTCATATTACTCATACCTAAAAGATACCCAGATGCCTGTAAAAATCGAATTTGGTAAGATGAGAACAAGGAAAGCTTAGAGATAGGACTTTTTTTTTTTTGATAGACATAGAAGATGCTACACACCTTCTCTTTCTCTCTCCCTCACCTGCTCTGACCCACTTCTGGCTCCCACATCCACAATAGACATACAGATCTATCAACAATAACTTAAAATGGCAAACTATTCACACAGTAAGTAGGGATGGGGGGTGACCAGACAAAAATCAAATGGGGCTTGAGGCTAAGTAGGAGAAGTGGGAGTCTAGGGAGACACACCTGGTTCCAGTGCTGCCGATGAGGCCGGAAGACAATGAAAACCTGAGCTCAGGAATGAGATCTCATCCTCGGAAAAGATGGGGAAAAGATGGGGAACGGGTTTCCGCGCTGTTGTAAAAGCTATGAGGACATGGAGAAGCTGGGAGTTACAGGCAGTGTTGAGTGAGAGGCAGAAAGGAAAATGGGGAGCAGGAAAGGATTGCAATAGCCTAGTAAGGCCCAAGGAAGCTGCAGAATTGAAGCTTTGAGGGTAAAGGGAATGGAGTTGATGAAGAAAGCCTTGAAGACTGTGGCTGAGGGTGCCTGCCTCTCCACCTCCAACAGTGCCTGAGGGGTGCCGGATGCTCAACAGTCACTTCCTTGGACTCAGGGAAGTGTTTACACCAACCGAAAAGGGAAACTTACCGAAGTATTGCTGGTGGGTGGGATGCTGAGCAGGTGGTGATCCAGAAAGTGAGTCTGTTGGCAGGTGGTCTGGAGAGGAGGGATAGGGTCCTGGTACAGTCCAGGCCCTGAGAAGAGCCTGTCCATGACGCAGCACCAGTGTTAGGGTTTTTCTGGCGCTAGGGCATGGCATCTTGGCAGTCAGGATCCAAAGAATATGAAGTCATACCATGAAACAAACCTCACTTTAGAGATTTACTGGTGAGAATAACAGAAAGGTGGCCGTGTCTGGACAGGAAGAGAGACAGAGGGCTGGGTGAAGGGGAGGGCTTCTGTGGGGTTCTTAGAACTTGTTCAGTGAGTACTGGAAAAGCACAGCTTGGCAGGTAGTCTTCCAGCTGATATTGCTGAGTCCCGAGGGTGCAATTTCCAAGCCTCAGGCACTCCAGGTCAAACTAGGGGTAGGGTGTTTTCCTTTACTCTGGTGTAAGCTTAGGGTGTTTCTTCTTGGTAACTGGTTCCTACAGTAGAGCCTTTGAAAAAGACAAGTTTTACCAGGTTTTGGGGGGTGGGTAAAACATTTGGCTAAAGTTTCACTAGGTGAGGAGATAAAAAGGTTCGAGCTCCTTGTCATAAACAGAAGTATTTAATATTTCTTACACTGGTGTTGCTTGTAGAGAACACTGGTTTAGATGATAGGCAAGTTTCTTTTCTGTATATCAACTACATTGTCAGGCATGCTGCAATCCCAGGACCTCAGAGGTCAAGGCAGGAGGATCAGGAGTCCAAGGTGATTTTGTCATGGTTGTTAGCATCCTGGAGAAGTCCCACAAGAGACCACCATCCACATATGCGATCAGCAAGAGTGTTTATTATACCAGCACGCACCTGGGGTCGTTCTCTTACACATACAAAATGGCAACAACCCAGAGAAAAATTGCCAGGCTCCTTTTAAGCACAACTAATGGGAAATTTAGGGACAGTTAAGTCATCTCAGATATGATTGGCTCACGTGAGTGACAATCATATTGGTACATTCTAATTGGCTAGGGAAAGCAGGGACTGGTTAAGGTTGCAGTTTTTCCATGGGGTGGGGGGAGAGTGAACAAGTCCCAGGCTCTGTCCATAATTTGGTTATCGTGAAGAGGCTTGGTTCATCCCCTCCTCCTTGCCGTCTAGGTGGGTGAGGGGCGTTAGTGATCGGCTGTCCAGATTGTCCATTGTTCAGGGTTCATTCAGAAACTGCTTGTTCAGTCTCAGGAAACTGAAACTGGAGCCTGATCTCTGACAGAAGACTGAGCGGCCTGTTGTGGCATTATGCTTGGCTCTCTCAATGGTGAGTTCCAGGCCAGCCAGGATTATATGAGATCCTATCTCAAAGCCAAGAAAACAAATCAGAGGAAACAGTCAGAGATTGCTGCCTTTATGGAAAGGTCTAGTGCCTTGTGCACACAGATAAGCATTGGAGGAGCCAGGAAAGTTAAACACTCAGCTTATCTCTGCAATGCAACGAGGTGCTTAGCTGCTCTTGGAATGCTAGGAATGATGTCGTTTTGTAGCCTGGTGATCCTTCACTGTCTGATGAGACAGGCTCTGCTCTTATCTCCCAGAATTTATGCTTTTACTTATTCCAGATCCTTCCCCCTAAATCTTGAGTATTGCTTTTAAGCCATAAAACCCATTCTAATGATTGATGTCCATGTGAGCTTTGCAACAGCGTATGTGACTTCTATGTTATCTTAGGGCCAGGCCAATCCAGGCAGGTGTTATGTTTACCTGGCACTATCTCTGAGTCAACAGTACTCATTCTTTTGAAAGAAGCCAGATGTACTTTGTAAAGAATCTCAATGTAAACACGTCTTAAATTGTTGTGTACTTGGGACTCAGGTAATCTTTACCAAAAATCTTTTCTTCCAAAAAAGTATGATGTGCTTAAATATAGTTAAAGTAAAATGATCTGGGCCAGACTCTAGACGTCCTGGTCCAGCACCAGTTATAATAAAATTTGGTGGAGCTAAGTTTGATTCTTACCTCACCCTGGTCATTTTTCCCTGCCTGCTGTAAGGTCTATAGGGGAATCACCACATCTTTAAATTACATAGTTTCTGCTTGGAGGACAGGGATGTATATATTTAACTCATTGTAAAAAAAAAAAAAAAATGTCATGAGACCTAGGGTAAAACCAAATACTACTGGTAAAAATGACCAAAACAATAAGATTGTTCCTAATGATATTCTGCTATATGTATCATCAGAGAGGCCTCCTCAAGCAACAGATGGAAACAGCTGCAGAGACCCACAGCCAGGTATTAAGTGGTGAGAGTCTAAATTGTACGTCTTCATCAAATTCCTTGCTCGGACCACAGAAAATCCTGCAGAGGAGACGGCAGAAAGACTGTGAGAGGGGATGGTGGACACCAGAAGAACAAGGTCCTCTGAAGGAACTGAGCTCATATGAACTCCAGGTGCTGCGCATATGCACACTACAGCTGTTAGCTTAATAGTTTTATGGGACTCTTGATTATGAGAAGGAACGGGCCTCTGACTCTGCTGCCTGTCCTTAGGACTCTTTTCTTCCTGTTGTGCTGCCTTGTCCAACTTCAACATGAAAGCTTTGGCTTCATCTTATTGTACTTTATTTTTGTTGTGTTTGGCTGTTATCTCTTAGAAACCTGTTCATTTCTAAAGAGAGGCAGAAAAGGAAATGGATCTGGAAGTTAGGAGACGTGTGAGGAACTGGGAAGGCTAAGGGGAAGGAACGCTAAGATCAGGATACACTGTACAAGAAAAGAATCTACTTTTAATTAAAAAAAAGAAGTCTGAGAATTCTAATTTTTAACCCACTAAAGCATCCAGCAAAAGGGATGAAGCAGTTGTTGTCCATGGCTGCGATTTAGATACAGGAGATCTAATCATAAATCTTTATGGTCTGTGATCATTGTAAGAAATATGAAATATGTCTTTTCTGTCAAATAGTATAAAACTTGTCTAGGATAAATAATTAAAACCTGTCTTATCTCTGCCACAGAGTAAGGCTTTTGTTCGAATACTTTACTCTTCACTTCCTATAGTCCACTTCTTTCCAGACTAGCCAACTGAATAAGCTTATGAGGTCTAACTGTTTCAGTGGGGGAAAGACACAGCCACTACCTGGCACATATATATGTAAATGCACTTCCCCTCTTGATCAAGAGTCAAGTTTGCCTTGTCCAGGTGCTTCAATTGTAGTGATGGTCTCTTTTTCTGTGACCTTAAAGATATTTCTAACATGCCTGCAAAGATGGTTGACTGGGGTAATTTTATTGTGATAACAGTGACATCTGTTCTGGGTACTGCCCAAGACGCACACAAAGTATGGAGGCTTTGGGAAGATTAGAAGATCCACTTACTTTAACTCTGTCAGTTTAGACTTTAAACAAGTGACTGAGCCTTTAATAAAGGGATTCGGTGTTCCTAAAAGGTATCCAATAACGCCTCCAAAAAGAGAAATACCTTACCACCACCCACAACAAAAAACCCCCAAATCATAAAGACATTCTTGCTTCATCTCGGATGTTAAGCCCCCGCCCCCACCTTTTCTCCTTTCATTTGGAAACACGGGCTCTTTCTTTAAATAACGAGAAGGTTGGTATAAGACAGATGGTCAAGGTTATTTTTAGAGTAAATGTTTTCAGTCACAGCCAAGCTGTGAATGTGCCAAGTTAAATTAGGTAAGCCGGTGATAAGCTAAGTGCCTTTCTTGTAGTAACAGCATTTGTTAAAAATTCACAGCGGAAAGATTAAAATCTAGAGAGGTAAAGCCTCATAGGCAAACAGCGCCCCAGATGACGCTCACTCTGGTTCTATTTTAGACCCACAAATCTTTACCACTCCCCCCAAGAAACGAGGAATTCTCTGTGTCTCGTCCATGGAGATTGCATTTTTCACATTTTTTTTTTCCAGAAGGAAGGAGAGCACTGATGAGCTGGCAGATAAAAGATGCTTTACCATCCGTACTCAAACATCTGATGAAATTAGGAAAAGGGACACAGGAATACACTGATAAAAATAAAGTTCATCAAGAAGAGAAGGGTAGAAGGTTTATCCAATTCTAAGGGATTGTTCTCTTGTATTTAAGTTTTCTTTTAATATATTTTACATCTTTTTAAAAATATACTTGATATGTGTATCCTTCACAGATACACAGTGGCTCTCTCACATTGTGTCAATTCAGGTTGACAATCACTATTAAGGGCTATGCTTTCCTGTTTTCAATTTTTTTTTGTCTGCTCTTTTTTAGTTAATTAATTTGTTAATTTTTCCAGCCCCAATCACATTTTCTCTTCCCTCCCTCCCTTTCTCCCAGTCCTGCCCTCACCTCTCCTCTGCCCCCCCCTCCTTCTTTCTCTTCAGAAAAGGGCAGGCCTCCCGTGTGTATCAGCCAGCCAGGGAATATCATGTTTCATTTATTTTTTGAGAATTTCTTGAGACATATTATGAACATATTTATTTCCCTCCCCTCCAACTCCCCCCAGATCTTGCCCCTTCTCTTTCCCAAACAACAAAACCCTACAAAAGCATGAAGCGCAGCTGTGTTGGCTGATGGCTGCTGGATGTGAAGCTTTCCCTGGAGTGTGGTCAGTATGCCGAGTGACACCCCACTGAACAAAACTTACTTCCCTTCTTGTGGGAGCTGTCAATTGTCAACAGCTCCTCAGCTTGGGATAGGACTTCATGAGTTCGCTACCTCTGACAAGCTGGGATTTTGTGTGGCTTAAGCTTGTGAAGGTTTGGGCTGCTGTCAGTTTCTGTGAACTTGCGTGTGCATCTGCTTTGTTATGTCGGGAAAACATTGCGTCCTTAGAATCACCCACCACTTTTGGTTCTCACAATCTTTCTGTCCCCTCTTTACTAGCTTTGAGAAGAGTGTGGTATCTACTTACATTTAGGGCTGACCACTCCAAAGTCTTCTTCTCTGTATGTTGACCAGTTGTGAGATTCTGTTTTAACTTCCATCTGTTGTAAGAAACTTCTCTGATGAAGGTAGAGTGATGCACTGATCTCTATACAGCAATAGGCCATTAGGAGTTGTTTGATTACTGTTTGTTTAACAGAAGAATAGTAATAGGTTATTTTCTTCTAGGGATCATGATTTACATCACCTCAGGTTTGGCCTCACTGACAGTGTCAGTATTGGGTTCTGTCTTGTGCAGTGGGCTTTAAATACAATTTTAAAAGTGATTGGTTATTTCCATTCATGCCACTGTTATGTGATGGGCATATCTTGTTAGGTAGGCCATTATTATAGCTTAAAGGGTTCATAGCTGGGTGAGACTGATTAATTTTCTCCTCTGGTAGTGTGTATAGCACCTTCTGGCACCACGAACACTAGTCAGTAGCTATGAAGCTTCCAGTTGAGTGCCAGCCAGATTTTGACATATTCTTTGGCAAAAGTTTGTGGTACGTTCAACGATGGATCTTATCATCAAGTTCTGGAGAGTAACTAATAGCATTTACTTATAATATTTGAGTGTCTCTGGAACCCCACTGGCAAACAGCTAAAGAAGATAACATCCATATCTAATACTGGAAGGTTTGATGACATATGGTATCTAGGTTGGGTATTACCCCATTATATGTTAATTTCATTGAACTCCATTTATACATTTCCAAAACTTCTATAATAGTAAGTTTCCTATGGGCTTTAGACAGCCTCTTGTGTTAGCTGTTTCTCCTTGTGTTCTCTCCTCTTTACATGTTTCTCTTCCTATTCCCTCTTTTTTCCTGTATAACACTTGCCCCCATGGTCCCTTACTGGCTAGGGAATATCCAAATTCAGATAGGTATATCTAAAGCCCAAAGGTTAATTGATGTGAGAATGTCTTTCTGTATGCTGTGCATATCAATCTTTAAGTAAAAGACTGTTTTGGCCATGGAAGGCACCATAGGAGAAGAAGGTGGAGAATCAGAAGAGTTAGGTGAAGGAGGGTGGAGTCAGAGCAGATCAAGATCAGACACCTTTGGAAACATGTAAGGAGCACAGGTGAGCCATGAGCCACGTGGCAGACAGATTAATGGAAATGGGTGAGTTAAGATGAAGGAATTAGCTAGCAATGGTCCTAAGCCATAGGTCAAACAGCATCAAGTTAATATAAGCATCTGAGTCATTTTGGGGGACCAAAGCAGCTATGGGAGGCTAAGGGGCCTGGGGAGGCACGTCTGGGGTCTGGACCTCTGGCCACCCGGGGCCAAAAACCTTATTGTAACAGTTAATATCTACACACAAAAGAAGCAAGTCTTTCTGGGTCTGGGGTATCTCACTCATAATGATTGTTTCTAGTTCCATCCATTTACCTGCAATCAGGAATGGTCATAACAACTGAACAATATTCCATTGTGTAAATGTACCACCTTTTCATTTTGTCATAATCAGTTGATAGATATCTAAGCTGTTGCCAATTTCTGGGTATTATGACTAGAACAGCAATGTAGATGGATATTGCACAAATTCTACTTGGTCTTATAATAAAAACCCGGAGCCAGATATTGAGGAAAAGCTGAAAGATCAGAGACAGATGAACAAGCCACAGCCATGTCTCACCAGCCACAGCCTCACAATCCTCAGACTGAACGCCTTCCAGTCCTCTTCTGGAAGGGAAAGAGGTCAAAGACCAAGGGCTGAACTCCTGCCTCTTCCAGCCTTGTATTTATTTCTGTGCCCAGCTTAATTCCTGGTTCTATATTCCTAGTGCTGGAATTAAAGGAGTATGCCACCATTGTCTACCTCCATATGGCCTTGAACTCACAGAGATCCACCTGCCTCTGACTCCTGAGTGCTAGGAATAAACATATGGGTCACCACTCCCTGACCTTCCTGGCTAAATCTATGGCATGGCTCTGACCTCTGATTTTCAGGCAAACTTTATTAGATAAACAACATATCACCACACATGGATAAGAAAGTAACCCTGTAATACACTGTGGAGTCCTTTGAGGATATGCCCAGGAGTAGTATAGCTGGATCTTGTGATAGATCTATTGTCAGCTTTTGGAGAAAATTATAACCTGATTTCCACAGGAGCTGTACCAGTTTGCACTTCCACCAGAGTAAATAAGTATTTCCTTTTGCCCACATCTTTGCCATCTGTCATTTTTTAAATTTTATTTTAGTGATTCTGACTAGGTTAACATGAAATTTAAAAGTAATTTTGGTATCTGTTTCCCTGATGTCCAGGGATGTTTGGCATTTAAGAATTGTTTTTCTGCTATTTGTGGCTTAGTTACTTTTCTACTGCTATAAAGAGACACCATGGCAAAGGCATTTTAGGGAGGAGCTTGCTTACAGTTTCAGAGGGTGAGTCCATGACCATTGTAGCAGATAACATGGCCACAGGCATGCATTATGTTAGATCAGTACTTGAGAGTTTACAGCAAGAGAGAGAGACAGAGACAGAGAGAGTCAGAGAGACAGAAAACTAACTGGGGATGTGTGGGCTTTTGAAACCTCAAATCCCATTCCCAAATCACACCTCCTCCGACAAAGCCACACTTCCTTCATCAAGGCCACATCTCCTAATCCTACCCAAAGAGTTCAACCAAGTGTAGACCAAGCATTCAAACATGTGAGCCTATAAGGGCCATTCCATATTGAGATTTTGGGGGTTTTTTTTTTTTGTAATCTTTATATATTCTTGATACTAACCCTTGGTCAGATATTTAATTTTTCAACCACTCTATAGGCTGCTTCTTCACTTAAATGATGGTATTCTACCAACTGCTGGTTTTAATTCCGATGCTACTGGGGTCCTGTTCAGAAAGTTCTTTCCTGTGCCAATGAATTCAGGTATATTCTCTACTTTCTCTTCTGTCAGAATCAGGATATTGAGTCTTATGTTGAGGTCCTTGATGCACTTGGAGTTGAATTATGTATGGATGGATCTAGTTTCATTCTTCCAAAGGTATCTAATTTGATCACCACCGGTTTTTGAAGGTGCTCTTCTTTTTCCAGTGTGTAATTCTGGTTTCTTTGTCAAAAAAAAAAAAAATCAGGCGTCTGTAGTTGGCTGTTATTATTTTACTCTTTTATTCTTTGGGGACCCACCCAGTTCCCAAATGATCACTCATGAAGGCATATAATTTCTTATAAATGCCTGTCCTTAGCTTGGCTTGTTTGTTTCAACTTCTTTACTCTGCATCTGCTGGCATCTCATTGTGGTGTCTCTGTGGCTTCTCTGTGGCATTTCTGCTCTGTTCTTCCTGTTCCCAGAGTTTTCTTAGTCTGGTAGCCCCACCCACACTTCCTGTCTGCCTTCAGCCAATCAGCATTTTTATTAAAGTAGTACGCAGGACAAATATTTATAATGTAATAACATAATCCCCCTACAGAACCAGATGTATCCCACTCCTGGCACTTTGTGGCATCAGATGTCTAATTGGAGCCCCATTATATGGTGATTCTACTTAAATTTCTTTCATATATGTATATATTTTTGAAAGTTTCTGCAGTGGTAATTTTCCATTTGGCTTTTCAAAAGGCTTTCAGTATTAATTTTCCCTCCCTGTATGAGTTTCTAGATGACGATCTTGCACTTTGATAGGAGATTGCTTAAGGTCACAGTATAACATTTATTTTGTTATAGTTAAGCACCCCTATAGATCTGGACGGTCTACTCTAAAACATATAGGGAAAACAGTTAAACATGAAAAGTCAAAAGATAAGAAATCCTGAGGACAAGAAAGTGGCTTTGGTAAATTAGTTTTGCTTCCTGATGCTTCAAAGGATTAGGAGGAACTTCCTTCCTTCCTCTCTCCCTTCCTCCCTTCCCTCCCTCCCACTCTCTCTTTCCTTCCTTTATTCTTCCCTCCTCCTCCTTTTTTCTTCTTGTGGTGCATGTTTTAAATCATCTGAAATTGCTCTAACTCTTTTAGCTGAGCCAACGTCTCCTCCTCTTTTATCATACACAGAATTATTTGATCCCCCATTAAAATCTTCTGCCCTTCATTTTCAGAAGCCAGAGAAGCCGGAACCTCCTGATTTTGCACAAAAATGTCTGTTTATTTTTTTTTCTGGATTTCTTCCCACTACAGAAGAGGATGTTACAGTAGAGAAAAAGAAGAACCAGTTAAAACCTGGTAGTAGGAGCTGTGTAGTCTAGACAGTAAGCAGATGGAACTAGTAATGATTATATTGAGTGATGTAACCCAGGTCCCAAAAGACAAATGAGAATGCATGCTCTCAAATGTGGTCCCTAACTCCAAGTCTTCAGACAGAATCATATTTCTGATCCCTCAATAAAGAAACTGTTTTTAACAGATGAGGCAACAGGAAGTAAACTGAGGCACTGGGGGTAGCTTCAGCATATATATTAGACCTCAAAGCCTATCTCCACAATGACACACTTCCTCCAACAAGACCACACCTACTCCAACAAAGCCACACCTGTTAATAATGCCACTCCCTATGAGCTTATGGGGACCAAGAACATTCAACTACCACATAACACAATGGAAAGTTTAACCTGCAAGTAGAGACCTGGAAAATAGAAAAGTAAATAGAAGCAAGAAATACTCCATGACTGATTAAAAATTGTTTAAACATAGTGAAAAAATAATACAGATTCAAGAAGCTTTTAAGTGCTGAGAAGCTTTCTTTAAGTACCAAGAAGGATGATTACAAAGAAAAACATTTAGCATATCATAGTAAGACTACTAAAAATTAAAGGCAGAAAACTATAGAAGCAATCAGATAAAAAATATATCTCAAATGAAACATGTAAGTAATTGCTAACTAGTTAACGGGTGTTTAACTATAACTGAATCAATGCTATGCTGGAAACCTACACAATCTCCTATCAAATTCTACTTGGCCCATGTAGGCGATAGTCTACTTTAAAATTGTTCCCTACACATCCCAATGTCTTTAAGTTTGTAGAACCTTCTGTAGGAAACTAAGGGCAAATTTTTTGAATGAAAGATTCCCTCCGAGAGTGTGAGCAAGATATTACAAGAGCTGGAATTCAGAAGCAAACCAAGTATCTAAAGAGAAAATTGCTCCTTAGAACCGCTATCCCAAGTTTTACTCTTGGCTCTTCTGCCTCTTTCCCTTTTATCCTTTTTCCCTCCTTATTTTACCTATTATTTTCCTTAAATTTCTTTTACTTATTATTTTCAGGTGTCCCTCAGTCTGACTCGTTTACACTATATATTCATCACAGCTGTTCTCCTGATGATTTCACCAATACTCATGCCCCACATTGGGCACTACTAGACTGGACTAGGAGATAGAAGGATCCCAAATATTGAAGTATTATATAAGAGGAATGGAAATGAGAACTAAATAAGATAAAGAAAACCAAAGCAATAGCTAGGACCAGAGTGTCTTAAATAAGTTGATGACGTATGCCAAGTAAGTTTATTTCTTCAAAAGTGACATCTTGTATTTACAAGGGAGAATGGCCAACATCATGGAGAGTAAAACAGATAATGTTAGCAAAGAGAACACAGGGTCCCTTAAGCACAATTGCCCAATAACATAACCATAGCCCAGGAGGAAGAATCGTGTCCTCAGAAGCCTCAGCAGTGATTCTTGAGGTGCTGGCTCCAGCCCTAGACTGACTGGCCTTGCCAAGCCCACTCCTCGACAAGGACACAGAATCAAAGTTCTTTGTCCTTTCATCAGAGCCTCTGAGAAAGTCTTGGGCTGGTCCATTTCCCACAGTATAATACCAAACTAATATAACTGGCATTTTTTTAATGGTCCAAAGGATCACGTTCCCCAAATATTAGATTTAAATTCATATGAGATGTAGCTAATATTGTTATGCTTATTCTTGATAATAAATTATATCTAGATACATTACTTGAGACATTAGCTCAATTAGTCACTTCAATATCTAGCTTCAGCCAACAAAGATAGACCTGTTATTGTTTTAACCTATCCGGAGAGACCGGATCGGAATCAATTGTCTTTCCATCACTCGTCCATCACTCGGATACTCCAGTCCCTGTTCAGGTGCCACTATAAGCTGTTACTAGTATCATGAGTGTTGATTTATATTCTAATAAATATTAATCTTGGACTGGTGCCTTGTAAGTAAAACTCCGCCTACAGGAAAACATTTCTAAAGACCCTCAGATTTAAAAGTTTCCTAAGGTCCCTCTATTCTAAGGTCTTCTATTTACAACCCTGGAGTAGTTCTGGGGACTGGCCTCCCCTGGGTTTTGTTATAAGACCACCAAGAAGTCAGCAACAGAAAGCAGAGAAAGTGCTTTCTCATTTCCCTTGTTTATGCTAGTGGGCCCCCAGCTTCTGGAATAATATTTCCACATTCAGGGTAGACCTTCCTCTCCTAGTTCATTCTCTAAAAATGCTCCTACATATGTGTGCCTCAGTTTTCTAGGTGATTCTAATCCAGGCAAGTTGACAGTGAAGATTAGCTGTCAAACCTGGTTACCATGAGCAACAAGGTGGAAGGATTAGAGAATTACAACTAATATATCATGGGCAGTTAATGAATGCTAGTCCAATTTAAAGGTGAAAAGACTAAATCACATACAACAGTGGATGAAGCAATTTGAAATTCCCATCTGAAAGTAGACTCTAATATTAAAAAGTATGTCTTTTCTTCAAGCCACTTCTTACTCTAATATTTCTAATATTAATATATAATTTACAGAATATGAAACTTCAAGATCAAGTGCCTCCTTTGAAAGTATAATAAACCTGAAAAGCTAATTTCAATGTACCTTAAACTGGGTTTGTTGTATATTTTAAAAGGAAAGAAGACACTGACATGCAGGTGGGAAGGGGATGTTTGGGGCACCTGGGGAATTGGAGGGGGAAAAGGGCACAGATATGATCAAGATATAGTGAATACATGTATTATACATTTTAGCAAATAAGGTACTTTAAACATTATCATGGTTCTATTAAAGTATGTGTTTCAAAATCTGTTCAGAAGTTAAGACCTATGAATTACAACAATCTGAATGTTATTATTACAGCTCAGAAGATGGTGTTCTATAAGGTAAAACTGGGCATATAAAAGCTATCTGTTCTAATTTTTAATTTACTTATTTTTACAAATTATTATTTGATAATTACATTCATGAGCCTGATACTTTGATCAACCTTCCAGCTCCTTGTATATCTCTCTACCGCTCTTCCCTCCTAACTTCATGGCTTCTTTTTTAATTTCATCAAGTCCACAGAGTGATGCCAGTATGGATGCAGATCTACCCATCCCCTCAGCAGACATCATCTGCCAACAGCTCCTTAGTTAGATGTAGCAATTTTTGAGTGTCTCCTTGTATACACTAGAATTTTATCCAGTTTAATCTTGGGTAGGTCTTGTGCATGCACTTACACATACTGAAAGTTCATGGGAGTGATGGCCTTGATATATTTGGAAATCACCATTTTACAGCAGTTCTCTGCCACCCCTAAATCTTACAGTCATTCTATTCTCTCTTCTGTGGTGATCCCTGATCCCTGGAGGGGATATGATGAGGGTTGAGAGCATCACTAATCTATGAATCTAACAAAAAGTATTCAGATGCACTTTAATATTATGTCCACTTAGCAGGATAGTAGTACTTTCCTAGACCCTGTGACTTACCCAGTGACAGATTCTTTTACTAATTAACAACATCAGACATGACCTCTAGCTTGTGAAATGTGTGTTATAGCCAATCAGAAAATGATTTGTTACCCCAAAAACACTATGCCACCATTGTACCAATGGACGTATCTTGCTAGGCTTGTTGAAAATGTAGTGCACAGAATTTTGCATCTGGGGAAGACTATTGATTTTATTGACTTTTCCCCTATGTAGTGCCCATAGAATCTCCCAGCACCATGGAAGCTAGTCAGTATGGAGGAATCTTCCAGGTCAGTGCCAGCTTCATTTTTCTAAGACCCAAGACTCAAATATATGGTGCTGTCAGCAACAGGATCTTCTTCTCTTCTACTTCTAGAGTTTCTTTAAATTTGGGTATCCAAGCACACTTCTAGTTTTTCTCTAAATGATAAACAGAGCCAACTATTGCATGAATTATACTTGGTCTTCTAATAAAAACCTGGAGACAGGTATTGTGGAAAAGCTGAAAGATCAGAGAGACAGAGGAACAAGCCACAGACACTTCTCACCAGCCACTCTTCATAAATTCTCTGATCACCTGCCTCTGCAGAAAAAGAAAGGGTCACAAGAAATCCTGCCTCCTAAGGCCTTATCTTGCCATCTCTACCCAGCTATCTCACTTCCTGGTTCAACTTTCCTAGCGTTAGGATTAAAGGCATGTGTCACCACTCCCTGACTTTGATGACTGAATCTGTGGGTGGCTCTGTCCTCTGATTTTCAGGCAAGCTTTATTAGATATACAATATATCACCACAGTTAACTGTGCACCCAGCCTTTAAGACTAGCACCCAGAGTTAGCATTTATGAACCACACCCTGAATCATAGTGACTAGATTGGAAAAGCTGATATATGTAGCATGTATAGTGGCTTTTCATCTGGCGGTTGACCAAAATAGGAAGGATTAGCATTTATTTCAGTGGATTCATGAAGGAGGTGGCTCTATTTATTCAAGTCCAACTAGAAATGTCAAAGGAAATTCTTAAAAATAGAATGAGTCAAGTAGAATCAGGTGTTTAAGAAAAAAATAGACCAAATAAGCAATGAACATGAAACATGCAAACAAAAAACCAACAAGAAATGTGGAACATCATGAAAAAGATCAAACCTTTGAATTACATTCATAGATAAGATATCAGAATCCAAAGTAAATGGCACTGACTAGTTCTTCAACAAGATCATAGAAGAAAACTTCCCCAAACCAAGGGTAGATACACCCATACAAATATAAGAAGCACACAGAATACCAAATATACAGTACCAGAAAAGAATCCTCATACTATAATCATAATAAAAAACACCAAGTATTCATAACAGAAAGCTACAAGAGAAAAACACACAAATCACATATAAAGGAAAATGTGATACATTGTATATTTAATAAAAATAGTCTGGAATATCAGAGGACAGAGTTACAGGGCCAATATGTGAAGATCAGGGGAGGCAGAGATCCTATGGATCTCTGTGAGTTCAAGGCCAAACAGCCAGGCAGTGGTGGCACACACCTTTAATCCTAGCTCTAGAAATGTTAAACAAGAAAGTAAAAGAGCTGGGCTGAGTGGGGGTCAAAATAAGGCAGAAGAAGGCAGAAGATCTTCCCTTTGGCCTATGTGCCAGTCAGAGGACTCATAGAGACAGGGCCTACCCTGTTGGCCTGAAGAGTTTCTCTGGGTGAGAATTGGCTGTGGTTCGTTCTCTGATGTTTCAACTTTTCCCTAATATCTGGCTCTGGGTTTTATTATATACCAAACAAAATCTGTGCAATAGGAAAACTAATCAGAACAATAGCCAATTCTTCATTGAAACTTTGAAAGCCATAAGAGCCTGAGAACAATGTATTTCACATCCTAACAGATTACAGTGACCAACCTAGAGAAATATACCAGCAAAACTATCTGCTATAATTGAAGGAGAAAGGAAATAGCATAAAAATCAACAACGCAATCATGACAATTAACACACACATTTCAATAACTTTAAATGTCAATGGTTTTGATTCCCCAATCAAAAGATACACACTGAGTGGATCAAGAAATACAATCTATCTGCTACTTCCAAGAAAGACATTGGTTTTTAAAGACAGGCACTGCCATTGAGTAAAAGGATGGACAAAGCACCCCAATGCAATGGGACCTGGAATCAAGCATGGCTATCCTAATAGCTTATGAAACAGTCTTTAAACTATACTTTACCCAGACAGGGACACTGCAAGAGAACAATGGCTCAAGAAGACATTATTATCCTAAGTAAATAAGCATCAAACTGTGATCTCCCCCAAATCTACTGGAGATAAAGAGACATATAAACATCAATTAATTAATATAGGGGATTTCAGTATTCAGTAACCCAGTTTCTTGAATACAGAGATCATCTGGTTAAAAAAAAAAAATCCCAAAACAAACCAAAAACTAAAACCAACCCAAAACATTATAAGTAATTGACATCATATATCAAATGAACTGAACATATATCTCAGAATAGTCTACTCAAACACTAAAGAATGAAAATTATTCAAAAACATGGAAGCTTTTCTAAAATAGACCTCATTCTGGGACATAAAACAAATATTTGCAGTTCAAGAAGGATTAAAATTACCCCTTTCATTCTATCTGACCACAGTGAAAGAAAATTTAAAAATTGAGAGCAAAAGACCTTTAGAAATACACAAACTAATGGCAATTAACTCATTACTGAATGACGAAAGTATTATCAAAGAAATAAAGGAAGAAGTCTTCCAGAAGCCAAATAAAAACATAATGCAATGAAACCTCTGGGACATACTGAGTTGTCTTAAAGAGAAATTTATGACTCTAAGTGCCTACATTAAAACAATCAGAAGGAGCACAAATAAATAACGTGATGATGTAACTTAAAAAGTTGGGAAAACAAGAACAAACAAAATCTAAGACCAGCTGACTAGAAGAAATAAATATCAGAGCAGAAGTCAGTGAAATAGGAAGAAAGAAAACAATACAAAGAATCGACAAGTCTAAGAGCTGTTTCTAAGAGGGAATGGGATGGTAGAGTTGGGAGGAGACAGAGAGGAGGTCAGTGAAATCTTGGTCTTATACAGGTAGCTTGGTCTTATCTACAGGTATTTACAGTCGCTGTGAACTCATGCATGCAATGGCTATGCCATGGCCTGAAACAAGTCTTCCTCCCCAGCCTCTAGTCCACATATTCTTTCCATTCCCTCTTTAATAATTAGATGTTGTAGTAAGACAGGTCCATAGGGTTGAGAACACGGGCTCATACCAATTGCCAAGGCATGCACACAACAACATCCGTCCTTATGAGCCAACCTGGAGTTGGCCTGAGGGACTAGCAACAACAGCTGTCCAACGTTCCTGATTGGTCAGAATCTGCCTAGCAACAGGCACTGTCAGATCTCCTGATTGTGCTCAGCCAATGAGGGACAGCCGTAGAATATCACCAGATTGTGACACAGCTTGGGTTCTGAGAAGAGGCTGTAGAAGGCTCTCCCCATTGTTGAATAGATGAGTTAGTCTTTTGCTATTCAGTTGACTCCAGGGTCTGTGTCTTGACTTTGAGCCTTTTCACCCCCTCCCCTGAGGGAACTGTTAGGACTCAGTAACACAGGAGAATTCTAGGAAGCAGAAGAACAAAGCAGGAGATGCAAGCCACAGCAGAGGAAGGAAGGAGAGAACGCTGCAGGGAGCAAAGGTACTAAGCCATGTGGCTAAACGTGGATAAGAATCATGGGTTAGTTTAAGAGTAAGAGTTAGCAAGTAGCAAGCCTGAGCCAAACAGTTTATAATTAATAGAAACCTTTGTGTGATTATTTGGGACTAAATGGTTGTGAGACCAGCTGGGCAGGACACAGAAACTTCTGACTACAAGATGTCCCATGGAGGGTAGAACACTCAACGGTCAGTTACTCCTACCACTGTGGATACTTATGATCTTTGTAGTGACTGCTTCTCACTGCCTAAAAGAAGTACCTCTTACTAAAACTGAAAGCATCACTCATCTACGGCTATCATAAATATTCAAAAGGCACTTTGGTCACGTGCTCATTTAGCAAAACAACAGTGGTAGGTTATCTTTTTGTGCCTGTGATCTCCCTGCCAAGGCAGAAGGACTTGCCAGTCAAAATGTGGACCAGTCGGCAAAAAAGCAGAATTTCTTTCTTCTACATCCAGATTTATGGTTGTTAATCTTTCTGCTTCAAACAATCTGATCAAGAAAATCTCTTACAGAAGTGTCCAGCAGCTTGCTTCATTTCGGATGTAATCAAGTTTACAACCAAGATTAGCAAAAAATAGCAATAGCCTGTGTTGGGGGTGGGGGCTGGTGGGGGGCTCCATAATCAATATACTTCATCAAGAGGTATCCTGCACTTGGCACTGGAGTTTTTGTTTAAAAACTCATGTCTTCTGTGGAAAACATTGTGCACCCATACAACATACCTCTACTCAAACTCTCTTCAAAATTACATGTTTTAAAGTTAGCTTACAAAGTGGTGGGTTTCCAAGAGACTTTTCCATACATCCTTAGTTTCGGTTAATACGGTTTCCCGCCCCTCCTTTCCACCACCCCCTACTTTAACCATTTAAAGCCACCATTTTCTCCCTCTGCTCACCACGTATGTGCTACTGTTTCCTCTTCCACTTGAGGCCTCTTCCTCTTCCTCCTTCCTCAGAACCTTTCTAGTTTTCTGACCTCTATAGGCACTCCAAATTAGACACACAAATCTAAAAAGTCAAAGCTAAGAACCAAATGTGTGAAAGACTATGTGCCATTTGTCTTTGCTGGCCTGGGTGGCTTCACGCAGTAATATACCCCCGTTCCATCCAGCTTTCTATAAACATCATAACTTCATCTTTGTTTATAGCTAAGTAAAATTACATTGAATATATGAACCATATTTTTATTATCCATATCATTAACTAATAGACATATGGGTTGATTTATTTCCTAGCTACTGTGAATAAGTTAGCCATGGGCAAGGATGTGCAGGTATCTCTGTGGTCAGATACAGAGCCTGTTGGGGTAGATGCCCATGAAGGTATAGCAGGTCATACGGCAATTCTATTTTTAGCTTATTTAAAATCATTCAGACTAATTTCCATAGTGGCTACACCAATTTATACTTTAATAATAGAAAAGGATTTCCCTTGTCCATATTCTCTCCAGTACTTGTTATTTTTCTTGGGCTTATTGTTTTGTTTTCGATTATGGCCATTCTAACTGGAGTGAGACTGAGTCTGAACGTAATTTTAATTTCCATATCCTTGAAAGCAAATGACGATGAGCTCTTTTTGAAACTATCAGCTGTTTTATTCTTTTGAGAACTTTGTATCTAGTTCCAAGCCCATATATATATATATAATTTTCTTTTTTTTAAGATTTTCCTACAGAGCTTTGTCTGACCTGGAACTCACAGAAATCAGCATCAGTTACCTCCCAAGTGCTGGGATTGTGCCATTTTGCCTGGCAATTCTAAAGCTTTAACAAACAATTTAAAAACCATAGTCTTCACCAGTGTTCTAGTGCTGCGAAGATACACTGTGACCATGGCAACTCTACAAAAGGAAGCATTTAATTGGGGCTGGCTTACAGTTCTGAGGTTTAGTTCATTCTCAGCCTGGTGGGGAGCCTGGTGGGGAGCATGGTGGCACACAGGCAGGCCCAGTTCTGGAGAAGCAGTTGAGAGTTCCACATCCAGATCCACAGGCAGCAGGAAGAAAAAGCCAATCACTAAGCCTGACTTGCCTCAAAGTGAAACACTTTCTCCAACAAGACCACACCTCCTAATCCCTGGTGACTAAGCATTCACATATACAAGCCTCCAGAGGCCATTTTTACTCAAACCACCATACCTATCATACTGTTTCTACCAATTCTGGCCAACATCCCATCATTCATATAACATGCTCCTTTTTGATGCAAACTAACTCCTAGTTTATACTAATTTTGTCTTAATATTTTAGTTCTGTCCAAAGAACAAAAGATAGCAGGATTTCCATGCTTAAAATGGTAATAAAAAAGAAAAAAGGACAAAAGGCAGGATAAAGAAAAAATTTTAAAAATGATGAAAAATAAAAGTGGGTGGAGCATGTGGGAAGAAAATGGCCCCACAGAGACTTTTTTTCTGACCAAAGCTTAAGGTGGTATTCATTGGGATGGGCCTACCAGAAGTTCCTTCTAAAATGATACTGGGTTATTTCTCACAAACCAAATCTTCCTTCAGTTGTAAAAGATACTGGGAATGTGGAGAGCTCTAAGCATTTTCCTAAAACCTACTTTGTTTCCACTGTGTCAAATAAGCCCTCCTATTCTAAAATAATGTATCCATATATTGTTTGGCAGTGAATTGAAATGAGTTCTGGATATTAATTGTATAGGTTACTATTCCCATTGTCTTAAAGGTGAAGGATCTGGGAATTGACAGGTAACTCAGTGGCTAAGGGCTCTAGCTGCCTTTTTAGAGGTCATAAGTTTGTTTCCTGTAGCCATATTGTGTGACTTGGAACAAGTTATAACAACTCTAGGGAATTTGATACCCTTTTGTGGACCCTGTGGGCACCTGTATGTATCTTCATACACACACACACACACACACACACACACACACACACACACACACACACACACACACACACATACACAACACCAGGATGGTGAGTTATCAGACACTTCCCCAGGCAGATACATATAATTTTCTATTTACAAGTAAGTATCTGGAGAAAATCAATACATTTATAACTTTACTTAATATTATTATTTTCAGATATATCTCCTACTAAAGATGGAGGTAATTGGTGTGAAGCTGGGGACAAGTCTATAGAGTAAAAGATTGATGATCTAGACTCCAGATCCCTACTTTTTAAGGAAATGCTCATCATTGAGCATGATGAAGACAAGGGCTGCAGATGACACACATCAAGCCAGTCATGTGTTACACATTTTCTACAGACTGTCATTAACTAAATTGATGGCCCTTGATCCCAATTTCTAAACAAATATTAATTACTGAGATAGCAGAGGGCTTCCACTTGTATTTATCTTAAAGGGCACAGTAACTTGAGATTTGACTTTTGGTGGAGATAAGTTAGCCTGGTAAACTAACCTTCCTAGAACAGACTGTTTCTAATTAATTTGATTATATTATTAAAAATCACCACCTGTGCCCAAGATCAAGGACTCAGTCATATTCACGCTTACATCCTCCTGTCCCACAAGATAGGGTCACAGTACTACAGAGACAAGCATTTCTCATAAAAATACTTGGTGTTCCTTTTGCTTCTTCTATCTCTCTAGTATTTATTCTTGTTCACAGAAAAGAATCCTGATTTTGCTGAGTGTGGCAATCTCCCTGGGGAAAACTGCATTTCCAAGATCTTTGTTTATCGGAATATAGAACTAACTACCATACAACAACAAAACTGATTTTTGGGGAGCAGGTTGCCAGGTTGGGGAGGTTAGTTACTTAAAAGGTGGGACTTAGATTGTGGTGTCTTTTTACCCCATACCCTCTCCTTCATGAGACATTCTATCCAGGTGCAGCTGTGAACACAGCTCACAGCTGGAGACACAGTCTATGTGCTTCTATCACAACTTTTCATAAGGAAGCAAGACAGAGACTCTTAGCATACCAAAAACATCCAGTTAGGAGTCAGTGTTGAACTCCTATTTTGTGGCAGCTGGATGAAGGAAATCGCTCCCCTGACAGGCCACTGTCTGTTGACCTCTGCCTCCTCTTTTTACCAGCTCACTACATTGGCATTGTAATTTCAGTGGAGATGGAGAAGCAAGCCATCTTGTCTGTCCTGAAGACACAAGAAACTGCTAGTGTGCTGCTGCATGGCAGAACTAAAATGTGATTTTAAAACATTTCAGTAGTGCATGAAATGAATGTGCTCACCAATTATGAGGCCAGAACAGATATTTCACAACACAGTGTCCCTGGAGTTTTAACTGTACACTATCTTAGAAAGAGCAAAACATAATGTGAGATTTGCATGCCACATGCCTGTAAATCTCTCTAGCATATATGTAGGAGGCTAAGGAGAGTTATATGAATTCTGGGGCAGCCTGGGCTACACAGCGATACCGCCTCAGATAAAAACAACACAACATAGCTTGGTGATTACTCATGTCTGTGACGCCAACACTTCAGGAGGCCGAGCAGAAGGATCATGAAGTTATGGCTAGCCTGGGCTACACAGGGATGCCTTCTCTCATAAAACAAGAGTTCAATTTAAACTTTATTAAAAGATGCTTGTATGGGAAATTAGTTTATCAAGGCTCAAAAGCAAATAATGTATGATCTGAAGTTTTTCTCCAGATATTTACTTGTAAATAGAAATGTGTATGTATCTGTCTGGGAAAGTTCCTGATAGCTCAGCTTTCTGTATTGTGTGCCTGTGTGTGTGCATCAGGATATATGTATGTCATATGCATGCAAGTGCCTATGGAGTCCAGGAAAGGGTATCGTGGTATCAGATTCCCTGGAGTTGAGTGTCACTCAACCAGCAAAGAGGTGAAGTGCTTTTTAAAACTTGATATTAGAAACTTTTCCTAATCTGTACTTAAATAGTAACTTTTCTAGCACTGAAAGTTATGCTGAGGAATATTTCTGAATTGTTGGGAGTTTTTCTTTTTCTTTTTTTTTTTTTTTTTTTTTTTCGTGTGCTATCTGGAGAATAATCTACAATAGCCACACTTGGGTTTCATGTGAGTTTATTAAATAGATAGCAGGCAGGAGTAAATAAATCAGCAAGCAGCAAATAGGTAGTAAAATATCGAACATATGGTCCAGCAGGAACCACTGAGAAGCACACCCCCATTGGATAAGTCAGCTGGAGGTCCTGGTCAACCACAAGAACCCAGGCATGATGTCTCCAGTCTGGGTGAGAGTTTCAAATAGACATTCCCACCACCACATTTTAATGTCATGGGATAAACAGTAGCCTAGTCTTTAGCTTTGATTTACTTTCCAACAGTGTTCATGGACACAGTGTTTTCTAACAATTTACTACCGTTCTCAAAGCCCTGTTTGTACTCAGGCTGTTCACCGCTCTCCATTTCTAACCACAGGTCTAGGGGATCAGCCCAGCCTTAGACACACTTTTGAGACAAACATGAGTGGGTTGGAAGGGGGCAGTGCTAACCTCACCTTCACAGCCAGCTTCTCTGTTAAGCTTAAAGAGCACATGACTATTTAAGGGAGGGGACACAAACTCCTAGGTTCCTGCTAAACCTACTGTAGAGACTGAACTGGGGCATCCAGGCAAAACACCGAGTCTCAGCATCTCTCAGATGTTAGGAAATGGACATTTTTCTACAAAGCATCTCCCTATATCATTTGCTATACATTTCTATCTCTAAATTGTCAGAATCTGGAATGTAGGTAAAAATGACATCTTCTAGTATTTTATCTTCAGGAATGGTTAGCAACAACGTACACATTCCTGAACATTAAATGAACTAAAAAATTTAAAAGTATTCTGTTACGGGATGAGTTTTTTAAATTTTATTCTTTGTGTATGGATGTCTTATTGGTAAGTATATATGTTTGCCACACACATGCCGGAGGCCAGAAAAGGGCTTCAGATTCCCTCAAACTGTGCCACATTGTGGCTTTGGGGACTTGAACCTGGGTCCTCTTGAAGAGCGGCCAGTCCTTCTGAGGAGCAATCTCTCCAGCACCAAGAAAATTTAAAAATACAAATATGCTCTGTGGTTGAGTATCTGCTGCTCTTGTGTAGTACCTGAGTTTGTTTCCAAGAACCACATCGCTCACAGAAGTCTGTAACTCCAGCTCATGGATTCAACACCAGCTGGCCTCTGGAGGGACCTGGACCCGTGTCCATAGCCACACACAGGCACATACTAAAAATAATATAAATATTTAAAGAATACAAATGAACCACGGAAACCCAGCTTGACAGTGACTTGCCTAATGTGACTTAAATCGGTTTGGGTTCTGAGGCCCAGGTTTTCAGGTCTCCCACCCAGAACTACTCTGACATAGCAGCATCACACAGTGATGACTGTAGCTTTAATTTATTTAGCCCCCTAATGGGCCAGCAGCTAGTGGACCACAGACATCTTCCTATTTTTAAAAACAGTTAACTATTCAACTTTATCATTAAGCACTCAAAAATATGTGACTACCTCATATCTGCCTATGTTCCTTAATATAAGTAAAAAATCCAAAGATAATTCTGGCTTAATTTCCAGACCCTAACTCTACATTTCCAGTATTATCCTGCCACCTGTGGCCTCCGCATCTGTGGCCCCTTAGTCAACTTAGCACCCAGTCACCAACCATCTACCATGAAGTCTTGTACAGATGAACTCTGTCTTTCTCTGTGTCTCTGTCTCTCTCTCTCTAACACACACACACACACACACACACACACACACACAAACACACACACACACACAACTTGGGGTGGGGGTAGACAGACACTCTCCTTCCTGAGTTCTGGTGGTTGAACTCAGGTCACCAAGTTCCCCTTTCTCATTTAGCCACCCTAACACCCCTCTCCAAAGTGATTTTCTTTTTAAATGTAGCATGCAGTTTCAGATCCAGACAAACTTCATTCCAAAACCTTCTGTCAAACCTTAGATGGATCAGTTTGCTAAAATGGCAAATCATGTGGAAATATATAATGGCACATGCTTATCCCAACCACTCGGAAGGCTGAGGTAGGAACATTTTAGGGCCAGCCTGAAATACATAGCAAAATTGTGTTCAAATAAACATACAAATATTCTGAAAAGAACTCAAATAAAAACATCTGAATATTTATTGAATAAATTATACATCTACATTAAATAAAAACGAATGTCCTGTTGGATATTGAGACACACACCTGTCTGTAATCTAAGCGCTCCGGAACTGAAGCAGGAGAGGTGTGGCGGTGTCTGAATTCAGCCTGGACTATATAACAAGACTATATGTATAAGAAACAAACCAGCCGAGGATGTGAGGGGCTGTTTTGATTGGGATAATATGACCATCACCTGAGATAAGATAACAAGAACAGTAGTTGTAGATTTTGTCAGCAGGAACAGGTTTTCCTTCCACTTGGCAGGATCATGGTTTTGTGTGTACCTTAGTTATTACATGAACCTTCCACCCAGCAGTCCGGGTCTCCTAGAAACGGTGACTAACACAGTTACCTCTCCTCTTCCACTATCCTGGCACTTATGACTAAATGAGGTGATCTGTAAAGATAACAGAAGAGCATCTGGCACGTATTACCTATGACTGACTCTTCTCACGCTTTGGCCTTCCCCGCCTCTTAGGATCTTTTGAGTTGGGCACTCTTTAGCTGCTGGGCTGAGCACAGGACTTGAAATCTGTTGGAGCATGTTTACCCATACTCCAATGCACTGCTCTGAGAAAAGCTGCCCACAAATATTTACTTGATTAGTAAAAATGGATAACAGAAAGGTAGATGTCACAAGAATGCAGGCTTTAAGTCCCCCTTTTCATTTTTAAAGCATTGTGTGGCTATTACATTAGGGCCTTACGCTTCTCTATCACTAAGCACCCCTAACTCCTAGCCTATTGTTTAAAATTCAGGTTTTAGATTATTCCCTTCATTACCAGGAATATCAGATTTGTGGAATGGTAGGGGCAAGGGGAGCCCAGAAATAGATTTCAGGCTCAAAGATTAAATACGCCACACGCTCTGGTGTCAGGAAGGGCCTTGGCATAACCAGAGTTCGTTAGATTGTTCTGCTTCAGGGAGATCAGCCTTTGCCTTTTAGACCAATTACTCTGAGCAGGAGCTAACATGGAACCAATATTTTGTTGGAAAAATTCAGTTTCATTTTATATAGGTAACATATAGAAAATAAATCCTTTTAAATTTGAGAACACTACACATCATGTCTGAAATAACTTCTCATTTTATCAAAATAAAAATGCTTCATTGTCTGCTTTCTATATTCAAAATGAAATCTGAAAATTGGCCCCGCATGCCTGGGGCCAAGGAGGGCAGTGCAGCCTGACCTTGATACTGTGCATTACACATCAGTAATAATGCTCACGTTGTGGATTTTTTTAAGTTGCACATTTTAATTTAGTTTTACCATTAACGAGAATTACAAACAAAACAAAACCTGTCTGCAGTTTTCTGCATAGGGTCCCTAGAAATAACCCACGGTGATGTCCTAGCTTGAGAAGTCAAAATTCACAGTTCTCTTTGGTACAGCTATTCCAGGACTGGTAATCCAGACAGGATAAAGAACATTGCTGGCTTCCTAAATTTAATGAACATACTGCCTTGAACAGGAAAGAAAAGTTCCACACACTTGCAGAGCCTTGAGAGAAGCAGTGTTGTGGACTCAGCAAGCTCTCCCTTACTGTGTAGAGTCCTTCATGAGAGTCTCCACTCTGACCAGGGAGTGTGTGTGCAATGCTGCCGGGAAAGCGCAATCTCACAGCTACTGAGTCTCAGGTCAGTAGGAGGGTTTAGGCTCAGCCTCTCTCCTTATACCAGAAGCGAACTTCTAACTCCTGTTCTCGTGGTCAGAGGTTTTTGAATCTGCTGAACAGTTAGACACATCGTACATCCTCAAAAGTCCAATGACTTTTTAACCTGTCACTCTCATATGGGAACATGGCACGAGGCCACCGCTACTGCCTGACCCTTTTTTTCAACATACCCACTCTCAGGGGATTTAGGGTAGCTAATCTGAGTATATGAGATGTGCAAAGTGAACATTCTTTTGCCAAGTTCAAAGGTACTTGGGAGAAACAAAAGAACTCCCAAGGGCAGCAAATAAATTGTAGCTGCAACTTTGGACTCTCAGTCCCACCCACAGAAGCAGCACTCCTCAGTCGTCTTGGCTCCTGCATCACAGCTCCCGTCGCATTTTCTGGCACCTGCACTGAGTGGTTCAGAGCAGCAGCACGCTTGGAGTGGGCCCTTTCTCTTCCCCAGCCCTACTTCCCATCCACTCCAGGGTGGTTCCAGGTTTCCTTAAACACAAACTAACAAAACAACAGAGGCAAATATGGCTTTAAAAATCCTAATCACTGAGTCTTTTCAGATCAGGATGATTTTACCACCACCTTGTATTTAACTGCTTTTGTTCTCAAATCACAACACAACAGAAAGCAGTTTGGAAGCAAGTTTACTGGTTTCAACCCTTCTGTTATGTACTGGTGTAAACACAGGAAAGATCCCATCTGACTAAAATCCTACATCTTTCAATGAATAGGAATGTGGCTCAGTGAGCAAAAGTAGTTGCTTTGCAAGCATGAGAACTTGACATTCAGGACACATAAAAAATCAGGCATGGTAGGCTCTGTCTGTAATCCCAAAGTTCCTATGATGAGATGGGAGGCAGTGAAAAGCATCTTGGGATGCTTGCTGGCCAGCCAGTGTGGCAAACACAGCAGCGGGCAAGTCAGTTTATCTCAACCAAGAGACGAGGATTGACATGGGAGGTCACCATTTGACCTCTATACATGCACATATGATACATGATATTCAGGTGAGTATGCACTTTCACATATACATGAAAACAATATTTAAACTGGGGATTAGACCAGCCAGTTGTGATGCCTAGGGACCAATGCCGAGAACCATGTTCCTAAGGGTTCATGATGGCACTCAACAGAAGTCTAACTGGATTTAAGGCCCACTCAACCCAAAAGCATGCCTGGCACTGGAAACCTACCTAATTCCTGTGGCTAGTCAGGCCCTGGATCTCAGAGGTGACCATTCTACTGTGACTTTATTAAGTCAACAAGTTCCTAACTAAATTCTACATACTTGTCCTTATTTCCACAGATCAGCGTATCTTCCACTCCCCATTAAAATAGCTCCCTTTTGCAGCAGATAAAAGACCCACGAAAAACTTCAATGGGTCAAAATACAGACAGAGTACTGGTTGTGGGATGACCAGGCCTGATGGCTGCATCCACAACACAACTCCTGTACCTAAGGCTCAAGGAACATTATGAAGGAAGGGCCAGGCAAAATGATGTGGTTATGATTCCTAGAAATAAGAGGGAGGCTTGACCATGATATCTCAACAACGTGGCTTCTTAAACAAGCCTGGGACAAGGACACAATAGACTTGGTAAAGTGGAAGGGAAAAAAAAAAACCACTGGGCCCTATCCTCTAGACCAGCGGTTCTCAACCTTCCTAATGCTGTGACCCTTTAATACATTTCATGTTGTGGTAACATCCCAACCATAAGACTATTTTGTTGCTGCTTCATAACTATAATTTTGCTGTTATGAATCATAATGAAAATATTAATATGCAGACCTGATTTGTGACCCTCAATGGCGTTGGAACCTATAGGTTTAGAATTACTGCTCTAGACAAAGAATTAGTCAATTAAGGATTGTTGACAATGGGAGAATTAATTTCCCCAGCAATGAGCCTCCTAACTGGATATAAAATACCAAGTGGTTAGCACTGTAATCATATACATACATGCAACACTAGAAACAGCAGATTGCATTTATGTATATATGTATGTAACAATAACAGTTGTTACACAATTGGCCATGAACTTGAGAAGGATGAGGGAACATGAAATAAGTGGAAGGGACAAAAGACATAATTAGTCTAATTAAAAATGGTTTTTAGAGTTAATGTAATAGAAGAAAATATAAATTCTTAACAGGCACACTCAAGTAATAAAAGTTAATGGTGCAGGCTAGATGTAGAGTGGGAGGGGCAGAGGCAGGCTGATCTCTAAATTCTAGGTTTGCCAGGGCTACACAATGAAACCTTGTCTCCAAAAAAAAAACTTAAGGTCACTAGATCATCTGAAATACAGGGAATAGGGCCAGGAAGGCTGGATATAGCACATTTCTGCTAGACTTATACAAACTTCCTTTTCTGCCTTTCCAACCCGGTGGCCACTAAAAAAATGTTTACTTATTCTTTTACACAGAGCATTTTAACTGCTACTACTCTTGTTATTGTGTTCTTTAGAATGGGTTTCCATGGAAGTCATTCTTTTTGGACTCAAGATTTATATACTGCAACATCCTAACTGTAGACGTACATAAGCAGCTGCTTTCTGGGCTCCTTACATGCACCACCCGCATTGTCCTGTGGTCCCTAATTTAGGATATTAAGTCTTCTCACCTAGATTCTTATGAAGTGTAAACACCAACTATCCAATATTAAATTCCTTATTCTTCACTCATCTCCCTTCTAATTTAAAAGTCTGCCTCTATGGTCATCTCTAGATATTGCTAGATGGATAATTTCTACAGCTACAGACCAGTTAGACCCGTGTTCCTTCTTATTCCTAAACCCTCTCTCCAACACAAAACTCCCCAGTCCCTTTAGCTCTTGGCATTGTTACTACCCGTGATTATACACTGGATGCATTACTACTAGCAGTATGCAACTACATTCTTCCAAACTATTGACTGCCACTAGGACCATCACATGATCAAGCAGATGATGCCACAGATACTGCCTTCAATATGAGATGCTGACTATATCACCTGACAGTACCCTTTATGCATGTCCTAATTTTGACCATTCTGATTTTTATTTTGCTGTGAATGTACCCTTCTATTCCAATGAGCTTAACAGCTCTTTAAAAATTTGTCTAGCATTCCAAGCTTTGCTCCTGAGAACAGGTTCCACCTACAACAATTTTATTGCTATAGTTCACAGGCAATCATTTATTCACCACGCCTAACTAGAAAAACACTTTTAAAAAATCCCTAAATTAAAATAACTAACAAAAATCAATTGTAGGATTCAGTTCTTAGTAGTGGATCTCCCAATATCATCTGGTATGGCCACATACCTCGCTCTGATCTTTCTGGGTCTCACTTGTCTCTTCTTTCCCAAGACTGATGATTCACTTTCTCCTTTCTACAAAGTGACCTTGGTGTTCCTCAGGTCATCTTGAGGATCTTGACCATCATTTAGAACACTGTACTTGTGACTTGATAACCTACAAGGACCTCAAATTCAACACCAATCCTTCAACTCTATGTTAACTTGGAAAATAACTGCCATTGATATAAATTACTGAAATCAAAATCTTACAATTCAGTGTACGTTTTCTAACACTTTACCCTCTACGAAACCGTCATGGGCACTTCAACATCTTTTGGTCTGTCACCTTCAAGAACCTGGACAGGAACCCATGATGTCCTCCAGTTATCAACTCTCACTGGCATCTAAAACTAAATAATTTCTGCTTCAACCCCAAATGCCAACTCACTGGGTCTAAGACATCAGGTGATTAGCCTTGTTTCCACCTTTATCTTTACCAGCATTCTTCCATTTCCTCAGACCCTTTTTAAATGCACTCTTTTCTTTTGGCCTAGAATTAGCTCTCATTTTCCTCTGCCCTGGTTTCTTTAGGAAAGTGTCCCTGTCCCTTAGTGTCAGCTACAGGGCGCTGTCCCTCATTGTACCCCTTTGTCCCTTGCTAACTAGCATTACTCCTTCGAGCACATTAGCTCTGTAATTCACTTCCAATCTAAAGAGGAAAAAGTCGTAATTCAAGAGGACACAAAGAAACCCCAAGAGTTTTAATAATAATTCTTTTTTTCTTAAAAACTTGATGAATAAATTATAGCACAGTATTTCCCTTTTTAAAGCGCACTGCAAACAAAAGAAACATGAAGACTAAGGCCTTGAAAATGAAGCCAACAGAACCGGAATACAACAGGCAAAGAGAACAAGATGTGCTTAGAGGTATGCAGTTGAACTCCAAATAAACGTTCCAAAGTACACCATGAAAATAAGGGTCTTACTCCCTAAACATTTATTTCATTGTACAAAAGATCTAGCCAATCGGCTCTGGAGGAGACATTCAGGAAGAAAACCAAGGGGACAGCGTTGCAGGTAAGAGATGACTGTGCTTTGGGTTTTTCCATGAAGAGAAGCTGAAAAGTTTCTATGTAGGAGATAAAAATAACCAAAACTCTGACCATTATCGTGAAGCATCAAAGAACTTAGGTTTCAAAACCATAGTCAGAGACTTCACCTTTCCAGATAAGGAACATTGGAAGAAAGATCAAAGATGAGGCAATAAATGGCTTGGGTACATGATGCTATGAAATAGATACTGTGTATATACCTGGAATAATAATATACAGACTGGACTAAATCTCCCTCCCTCCCCCCCCACGCCCCCCACACCCCCAATGACCCAGAAGCCAAGCACTGGGAGCCTGAGATGGAGCAGCCAAAATGTAATGCAAAAATGACATGAAAGCCAGGCAGTCGTGGCTCATCCCTTTAATCCCTGCACCTGGGAGACAAAGGCAAGTGGATCTGAGTTCAAGGCCAGCCTGATCTACACAGAGAAACCCTGTCTCAAGAAACAGAGCTGGGGGGAGGGGAGTTAAGTTGCTATCAAATGTACTGAAGCTCTTGAGGGAGTGGATAATGGCAGAAAAAGAACCAACAGGTATGAAAACACAAAGTAAGCAGGGGTGGTGGAGGTGGTTCTGAAGAGGAATTTTTAGGTGAGTTGGGAGTAAATCCAAAGTTGTAGTGAATACAAACTGTGGAAGTGGACTGTGCAACCAAATGAACTACGGCTGGACCAAAGGAGTTATAACTGGAGAGAGGAGTCTCTCTCCCCATCACTCACACGGATACTGACCACTAAGGCCCACTAAATGTATATATACACATATATTTAAAGAACCCAGTAAAAGAAAACATGATGGTAAAAGTTAACTGAAAGTTCTCTCTCTATCCTGTGGAGTGACCTACCAAAGGGGATGTAAGCTTGGACCTGAAGTATAAGAAACCAGTTATGAGAATGAGCGGAGCAGAACATTGTAAAGCTTGGCAGGGAGGCTGGCAAAGACTGGAATTTGGTAAGACTTATTGAATACAGAATGATATTCAAATAATTAACAACCAGTGCTACATAAGGATCAATAAATTGCAAAGGCAGGGCCATCAGAAAAATCATCTATATACAGCTGAGATGGTGCACAGGGGATCATCAACTCTGAGCTTAATTCTAAGTGCCCCACCCCTTTCTAGCCATGCTGGGGATGAAGCTCAGGCTCTTACGAATGTAAATAAACAATATACCAACAGAGCTAACACAACAGTTCTGTCTGTCCCTCACATCAATATAGTGGAACGCTGTTTTAACATCAAAAAGGAAAAATGTTTTCCATGATCAGCTAAGCCTGAAAGATTCTATCTCTAACTAGCTTGCTTTCTATAAGACTTAAACATCTTCCTATGCAATGTCCTTTCTTCTGTCAGAGACTGTAACACACAGGGAATCTCTTATCACAACTCACATCAATGACCCTTAAGAAGGCTTGGAAAATATGCTTCCTAATATCTTCATGAATACAAGATTCTCTTCCAACTAGTTCAGTTGTACTTTACGTCAATTTCTCCAAACTAGGAACATGTCTTCTTGTTAATCTCCATTAAACCCAGTCTATTCACTGAACAACTCAAATGGTCTAAAATGAGTACTTGATTAGTTGTTCAAGTTATACGTACTCAATGACCACCTTTTTCTTCATTAAAAAATTTATCTGTCTAGCCTTTTAAAACATAATTGAATTTAATACCACTGAAAGTGTCCAGAACGGTTAAGTTTAACTAGGGTGATGGGTTATTTGAATAATAAAGTTCTAAACTATGTCATTAAAGTTACTGGAATTTAAAGACAGAGAAAACAACAAAAAACCCTCTAGGGAGAAATGAAAACTTGGGTAAATTTAGGTTGTAGGAAGATTTAAGAACAGAGTAAAACTGGACATGGTGGTGCACACCTTTAATCCCAGGGCTCAGAGGCAGAGATTTCATGGCTACTCTGGTCTACAAACTAAGTTCCAAGACAGACAAGGCTACACAGAGAAATCCTGTCTTAAATTATAAATAAAAAAAAAAATAAAAAAAAAGCAAATTGCCTTATTTAATAATGAGATCACCATGCTATTCTGTAAATTCAGTGTTTTATAAAATTTCATGTTTCATGCTAAAAAAAAAGCTCACTCTCATAATTACTTTAGCATTCACTACCTATAAAATGAAAAAATAATAGAGCAGAATAGCTGGAGAAATGTCTAGTGGTCAATATTCTAATAAGGAAAGAAACAAACACTATATTGGTATTTTTTTCCATACTGTCTTTACCCTTCCTTGTTTCTGCAGATCGGTCCTTGTTCTGTAGCACAGGCTAGCCTGGGTTTTGAGGCAATTCTGAGTATTAGATTTGTATGTGTGGACCCCACACCTGGCTCTGACTAGCATTTCCATTTTAGTAGCTGACTTACAATGGCTGGCACGAACCTCTGTGCTACTGCGTTCTCGCAGACAGTCTGCTAAGTATCCATCTTTGAGAGTGCTCTTAAGAAAACTGTATGGAGACATACCATGAACAAAAAAATTATTCAGTTGTTTAAAATATAAATCACCCATGAAAACCACCTTTATTTTAACATTAATAAATAACAGTGGGCTTACCAAATGGTAAAGATTTTAATGTTTCAAGTTTTGTGCATACTGAAAAGAAACCTTCAAGTGAAACCGACCCAACACAACTCACTAGGCCCCCAAATAAAACTGTCATGTTTCCAAAAGAAATGAAGTTCATTCCTTCACCATGCTTGTTTATTCAGAGTCCCAACGATTTCAGTTAAGTGATTTATTTCTCCTGCAAGTCTGATGCTGTACAGGGGATACACACATCCATGTGACAACACCACAGCTCAGGCTAACACTGTGAATGTAACTGCTTTATAATATGCCAAACCAAAGAGAACAAGACCAAACAACAATGCTATTATGGCAAAGAAAAATAAAAGTAAATATTGAAAGGCTGCCTTGTTTCCAGTACTGACTTTAGCTGCGCTTCCCACGAGGCTGTCAGTGCTCCACAAGTCAGTCCTACCTCGAAGCTAAGCTACAATTAGACACCGAATGATCAAATAACCAATCATAACTAATACTGTTCTTGAAGACTAATCTAATGAAAACAGCATTAGATAATGTGAAAAATACAGACAAATCTGCACAACCTAATACCTATAAATAGTAAAATCAAAGCATATGACTTCCTTAGAGAAAGTGTTTCATCTATGTAACTATAAATGTTAAGGATTCTTGCATTTTATAAACACAAGATGGGCTCACTTTGATGATACCAATTTTAAAATTTATAAAATGTCTAAAAAATTCTTTCCACAAAAGTTTATACAGTTTAAAGCTATACACCATCCATAAATTTCAGAAAATGGGAAGAAAAAAATCTTTATAAGATCACATACAAAAGAAGAACTGAAATGTGATTTTATTTAAGGCAATACTGGGCTACTTCACAAACCACCACCTCGAATATTTACACTGCTCCACTACGAGTTTCTATCACATTGACAAAGGATATTTTAAAATACCAATGTTTAAAATCTTCAATGTAGTAAAGTCTTTATTCACATTTCCATTACATTTCATGGACTCATAGTAACTATATCCAACTAGAAGCAATGGAAAAAGAAAAAGAAACAAACACCTGTAGCCATAGGAAACAACTGAGGAATCTGCTCTGACTACCCATGAACCCCAAGAATGGAGGACGGCAGATTCACACAGCAGAGTGTGGTGATGTGCCTGAAATGTGAACCACCTTGCCATCATCTTGTAAATGTTTTATGTTAAAAAAATTAACTATGGCAGTTTCTAGTTTTAGTTCAAAAAGTTCTTAATTTAAAACAATAAAAGTTTAAAAACTTGATCACTTCGTTAAAATTAAAATTGCAAATATAAATGTATCATTTACTTAGACTTACAGGCTGCTGGTGGCAGCAGATGATTTACAATAATAAATATATACAAAAAAACTATCTACAAATAAAGAGTGCTGCTATATATGAGTGGTGATCTGCTGAAAAGATACCAATCACACAGATAATTCATATAGTTCATGGAAAGTACAACTAGGTGACAGAAATCTGAGGCTTAACTCAATTATTTACAATAACTGAAGTATTGATTTTGCTCAAGTCCCATAGGGATAAAATAATGTTCTACATGACAAATGTCATGGCTTTTTTTTTTCTCATTTTTTAAAGCTAGGTTAATTCGTGTCAACAAATTAAAAAGCTCACAATTACAGCATGCTTGATGGCTTTCTATTTAAAATAAAACTACAAATGATATGCATTTATAGTACATGAGTTATATATCAGTACTGCCCTCTGCCTGTGGCTTTACCTATACTGACTTCTTTCAAAACAGTCCTATCTGGATTATTTGATAGTACTTCAAGTTTTTTTAGGCTGACAGTAGGTTTCATTTCCTGAAGCTGTTTTAGGACAAGCTCAGTACAATCTTTAAGAGTCTTGTCTAAAACAATTTTTACATTCTCACTGCACAGAAGCTTGGAGGGATTGGCAAACTGTACATGGATATCACTTTCTTTACAAGAACGTGTGTGATTCCCAGTCACAGTGGTCTTATCAACGTTTCTTCTTGAATTTGAATGGGATCCTCTTTTAGAGCCACTGTTTGAATGGTCTCTGTCAGTGTTTTTCTTCTGCTTCACTGCAGACTCTTCAAGAAACTTAAGAAATGACACTTCAAATCCCATAGGTTTGAAGGAGCTCCAGTCAAAGGATGCAGGATGCTCCTCAGTGGTCTGAACCGCCACAGCAGCCTCTTCATCCTTGTGTGTGCTATTTACCTCCAACGACAACTCTGGCTCAGTTTTATCGACCTTCCTCTTTTTATTTTGCACGACACTTTTTTCTTTATGCACTCTCTTCAAATTAACTGCCTTCTGTTTTTCTGCTAGGCAGGAATTACTTTCCTGAAAATCATTATTTACCTTTAAAGTATTATTAACTTGAGTTTCTACATTTGTGCTATCTTCATTTATTAATTTTGTAATAAATAACTCTGTTAGCTCATCCATCTCATCTTTTTCACCTTTTATGCCCTCTTCCTGTGGAATGGTAGCTGGTTTTGAATTATCACTTTTCTCTGACACAACTGTGTCAGAATCTTTTTTATCATTTTTACCATCCTCTTGCTGAGACGTTTCTTTTCCTTGTGGGTTGCCATACCGCTTGAAGACGATGAGAATATCACGGTGTTGTGAAGTAAATGCTTTGGACAATTTGTGGCACTTATAATGTCTAATTATATTGCTTTCACTTGTAACAACAGAGGTACACCCCTTTATCATACATGGGTACTGGGTCACAAACTTGCTTGTACATTCTGACAAGGCGTCGTTTCTAGCCTTTATGGAATAGACGTGCTTCCCACGTTTTAGAGAATAGGGCTTATTTTCTTCAATCTGCATGACTTTTGCACTCTTGCTTTCAAAGTGACTTTTTTTCTTCCGCTTGGTCTTAGGCATTCTTATTCCTTCTTTTCCAGTTCTGCTCTGCTTTGTTGCCCGATGTTTAGACTTTGGCTTTTCTTGGTTTGCCTTACTTGATATATTTTCCTGGCCAGTTAATTTTCTTGGCCGAATCAGATGATCTTTATGTTTGTCATTATGCTTATTAAAAATGTGCCGGAGGAGATTAGACCGAGTTGCATATATCCGGTCACAGCCTTCACAGTCACACTTGTACATGCCATCTTCTTCTGCTTTACCCGTCCGTGTTCCAATTCCATGGTCTACCTCAAGATGAACAACGTAGCCCAGATACGTTGTAAAAGAAGATTTACACTCCAACTGGTCACATGGAAATTTGCCAACATCCACAGCAGCAGTCATGCTTTCAATTTCTTCAGGGGTCATTTCATGAAGTTTCATGTAGTGCTGTATTAGGCCAGTAATTGCTTGGAAAATTCTAGAACAGTCACTCACCTGACACCGAAACTCTTTCATTGATTGTTTAGTTTCAGTTACCTCAGTTTCTCTGCCAGCTTCACTTTCCTCTTCAACCTCTGCAGAAAATGTAGGAAGATTTGATTTATGTACAGCCTGATAATGAAGAATCAAGTTTTGCTGTATTGTAAATGCGGCAAAGCATCCCTGGTGAACACAGCAGTAGGGTCTGTATGGACTGTATCTTGCTGGAAATTCAGTGGACTGTGAGACGGGACTCTTCTCTTTTTTCTCTTCCCTTTCTTTTCTATGTCTCTTAATTTTCCTTCCTTTGGTTTTCAGATTTGGGAGATTTGTATTATATTGTTCAACAGTGACTGTGACAGGTTGTGAAGAACTTTCTGGTTTCTCAGGACTTTTTTTTTCTGTAGGCTGATTTTCTGGGACTACTGCAACATTGCCCAGAGCGTCATTTGTCACGGCTGGAGACTCTACAGCAGGCTGTATGTCTGTTTTCACTTCCTCTGCTACAGGTGGCTGTTTTTTCACTTGAGTAACTTGTGGAACCGACAAATTTTCACTCTGAGATTTCCTTCCATATGGTCTTTTTATTTTTAACTTAACCATTTCTTCTGTTGTGAAATGATGTACCAACTGACAGTGTGCTCGGAGATTGGAATTCCTTGTAAATGTTTTGGTACATGTAGGTACTACACATTTAAATGGAGCAAATTTTAACTGATTCTTTTTAATCTCAAGAATCATCTCTTGAGTGTACTGGTGGATTTTACCATAGTGTTTGAACAAGGCATCCTTTGTCATGGCACTGTAGTTACAGCCTTGGTTTTGACACACAAAGGGCTTATTAACTCTGTCATTAAGCTGGATATGCACTGTTTCAGAAACCGGCTGGACTGCAACATTTGGAGTTGATTTAGTAGGAGTAGGGGGCAGTGTTACTGATGTGTTTATTAGCATACACGGGGGTGCTGGAGTGGAGAGGTCGGTTTCTAATTTTAAGTTTTGCAAGCCTTCTAAAATGTCCTGTATTTGATCCCCCTTATGTAATGCTCCAGACTGAGGAATGTCACCTTTTGTTGGCATTACACTTAGGAAAGAGGAACACTGAGGAGAATCAGGTAACTTGTTATCCTGGACAGGGTTTACTGAACAAAGATGCATGCTGTAATTGATCTGAGCATTCTGTGGTGTCTCACCTGTACCCTGAGATCCACTTTTTACCTCAAGTATTTGAGAATTCATAGCAGTTTTAATAATTTCAAGAGTCTTTTCAAAGTTCTGTATAACATTGTCTTCAGAAACCTGCAAATCAGAATTCACTGACGTGCATGAAGTCACAGCCATCCTTTGGGAATCACAATTTTCCGTTTTCAATGTTAAAGGGGCTAACACCGTGTGTGGTTCAAGACTCGCTTTAAGGTTCTCTTTTACGTCAGCTATAAACAAATGATTGTCAGTGTTATTTAATTTCTCTGTGAGATTTTCCACCAAAACCCGAGGTTCACAACTTGAAATTATATCTGAGCGAATGTTGGTATCAGGGACTTTAATGCTTTTGGCTGAAAGCTCTGCAGTCAAGTCAGCTGGCGCCACACCTTGGGAAGCACTGGGTACAATCACTGGAGGAACAACTTTTTTCCTTCTCTTAGATGCACTATTTCCCTTTTTATTCAGTGGACTGGGTCTTGTATTTTGAGAACCACTCGTAACAGAAACATGTGTGCTATTGCTGGTAAAATTCTGTGGCTGCTCAGTACAACTAGTGAATGGATTAGAGCACAAACCATTTTCAATAGTCTTTAGCAGTAAATCATTTGTTGTAAAGATAGGTAAATTGTTACATTCCTTGACTGTGGAAGTTTTGGAATTTGGTGTTCTATTCTGGTTTGGTGAGGTGTTCGGGTGGCAAGCAGTCTGTAACAAGGGTGTCACAGCTGGACCTGACACCCCTGTTGCATTTAGTTGTGCTCCATCGGAGACATTGCCTATAGGAACAACCTGAGAAAGCATTTCAGCACTCTCAAATGTGCTGGGAATGCCAGCAGTTTCTAAAGCCTGCTTAATAATTTCACTGCCTTCCTGACTAACACTGGCATTAAAATTACTCACATCACATCTAGGAAATGCACTTGGTAAAAACGATGAGCGATTTTCTGCAGATAGAAGTTGCAGAAATGACGGATCTTTAAAACATGCTTCTGGATTAAAGGTGGACTGGTGTGGCTGCTGCATATTTACTGCACTTGTGGAGAGAATCATGCTGGCCAGAAGGGAAGGCTGTCTGTTGCTCTGTAAAAGTTCCTGTGCAATTTCCGCTCCATCCAGTGGTTTGCAGTAAGACCGTTTAGACAGGTGTCCACCCAGGGACCTGGGATTTGTGAAAGCTCTGTAACACCTGCTACAGATAAATTTCCCATCTCTGATAATTGCAGGCCATTTAGCCCTTTTGTTGTGCTTGGGTTTTCTTTCCTTCCCATTTGGGCCTCGGCCACGGTCTTTTTTCACTTTTTTAGATTCAGACGGTTGAGCACTGGTGCTACTAAAGTCATCTGCAATATTCATTTGTGATGTCAAAACTCCATTTTCACTACTAGCTCCTTTGAGAAAGGAGGAATTCATGTTTCCATCTGTCTGTGAGGGATAATGATTCGTATTATTTTCCAGTTGGGAAAAAACAGAATTATTCTCACTGTTTGCTGGTGAAGGGAAGAGAGAGCTATTTTCTGTGGGTAAAGGAAGAAAAGGATCTGAGCCACTATCAATATTCAAAGGCATAACTGTCCTGGTTAGATCTTCCATTTGTGCTGGCAAGGTAGTATTAGACAAACTTTCCATTTGTGAACATAATATACCATCTTGTCCATGCTTATCCTGAGAAGGTATGTTTGGACTTAGGACACTTTCCACTGAGGGTAACAATGGAGCTGATACACTTGCTAAATGAGCTGGAAAAATGGAAGGCGAGACATTCTGCAACTGGGCTGAACAGGCAGGATTCCCACTGGCTTTGGTCTGTGGTGTAAAGAAAGCATGATTAGAGCTGCTCACTTGGGATGGCAAAAAATAAACACACTTTCCATGATTTGGTGTATTTAAGTTGTTAGATTTCTGACCTTTTTTAGTTTTGCGCTGCATTTTAAAGGCAGCATATTGGTCAGGGTGTGCAGTTTTCATGTGTTTTCCAATGCTCTGTGAGGAGTTATATGTCCGAGTACACCCCTCAACCTGGCAACTGAATTTCTGAACTGGAGCTTTTGGAGGTTCTGATGGAGCTCCCAGTGGACTGCTCAGGCTGAGCTGCGATGGGACAAATGCAATACTTTCTAGTGTCTTAAGAGGTAAATCATAAAGGCTGGATGATGTCTTAACATCACCTCCACATTCAAACTTGGAAGTTTGTGAACTGTCTTCAAGTCCTGCCTGACTCTGTATAGAGAAGGTCATCAGAGTGTTCACCTGTCTTTCTAAGTTTTGTGGGTTAAGGTCACTCATCTTCAGCGATTCAGAATTTGCTAAAGAATTCTGAGCCATCTGGGCTTCACTTAAGTGCTCATGCTGTTTTTGCTCTTGGAGACGTGGGTGACAAAAACCAACAGTGGTACCTTCACCTGCTTTATGCAAATCTGTCATGAGTGGCTCACCTGTGCCTTCCACAGCTAGGTTTTCTCGCTTCCCAAACTCACCCTCAGTCCCATGATTGAGAGACACCTTGATGGACACAGCTACTTCATTGGTCTGAAGAGCAGCATTATTATCAGGGTTTTCCAGACCATTGGACAATGGTATGTTAGCTTGCCTGAGTTCAGAGGCAGGGAGCTGGCCTTCTTTAGTCACAGCTGACTCTGCCTGGCTTTTGCCCCAATCATCACTTCTATCTGTTCCTAAGCTCTTTTCCGTGCTGCTCTCTGAAGGAAGCAGTGTTCTTTCTCCTTCAGTACTCCCTTCAGGGTTTGGATTCACGCCATTTCCAGACAGATTAAGCTGGTCTTCAGGAGGTAGCACTTTATCAGGAGCACTGTGATCATCCACATGCTTTTCCATCTCACTCTGAGAACGGTAAACTTTACCACAACCTGTGAACTTACAAGTATAGGTATTATAATGCTGTGCTTCATGATCATACAGTAAATAAGCCTGTGAAAAAATCCTGCCACATTTTGGAAATAAGCACTTTGCTCTAAAGACTTGATGCTCCTTACGGTGGGCTAACAGCTCTGCATAACTATTAAAACCAGCTTTACATTTCATCTGTATACATATATACGGCTTACTGCCACAGTGCATTTGTAAATGATCATTGAGATGAGTAACACTTACAAAATGCCTCCTACAGTACTGGCAAATGACCTTTTTGCTTTGCATTTCAAGAAAGCGTTTGGCATCTTCATTATCCTTATGACCTTTTACATGAGCAATTAAATTTTTGAAGTACTTAAAGCCCTTTTTACAAAAAGTTACAGGGCAATTAAATTCATTAACAGGTATTGGTTTCTGGACAGGAATTACCTCTGGCTCATAAGACTTATCTTTGTCATCATGCTCATCATCTGAACCATCATTGTCATTAAATACTATGAAATCTGCTGAGTAGAGACTATTCTTTTTTATGGGCCGCTGTTCCTGCTTAGCCACAGTATTAGCAACAGTCTTCTGACTCTCATGGGCAGCTGTGCTTTTAGGAGGCCTTCCCAATCTTCTTAACGGTTTCATAGCTGCTAGTCTCTCTTTACTAGACTGTTTAACATGCAGTGTGACATGAGGGACAAACGCTTCTTTAGAATTAAAATTCTTTGCACATATGGGACAGCTGTAAATCCCATCTTTGTAATGCTTTTGAGCATGTCGTACAATTCTGTGTCCAAGGAATTCTTTGTCACACAGTACACAGTACTGCATGTAGGCCTGCCAATTCCTAAACCTAGCAGATATAAACCCCCTCTCTTTTAATTCTTTTATCTCCTTTTTCTTTTGCTTTTCATCACCACTATCTATCAGCAGGCCAGAATTAGTACCAAGTCCACAAGAAAGACCATTCACAGATGCTTCTCTGCTTTCATCCTGGTAATCCACTTTTTCATACACTTCACAGTCATTCAGTTCATCAATTGAAGACACAATAGATGCCTCTTCTCCCATTAGTGCAAGACACTGTCGTTTTAAGGTTTTCCAATCCCAAAATTCTGGATCAAAGGGCCACTGAGTTTTCAAAACAAGTAAGAGCTCACAGCGTAGAGAATTTGGTATAGGAAGATTCTCTTCATCATATTTCTGGTCTGGCTGATTGTATAACATTTCCACAGCATAATATGCATCTACTGTAGGCTCAATAAGAAATTCACTCAGTTGACAAGCACGTTTCACTTCCAGATCATCAGGCAACAAACATGAAATAGTCTTGCAAACTGATATTTTCACTTCAGTGTTTTCTGTAGACTCTAAGCGAAGAGCTTTGACACATAATTCTATACAAGTAGCAAGTCCAGCTCCTTCAGTCTGGGAAACAAACAGAGAGAGGTTAATCTATACTATCCGGCACACACTCACATTTTTTTTTTTAAATTGGGCTTTCAAGAGATGTGTTGCTCCCAAATCTCAAAATAACAGCATGGGAAAAGACATGCCTTCTAAAATCAACATGGTGTGAATATGAATGTACAAGTAACCAGGAAAAAAATCATTAAAAACACAAGTAGTCAATACTAAGCAAAGATCTGCATCAAATAAACAGCCCTAGATCATCTGATTTTGGCAAGCATTTCCCATCTCTGACTCTGAGGCGAAGGGCTGGAGAAACAGCGAGAACTGTAGAAAGGACTTGTGAGAGTTAGAGCTCACAGGACAACAGGGAAGGGGTGAATTTTAGGAAGAATTTTGAGGTCATAGAACGTAGGGATAAAGTGAATTTATCTTGAGGAAAGTAACTTTTCTAACCTGTGAGTGTCAACTTCTCTGAAGAATGGTAAAAGCTGATTCAAGACCATAAAGTGCATCTACAGTTAGGTGTTCTAGAGAGGAACCCTAATGAAACCTCTGGTAGATGTCAAAAGCTGAGGAAGGATTTATTCTGCTCACTAACCACAAACCGTTTCATTTCATTTTTTTTTTTTTTTTAAACTTTTGTTCTTTTAAGACAGGGCTTCTCTGTGTAGGCCTGGCTGTCCTGGAACTCACTCTGTAGACCACGCTAACCTGAAACTCAGATCCATTTGTCCCTGCCTCCCAAATTCTAGGATTAAAGCCCCAACACCGCCCAGCAGTTTTGATTTTTGAGGCAGGAGTGTGCTATGTAGCCAAGGCTGGGCCTGACTTCATGATCCTTTCGGATCAGATTCACATGCAACGAGATTGCATTTGTGCATGATGACACCTAGCAAAGCAAATGGCTTATTTTTAAAAAATATTTTTATGTTGTAACTGCATGTAAAACCTATACAAATAATGCCACACACAAAGAATCTTACCAAATTTCTTATTCTTTGGAGTTTTCACTGTGTATGCTGGAAAATTAAAGCAACAAAGCACCACTCAAACCATAAACCAGTTACATAATTGGTGTATTTTTAAGCACCAAGTTTGAATTCACACATATTTCCCATAATACAATGAAAATTCTGAATGTTGGTGAGAAAAAGCACTGATACTCCAACTTGAATTTTTAGTCTCAGGAGTCTAATGTAGAAGAGAATTTGGGGTCTGTCTCTCCAGACTGAAACAGACATATCGGACAGGGGCAGGGTGAGTGTTGGTCTGGTAATTCCTTTGGCAGCCTTCCCCTCTTCTCCTCACGCTCTTCTCTTACGGCCCCTGCAATGCACCTCAGACCTAACCGCCTAACTTCCATGATGAGGTTAGATCACCATGTGAGTCTATTCAGCCCTTCCTTATGCATCAGAGCGCCATGCCTTAGCCAAGTTAAAATTCTTTCACGGCTAACCTGTGTATTTTAAAATGAATTTACGCCTACCACAGGATACAAAAAGGCACCCACTTTTCATCTGTTCTAGTCTTATTTTTCTTCCCGTTAGCCAAACAATTTATATCTCAGGTAAACTAGGCATGTATTTAAATTGTGCTGGCTACTTTTATATAAATTTGATACAAGCTAGAGTCACTTTGGAAGAAGAAAACTCAATTAAGAAAATGGCCCCAGCAGACCACCATGTGGCCAAGTTTGTGCTACGTTCGCTTGACTGATGACGATTTGGGAGGGTCTCACTCATTGCCGGAACTGTTCCCCCTGGAGCGGTGGGTCTGCGGCTATAAGACACCAAGTAAGCGATAATCCTCCATGAAGTCTGTTTAAATTCCTACCTTCAGGTTCCTGCCCTGCTCCTAATGACGGGCTGTGACATGCAAGTATAAGCAGATAGAGCTTTCCCTATCTAAGCTACTTTGGTAACTACGCAGCTTTCATGGTGTCTCAATATCTCACCTTCTCATATGTCTCGACACTACTTATTACACTTTTCCTGTGAATATGAACTTCCTCCCTCCCTCCCTTTCTGTTTAGAACAATACAGATAATGAGTGGAGATAACTCACTGGTGTCATTCACTTAACAGTGAATTTATAAGCCACTATTAATCAATGTATAAGGAGTCACAACATTACAGTGCACTAAAAGGTCTGTAGTATATATGCAATTATTGATGTGTCTCCCTCTATCAACAGATCATGAAATCTTTAAAGACAGAGTTATAAGTTTCAAGTCTAACTTCAAGGAATATGACAAAAACTGTATCACATGAATAAAGATACACCAAACTACCCTGCTGGATATGGAGCACACCTGAAATTAAAATACTTGGGAGACAGAGGCAGGATGATCCAGAGTTCAAAATCATCTTTACCTGTACATCAAGTCCCAGGTCAGCCTGGGCTATATGGGATCCTGTCTCAATTAATCACAGCATAGTACCAACAAAATTGTTTATGCTATGAGAACATTCTACCAGCCTGTGCTGTTAGAACTATGGGAGGCCACTGGGCACATAAATCTAACAGTCATCACAGGGAGAGAGAAGCTCTCGTCCAAGTTTTCCCAACATAAGGCCTAGTAACACAGCCTCCTTAAAGGGAGAAGGGAGTAAAGAATGAAGGTGGGTATAACTTTTACCTTATCCCTTTACTGGACTCACTTTACTGGAACGAGCCCCAGAGTGGTCAAGGTGATCAGGGTAGTCAGCAGTAAGGTAACCTGACTTCTATCTCTAATCCTGCTTTGCCATGCTGTTGACAAGTCAGATGTTAAGCAGCAACACAAGTTGGCTATTAAAACTACACAATAATATCTTGGGAAATGTACTGCACCATTTCAATTTATTTTTAACTGTGGCATATTATATAAAATGAAAAAGATGAGCTAGCAGGGCTGACATAGAACAGGAAGTAGAAAGATATAATTTGTTTTCACACCTGAAAGAGAAATTATTTCAGAAAAAAAAATAAGCACAAAAATATATTTAAGACTTACTGACCAAATATAGGGAATAAAAGGTACTTTTCAAAGAGGATGGAATAGCGGGTTTTATTTATTTTTTATTTTACCTTTCAAAAGAATTTGTACATAAAATAACTCACTGTCATGCTGAATTTTTTAGTTCATGAAATAATAATAGTTTTAGAAGACGTCTTCTGAATACATTTAAATAGAAAAGAGCTGAATTCCTATAAGGTTAACAAAAGAAACTCAGGCTAGGAGTACAGCTCAGTGACAACATTCTGGTCTCTGGTAAATGTGTAGTCTCAAGTGTGCAGCATCTGCCTACCAGTCTCTTCATGTACATTTAACTCTGTGCTCTACCTAGGATGTTCTAAATTTCCAATTACTGTGTTTCTATATTACCAAAAATTCCAACTCATTAAATATCTGGTCATTTAAATAGTATCACTGTTAATAGTGTGGTACTTTGAATGTAATTAACCCCCATAAGCTCAATGGGAGTGGCACTATTAGGAGTTGCGACTTTGTTGGGGGAAGTGTCCCACTGTGGGAGTGGGTTCTGAGGTCTCTTCTTTGCTCAACAAACCACCTAGTGTCTCAGACCACTTCTTGTTGCTTGATAAGTGGCTCCATGCCTGACTGCATGCAGCCATGTCCCACCATGATAATGGACTGAACCTCTGAACTGTAAGCTAGCCCCAATGAAGTCTTTTCCTTTATATAAAAGTTGCTGTGGTCACAGTACGTTTTTATTCATGTCCTTATATGCAGTTTATAGTTTTCATGTTTGCATGTTTAATTCTATCCTTCTACCTGCTAACATTACTCACAGAAAGCAATCATAATTTTTAAGCCTTGATGTTGAGCTCACTCTAAACAGAGCTTTTATAAGAATCTTGTAACTGACATGCCCCTTCAAAGCAGTCTATACTTGCTTCTGCAACTATATGAACTTACTTGGCATGGGAATTTCTGAACTATATAGCCACCAAATCTATGTTAAATACATCCATGGTTATAATTTCTTAGGGAAAGATTCACCTCTTCTGACCTAGAATCCAGCTGAGTATTACCTGAAGCCTTTATCCATCAGCGTTATATTTTCCTAATCTGTTTCTCAATGAAATAACAGTATGCCACAGGTTCCAGAGTTATATGCAGGTGCAGGAGAGGGAAGAATTCAGATCTAACTCCCTAATTTGAGAGGGCTCAACACTTTATCTGATCTCCATACAGCTATCTCTGGTCTCTACATGGATATGAAAATCTGAATTATATAGTTATTTCAAGATACAATATACCAATCAGTTCAGCTTTTTTTTTTTTTTTTCTTTCACTGCTCATCTACCCCTTCTCCCTGACATAGGATTTCACTTATCACAAGCTAGCACTGAACTATGTAGCCATGGATAAGTTCAATCTGGGACTTTCTTGTGTGTACTACCTACCACTTCTGGTCTATGTGGTGCTGGGGACCACACCCAGGACTCACTGAATGTTAGGGTGAACATTCTAACAACTCATCTACAGCCTAGCTCCCTACTTCCAGCTATTTGCTAGTTACTACATTTTTGTTTGTTTGTTTGTTTTTAAATGTTAAATCTTAGTAAGGGAGGGGTATTTTCCTAATGTTTGTGTAAACTTAATGATAAATAGTTATATTTTTCAAGTATTTGTGGCTCTTTTATAGAATGTTTTTTTGACAATATCACCTACTGCCAGCAACAGAATGATTTCTATATTCCCTTTTACATTTTCTAATTTTCCACAGACTCAAACTACCAACATGTGTGTAATACACATTAAGGACACAGAAGCACAGATACAGCAAATATTACACAGAAGGTAGGAGGAGGCTATGGAGGGGCAGGAAGGTGTTTTGGAGGAAGCATAAAGGGCAACAGCCAGAGCTTTTATAATAAACATGATATATCCTTTAAAATATGATGTGTTTCTTAGAAGTCAAAATTAGGAGACAATTAACTATAAAGCTGGTCATGTAACCCTGGTTAAGAGAAACTCTGCTAAGTATAAATAAAGATGGCCTGGGCCATTAGGGCTGCTTGAGTCAATTCATTCAGTCACAGAAGCTTCCCTTGCACCAATGCCCCTTCCCTGCCTCAGGACCTAAAACCAAGCCGAGGGTGGTTTCAACCTGGCATTTTAGATTTCTCTGGCTCAAATCTTTCAAGAAAAATCAAGCCCAAAGCACTAAAGTAAAAGAAATAAAAAAAAAAATCACTGAAGAAACTTTCAAAATACCAAGTTAAGATCTTATTAACGATGACTGGTACATTTAAACTAAGGTAAGATACCTTGACTCTTCTTACCTCTGAATTAATAACTTTAATCAGGAAGAAGATGTGATACACAGTCTTCGTCAGCAAAGAGAGCTGGCGGCACCTCTCAAGGTACACTTGTACCGACGGCTCTACTCTCTGCTGTAACTTACTCCAGAACAGAGTGAGCTCCCTAAAAAAAAGTTTGAAGAATAAGCAGAGGGAGTAATGCAATAATTCATAGTGTACATAGACTCACCTACGAATTACTGAAGATCAGTTTTTCTTCGTCAATAGTATTCTTCTATCTCAGAATAGCACTCTTTTACTAAGAAAACATCTAAAACTTACCTCTGAGTCACCAAGTGTGTGCATAATACCAAACAAGGCATAAAAATCAAAAACATACTCATCTAGGATTAGAGGTGTACCTTTCAGTATATTATACTACCAGTCTGTAAACACATATTTTCAAATTAAAATTTATTTATTAGATTGTTATTAGATGAACAAAAGATCCAGTGAGATAGATCCCAGAATGAAAATATTCATCTGTGCCATGAAGGTTAAGTTAAAAATAAAATTAAAAACTCGGTCCTCCTCACTGCTCATTTACGGAATTTTAACATCTACCGAGAACCTCAAGATCTCCTGGAACGTTTGGCCACATTCTCCTTTCCAGTGCTTTTTAAGCCTCATCTATTTTGACGCTTCTAAAGCCTGAACCTTAGTAGAGCTATGAACTCTCTAACAGAATTTCAGCTAACAGTGGTCACATACAGTTTGACTGGATCCACAACATCAACCATCTCAGTGAGGTGCAGCACTGCACCCTTCTCAATGACACCGCACATTTCTCAGGGTGCTTCCTAGACTTCATGAAAATGGAGTCTGCCATTATTCCCATTTCATTGTTTTTTACTTGAATACATCGTTAGCAGTAACTCAAAGGACCCCTCAAGTCTTTATCATACTTGAAAGTGATAACTATCACTTGATGCCAAATACATAAGGAAGCCCTTATAGCTGCCTAGTTGAAAGTCACTGGCTTTCTAGGGTTTGTCTAAGCTCTGCAATTACTTCTTCCTGCTACATTGTTCTCTCTATGCATTCTGGAAACAACTTCCAGCTCAACAGTTGAAGCTACTTTGTAAACATGAAGTTTCTCATGGTGTCCTTCAAAGTTGATAGACTACATCTGTGTATCATATGAAATTCACTTTGATGCCTTTTTGATCCAATGTCATGATTCCCTAGTTATCACTGACTTCCACATTATCTTACACCCCTAAAATCTTCTTGTGCTTGATAAACACACTGTAGTATGTGGTGGAATTTAGGTGTTAGCTGATAGGTTTGGAAGACACGTCTCTAGAGTCTCGGGAACCTGAACAGGATGTGGCTAACCCCTCTGAAAAGGGCTGCTGGGATCTTGAGCGGCCTGCTTTGTTTCTGCTGTTTTGGAAATTGGATCAGCATCCATCATCTGAATTATCTTATCTTCAGGAGTCGTCCTAAGGTTTAACTTGTATCTGTAGTGTTAAAATACCCTCTAATAAATATTAATCCTATATTAATATATTTCTAGTAGTCATCCATGACTTTTAAAGCAATGTCCTCTATATTAAAGACTTAACTTTTGCCAGGTGGTGGTGGCCCACACCTTTAGTTCCAGCACTCAGAGACAGAGGCAGGAGGAGCTCTGTGAGTTAGATCAAGGCCAGCCTGTTGGTTTACAGCATGAGTTCCAGGACAACCAAGACTTCACAGAAGCCCTGTCTGGTGGGGGTGGGGTGGGGGAGAGAAATATATATATTTATATATGTATGTATATATTATATATATGTGTGTATATATACACATACACACACATGCATATACACACATACATACACACACACGTATATATGATTTAACTTTAATTCACAAGAATCACTTAGAAGAGCCTAGTAATAATGAACTTGAATGTTCTTGTGTACACAGCCATTATCTTGCCTATTCTATATTCACTCACATGCCATGGCAAATATTCTGAAATGCTAGAAGGCTATAATATGGGGATATGTTCAAATTTAATAAAAACCAGTCTGGAATATCAGAGGACAGAGCCATCGCTTCCAGTTGTCTTTTGTTTGTTTGCTTTGTTTTTGTGAGACAAAGTTTTCTGTGTACAACCCTGGTTGTCCTGGAACTTGCTTTGAAGACCAGGTTGGCCTTGAACTCACAGAGATCCTCCTGCCTCTGCCTTTCAAGTGCTGAGACTAACAGTGTGTGCCACCACTGCCTGCCTGGGAGCCTGGAACTCCCTCTGTAAACTAAGCTAGCCTCAAACTCAGATCTGCTGGGATTAAAGGTGTGAGTTACCATTGTCTGATCCTCTAGACTGACTGTGGGTAGATCCCTCTGATATCTCAGACTGTTTTTATTAAATTTGAAACATATCCCCACACTGTAAGGCAATTTCTCTTGAAAGGCCAATAATGCCATTGAGTGTAAATAGTAGCTAGTCTCAGCTAACACTAACGTAAGGTTGGAATCAAGGTTTTTTAAGTTAACACAAGGCCAGATAGGCTGCATCTTCCCAAAGGGATATTGTACCAAGTTTTGGGAATGTGGCAGATCAGGAAGCAAAGAGGAATGACCTCTACAGCTATGAAATAAACTACGTTTCCATATATTAGTGCTAAGTAACTCAAAATAGATAAGGTGAAAATGAAAAGTATATACTTGGATCTCAAGCTGGTAAAAATAGGTTGAAAGTGAATTTAGTAGCTTCTGATAAAGCAAATCTTTTTAGCTGTATTGTCTGTCCTTAACACGGCTGCTAAAGCTGAAGTATGAACTATTTGATAATATGCAGACTGTAATGCCTGAAAATACACTTTTTGTCTTGGTAAGAGAAAAAGGTTTCTAAAAACTTCTAAATTATATGAGTTCTTAAAATCTACTTTGTATTCTTTTAACTGTTCTTGTTTCTTTTATAGATGGGGTCTCACTGTGTGGCCTTGGCTGGCCTGGAACTCACTATGTAGACCAGGCTAGACTGGAACTCATGGATATCAGCTTGCCTCTGCCCTCAGCATAATGGGGTGAAAGGTGTGCATCACCCTACCCAACCTTTGTTTTCACATTTCAGAAACACAACTCACCAAGCGCAGTACATGTCTCCTTGCTGGAGCTGCCGTGATAGAAAGGCAGTACATAAAACAAGGGCACTTTTCTCATCACCCTCAGATTCTAAATTACAGATCATTTCTAATGCATCTTTGCAATCAACTTCCGAAATCTACAGAAAAACAAAACAGAAATAGGCGATGAGGTAGCTTTAGGACATAAAGAGAAACATATTTAATTTTTTCATTTAATAACCCCAATTTTCATCAGTAAAATGTTATTAACTTATACTATCAAATTGTAATTGAGACTACAACTTGGTTAGCTTTTTAAAAAAGATAAACTTTCTTTATAACTAATAAAAGTTAATATAGTATTCTGAAAGAATATTAAGAAACACAGGAAAGTACGAATGTTCATGAAATAACTAGTGTTAATCATAAACATCCTTTATCCATTAAGCTGGACCTACCTATTCATTACCCAAACAAAGAGAATCAAATGCTCTTCTACTACTCTCTGTGAACTCACTGACTTAGACATACATAGAGAATGCATTGGATATTGATTAATAAACTAAATGTCTACTCAGCTTAAGGGAAGAAACAATTCAGACATTGTACGTTAATTATATCACTTTAAAAATAAGCTCTCACACGTCTATGATTCTGCTTTTCATATAACCTTATTCCATTTCAAAGCTTTTCTAGAAATTCCTTTAATCTAGATAAGGCAACCTGAATCATCTAACTTATAACTTACTTAAATATAAAATGTTCCATATATAAATATAAAACAGAATTATTCAATGACTTCGACAATTTGCTACAGCCAACATTATTGTTTCACAGGATACAAAGATTTAATTCGTCATGGTATAATAAGATGGGAAACAAACCCGAAGACTAATAAATAAAGACCATTAGCATCCTTGTACTGTAGAACTGTCTCTCTCCTGTTGATAACCTCTCCCACACCTCACCAAATAACGGTAAGGAAAAGGGAATGAATGGGTAATGTGCTGTGTTTAAATGGAGCACAATAATGTGTGATTTTAAGGTTGGCCAATGATCGGGATGAAGGCCATGTGACAATTTGTTTGAGAGGTTTCATTATATGAATTTGGGCTAGGAAAGAGTCAGAGGCTGGGAATGGTGGTGGTAAATCCCAGCACTCAGGAAGCAGAGGCAGAAGATCAGAAGTTCTAGGCCAGGCTGGGTAGCAAAACAAAACAGAAAAACATATTTTCCATTCTCGTGATTTAGTAATGGTTTATTTTTAAAGACCTTTAAAAAGACTTTATTTTTGTTTTGGGTATGTATGAGTGCCTACATGTACTTACATGTACTATATGTAAGCCTGGTATCAGAGGAGACCAGAAGAGGAAGCCCAGGTCCTTTGCAAAAGCACTCAGTACTCTTAGTGACTGAGCATTTTTTATTAAGAAATTGGTAGCTAGGTTCTGACTGAGGCCTAAACTGTTTGTGGTCAGACACATGTAACCTTCTAGGGGTGTGGAATCAGACTGGGAGCCTGAGAACCACCTCTTGGTACCCTAGTACACTTGGTGCTCTTCCACTACATCCCATCAGACACACTGTAACAAATCTGTATCTAAGTGACCCTAACTACACAGGCCAACAAAAGGGAATAAAAATAGATATTCATACAAGCAATATTTTAAAATATCTACAATAAATTAAACACAATGACAGACATTTTATGCATATTATTTAATTTTAATTTTTAGCACTAGACAGAAAGTATAATGTTTTATGGGCAAGAAAGAAATTACATAATTTGTTTATGACAATTAAGAACCACGAATCAAACCAACCATATTTGACTGACATCAAAGACTCTTGTCATTTTATAACATTATCTTTTATAAGAGTGTTGATAATTTTAAATAATTGCACTAATACACATTCATGATAACAAATGTCAGTCAGACAAAAGCAGCTTTTTCATAACATGTTAATAACAGTAACATGAGGAAATTCTTTTCTGGGGCCAGCTTCTTCAGAATTAGCATGGGTAACTGACAACAGCTTGCTGGAGAGATACTACTACAGGGTGAGTGTCATTTAAACTGAAATTGCTTGGAACCAGATATGTACTGCCTTTCATATTTTTAAAATTAATTGCATATATACAAAGAGATATTGGATTTGGGACCCAAATCTGAACATCACATCTTATATGCATTGTCTGAAGACCATTATTCCAGGTAGCATCTTTAGTATACCCAAGTCTTGCTATGACCCACCATGTGATGGCAAATGTGGACTATTTCACTGGTGGTATGTCTGTGTTCAAAAGTTATAAATTTAGAGAAAATTCAGACCTCAGATTTGCTGACTATGGATGCTCAAAGAGGTCTAAGCTGCTCAAAATTATCAATTTATTGGCAGAGTCAAGACTTCAATAGGCTTAAATTCACAGTGTGTTCTCATCTCAGAACTCCAGAGATTGACGCATACTGAGGTCCCACAGTGCTAAACATTGTTTTTTTGTTGTTTTAAGACAGGGGATAGCTCAGGCTGGCCTTGAACTTGTAATCCTCCTGCATCAACCTACAGTGTTAGGATAATAGGTCTGTGCACAATTCCCATGTCTAAAATATGTAGATTCTTAGATTCAATTCTGCTTCTGTAAATTAAATGTTATAAGTATACTTAAAAGCATGTAAGAAAGTTCACTTACAGGACAATATCCACCCACTTGGTTATATATACTACAAATCTATATTGTGGAACCACGGAGTTATTAAATGTACACAGACTGGAACAGAAACCGCTTTCAGCGAAGGAATGTATGTATTTTAAGTATATAAAAAAATATGTGCACAGAAAAATGTAAGAAAAGTATATTAGTTGTAGTTCAAACTTGATTATTTAAGGTAACTTAAAAAATCTTTGCAGTCTGTGTGGTTGTTGGTATATGAATGACAAGGTGTGATGTGGTGCCTGTCTTGATCTCTATCTTGAGATAGGGTCTATTCTTTGCAGGTGTACAGCCTAACTGGGCCTTTTACCCACACTCTTGCACCCAAAGAATGGGAAATGGGAAAATGATGATTAGAGAAAACGAGGGCATGAAAACAAACAACCTCACATCCTTATTATAAAGATAAAAATCAACTAAAAACTTCATGTAAACTAATGCTGCCTACTATTTCTACTACCTATGTCAGAAATCTCATTTTTCAAGAAAGTCGGATGAACACTCCTTTCTCAGAGCCCCATAAATCTGACATCTCCAGGAAAAGTGCTATCACTACTGGGAAATAGTTAATTTCTTGCCTATTGATTCAAATGGACAAGAATTTCCTCAGGACTCTCAACCCAGGTCACATCTAACTCTTAATTATTCTAGCCCCATATTCTCTAAGGAACTTACTTTTTAAAACTCAAATCTTAAGCCAAGCAAAAGAAAGAAAATGAACCAAAAGTGTGTGTAAGAAGTGGAAAACAGAGCATACTTGTGAACACAGCCCCTAAATAGGGTGATGTCTCCTGGCATATTAGTGAACACAGTCCCTAGTAGGGTGATGTCTCCTGGAATATTAGTGAACACAGCCACTAAGTAGGGTGATGTCTCCTGGAATATTAGTGAACACAGCCCCTAAGTAGGGTGATGTCTCCTGGAATATTAGTGAACACAGCCCCTAAGTAGGGTGATGTCTCCTGGAATATTAGTGAACACAGCCCCTAAGTAGGGTGATGTCTCCTGGAATATTAGTGAACACAGCCCCTAAGTAGGGTGATGTCTCCTGGAATATTAGTGAACACAGCCCCTAAGTAGGGTGATGTCTCCTGGAATATTAGTGAGCACAGCCCCTAAGTAGGGTGATGTCTCCTGGAATATTAGTGAACACAGCCCCTAGTAGGGTGATATCTCCTGGAAAGTTTCAAGGTGCAGGTGACAGAACTTTCCCTTGCAGCAGAAACAACAGGCCTGGTGACAAATCAGTTTTAAAACATAATCTTCATAGGGGACAACCAATAACAAGTTTCAAATAGGTTTCTAATATAAACATTACAAAAGCAATCATTCCCAGGAAAACCAATGTTTAACAAGAATATTGGCATATACACAGACCCTGAAACTTGACCACTATAGTTAACATTTTTTTCTTGGATGGGGACACAGAGATGTTATTGAATCATGCTTAAAAACAAGAAGAAAAAGCAAAACAGTTGCTTCTACCTGCTTAACAAAAGAAAAGAAGACTAGTATCTCTGCACAACATAGAGGTACCTAGGGTCCCTGGGAGTCTTCTTGGAGTATGCTCCAGAGCAGGCTGTTGCTGCTGCTTAACTCTACATAATTATAGGAAAAGGGAATATGACTTGAGTATTTCAAGATCTGGTTATTTAAAGATCTAGAAATACAGTGTTTGCGATTACAAACTCAGTCTTCAACTTCCAAGGTAATCTAAAAGCATATCCTTAGCTCAACATCAACAAGCTTCTGTACTACAGGACTACACTGTTGCTGTCCACACCTCCTATCCACTACACACTACACACACTGTACACTGAATGCCACACATTTTTCAAAGGCTGTCACAAGGCATCTTTACGTGTTGGTTAGGTTGTCATTTTCACCCAATAAGAAAGCTTCAGTTATAAATTTGCTGATATACAGCAACTGAAAAATGAAAATTGTCTGTGAAAATAAATAGCATAGAGAAATAGTTATAGATTAGACAATGTCTAACCCAACAGAATAATGTCTAAGACTGGGAGCCTACGTCCAGCTTAGAAACTGGCTAATTTTTCTAACATTTTCATCATATCCAAGAAGCTTATTTATTATTGAGCTTTATTTTAATTCACAAGAAAAAGCACACAGACAATCATATAGGCATTTATTTACCTCTAAGGCAACCAAGTTCTGAACTCGAATTAGAGGCTCCTCTATCTTCTAGGCACTGTACATATTTGATAATTGTGTTCTACATTTTGAATTTTAGCCTTCCCTTTAACATATAAGTCCATAAAATGATCCTTAACTCGAGAATTTTCTATCAGTATACAATGAAATATAATAAGTTACCCTCATCTCCCTTTTCAAAATTCTTCATTCTTAAGAAATGAACAAACCCAGAGTCCAGTGAGTGCTGCCTGTGTGTGTATGAGTGTGAGGCACTCACTGGAGCTTGGACATTTGATTAGCACTGCTCAAATCCCCTCACCCCACCCCCCAGTTACACAGTGCTAATAGCTCTGTCTATGCCAGAATTTGGGCAGACTTGACCTCCACAATGCCTTTCCTTCTTTCTCTGCTTTTCTACTGAGATGTAAGACAGTGGAAACAGTACTCACGAATGAACACTTACTCTTCTAAACTCTTGAAACACAAATTGCTATCTCAACCTCTAATTATGAAATTGTGTGCACAAAAATGTAGAATTTCCTTTTAGCAATAATTAGACTTCCTGATTTTTGTGCAAATTCTGCACTTTATATCAAGTAAGGTTAAAATAGAATTGTATTCAAAATATGCATTTACACTAAATATTCCAAAAAACATTTAATTTCTGAGTGGTATATTTTGGTCTATAACATTGCGTTTTTACATACAGGCTACAAACACAGAGATAATTTATATGACTTCTACCTAGGATTACTCTTGTTAAATCACTCAGCTAAAAATATTTTTAGTTATGCTAATGTCAAAAATGAAGTCACAGCATAAGTCCTGCCCCGAAACTGCCACGGCACCATTAAGACACCATCACATTTCCTTTAGCCAACAGACTATCCACATGGTTTAAGTTACAAGATTAACCTGTCACACATGATTCTGAAAGCAGCTTAGATTCAAGCTGCCTTTACCCAGGAGCATACCATACTGAAAGACAAAAGTGCTCCATTATTTACAAACACGGAAGCCCGAAACAATCTAATCTAAATCTAATTAAAAAATAATTACTAACAAAAAATATACTCACCTCTTCGATTAGCTTTTCATTTGGTGATGATGTGCAAAGACAGACAAGGTAAGTTTGCTTAAAACTACCTTTTGTACCAATCTCTGGATGCTCAGAACACAGCTTTGCTAGAGCAGTTGCTTGACTTAACTGATTTGTTTTGATTAGATGTTTAATTCTCATATCCAACAAGATGGGACCCTCAAAAGCTAAAAATTCATTCACTTAAAAAGACAAGACATAATAAATTATTAACATTTGGTAATTCATCAAATACAAATACTTAGAAGCAAATTTTAAAAAAAAGAGAGACACTAAAACTTTTCCCTTTAGCAATGTTCTATGATTGTCAGTAAGACTATCACACAATACTTGACTTTAATAAAGAAGGAGGTCATACTTTCCATCCAACCCCTGAAACAGGGTCTTATATAGTTATATAGCTCAGGCTGTACTGAACTCTCTATGTAGCCCAGGTTGGCTTAAAGCTTGAGACTGCCTGTCTCAGTTTCCCACATGTTATAGTTACAGGCATGTGATATCACACCAGGCTTGTCAATTTTTTGTTTGTTTATTTTGCATTTTGAGACAGGGTTTCTAGTGTAGCTTTTGCTGTCCAGGAACTAGTTCTGTAGACCAGGCTGGCCTCAAACTCAGAGATGCACCTGCCAGTGCCTCCTGAGTGCTGGGCTAGAATGTGTGGGACTGCCCCCAACCTTTTAAAGTTATAGCAAATGTTTTATTCTTATGACACCACTGAGAAGGAAATCAAAATAGTTTTGTTTTGGGGGTCGGGGGTGGGGGTAGGAATAGAATCTCACTGTATAGCCTTGGCAGGTTTGGAATTTTACTATGTAAACCAGGCTGGCCTTGCACTCAAGGAAATCCTCCTGCCTCTGCCTCCAAGATTAAAGGTATGTACCACCACACCCAGTGTGATTATACAAATAATTCCACACTGAATTCTTTTAAAATTGCAGTAAATTATTCTTCCCACTACACTTATCCTTAAACAACCAAGAACACTACACAATTATCTGGGTAATAATAAAAGGTACTTGGATAATAAATTCAACTAATACTTAGTTCAACACTGACAATGTATTTACTCTTTTACAAAGGGGAAATTTGTCTTTTTAATAGATGTTTTAAAGTAAATAAAAATATGCACTAAAGTGGTAATCAGGGGGGAAAGTTCTGCCAATGGACAAATCCCTTAAATGTATTTGTGATTTTATCTATTTAAATAAGACTAAGACACTTTTATGTACAATATTTCTATCCTGTTCAAACCTGTGCTCTTTTGGTTCTCTATAACATGTAGCCATTTTGTATCTGTGAAGGAAAGTTTATGTTTTAATATCTGTGATTTTTTTTGTTTGCTTCTTTAATCCTTCAAGTCAGAGTTTCTCTGTATAGCCTGGCTGTCCTGAAACTCACTCTGCAGACCAGGCTGGTCTCGAATTCACAGATATCTTACCCGCCTCTGCCTACTTGGTGCTGAGATTAAAGGTATGAGCCACCACACCAGGCAACTATGATTTTAAACACTTCCCTAAGTTTTCTAATGACATTATGGAGATGCATGCAATGGGAATCTAGCAGAGTCACAGTATCTAGGGTAACAATAAGGTGATTTAAATGTTCAAGACACAAAGATCTTGAAGAAATCATAGTAGAATTGTTTTCTATGATTTATAGTTTTGCTGGTTTTTTTGTTTGTTTGTTTGTTTTTTCTCACTGAAAGGATTTTCCATTCATGGTATGACTTTGATCACAAGACTACCCAGGTACCCTTGGAGGCCTTGAATTATTGGGTACTAAATAGTACATAATTAGGACTAAAGATTCCGGGGTATGATGATTTCCTTCAGAGAACATATATAATAGATCAAAGAAAATTTGGTTATAAAGAACTTATTTTATACCTCAAATACAAGCTGCATGTATAATCAATAAATATGTTGCTGAATGCAGAAACTGTTCCTCCTCACTGCAGAGAGCCTAAAATTACATTCTGAAATGAATCGCGGGACACAGAACACCAACAGATGGATCTACTAAGTAGCTTGTAGGATGCTCCTTCATTTTTAGCACATGTTCCCTCCTGGGGAACTCATTTGGTTTTTCTCTGCTCGTCTAGGAAAAGACCTGTCTGGAAAGCACCAGCACTGTGATTCTTCAGCATTAGAGTCTCGGCTATTTAAGCAATAACACAGAATTTCAAACTCAAATCTTTTCAGTCCAGAGCTCTGTACACACCAGTCACTTATCTTTACACTGAGCTTAAAAAGAAAAGAATTATAAAGATTGAACGTGGATAAATAAATGAGATGTACAAATATCTAGTGCCTCAGTATTTGACATGAATATAATGCATTTTTAGTTCTACGTGGTCCAGTGAGGACATTTATATTTCAATATATTTTCAATAACGCTAACTACCAAGGCAAACCCTACAGGTTCTTAATAACTACTAAAGAAAAGTTAAAATAAGGTTATTCTGAGTATAAGTAACTGACATTAAGAAAAACACAACTTTGGTCCATCTCCCTTTCCCCTCCTCCCCCAAGGAAATTTCAGAGATAGAAAGTCTGGGAATTATTAGAAATTCTCCTATGGAAACTTACAATCAATAGAATCTGGAAGATAGCTGTAAAGAAAGAATTCCAAAAGGGAAAAGGGGCCAGCCAAAGAAACTAACCCTGGCACCCAGAACAAGAGCCAGTGAAAGAAACACACCCTGGTTCTGAGAGCTGAACCAGTTAAAGAAACACTTTATCCCTTAATCCAGAACCAAAGAAACATGCCCTGTCTCTGAAACCAGAACCAAAAGAACACACTTGGTTCCTAGAATCAGAGTCAGTGAAAAAATATGCCCTGGCTTTAGAATTAGAGCCATCTCTGCCCCAGACCAACTGACCAACAAAACCAACCAATCACTGAACAGGAAATCAACCAATCCCTGAGCACCCTAACCCTGAAACCAGACCCAGTGAAAGAAATACTTTATCCCTTAACCCAGTACCAAAGAAACATACTCTGACTCTGAAACCAGTTCCAAAAGAACACACTTAGTCCCTAAAATCAGAGCCAGTGAAAGAAATATGCCTTAGCCTTAGAGCCAAAAAATTTAAAAGGTCAGTAAAAGAAATGCAATTTGGCCCTGAAATGAGAGCTATCTCTGCCCATGACCAAAGAAACTAACCAATCCCTGAGCAGAAGTAACTAACCAACTTCTGAGTACCCTAGAGAAACTCTACCCCTAAGAGCCCCTATATAAACCCCCGCTGCCTGTTCAGTGTTGGCTGTTCTTTCCCACCCTGGCAGAGGCAGACACTCTACTGGAATCCTTCCCAAATAAAAAAGAGCCTTGGGTAAAGATCTTCATTACCAAAGCAGAGAAGAACTTGTTGAGACATCGCTTGGGGGCTCAGCAGAAAAACTTGCAGAGACGTTCCCATAGGAGACTGAGCAAGGCAGGAGCAGAAAAAGCAATTAACTTTCACCAGAACCAGAAAGAGCCAGAGGAGATTGCTACATTTCTGCAGAGGTTTCCCCTTTAGCAGAGTGAAGCAAAAGAAGCACCACCATCTTGGGCCCGAGAGAAGCAGAGCTCTGCTGTAGCTACTCTCCAGGGGAGGAGCAGGATAGCTCTTTCCTGTCTGGACCATCCCCACCACAGTTCAGCTTCAGGTATAGTCTCACCTCCCCAAGTCAGGATACCATTTCCTCCAGAGCTGAGCTGACCTATTGAAGCTCCAGCAGTCAGAGCTGTTGTAAACAATTTTAAAATCATAGGTACTTACATATCAATGACAAAATCAATGGCACACTTAGAGAAAATGAATTTCTAAGAAGCATAGAATACTGGAGCAAAGGGGACTTTATATGATTATGTAGCTTCATCATTTGACAAAATGAGTAAACCAAGGCTCACAAAAGAGAATAACGTCGCAAAGTAATAAAATAATCTAATGACAAAACCAAGACTAGAATGTGTTTTCTGACTTAATTTTATAACGTTTGGTAGAACCAGAAAAAATAAACTTCTATCTTATCTTTATCTCTGAAAAACAAGATAAATCAAGTTTCACTTTCTTTTATATTAATACTCTCACACTAGAAAAATATTTTTAATTGTAGTCATGTTTACTCTGCCTACTTTCTGTGCATCTGCATACTTCAAGAGAAAAGAAAGTTTTAACTGGTTTCAACTCACAGCTAAGCAAAAGAATGGCAATCTAAGTGTATGATATTCAACCAGCTTAATTAAAAAGTCTTCTTTCCATAATGTAAATACATAAATGTAATAAACACTACAAACTACCAGGTGTGGCGGCACATGCCTTTAATTCACACATTTGAGGCAAAGGCCTTGTTTTGAAAAGGGAAGAAAAAGGGAAAGAAGAGGATGAAGAGATGAGGACGGAAGAAAGGAGATGAAAGAAGAAATATTAAAGAATTTGTATAAGTGAGAGAGCTCAGCACAAATATCACGTTCTGTGTTAAAGTCTGCCCCATTAATCTTTACTCCTCACACACACACAAAGTAGAGCCAATTATTTCCTAAGGGTATGCTCTCTTGTGGCCAAGTTTAACAACTGTTTTCTTGGGCCTCTGATGCACTGCTCCAGAAGGATATCCAACAGCATGCTAAAGAATCTCCTGTTGAATACAACAGCTAATACCCGGAACCCTGGCATTCACAGCCTGGCTACATGCACGTTCTAGGTCATCCTGGGTATATAGGGAGACTGTGTCTCCCAAACAAACACGCAAAGCAAGTGAGAAAACCCTCAACAGTACATAACATCCCATTCTAACGTCTCTTAGCATACTCAACTCAATAACTTAAGTAAGCCAGCCTCAAAATGAATAAACCAATATCTCCAATCCATCCAATCCATTTGCTATTCTCTTGCCTCTATTCCCATCCCCCACCGTAGCCGCCTCATCTTCAGCATCATTCTTCAATCCATTCTCATCTAGGACTGTAGGGTGCTGGCGTGGTTTTGTCGTTTGGGAAGCTTTTTACTTCATTTTGACAATTTTACACATGTTCCATTCACTCCTCCCACTGTCCTCCCTCCCTCACCTGATCTAGAATCCTTTCCAATGCTTTCATGTCTTAGAAACACACATACCTAACAAGGGGGGTAAAAGGCTGAAGTTGGCAAGGTGGCTCACCATGATAAAGCATCTGCTATACAAGTACGGCAAGACCTAAGTTTGATACCCTGCACTCCCACATAAAGATGGAAAAAACCTTACTCTGTAAAACTGTCCTCTGACCCTCGCATATGTATACACAGAATCATACACACACACATACATCATGCATACATACACATATAATATACACACATGTACATAAATACACATATATACATCATGCACATCCACGCATACACCAGCAGACAGAGCATTTTTAAGAGCATTGCTAACAGGAGGAGGAGGTGCTCTCCGTCCCTTACTGAGGGGGTATTGGAAACTAAAGAGCTCCTGGTAGAGGGAAAATGTGGTGATATACTGCATATTAACAAAATAGTCTGAAATATCAGAGGACAGAGAAATCTCTCCAGTTTTTTTGGTTTGTTTGTTTTTTGCTTTTGAGACAGGGTTTTCTATTCTAACAGTCCTAACTGTCCTGGCACTTGCTTTGTAGAGCAGGTTGGCTTCAAACTCACAGAGATCGTTCTGCCTCTGCTTCCCTAGGACTGGGACAAACAGAATGCATCAATATTATCTGGCTCTTTTCTTAATAGGTGACCAGTGGTAGATTTCTCTCAGCCCCAACAAAAACCCTAATGTAGTACTGACATAAAAACAGGCAGGCAGTTCATGTAACAGAATAGAATTCAAAAGAAACTCTACCATCCACAATCAAGTGATCACCAAAAAATGTTCTAAGATAACTCAATGGACAAAGAAAAGTCTCTGCAAACATTGGTTTGAAGCCAATGCTAGAGGATGAGGTTGGAGCCTTAATCTTGTATGGTGTATTCATTCATGCAATTCACCAAGGGATTAAAGATCCTAACATAGGACTCAAAACTATAGAACTCCCATAACAAATTGTAGGACAAGAGTTTTAATGACGATGTACTTCGAAATTATCTCTTAGCTATTACACCAGGGGGCAGGCAATGAAAACAAAAGCCAAACAGGACTTTCTCAAACTTCTGTGCATTGAAGAACATAGTCCCAAGGAAAAGGAACTGATGGGACATTTGCAAATTATTTATGTGATAAAGGATTAATATTCATAGTATTAAGAATACTTATAATGCAAATTCACATTTAAAATGGCTATGCAGTATGTAGATCTCTCTCAAATGATATATAGCTAATAGGCATGTAGAACATCACAAAATTATTAGAGAAATGGAAGCCAAAAGACAATGGACCACTTCATGACATTAGAGTGGGCTAATGAAAGAAATAAAAGTGTTGGGGACAAAGGAACCAGGAGCCATATACATTAAGACTGTAAAATCATATAGTCTCTAGAGTAAACATGACAGCAGCCTATCAAAAACTTACAACAAAACCCCATATAATTCATCTATGCCACTTCTGGAGAGCATCTCAGAGCATGGCCTCAGAGATAACTGTACTCAGGTTTATAGCAGAGAGTGGTGCCCAGTTTTATGCTACCTTGAATCAAGCTAGAGTCATTTTAAAAAGGGAAAACTCTGCCTTCACTACATTGGTCTGTGTTACAGTTTCTTGACTGATGCAAGAGGTCCCAGCTCACAGTAGACCTCCTTGGGGTTGTAGTGCTGGGCACTGTTAAAAATCAGGCTAAGCAAGACAGGGGAGAAAGCCCTAGGGGTGTTAACTTCCCAAGATGGTGGACTAAAAGCCATGACATAAACTCTTCCTTCTCAAGGTGGTTTTGTCCCTAATGGTTTATCACAGCAAACCTTATCATAACCTCATTAAGGCACGGTTACTACTCATGGGCTAAGAGGTGAAGGTAGTAACTGAGCAAGCTTTAAGCACTAAAATCTCCCTTTGAAGAAGGAAGAATGGAAATTACTGGGCTATGACTCAATACAAGGATGACAAGCTGACAAGAAGGAGACGTGCTGAAGAATTCAGTGTGACTAAGTTTCATTTGATATTTAAAATGATACACATAAAAGAAAAGCAAGTCTAAAGATGTACTAACATGTAAAATGTTAGTAAAATTAAAACCCCAGATTAACCTGTAACTCATCAAAATGTTAAAGCTGAGGCAGGTGGTTTTCAGGGAAAGGCCTATTGCTCTAAAATAGGTAAAAGCTATGACAAAAGAAGCATTCTTCTCTTAGAATTCTATGTTTGGACTCTGATTTAAAAGACCAAAAAGAAAAAAAAAACAAAAACCAGAACTGAAATCAATAAACAATGGAATGTTCAAAATGAAATTGATGGTACATTTCCAAATAAATAAATGGAGAAATCATAAATATGTGCAGAATTTCGAACAGGGGACACATGGATTCTGCACTCTTAAGAAGGTTGAGGATAATTCTCTACCTCTTAGGTATGGGATGCATATTCAAGCATCACAACATGAGAAGATCATGCTTAGGGCATAGAAACAGACACATTGTTCAGCTGGACAGGCTATCAAGTAGGCATTGAGGGTCACAAGTGTAACGCTGGCCCCCAGAAGGCAAAGGACTGCAGCAAAGTAAAGGCCAGCATATCTCAGAGAATACAAAAAGGCAATGCAAAAAAATAATAAATGAAGTCAAGCTTACTTCAATACTGAATAGTCTTGCTTAAGAGAACTCTGAACAATCCTTATCTTTCATCAAATACTTAAAAAGAAAAGTAGAGAACTGTGTACCAGATAAGAAAAAATAGGTGTATCTGATAAAGCAACTATTAAGTAATGTGGATAAAATGATTGAAGGCAGATAAAAAGCTAGGAGTAGACAAGAGTCTCAGTTTTTGAATGTGAGTTTCCCTCCCATTCTTAGTGTGGTGGATTATATGCAGAGCCCTGTGCATACTAATCAGGTACTTACCAACCAGTCTTTGCATTGTTCAAGACAGGATCCCAGAGCATGGCTCAGACTGGTCTTCAGTCATTATGTAGCCCATGCTATTCTCAAATGTAAGATGATTATTTGATTTCAGACTATATTTTAAAATGTAGCTAAGCATAACTATGACAGTGGTCTTTAAAAATTTCAGGTGTGGGAAAGGGGGAGAAGTAAACTACTTTCTGTTCATGCATGAAGGATAACCTGAGTTTGAACCTTGGCACCTATATAAAAAGTTGGGCATAGTAGTGTGTGCTTGTAATTTCAGGGCTGGAGAGGAGAAAGAAGGATTCATGAACTCACTGGCCATCAAATAGTCTAGCTAAATGACCTACAAGTCTCTATTAAGAGAACCTGTCTCAAAAATAAATTAGACTCTCCTGCTCCTCAAGTATGACATCCAACACTATTCTCTTGTTTCTACTGGTACTGTTAACACATGTCCACTGATAGTTATACATTGTATGTGACTTGTGAAAACATGTGCATGTATACATGTGCACACATATACATACACACTACACACACTTTTCAATTGCGGACTGCATATGAAGGTCAAATGGTAGAATCACTAGCCTGCACAAGGCCCTGGCTTGCTTCCCAGCACTACATAATCAGGGCATGGTGGTACATGACTATAAACTCAACATTTAGGAGATGTGATGGGGTCCAAAAGTTGGAGGTCTTACTCCTCTATGTAGTTCAAGTTCAGCTTTAGAAACACTACCCTATCCAAAAGACAAAAATTTCTTAAATGTAATTCTCACAATCAAGATACTCTTAATAGGCTAAGAGTAGATTGAATTATAGACACCATTCTTTACAAGTGTTTGGAGTGATTTTATTTTTCAGTGATGTTTCAGGGGGGTATTAAAATAGGAAAATAAATGAGCATCAAGTAGTTTCCCTATTCTGTTACAACTAAAGGTACATGTAGTATGATCAGAAAGACTGCCACTCCTCTGACATTCAGAACTATTCACCTCAAGGCATGTGGTGGTTCATACCTTCAATGGAAATCTAAGGCAGAAGGATCATCACAAGTCTGAGGCTACCACGATTTACTCACTGAAACCACCTACTTGCCTTATACTGATTTACTAGTTACATCATTCTAGGACGCTAAAACCCCAAAGGGAAACGCCATCTGTAGTTTCTGAGCCCTGGGCAGTTTGTTGTTATAGTTTACCTTAAATGTAGCAGATTAAGTAATAAACTAAACTCAGGGTTTAGTGGATTAGCACTGTTCAAATACTCCATCAAAATTTCAAGGGTCTCACTATAAACCAACAAGGACAGCCGTTAGAGGCCTGGCTGCTCCTTGTGTACTTACCCTCCCGTATGTACCCACCAATGGCTAGCTCCAGCTAAGTGATTAGACTAGACAGAGACTACCAGACCATCCTTGTTTTACTACATTTTAAATTGTAAGTAAATTAGTAGGTAGATGACAAAATTTAATTCCTTCAACATTTTCAAAGGAGAAAATAATAAATAGATCCGTGTGGTCCATGTGGTTACTAATCTCATCAGCTTTCAAAATAAGACAGGGCTAAATAAAGGCTGAGATGAGGGCTGCAGCGTCTCTGAAGCTGACAACTGTTCCTAGTTGCATTAAATGTGGTCATCTGCAATCCGCATGACTACAGAAATGCCTCCTAACTATTTTACTGGCTGTATGGAGGTTATGATTAAGAAATAAAGCAGCAAAGAGACTGGTAGGCAGAGCCATTTGCTAACAGCTACTGTGTCAAAACAAACAAGTAAGAAAATAGAGCACACTATCTTTAAAACTTAGGTAACCCTTTAAGCTGGCTATACTTTTACTGTTATTAGGCTACCTGTAATAGAACATAATATTATTAGACAAAATTTAGGACTGAACTTTAATTCTTAGCTCTACCTCATATCACTAGAAATGTGATACAGAAAGATGGCCAATCTTTTTAAGCCTCCTTTACTCATCTGTAAAATGGGCAAGGGACAATAAACCTTACCTTTAAAAAAATAAAAGGATAGAAACACAGTTGAATGTTTTCATAAACTATATTCAAAATAACTTGATACTACTATTAACATGTATATTCAATATTTCCAAAAGGAAAATTAATATTAGAAATAAAGCATGTTGGTATTAACATATTAGACAGAAATCTAGTGTGTCAAAAGCAAGTAATTTAAGATTTGATATTCTAAAATTATTAGTTTTTTTGTTTTAAATAATGTTCAGCTAGGAAGGGTAACTTCTGACTATAATGCCAGCATTGGGAAGCCTGGTGCTTCAGGCCACTCTCAACTATACAGTGAGATCCTGTCTAACATGCCACCATTACGACCACAAGTAAGATAAATAAGAGCTTGTGGTTGTTTGAAGGGAGAACCACAGGGATGTATAGCTTTATGGGAGTAGTTAGGACCTTGTTGAAGGAAGTGTGCTGTGTGCTCACGCTACACCCAGTGTGGCACAGAAGTCACTTCCTGCTGCCTGCAGATCAGGATGCAAAACTCTCAGTTCCTTCTCTAGTACCATGTCTGCCTACACACTGCTATGTTTCCTACCATAATGATAAATGAACTAAACCTCCGAAAGTATAGGCCAGCTCCAATAAATGTTTTCCATTATAAAAGTTACTGTGGTCACGGGTCTCTTCACAGCAATAGGAACCCTAAGACAGATGCACTTTCCATTTCTCCACAGTCTTAATACTACCAAGATGTGGATGTCCTTAGAAGGGAGAATACTACAACAGTCAGCAAAGCATGGTGGAAACGGCAGAAGAAAGAGAACCACTCGTCTGAAGAAATGTTTAGAGATGAACAGATGAAGGTAGACTGCAAGCAGCATTCATTAACAGTGGCTTAATCCCCATCACATGCCGTCATAATCTACTGTCACAGAGTAAAGTTACTGGACTTTGTCAACTGTCAAGAAAGAGAAAAGCAGCAATAATGAAAGGGAGACGGTGACAGCTCTGCCCTTTTGTATGGGACATGCTTGTATTATTGCTCCAGCTAAATACCTACTCACTATCTTAGGCTTACCATGAAACCTATACTAACTTCATAAGTAATCTTTTTTCTTATTGTACTTTTTGGAGACAGGGTCTCACTATGTAGTCCTGGCTAGCCTGAAACTATGTAGCCAGGGTGGCCTCATACAAAGATCTGCACCTCTACTTGCCAAAGAAATTTAAAGATAAATATAGGAGACAGGTGTGCTGCTGTTCTTTGTGGTGTTTAATACTGGAGACCTAGCAATCTACTTCAGACATCACCGGGACAGCTGACAGCTTGAGTTTAACTGGGATCTTTACTGCCTGAGCTCATAAAACAATAGACATAATAAGACTTAGAAAATCTTGAGAAAATTATTCTTAGAAACAAAAGACTTCACAGTTCCAGCAGTGCCAGTTTACTCTTATTTGGAGGGAATTCAGGTTCCATTTTATTTCTGTCAAATGATTTTATCATTACACACAAATTGCACTGCTACCTACCAAGATATTACAAAAGGAACTCTTCTGATTAAAAGATGTTGAGAAAAAAAATCTGCAATTTTGTATAAATATATCTTTCTCCAAATAAAGTTGAAAGGCTTTTAATAAGTCCTTCACATAAAATTTAATCAAACAGATCTCTTTCGGCACATTTTGAGATGAGCTATAATCAAACAAATTTAAATATTTGTTTTTCCTAGGTTAATGATTTAATTGCCCCCCCCCCCAAGCTTACCTTTATCCTTATCCAACGGTTCCTGGGAAAGAATAGTGGACAGTACGGCATTTTTCCACACCCCAGTCTCCTGAGCTAGAGTAGCTAAGAAATGCAGCTCACAGCTGCCACTCTCCATCAGTGTCTCATGAGCTACCTAAAACATTAAATAAACACATCATTTAGATGCTTTAAAGTTTAACCAAATAAGCAAAACTCATTAAACTACATCCATATCAAACCAGTAAGTGATCTCACCTGCACCAATGTCTGAAATTGTTCCCATTGTTTATCTGATAACTCAACAGGTAGACATAGTAAAAGTTCAACACAGCTTCTAAAAAACAAAAGGATTCAAATGATTATTGAAAATAAAAGTAAAACAAAACCAATAATTTTGTATCAGCAGAGTCTTCATTAACTATATTATATAAAATCAACTTTGAATTAAGTAACCATAAAGACTGAGAAAAAATTAACTATGGTCTTTAATTAATTTTTCAAAGTTCTACTCACAATGCCAAGCGTTCCAAAACCAAGGCTACACTTTCACATTCAGAGGTAAGGTAGGGTCGAGCTTTGACATAACTTTGGATGGCCACAGTGTATACCTCCAGTAAAGGTAAGGGGTCTTCTGAAGTTTTCCATTTCTCTGCATATTCAAGAAGTGTCTGTTTTGGAAGGAATAATAAAACATATTCAAATGTAAATAAAATTATACATTGATTAATCAACTATTTTTATTTTCCAAACATTTTGGACAAAAATGTTTCCAACAATCTTAAAGAACAACAACAAAAAGCAGTCTGTTCTGGGCAGTGGTAGCGCGTGTCTTTATTCCCAGCACTCGGGAGGCAGGGGCAGGCAAAATTTCTCAGAATTCAAGGCCAGCCTGGTCTACAAAGCAAGTTCTAGGACAGCCAGAGTCATTACACAGAGAAACCCTTTCTCTAAATAAATGAATAAATAAGATAGATATAAATAAGAAGCAAACAAACTTTGAAGAAAAGTCTGTATTAGATATTCAAGATGTGGTTCTGTTTCAAAGAGATAAAGATTAATAGTAACTCACTACGCATCATTTCATCAGAGCTGGTTAAAAACTGGTTAATAGAGAAACAAGTCTACCATGCCATATACACTCCCAGAAATTCCCAAGCTGGCTTTTCTTGGCAAGTCCCATTCACACACACCTGCAACCATGTTCTACAAAGCCACCTCCTAGAGGAGCACTTGACACTCCTGAAGCAGCCCAGCATGAGGCAAGCTAGAACATTACAAACAACCAATGAAAGAAATTAACACACCAAAGTCACATCACAGCAACAACAAAAAGCCAACACTGTGAACCCCTCCCCAACCACTAGTCCTACAGTCATGTTCTCCAAAGAGAACTACCTAGATGAACCCAGGACACAGAATATAAATGAACCATCACAAATGAAGTCACAAACCGCTCAATAAACTTAGATTATCAGTGAGTTGAATGGCGACCAAGAAAACACAAACATACAAACTGAACTTCAGATCTGAAAACTTCAGATCTGAAAAGCTAATTCAGTAAAATGACTAAGGATAGTGATGAAATGAAGACGGACCTTGTCCTGGTTTTGTCTGATCTATGTCAACTTGAAACAACCCAGAGTTGTTTGAGAAGAGGAAACCACAACTGAGAAATTGCCTCCATCAGATTTTCCTGTGGATAAACCTCAGGGACATCTTCTTGATTAACAATTAATATGGGATGGCCGTAAGGCACTGAGAGCCAGCCAGTAAGCAGCATCCTCCACCAGCTCTTTGAACTCCTGTCTTGAGTTCCTTAGGTGATGGAGTGTAATGCTTTTGGTCAGGGGATTTTATCACAGCAACAGAAAACCTAACTAAGACAAAAATTGATCAGGTTTGTAGAATATTGCTTGTAACAAACTTGACCATTTTTGGCGGGGAGAACTGTGGAAGGACTTTGGAACTTTAGGCTAGAAAAGCCATCAAGTGTTTTTAGAGCATAATAAGCTACTGTGGGAATTTAAAAGAATAACAAAAACGGTAAATATGACTCAAGACTTCGGTCATCAAGTTTTAGAGGGACATTCAGAGGGTCCCTGAAAGACCATCAGGTTTCTTTCAATATTTTGAATCAGGAATCTGTGGTTCTGGTCATTTGGGGCTGAAGAATTAGCCATGATTCAGAAGAGACCAGCATCCTTGAGGTCAAATCTGAGTAGTGTTTCTGGAGGTTCAACACACAGATGCAGTGGTCCAGTGTTAGCCATACTTCCTGCTGGCAGTCAAACTTGGTAATGCATCAGTTACTCAGGTAGTACTGATTTGGAAGAATGAAGGAGTCATGTGATAGTTGAAGGAAGGAAAAAAAATGTTCTATGATATAAACAGACTAATTCATGTCCAATAAACTAGTCCTACAGAGAATAAATACTGTAAGCGATACTCAATACTGAAGAGAATAAACATAGCCAACAGACTATAGAAAGAAAACAAAGGAAGCCATAATAACTAAACACAAAATATTATGTCAACAGTGTACACACCCTGACTGACAATAATGGTCTCAATTTCCCAATCAAAATACACATTAGATGAATGAATCAAGAAATAAAGCCCAGGTTGGTTAAGGCCTTTAATCTTAACCAGCATTGGGAAGGCAGAAGCAGGAGGATTAGTTGAGACTACAAGACTCTACATAGCGCGCTCCATAGTGGCACCATCTCAAACAAAACAAAAAAATCTTTTTGCTGTTTGCAAGAAACTTTAAAGATAGTTACCACCTTAAAGGTATAGAGAAGCATAACCCAAGCAAATGGGACGTGGGAGAAAGCGGCTGAAATCATTCTAATATCAGACAAAAGAGGCTTCAAACTAAAACTAGTCAGGAGATAAAGGAGAACATTTCATTCTAATCAATGAACAATCAACGGGAGAAGACATTACAATACCAAACATGAATGCACTGAACTGACACACCCAATTTCATCAACTGATTCCTACTAGAATTAAAGACACTGATTAGCTACAACTCAGTGTAGAGGTGATTTCAATATCCCATTTTCTTCCATAAACAGGTCATCTGGACAAAAATTAAATGTAAGAATTAAATGGCAACATACTGATCAAAAGGACCTTACAGGTCTACAGAATATTTTCCCCAAACTCCAAAGAATACACATTCTGGAGCCCATGGGGAGCTTCTCTAAATCCTAGGACACAAAACAAATCTTAAATTCAGAAGAACTCCCAAAGGACCAAAGACATCAAATGCAGTACCTGAAATTCTTAAAGTGCCAGAAGACAAAGCACCGCCTATGCCTAGGAGATAGGGTGCAGGAAAAGGCCTGCTGAGCAGGACTCCATTTACACAGAAATCAAGGCCAACCAATGACAGACAACAGGACCTCATTAAACTGAAAGCCAAAGACCAATCTGAGAACTGATACCCAAGATAGTCAAAAGAACTTGAAAAATAGTCAAGCAAACATCATAAAAATAATAAAGGATGGGATGGGGGCTACAGATCTGAAGAGTTCTCAAAAGAAATAAAAGTGGTTAAGATTTTTACTTTAATCTTTTCAAAAAGTGTTCAACACTACCAGCAATTAGTGGAAAGCAAATTAAAACTATATTGAGATTTTAGCTTATCCCAGTCAGAATGACCAAATCAAGAAAACTGACAAGAAAGCTGGTGAAGATATATGGTTGGTGAATTTGCAAACTAGTTCAATCACTATGGACATTAGTATGCAGAAAAAAAGCTAAAAGTACGCCTATCAAATGATCCAGCCATACCACTCCAGAGCATATGTCTAAACGACTCACATCTTATTCCACATACACTTGCTTGGCCATGATCCTTGCTGTTCTATTTACAGTAGCCAGAAAGTGGAAGATAACCTTCATGTCCTTCATCAGATGAATGAACAAATAAAAAAGCAATATATAAACACAATGGAGTATTTACTCAGCTGTAAAGAAAACTAAGATTTGCAAGTAAATGAACAGAACTAGAAAATATACTGAGTAAAGTTACCCAAATCCAAAAGACAAATAAATGCCATACCTTCTTTCTCATCTGTGTATCCTAGCTCCAAATCTTTACAGTTGTAGATATAACCTGGAGTAACTGCAGAAACCAATAAAGTAGAAAAAGACGAAGGGAGGCGGGTATAACATGGGTGCCCTATGAAAGGGAAAACAGAAAAAATGGGGTGGGCTACCTGGAGAGGAGAAGCAGAGGGATCACTAAAAAAGTGTGTGTGTGTTTAGATGAACTTACACCAGTTGGAGAGGTATTGCTGCCCCAAAGAGTCAGAGACTAACTAGAGAGTCCAGCAAACTCCCAGAGCAATGTAGGCTACTGCCATTCTCGACGGCCTGAAGCTGAGACCCTCCTCCTGAAGACACTGCACACCATCACCACAGTACTTGGATGAAGGAGATCAAGCTAAACTGACTGGGAAGCCTCCTTCCTCAATTCTAGGCTCATAATATTTAACGACTCTATGCAAGCTGCCAGAGAAAAGAAACAGTATTTTTATTTAGCTGTAAAGACTATGAACCACAATGACCATCAGGGCAAAATATCCTCCATGTGCACAATATTGCCACTTGTAATCTTGGCTAGAATCAACAGCTGCCTAATTAATTAGACTTAAGAACTGCTCAACAGGAATAAATTCATGTTGAGTACTGTAAGCCTAGCCAAATACTGTGGTTGGTAAAGTCATGTACCCTCAAAGGGAATCTACTGCCCACTTTCCTAAATCTGTGCAATTTCTAACTGCATTTTAAATTCTTATCCTCTCTAACCACACATAAGGGGCTAATTCACAACTGATCACAATGCAGAGAACAGCCCCACAAGGCTCAAGGAACACAAGAAGATTTTAGCAGCCAGAGACCATGCTTTCTGCTGTGAGACTTATCTATATATGACAGGGAAACTACACCCAGACATCTCAACAACATGGCTGCCTAAACAAGACCAGCAAAATGACAGTATCAGTTGATGAGCCAATACAATGGGAGAAAGAGCAGAAGCTCCCTCTTAGAGGGAGAGATACAGGTAACTAAAGGCTGCTGCTAGAGGGAGAATCAGTTTTTCCTTGGGACAAGTCCCCTGATGGATTGATTATCCAGGTCCAAGAGGTCAGCCCTAAACACATGTGCATATTAGCAACACTAAAACGACAAGTCGTATTTACATACACATACACACACACACACACACACACACACGTATGCTCATGTGCACACATAAATATGTATCTAACAATAATTCAATAAAAAGAGGTCATGAATACGAGGGGAGAAGGAAAGGTGGAAATGATGTAAGAAATTTAAATTAAAACTTTAGTGATGAAAAGTCAAAATAAAACTTTATTAATAATAAAAAAGATTTAAAGTACAACTCTGCTGTCCTTTCCTTTAGATGACTGTGTTTTCTTCCATGGTCCTTAACAGTTCTTTATAGTTAATTATGCTTTTCTTTTTAATAATTTTTTTTCTTATTTCATATCCCAACTGGCATTTCCCCTTCCTCCTTTCCTTCCATTCTCTCCAATTTTAATTGTATGTTATTAAGTATTTTAAGGTATTTAGTAAATTTTATTTCTATGACCAATAGAAAGTGAAAAAATTGTTTTAAAGAAATTCATTGTAATTTATTTCATAACAAAATGACTGCTCTACTGCTCTGCTTAAATAGATATTCAGATATTTGACTCAAAATATTTCCCAAATTCAAGGGAAGTTATTACATAATGTTGTATGGATAAAACTCCTGGATACACTAACTTGCAAAGTATTCCATATATTTTATAGTTGGGCAATTTGAGAAATTCATACAGGCGATTACTTCTCAGCTAACATGTTAAACAACTGAGTTGGAAGAAACTTTCCCTTATAACACAACAGTTATGTTAATTAACACACAATTATGATCATGTCAATCGTAGGAGCCCAGAGACTCCATCCTGTGGCCTGATTCCATCTTGACTCAAGGTCAGAAAATTCCAGCTTGTTTTGTCCCTTAAGTCCAAATAATGGGACAATTGACCAAAAGTCAACTACTGGGATGTTTTTGAGAACTCTTGTTCCTTTAACCTTTGTGTCCTTAAGTGGGGAAGGTCTTTTTGTCTCCCTGCTTTCTGTATAAAAAGGCCCTGAGAAATAAATTTGGGGTCGCTACAGTATCGACTGAAAGCTCTCCTAACCCTACGTTTCTGTCTATTCTTCTGTCTGTTTTTCGCAATTCTCAATCCTCTATTCAGGGCTGTACGACAGGCCAGGGGGATAAGACAGTCACTTACTTATGTTTAATGAATAATCTAGGTGACATTTTAAGCCATAAGCTGTTCTTCAACTAACTTGAATGTTAAATATTTTAAAGTCTAGATAATCTTTAATGTTTGGAACAATTACACATACAAAATAAAAATATTTCAAAGTTGCTAATTAAATTGTACATTTACTAAAGCAAAACAGAAATAATACACAGCATATAGTTGAAGTATAATAATATAATTTTATATATTATTGGATAAAGTATAAAATTATGTGATACGTTTTGTGATCAGTTATGAATGTATTCTAAACAGAATAGGCTGGCATTTCTCACAGAAGAGGAAGTTTTCTGGATGCCATCAAGGATGTATATTATAATGCATTCCTAGTTCAAAGTTAATAAAATGAATATTTAGTTTTTGAGACCATATTTTTAATGTACAATAATCCACACATTGTATTCTTTCATAAACTGTATGTTGTCTTTATCTCAACTGAAAAGTGCTCAGGTTAAGTTCTACAAGTAATGAAATTTCATTTCAAAAGTGAACTGGAAACAAGTCATAAGAATTGCCTAAATTATGCTATATTAATGGCTATGGGTCATTTTGCTTTAGCATTAAGTCATACATTTTCTTGGATAATTTTACAAGCTAAATTATCTATACATCACTTATTTTTAAAGCAGATACATGGATAAACATCATTATTAAGGCAGAAAGAAAAATCAGGTCAAAGAAGTGTTGTTTTGTATTTGAAAGTTTGAATAGCCACTTTCTGAAAACATAGCTTTAATATGGAGAGTTGGATTAAAGTTTTGTACATATTAAAGTATATGTTCTGGAGTAAGCATTGCTATATGGGAGAGGGGGTCAAATTCAAAGACAAGGTTAACTGCCATGTTCTGTTCCCTCCCTTTGGTAAACTGTAATTAGGACTATCATTGCCTTGGCTCCTCAGACCCCCCGGACCCCTCCCTTCTCTACAGCCACCCATTGTGCTGGCTACTATGGGCTCCTGCTGCCCTCAGTGTCTCAGTGCACTGGGGAACATTTTCAGGATGACTCAAGTTCAGCCTGGACTCCTGAGTGCCCTCACCAAGGTGTCATCAGCTACCATTAACCCTCTGAAAGCTTCTGTTTATCATGTCTGGCTAAAGAAAACAGGACTCTCCATGGATGGTCCATTCAGAAGAATGAAATAGCAGAACTAGATCAGTTTATCTCAGTTCAATAAAGAATGTGGCAATTAGCACATTCTTATTTACTTTTAAAAACATTTTTCCTGACTAATATACACACATTACCTGAAAATTATTTGAAAAGTCGGTCTTATATGTTATTTCACTTCACTTCCTTACTGGACTTACAAATTTTAGGAAGAGAGGACTTTTAGAGATATTGAAAACATAAAATAAATAAAATAATAAAAGATGAATTTGCAGATTAAACTTTGATATATGTAAATATAAGTTTTGTTTACAGTATTCTATAATGAAAAAATATCTCTACATTAACATATTATTGAAGAAGCAGAACCAGTGCCATGTTGGGAAACAGGCCTGAGACAAGGGTGAGCGAGGGAGGGCTGAGCTCAAACCCAAGAAAAGAGTGGAACAACAGGGATGAAGGACGTCTATCCTGGAATTGCTAAAACAGGAGACGGTAAAAAGCTTCTACAAAGACCAGATGTCCCTGTAAGATACCTCATACCCTGCCAGAACCTTATAGTTCTCTTAGTCACTCTGGCAAGCTGTTAACAGTCACCTACACTGACTTCTTCAACTACCTCATCTTTCGTTTCCCTGTCCAATCAAGCAGGCCCAGGACACACAATCCACTACTTGAAACTCTATCCTATATAAGCCCCTTGTGAAAAGAACTTGGGACCTTCCTCCCTCACCCCAGCAGAAAGTGTGTTGGAAGAGGTCCCTGCCTTGGCTTGAATATTTGTTCTTACATTGCCAAGTTGGCTCCATAGAGGTCTGGTTGGGGGGTCCTGAGACTTGGGTATAGCAATTTTATATTCTACTGCTTACTATTTTGACATATATCTGTGTGCAGTGGTTGATACATATGATTAAGTTAACCTTAAAAATATAAGAAATGACTGATTTCTTTAAAGTTTTAAAGAAATACAACTTATAAGTGAAACTGGTATTAGAAAGCATGCTAATAAACATTTTACTTACACTGTAAATAGAATAAAGTAAAACAGGGCAATAACCTTTTTTCTCCATCAAAAATACTATCCTCCCCAAAAGAAATTGCTTAGAAGACACTTGACCAAGCAAGAGTTCAGTCATGGGATGAAGAATTTAAGAGAGCTCTTCTGTTCACATGTAAAGAGTGAAGACATACAAAAAGGACCCCATATACAAGACCAAATTAAAGATATTAAAGAATGATCATAAGGTCGAAGCAATATTTGTAATAATGGGAGGGTTGAATTTTGAAAAATCATTTCTTGTAATCCAGTTAAAGTATTTCAAATTGACCTCATTGGAATTATTAAAAGAGGCAAATGTTTCTCTTCGCCATTGAGTAAAGAGATGGAAGACACTGGCACCAGAAAAGAAGTGTGCAGTCTGGATGTTACAAATCACCAGTTACTAAAGTCTCCCCCGGTTTTACAGGTATGCTGAATGACAAGGAAATCTAAATGTCTCTAAGGTGTACACTTCCATAGCTGGTGACTTCTGTGCTTCAATGCTGAATACACATTTAATTGCACATGCAAATCCAGGTAGCCATTGCTGAAGGGAAAGACCCAGTCTGCCTTCAGATCCACACCTCACCTCATCTTACCATCCCATTATATTTAAACCTTCATGGTACATTTTTTCTGGGATAGGAACAATCAGCTAACTTCTGGATCTCAACCCAAATTGAAAATACACATAAATATAAATATAGACATTTGGTTTGTTTTCTTGCGTGTGTGTGTGTGGGGGGGGGTATGTGTGATTGCATGTTTGTGTTTTTACACACACACACACACACACACACACACACACACACACACACACACACACACACAGGGTTCTGTTACATAAACTAGATAGCTTCAACCCCATTAAGATCCCCCTGGTTTGCTTACCTGGTGCTGGGATTATAGACATATACTGTTAGATCCGCCCCTTCCTTATCTACATTAGTAGAAGGAGGTGATACAAATGCTAGGAGGGGACTTATGACCCTGGTGTAGACCTGCAGTCTCAACTAAAGCGGAGATTAAGCAGGAGGTTGGCTTGAGCCAAGAGTTTAATACTTGCTTCAACAACATAATAAAGCTTTTTCTCGAAAATAAACAAATGCCAGCATGGTGGCACATACTTATGACCTCAGTATGTAGATGTAGGAGCCTGAGGCTGAGGAATTACCTTGTCAAGTACAAGACCAGTCTGAGCTACACAGTGAGTTCAAGTATGCCAGACATACAGTAATACCCTATTTCTAGGGGGGGGGGGGGGGGAGCAGGCATGACAACTTAGTTTTAGCACTCAGAAACGGAGATCTGAGTAAGTTCAAAGCCAGCCTGGTCTACAGAGCGAAGTCCATGACAGCCAGAGCTACACAGAGAAATCCTGTCTTCCAAGCAAACAACCAAGCAAAAAACACAAGGAAGAAAGGAGAGAAGGGGGGCAAGGGGAGGGGAAGGAGAGAGGGAGAGGGTGGGGGGGGGGAGGAGAGAGGGGGAGGGAAGGAGGGACAGACATAGCAAACAAGTATTCATAGCACAACCTCCTTGTTATTAAAGCACTAATCAGTAGAACAAATATTATTAATATCAGTAAAGTAGAATGTATTTGCAATATAATATAACAAATTATACCTTATTGGGTTAAGAAGTTATGCTTCTGTATCTTATATATTAACCTATACAGCTTTTAGGAAGGAATTTTCAAAAATCATATTGATTTCAGTTAGAAGCAATTCTAGAGGTCAAGTAATTTAGATTTATTTGTCTTGGGAGTACAATCCTGTAGTCCCAGTAACTTGGGAGACTGAGACAGGATGATCGTGAATTCAAGGCCAACCTGGTAAAGGGCAACATGGGTATTAGGAACTGAACTTAGGTCCTATCTACGAACAGCACATTCTCTTAGCCATTTAGCCCCAGTAGTGGTTTGAAAGAAAATGGCCCAAAAGGGAATAGCACTATTAGAGTGTATGGTCTTATTGGAGTGGGTGTGGCCCTGTTGGAGAAAGTGTGTCACTGTAGAGGTGGGCTTTGAGATCTCATATATGTTCAAGTCATACTTATTGTCTCAGTCAACTTCCTGTTCCCTGCAAGTCAAGATGGAGGACATTGGGCTACTTCTTTGACACCCTATCTGTCTGGATACCCATGTTAAAAGGCTCACAACCAATGTGAACTGGATTCAGTTCCAGAAGGATCCACGTCTCCGGCTCCATGTGTACCTGCAATCATATGCAATCCTTCATGCATACACATCACTTAAAATCTCCATAAAATAATGCTAAATGCACTGCATTTTTGATTCTCAGGTGGTGAGAGGCTTCAATATTCTGCGGTAAGGGACTCCTTTCCCTCTGTCACATCTCTGTATTTTCTACACTGCCTCCTCTCAGAAAGACCAAAAGAAAATCAGGCAAACAGAAATACTACCTTTACCACTAAATACAGCTCTTTCTTACTGAAATAATTGTGTTGCTATACATGGAATGTTATGAGTGCGTTCTTTGTGAGATATTTATGGTTTTGTTTATTTTTTTGCATTACATTTTCACTTACATTTTGCACATTTTTGCTTACTGAAAAGAATGAGTGTTGTTTAAAAAGAAGTCTTGTCATATAGTACATACTGACCTCACCTGTGGGTACCCTTCCTGCCTCAGTCTCTCCAGTACTTGTACTACAGGTGTATGCCACTTGCCCAGCCCTAACGTTTTTATTGTACTGTATCTGTAGGTTTTTTCCCCTCATGAATTTACATGAATATGCTTTTTTCCATTGTACAGTTTCAGCTTCCTTATCAAAAATAAGGTGTTCATAGGTTTATGGATTAATGTCAGGGCGTTCAATTTAATCCCATTAGTCCACAAGCCTGTTTCTGTGCTAATACTAAGTTGTTATTACTATAGCTCTATAAAGCTTTAAGTCGGGAATGGTAATGTCTCCAGAAGTTTCTTTATTGTACAGGATTCTTTTAGCTATCCTGGGTTTTTTGTTTTTCTATATGACATTGAGTATTGTTTTTTTGAGGCCTGTGAAGAACTGTGTTGGGATTTTGATGGGGATTGCACTGACTCTGAAGATTGCTTTTGGTAAAACTGTCATTTTTACTATGTTGATCCTGCCTATCCAGGAGCATAGGAGATCTTTGCATTTTCTGGTATCTTTGTCAATTTCTTCAAAGACTTCAAAGTTCTTGTCATACAGGTCTTTCACTTGTTTAGCTAGTGTTATCCCAATATAACTGCTCAATCACTTCTTACTACTTTCTTATACTAGGAGACTTGTGACCTTTCACTCAACTGTTCACCATCCTCAACATCCTCAACACAACTGTCAAATCAATTTTTTAACCTGTTTATGGCTTTTGCTCCCTAAGAACTAGTGTTTAGCCCTTTGTTAATAGTCTGACTGTTGGTTTTAAACTGGCAAAGATTAAAGGATATATTCTCAGAAGAACTGTATAAACTGACTTTCAGTAGCTTCCATTAGTTACCTGCAGAATTACCAAGAGTATTAAAACCACGGGTGTTTGACAAACCTGAGCAGAGTTTCAGAACTGTTAACTAATTCCAGCTTACTCCTGAGTGCAATTTCTCAAATGTTTTGATCTCATAACTATTCTCCTAACATTAAAAGGGATCCTGGAGTCGTCTTATATGGATTATGATAGTCATTCAGAATGAAAATCAATTAATTTTTAAATTATACATCTATACATTGATTTAAAATAAACTGATTACAACACTGTAAGTAGTCATTTTTAATCAAAGATGCCTTTTAGGAAACCAAGAGTGAAGCTGAGCATTTTCCAATTATCTCCAGTGACTTAAAGAGCATGCTTATTTATTTACTATATTGGTTTCATAATTATGTGATTTTTCAAAAATGTCACTTCACAAGTGAAAACTGAAAAAAATCTTACAACTCCAACTTTTACCCCAGGCTTTTGATAAATATATGTTATAAAAATTTATTTTGCTAGGTGTGGTGGCACATGTTTATAATTCCTGCACTTGAGGGGTTCAGAGTTTGAGAGTAGTCTCAACCATATGGTAAGCCTTATTCTAGAACTTGTACTCCTATCGCTCATTAAAAGCATATACTAATTTCTTTCAATAAATAAGAGAATGGAAATGAAACAGAGAGAACTGGAAGTCAGAGATTATGGATAGTTCCATGGTAGAACCTGTGCTATTATGGACACATTCAGATCCTGCGTTCAAACACCAGCAATGTTCACCCCTGATAATGAGCATGTGCATGTATGCAAGTAACCATAGAGGTCAGACGTGGTACATCCCCTGGAACTGAAATTATAAGCAACTGTGAGCTACTTGGGTGCTAGATTCAAACTCAGGTCCTCTGAAAGAGCATCAAGTACTCAAGCACTGAGCCATCTCACTAGACCCACACACTTAAGAGTGATAAATAAATGATAAATAAAAACACTTCAAAGTTGTCTCAACAAAATATAAGCAAAACATAAATTTCTTATGTGTTGTCTTTTTTCTGAGGGAGAGCATGGGGTGAGGGATCAGGTGCCTGAGATATGAAATATGGTCTCATCTAGACAAAATTAACCTTGCATTCTTGATTCTCCTGCTTCCATATTTTGGAATGCTATGATTACAAACTGAGCCACCAAGGCCAACATTTTTTATTAATTTGTTTTGAGAAAAGTTGAGTAAAAGATGAAACCTATACCCTATAGAATTGACAGGTAGGAAAATAGAAAATTCTAGGACGTACACAATAATCCATACACTAACTAGTTACCTCACTTCTCTGTGAATGTTAATGGCTTTACATACTGTATCTTTTACTCAGAAAGAACAATTTTATTTTATTTTATTTTATTTTAATTTGGATTAGTCTAAGGGTAATCTATCATAGTGGGAAAGGCCTGGTGCCAGGAACTGAAGGCAGCTGGCCACGCAGCATCCACTGCCAGAAGCAGAAGAGTGAGGTGCGGTCCTGGTCAGTGCACTTCCTCCTCTTTATAAAGTTTAAAACCCAAGCTCCGGGAAAGGTGTCTAATCAAGGTAATTAATACCCTCCTAGGCAAGCCCACAGGATAAGGAATTCTAAAGAATTCCTCTCAGTGTCCTAAAGGCTGTCTCCCAGGTGACTCCAGACATCTGCGTAAGCAGGCATCACACTGACAGTGGTGGTCTGAATGAGAATGGCCCTCCTCTCTTAATGCTTAATTTCCAGTTGGTGGAACTGCTTAGGAGAGACTAGGAAGTTTGGTCTTGTTGGAGAAGGTATGTCACAGAGGATGGACTCTGAGCTTTGAAAAGCCCATGCCATTCCCAGTTAGCCTCTTTGCCTCATGCTTATGAATCAGATGCAAACTCTCAGCTACTATTCCAGCACCAGTCTGCCTGCAGGCTGCCATGCTCCATACAATGATAGACATGGGCTCACCCTCTCAAACTGACTCCAAAAAGACAAAGACTTTTGAACTTCAGAATTCATGTTTTTGGAAGGGGGTGTGGGGGTGTGGTAGTCTGCTTGTAATCCCAATGCTAGGAAAGCAGATGCAAAAAGATCTCTGAGACTTGGTGGCCAATAAAAGTAAATCTGGGGCTGGAGAGATAGCTTAGGGTTAAGAGTACTTGCTGTTCTTCCAGCAGTTCAATTTCCAGCACCCATGTGGCAGCTCACAACTGTCTGAACTCCAGTTCCAGGTAATAGGACACCCTCACACAGACATACATGCTGGCAAAACACCAATGTACATAAAATAAAAATAAATCATACAAACGTAAATCTTCAACAACAACAACAAAAAACCTAACCAGCATAACTGATTTATTATTAGTGTACATGTGAGCACATGCCATTGTGTGCATGGGCAACTTGAAGGACTTTGTTCTCTCCTCCTACAGTTGGTCTTGAGGATCAAACTTGGGTTGTCCGTCAAGTGTTTTGACCATCTCAACAACCCCCAAAGTCTGTTTTTTAAAAATAAACTGCACATCATTTAAAAAAAAAATTAAACTGTGCATAATGGTCCATGCCTATAATACTAGCACTTGGGAGATCACTAAAGACAAGCTAGTCTACATACAGAGTTCCATGACAGTAAGAACTACAAAGCTTAAACTCTTTCTTACCAAACAAACCAATAAACAAAATAAATAAATGACCAAAAGTAAAACAAATATGCTTAAAGACTAACTAAATATTCCTTGGAAAAGAGTTAGGTGCAGCGGCTATATTAGTCTAGTGCTGGGGAGAAGCTTGCTGGCTATCCAGTCTGGCTGAATTAATTAGTAAATTCTTGGTGCAGTGAGAAATCCTGTCCCCAAAAGTAAAGTAATGAATGATCGAAGCAGACAGCCCATATCATTCTATGGCCTAAATTCCTCTTCTAACAAGTGCATGCTTCTTGAACCCTTCCAGGACACTGAAGCTCCACTGAGAACCAAGTGCTTAGACACAGGAGCCTGGGAGAGATATTCCATTTTTCCCTTGTTTTGTCATGTTGGGGATTAGTCCAAGGCTACGTAAGTACTCTGAAATTATTATGTTCCTTTAAAAATCTCATATTTCATTTGCTTTTAAATAAAGTCAACTTCCAAACTAATCAAGATTGATATGGCTGCACGTGTATTAAACTTAAATTCTGTAATAATGTAAAAACAGATTAAATTAAAACTAAACTGGCACTCTAAGAACTAACTTTAATAAGAGTATTTTAAAATGTTCGTATCTGTTAAGGTGCCTGTATTACCAGCACTTAGAGATGGAGGGAAGATCATGAGCTTGAGGCCTGTCTTAAAAAAAAAAATAAAATAAATAAATAAACAAAAACAAAAAATAGACAGCAGCAGTGGTGGCACACAGCTTTTAATCCCAACACTTGGGAGACAGAGGCAGGAACTCTTTGAGTTCAAGGACAGGCTGGTTTACAGAGCTGGTTCTAGGACAGCCAAGGCTACATTGAGAAATCTTGTCCTGAAAACTTAAAATATATATCTATATACACATACACACACACATATATATACATACAAATATATAAATTTAAATGTTTAACCATCTCATTTCCAGGTTAACAGTTACAACTAACTAGTGTTACCTCTGTTCTCTTATCCTTCCCTAAAATTCTTATAGAACCACCATAAGTATATTCTTAGAGTGAATACACTCAATGTTTTTAATTGTGAAAATGATAGTTTGGGAGATGGGGTCTAAGAGACCTTATGTTAAGTTAAAACAAAGAGGCTAGCAGCATCAGTATAGTCCTCTGTGAAGTGAGAGACTTCTGCATCTCCCAGATGTGCACCTCTTTCAAGTAGGGGCAAGGAGGACAGGGCTGGGGCAGGGAAGGGTGATGTAAACAGTGAGCCAGTAAAGACATCTACATCTTCATGCTAAAGGGGTTAAACTCTCCCACTTTCACAAATGAATTTAGATTCCAGTTCTCTGGGAAGGACAAACAGGTGTCTTTTCCAACAAAGGGCCATTTATCTACAAGGCCCTGACATTCAGGATCCAGGGAGAAAATAAACACTGTAGGCCTAAATCAGCCTCACCATATCTCAAGGACAAACCCAGCAGCCCCCTTCTGAGTCATATCCAAGCTTGTACAGGTGTGTCCAAAAGTGATAAGACTAAACCTCAGCCAATTAGAAATATATAATGTAACTGCTGCTTGCTTAAACCAATTATATAGTCATCCTGAAACTCCCCTTAGCTAGGTTTAAAAGGAGCCTATAGTATCTCTTGGAGGTCATCACCATTCTGTACAGGTGTTGTTAACCCCTGCATGCTGGAATATTCAAACACATACCATGAGTCTGAGATCTTCAACATTTCCTTGGATCCTAAAATGCCTGATTCTCAATCCCTGGGATCCATACATTAGAAAGTACTGAATCCTGTCCTTTCTCACCTTCACACAAATAAAACGTGCCCACAGAGTAAGGTAAAAAGAGATTTTAAATGTAAAAGACAAAATTGCAAATTACAAAATTCCCTTGCAATGTTGGCCATTTTCACAAGCTTTGAGATGAGATTCAAGAAACTACTAAAGTATCAAAATTCACTTTTGATTTTTTGTTTGTTTGCTTTTTGAGACGAGGTTTCTCCATGTCCTGGAACTCACTTTGTAGATCAGGGTGACCTCACAGAGATCCACCTGCCTGTCTCCCAATTGCTTCAATTAAAGGCCTGTGTGCCACCACTACGCAGCCAAAATTCACTTTCGTACTGCTATTTAGTAAACTACTGAAAACTCTAAATATCTAGGAACACAATTTACAGATTTGGGGAATCAAATGTCATGGCAGCATTGGAATTTTTGCCTCCTTTCCCTGCAGAAATTTCTGGATTAGTTGCCAATATTTCAAAATTATACATAAAAACTTGGATTTGGTTGTGAATGGTGATACACACTTTTACTCCCAGCACTAGAAAGGCAGAGAGAAGCGGCTGGATTTCTGTGAGTTTTATGCCAACCTGATTACATAGTGAGTTTCAGGCGAGCCAGAGCTACATAGTGATTGTCCTAGCAGACACTAGGCAGACTGGAGAACTGCAGTTCAAGCTAGCCTGGCCTATAGGCCAACTTCCAGAGCTACACAGTAGGTACTGTCTCAAAACAAAGATAAAACAAAAAGAATCTTGATTTCTAGTTTGGGGGAGTGGGGGTTGTTTTCAGGGAAACACCACAGGACACACATCAGTTGATTTAGCACTACTGGGCCAATACTTTCACATTAATAAACAGGAAGACGCAAGTAGTGAATGGAGCTGAGGGCTCAGGGAAGGAGCTCTAGAGTTTCCTAGCTATTTGCACTTAACTATTTAACAATTACTGGTATAGGCAGGCAGATATATTATAAAAGTTTTTAATCTGTAGTACCAAACTAACTACATTAAGCCATCACTCAATATCAAACATCTGACCATAAATTATGTTCATCCAACAGCCTTTCAGCTTCAAATCTGGTTGTAGGTATACATATTTTCAAGTATTAAGTAGTCAGAACTTAGAAAACAAGAGATTTACTCAAAAAGATTTAAAGCAAGATTGTTTTAAAATATGATCGCTTCTCTGTGTGTGATAGCCCAGGGATGCATTAACTTTGTTGTAAAAGCAAAAGCCATATATATATATATATATATATATATATGAATAAATACTTTGGAGAAATAAACCAATAAGGGTTGACTTAGCTATCCAAAATGAAATCTTCACCCTCAGTGAAAAGATTTATCCTCATTATTAAGACGCTAAAAAGTTCAAAGGTGTTGAGTGATATGGACTGTTAATTAACAATATTTATACTAGCTAATTTATAACTTCCTAACATTTAGATTCTTCCCCTGATTTAATCTCCTCTATTAAGATTATAAACTATAGAGTTAGACTAGAAACCTTGTCAGCACTACCTCCAGGGCCCAGAGGCCAGAGGCCAGGCAGGTGCTGCACTTGTATGCTTTTTCCAAGGGTCAGTTTGGTCCCTTGCTTCCGATGCACCCAAGCTTTTCAACCCAAGTCCAGGTGGCATCTAGATGGGGGAATTTTGGGGACTTCATCCAAGCAATCCATACCATCCCTAAGACATTCCCCTTCCACATGACACACTGAACTGGAAACCACTTAATCTTTCCAACTAGTTCTCAACATTGAGTACCTGAAGAACTGACCTGTTCACTCTTCTTCCTGACCTAACGCTGGTGTGGACTACATGGTGACTGTTGCTGCTTGACAAAATTGCAGGAGTTTTGACTTTACAGATCACACTTCCCCAGCATCCTTTTACTTTCATTATTAATGATTTTTTACCATTATGCCTTTCCCTTTGGAAATTTTGTGTGTACTTTGGTGAAGGATAAAAATGTGTGCCATGGTAGACTTTTTAAACAAAGTAATTCTTTGGGAGAAATCCCCACCACTGAGGAACCATATAGCATGGTAACTCTGCCTAGTCCCACACAACATCAAGCTGCTAGAAAATGTAGCTAAGTAGCATATGCTTGAGTAATAAGGAATATCTGATAATCATTATTTATAAATTCCCTAGGTCTACTGGGGTTCACAGGAGTATTTGTCTGGTCTCATCTTTGCTCACTTTTAAGCTTTAGCTATTTGGATAAACTGAGTCATACTAGAAACTGAAACATTCTATAATGAAGTGTCTGATTCCCTCAAGAAAGTTCTTTTCCCAAGGCAAAGCATTTAAACAAGTCTGAAGAAAAGTGCAAGCTCAGCCAAGAGAAGAAACAAATGTAAGTATAATTGATACACAAAATAAGATTAAGAACACATAAATATTTTGAAACCATAGTTTCTCCACCAGTAAGGGCAGGTTTAATCCGAACCAAGCATTCCAGGTGATCTCAGAGAGGGAGAAATCACAGGGCAGGTTTATGGACCTGAGCTTAAATACCCTCTAGGCATGGTCTTGAGCAGCTCTGAGGGAGGAGCTACTTCTTGGAGGATTTCTAAGGGGCAGGGTTTGGAAATGGCAGCTCCTAGGAAGGAACAGATGCTTAGCAGGTTTTGTAAGGGAAGAGTTTGGGGAGAAAGGCAATCAGGTGGAACTTCTAACAAAATATATCAACATTCTTGGATATATGGGCACTGGTTCAAGTCTGTGTACTTCCTACTGGCATGGAATGATACAGGAGGGGGAGGGAGTTCATGCTCAGTGGGAGGCGTGGGTGAGGAAGCAATGGTTAGCTGCCATCCTGGAGACTTTAGACATCCATTCCTTGAGGAAGAAGAGGAGGCAAGACGCTAAGGAAAACAAGCTATTAACACCAGTCCTATGAAGAGGGCTAGCCATGACAAAAGTGAAGACTGCCAGGAAGAATGGGCCGGAGATGTGCCCATTTATCCTTGGGTGCCTGCTTGAGTCTTGAGAAGTGGCACCAGAACTGCCATCCCAGGAGCTTGGGGGAAAGGCCCGCCAAATCAGGAGATGATGTGTTCCAGAAGTACTTCCATCTATCCTGTCAAGGTATCAATACGAGTTAAGAGATAACAGAGATTTTTATGAGTAGGGATGTGGGTGAAGTCAACCTGCCAATATTCGCCCAGTTGGTTTCCTGGGAACTAATCCAGTGCTCACTTGAGTTGGCCTTGACACAAGTCTGGCAGGAAGAGTGGACCTGTGTAGAGACTGATCCACCAGGCCAGATTCCTTGACAGAGTAGCAGAACTTGTTCTCAAGAACATGCAGGTGTCTGTATTACAGTTTTATGCTTAGAAGACAACCAGAGAAAAGTCATTGAACAAAAGAGGTTGGGTGAGCAAGTAGGAAGAGGAAGAGAAGCTGAAGACCAAGGGAGAAGGAATAAACCTGAACCCACCTGTAGGCTTCCATACCCTCTCTAATGCTAACCTGTTTTAGAGGGGAAGGAGTTGGCAATTCAGCAGAGTTTTGCCATATATGACTGGAGACAACACAGTAAGGCTGAAAGAGCCTCTGTGCACTCCTAAAAGCTGGGACCAGTAGAATACACACAACTTTAAGAACTTGTGAAAACTGTTGGTAGTCGGTGCTCTCCATCAGTGTATCAAAACTGCATTTATCAGTGTTAAAACTCTCAATCTCTCAAGTTACATCTGGAACCTGTTTATCCTGTACTATGAAGCCTGTGAATGAGGCAAACCTGTCTGTATTTTTAACAGGAAACTTAGCTAATGAACTAATGAGCTACCAAAGTGGTAGTAGACTTGGAGGCTAGAAGGGCTGTAAACTGGTAAGTCTGTCAGTACCCTAGTTATCAAACACCATCAGATCTGAGAAGGATAAATCTGACCTGAGTTAGCAGAAGTGAGACAATTCTCCAGCTATCTAGGCAGCTATGCCAGGTTTTCCAGTGGTCATTGGGGACAGAAGCCCCAAAGGAAGTACCAGTCTTAATCTGCCAAGCCCAGAAGATCTGACTGACATTAGTAGGAATAGATTGGCCTACCTTGTCTTAGCAAAGCGGGGCCATCAATTCCCCAATGTCTTGCTTGTTCATAGTCTGGACAGGGTCTTGGCAGCAGTTAAGGTACAAAGAAGTTTTCTGCTGCTCCATGACTACTGGCTTTGCTTCATTTATAGCATAGCAGCAAGCTCTGGGTGAAAGTTCTGTGACCATCCATCTTCCTCGGAGGAGATACAAGATGCTGCCAGGAGCTGGCCAGTCTCTATGAGAAGCTTTTTTATTAAAATGCTGTATTCTCATATCTCTGAAGTATTTGAGGACTAGGGTATAATTATCTGTTAGGTATATCTAAATTAACCTAAATCTGAACGTATCAAAAAAGTTGATCTTTTATGAGGTAATTAATTGATCATTAATTTATGTCTTAGTATAATATTATAGGACATAAGTTTTTTGTATTAGTTTATCCAATTAGCTACAGCTTACCAATATTAGTAAAACCAAGGTTAGAAAGAATAGCTCAGTCTCTAGTGTTCATCTGTAATTCTAAAACATAGAGCATAATCATAATCTGTGGAAGGCAAAACCATGTATTTTATAAAACCATGTGTTTACAAAATCTGGCTATCAACAAGATACACCCCTGTACATGAATGCATGGAGGCAGCTTTAATACCTTATTGAACCAGTATTGTTTTAAATCCTATCTTTTATAAACCTTGTTTTTTAGGACAGAACAGAAGTTGTCATACAGAAATCTATCCTAATTTAAAATATACCTAAAGATTTAACATCTCCTTGGTGGGGCCACTCCATGTGGTCACCTTTATTTAAGATGGTGATGAAGTCACATGACTTCTTTTTCAATCTTAATCAAAATGGTGACTGCCCACGAATGGCAGAACAGTTTTAATCTGGAGTTACCAGTTTTACAGATTTTTAAATCATACCCAATTGTTTAATTTTTCTCCCCAATAAGGCAGAACAGCATAAAATAACTTTTTCTGTCATCACATCAGATTCAGCAAATCCCAGAGACAAATTATGAGCCCAGACAGCTAGTTATAATAGCAACAGCTGATGGAACACATAAATTCAGGCACTCAAGACCAGTCAGAAACAAGCATGCAGCGGCCATATTTTTACACATGTGAAGAAAAACTACAGGCCCAGATACATCTATAGACAGAAGATAGACGGGGCATTTTTAAACAGAAAGATAGACAAAAGTTCCCATGGGAAACCATGTCAGATGACCAACTTAAAAAAAAAAAAAAGTTTAAGAAACTATAGGAATAAAGTAACTTTGTGGGGGGAAGGGATACCTGACAGGGGTGAGGTGGATGCTCCCAGGATCCCAGGAGGAGGGAGGATCCTGCCTTGAGAACACCTAGCACACCCCCACCCCTCACCCCCCTCCCCAACACCCAGATCAGAGAGGCTAAGCTGTAGCCTTGGTGGAAGGCAGTGGGAAACTGACATGGCTCTGTCACATGCCATCCCTGTCCTGGGGGGTAGGGATGGGAGGATGGGAAAGGATACTCATGGGCTGGAGAATACAGGCGGCTGGAGCTTCTTCTCCTAGGCTGTTGGAGGAGGGGAGTGAACAGAAACAGAATAAGCAGAAGGAGACACTTACTCAGGTTAGGGTGGGAGAGCAGTGAGGAACAGAGGGAAAGGATCTACTGTGGGAAGAATCCCAGCACGGTCAGACCAAACACCAGAGAAACCAAGTCAAGGTGAGCACCCTTCCTCGGGCCTTGTTGGAGCTAATAAAAATAGCAGAAACAGCAGTGGAAACAGGCAGGCACAAGAGCAGGGATTCTCCCTCCCCTCCCCCGCCCCTCCAAGGGTGAAGGCAGGAGTGCAAAGCCAAAAAATACCTGGATGAGAGTGTATGGTGTGAAACAGCCCCAACTTAGATAAAATCTAAAATTAGATTTAGACTTGAAAGTGCCCATTCACAAACCAGAGGCAACAGAAAAAAACGTCTGTAAGTATGGCCGGGAGCAGTGTGTAGGATTATCTCTGCAGAAAAACATCTCCTGCACAGAGAAACCCCCAGAGGCAGGAAGCATCCCTGCTCCTGATAGGGCTGGCGATCCTCTACGAGACTTTTGGTTTGGAAATGGGCAATTTACAGAGCCAAAGTTGGTGTGGTATGGTGGAGGCAGTGTGTGGGGGGGGGGGGCCGCTTCCATAGTCACATGGTTGTAAGAAAGACTAGACTCTACCTGGGCTCAGCACCAGATGATGAGTATGTTAAGTCCCCAGTAATGGGTCTCTCCACCAATGCAATATGCCCAAATTAAATTAATAAAATCAAGCTTAATCTGAACAAAGATTCCAAGTGAACTCGGAGGAAGGAGAAATCAATCACGTAGCAGGACTATGGGTGGACCTGAACTTAAATACCCTCTAGACATGGTCTTGAACAGCTTCAGAGAAGGAGCTACTGCTTGTCAAGCTTTGGGGGGGGGGGGGGGCGCACAACAGAGCTCTCAGCCAAACAAATACAGCCAGCAAAAAAGAAACAAATTGACAACAATCAACACAAATCTTTCAATAATAACTTTAAATATCAATGGTTTCAACTCCCCAATCAAGACAAGACACAGGTTAGCTGATGAACTGAAAAACAAGAAAATTAGTCTACACAGCTGATCTTCGAAGATAGGTACCTACCACCTTTGAAGTTGGGGGCGGGGGGGGGGGGGGGGAGGAAGTATTCCAAGAAGATGGGAGCAGGAAGCAAGTATTGCTATCATAATATTTGACAAAATAGACCTCAAGCCAAAATAAGAAGCGTATGGTAGTCTGAATGAAATGTCCCCCAGAAGTTTTGGGTATTTCAATGCTTAGTTCCCCCCCCCCCCCAGCTGTTTGGTAAGGATTGGGAGGTTTGGCCTTGTTGGAGGTGTGTCACTGAGTGGGCTGTTTCAGAAGAGCCCTGACACCACAGTGCATTTTCCGCCTGCCTGCTCTCATGACCCCTGTCATGATCATGGCCTCTTATTCCTCTGAAACCGCAAAGCCACGAATAAACCCTACCTTCTCCATATTGCCTTGGTCATGATGCTTTATCATAGCAACATAAAGTGACTAAGACAAAGACTGAATAAGGACATTTCATTCTCAAAGAAGGAACAATTAACTAAAAAAAAAAGTTCTACTGGACTTCAGGATACAGATTAATCCCATATTAATTAATCAATAATCCCAATTTCTCCAAAGGATTAGTCACCTGGACAAAAACCAGAAACACAGGAATTGACCTCATTCAATCAAACAGACCTAACAGGTATTCCATTCAAATACCAAAGAATACCTATCTTTTATTCATCAGCCCATTCAAGTTTTTCTAAAATAGGACACATACTAGGACACAAAACAAACCTTAACAAATACAGAAAACTGAAATGATCTGACCACAGTGAAATCTATCTCTCAAAAGTACAGGAACTCATGAAGACTAAGCAACACGCAACTGAACAGCGAATGGATCAAACGCAGAACTAAAAGGGAAATCTGAAAATAAAAACAGGCCAGACCAACATCTGTGGGTCCCAAAGGAAATTACAGTTCTAGGTGTCTACACTAAAACAGAGAAGGAGGAAGCATAAAATGATGCGCCTGAAGAATCTGGAAAAACAAAACAAAACAAAGCAAGACTTGGAAGGTAGAAAGGAAAAAACAGAAGACAGGGCATAAATTAACAAAAATAGAAGAAAAATCATGACTCTAAGAGATCTGGTTCTTCAAAAGAAACTAAACAAGACTGACAGCCTTCAGCTGAAATAACCAAAAATAGGAGGAAGTTAATAGAATTAGAGATGACCAGGGAAACATTATAATAAACAGCAAACGTACTAAATTATGACGAAAGGCTTTAAATTAGAAAAGCTCAAAACATAAATTCATTGACACATCCAAACCACCAAAATTAAACAAAGGGACCAATAACTTAACTGTATCCATAATAAGAATATTAATTCAATAAGGGAAAAACTTTTCTGACTGAATAAACTTCCCAACTCTAGATTGATTCAAACAACAGAGCAACAGAAACAGAAGGAGCACTCCCAAATCATCCTATGAATTCCCTCTATAAAGCTTTATTATCAAAACCAAGTAAAAAGCAGGAAGGGGGGCATGACTACAGGCCAGTATCTATGACGAACATATGCAAAATTTCTCAGCAAAATACTTGAAAACAAAGGCATGCACCAAAGACTATCAGCCATAATAAAGTCGGCTTTTGTTCAAAGATACAGTAATGGTTCTATACAAAGGCAAGTCAACATATATAATAAATCATATAAAATAGACCTAAAAACAAAAATTATATTGACACAGAAAGGGCTCTTGACAAAAATTCAGCATACCTTCATGATAAAAGTCCAAGAGAGACCAGGTGTAGAGAACATGTCTTTAATCCCAGCACCTGGGAGACAGAGGCAGGAGAATCTCTCTGAGTTCAAGACCAGCCTGTTCTACAAAGCAAGTTCCAGGACCGCCAGGACTGCTGCACAGATAAAACTCTGCCTTGAAAAAAACAGACAACAAAACAAAACAAAAAATGGGTTCTAGAGAAAAAAGGACTAGAGCAAGCATACCTCCACACAGTAAAGTCTAGACACAGCAAACTCACACACAGTCAACACCATCCCAAATAACATCAAAAGAGTCTCCTGGTGACGGGTTATGGGGGGGGGGGGGGGGGACAGAAGCTGGAATCATAGGGGAAGAGAACTGAAGGGATGTTTTCATGGGACTGCTTAGGCAAGTCTGTGAGCCTTTTTTTGATTAGTGATTGATGTAGGAGAGTGGTCCTGGGTTATATAAGAAAGCAGGCTGAGGAAGCCTTGGGGAACAAACCAGTAAGCAGTGTTTCTCCATGATCTATATTTCAATTCCTGTCTTAACTTTTTTCAATGACTGACCTGAAAAGTAAATGAACCCACTCCTCCCTCCCCAAGCTGCTGTCTGTCATAGTATTTATCACAGCAATACAAAAGCCTACTAATATATCCATTAAAATTAGGAACAAGACGGAGTGGTCTGCTGTCTCTACCCCTTTTCAATATAGTGCCTGAAGACCAGCTAGAGCAGTAAAAAGAAGAGGAAAATAAAGTGACACAAGTTGAAAACCAAGTCAAATTAAAATTTTTACACCAAAAAATAAATACTCTGAGCAATGTGACGAGAAACAAAATCAATTTGCAAAATTTTTTTATTTGCCAACAATAAACACACTTAGAAATTATAGGAAATATTCTTTACTCCTAATCAGATGTGTATGAGGCTAGGGAGGGGAACGACATTAAAACCCTCTACCAACACCAGTAACAGAGCCCGAGAACAAACCTTCCCAAGAAACCACGAGAACCACAATAATGGTGGCACGGGCAAGCCATACTCACCATCTGTATCTTTGGGACAACCAAAAGCTATCTAATTCGACCTAAAGCCCAGTCAGCTGAGGAAACCGATGGCTGGTACTGTAAACCTAGACAAAAACCTACAGCTGGAAAAGTCACAGGCCTAGAGGAGAACCTACTATCACCTCATTACTAAAATGATATGTGATAGTTTTCAATAAACTCCTACGGACTCATTTTATACACAGATAAGCGAAGCACTCACAAATCAAAGAAATTGCTTTCTGCAGTTGATGGAGATTTAATGCTCAACTGGACTGAATTCAGAATCAAGTAATAGTGAGGTGTCCATCTTCAAGTGGGCATCTATGGCAAACAGTTTACCTCAGGCCAGGGAACACACCCCAGAGACGAGGGCAGAACTATCCTAAGAACCAGACTGAGGAAACTGCTGGACAATGGCTTCTTCTAGACAAGGTGCTGCTCCATGAACTATCAACACTAAGGGACGGATGCCTGCACAAGACCTGCAGTACATTAACATAGGTGAAGGAAAATCTCATAGGGCTCCACTGCTACAGAAGACTGGCTGTAAGGGGAGTACAATCAGGCAGCTCTTGTTTGCTTGTTTAATTTCTCCAATCCTAAGAGATTAGCCCTAAACACATGCAAATAAAGGCAGCACTACAGTGCTTGCTTTGTATAAACCACACAGACATACTACTTTTATAAATATGGAATATAAAAGAGAAGGTGATGAATTAGGAGTTGAGGAGACCTAGGAGGGAAGAGAAGGAACGTGGAAAGAATGCAAATATTGCAGGCATGTATGAAATCCTGAGAGAACAGTGTCTCGTGCTCAAACTGTAGACTAGCTCTATGACTTTCATTTGCCCTGAGTCTAGAAATTGTAGGTGTATACTGAAAAAAATAACACAATAAAGGAAAAGCACAATAACGGTAATTTATAAAGTCACACAGTAACGAGAAGAAATTAGAGTGATAATAAACAACTGGAATCCAGAACTAACAAAATGTAACACAAGTCAAAGGCTTGAAACTAATTTTAATCAGCACATGAACTTTTGCCTGTGACGGAATGGGAGCGGGTGGGGGTGGGGAATTTTAGTGTATGCTTTTAATGAAACAGGTGAGCTAGAGTGTATTCAGACAGCTAGAGAAATCATGCTATGTGGTGGCTCACTATGGCTGACCAGCACTTGGGTGCTGAGGCAGGAGGTGCTAGGTGACACTCCATTTTTAAAAGGGTGGTAAAGAAAAGGACTAGGCCAGCCAAGGTACTGGGCTTGCTTCTGTAAGGATCCCTGTACTCTCAGACCCTTTCTCCCGCCAACTCATGTGCTCTCATCACCCTCACGTTCATGTCCTCTTGTACACTTGTGCGAGCTTAGCTACTATTCCCTGTATGTACATGGGTGTAGGGCTGACCTCCGGCATGGACACCCTATTAGGTGCACACTTTTGGAGACAACTGACTCTCCCACTCCTGAATTCTAGGAAACTTGCCTTAGGAGCAAACTAAGCGATATATTGCCTGTACCTTTTTAACTAGGGCTGGGACCTTGTGAGCTCTCCACCATCCATGCTGGGATGTCAACTAGTGTGGTTTTATACAGGCAACCAATGTACAGTTTTTATATACACCCACCCTGTCATGTCCAGAAGACACTATCTCACATAAGCCCTCCCACTCCTCTGGCTTTTACAATCTTTTTGTCCCTTCTCCCATGATGTCACCTGTGCCTTTGGTGTTAAGGGCTACTTGGAGATGGACACTCTGATGACTTGTTCCCTACATTCTGACAAGCTGTGATTCTCTCTACTAGTCTATCTGCCACAAAAATAAGCTTTTTTGATATGTGAGATCTGCACTTATCTACAGGTGTCAAGATGTGTACTGAGAAGGCAGTTAGGTACTTTATCAACTTAAGTACATGGCAGAGTAGTAGGTTTTACTGGGCTGGTGATCTTTCTAGTTGTGGGTTCTTGGCTGTTTACAATACCAAGCACACTGCTGAGCAGGCCTATGTCCAACCAGACATCTTCTGGTTATCTCAAGACATTATTGCCACTATTGTACCATCTAGGAACGTCTTGCCAGGTCAGTTGTTCTTGTAGTTTCCAGGATTTACAGCTAGGCAGGACTGTTGATTGTGGGAATATTTTCAAATATAATAAAAAACAGTGGAGATATTAGAGGGATCTATCCACAGTCAGCCAAGGAGGATCACAGAGGATCAGACAGTGGTAACTCACACCTTTAATCTAATCCCAGCAGATCTGAGTTTGAGGCCAGTTTAGTTTACAGAGGGAGTTCCAGGCTCCCAGGCAGGCAGTGGTGGTACCACGCCTTAACTGAGCAAAGAGAGTATTTAAGGCAGACATAGAAAGACAGAGGAGGCAGAAGAAGCCAGGAGGAGCGAGGCTGAGGAAGCTGGAAGACAGTTGAGTGAGATCTGACTGTGGTGTTTCCTCTCTGATATCTCTGCCTTTCCCAGAGATCTGGCTCTGAGTTTCGTACAACAGTGGATAACTTTTCTTCCATTGGTACCTCGCATAACACATTCAGATACTATGAGTTACTAAGTAGTCTAGGTGTCTATCAACTGATGAATAGCTAATAAAAATGTGGTATGCATACACAATGGAATCCTACTCAACGGTAAAGGAAAAGTTTAATTTGCAGATAAGTGGATATAACTGGAAAATAATATACTTAGGTAACCCAAACCGACAAAGACAAAAGCCACCTGATCTTATATCTGGATCCTAAAGGTCTCATCTTCAGGTTCCAGTAAATAGCCTGCAGACAATGTAGAGGCAAGAGCAGTAGAAAGGGACCACAGGGAAATGAGGGAAAGAAAGCCCCAATGTAAGTGCTAAAAAGAAAGAAAAGGGGGAGGAGGAGCTTAGGTGGAGAAGATACTGGAAGATCCAGAGGGGGAAGAAAGAACCTCAATGGAGAAAATGCCCTCAGCAGACTGGCCGATGGACAAGCCTGTGGGCAGTGCAACACCTGGACAGCAAACTACGTGAGCCAGGAAGCAGTGCTCCTCCATGGCCGTGCTTTTTCCTAGGTTCCTGACTTCTTTCTGGGATGAACTGATACCTGGAAGTGTGAGCAAAACACAACCTTCCCTCCCTTAGTTGCTTTTGGTTGGTCAGTGTTCTAAGGCAGAAGGGCTAACACTAAAGATGAATTAGTCACTGGGAAGCCTTCTATAAGCTTCCTTTAAAATACATGTTGTTGGGTTTTCCCCATTTTTACTGTCTGAGAACTACTTGAGACATGTCAAGAAGAGGGTAGTGGCACACACTTGCAATCCTAATCCTCAGGAGGCTGAGGTAGGACTGTTGAGTCCAAGGTCAGCTTAGGCTACATGGTTTATGCTTTCACATTAACTATTATGGAAATATAATTATTCCGTATCTCACTCTTTTCGGGGTTGATGACTTTAAGGACCATTCTGCAAAACTGTAAACCTACTAGATAGTGAAGAAAATACATCACAGTAGTTTACTTATTTGAACATCAAGGCTAGGTTCCATGTGTACAAGGCAAAAGACTCAAATGTGTCACATTCTGAAGGAAGGGAGGTGTGTGTGACACTGGCTTTCATGAATAAAGATGTTCTAACTCATTTTGGCTTAGCTGAGAAAGCTACATAAATAAACATTAATTACAAGTTACCATGAATCTTATATTAACTAGCCCTAGCCCCTAGATTCCTAAGATTATTCTACCTCAATCTCCTGAGGAGCTAAACTTATGGATGTGTTCCAGTATGCCCAACTATGAATCACTTTCGTCCTTCCTTCGGATTGCTCAATGAAAGAGAATTCCTGAGAATCGGTTTAGCTCTCTGTAGCCCACTCCTGAACTCCGGGAATCTTGCCTTCTTTTTGGCTATCCAGTATTTCTTTCAGGAAAGGCACATTTAGGGAAGGCTGTATTTCTTTTAAGCTTCTCATAGACTAAATTCTCTGGTACACAGCACAGACTTCCCTATCATCACTTCTATGTCTAGAGTAACGCTGGTCTTTATATGCTGAAAGAACTATTCTTATAAGTATTTTCATTTTCCATTACATATTACATATGATCTGCAACATTCTAATCCTAAATGCACTTCTGCATCAACTCCTCACTTTCAGAATCACAACCAGAAAACTTTTTGGTTCTGTGATGTACAGTAAAGCTTCCATCCACATTTCCCTTCAGAGTCTCCCCAAAACTTTGTGGTCAGTCATTGTTCTAGTGAGGCTTACATTTAAGCACAGGGTTAACCACCAATGAATATACATTGTATTCATCTCCAATCATTTCCATTGGCCTTCTTAGGTTTTACTATGTTAAACCTATCAAGAAGTGTAACAACAGAGCAGTACCATACACTGGTAGGCTGACCTTCATGGCTGCTTTGATAGTTCGTGTGTTTATGTTGGTATAGACTGCTCTCTTCTTCCATATGAGCAAAGCAACTCCATCCATCTGACAGTTAGGCAAACTACCATGCTGTAGTGGGGAGGGAAGAAGCAGTTACTCTTATCTCAAACCACCAGTGTTTCCAAGCACCATGTGGTCAGCTTCTGCATACCCTTCTGTTTACACTTGGTATATCTGCAAGCAGGTCTTATTCTTCATAACCTTAACATCATCATGAGAAATCTTTACTAGTTTTTTTTCTGCTGCTATACTCAAATGCCCTGATAGGACGGGTCAACATCAACCTAATCAAGATAAGCCCTACAGGTATGCTCAGAGATTTATCTCATTGGTGATTCCACATCCTGTTGACAATACTATCACAAGACATGTACCAGTGGCTTCTTGACATCAGCACTAGCAGTGTAGAGGGGGTGTAAAGTATATGGCTATTTTATTGTGAAACCCATGTTTCCAGGGAAGGATGGTTTCTGGGTTAGTGAACTGAGTAGAGAAGACCTACCCTAAACTTGGAGGCAGCACCCTGCTTATTAGAAGCCCCAGGAGCAGGGAGGCAACTTGTTCTTTCTTATTTTCACCCTCCTTCCCTGAAGGTTTCTGCTGATGCATCATTTCTACATTGGGCTCCAAGCTCTTTGTCTTTGGACTCAGACTTAGACTGGTGGCTGCTGGAGGGAGGCATTCGGGCCTTCATTCTCAGCCTGGGAACTACATCATCGGCTTTCCTGTTTTGAGGTTTCCAACTTGTTTGTTTGGTTTGGTTTGGTTTTCAAGACAAGAGTTTCTCTGGATAACAGTCCTGACTGTCCTGCCACGCTGGCCAGAGATCCACTTACCTCTGCCTCCTGAATTCTGGGATTAAAAACCTGCACCACCACACCCAGCTAAAGTTCCTAACTTCTTACATTGAGCTGCTACTGACATTTCTGCTCCTGTAATCTGTGGGTGGGTATCATGGAGCCTTTGCTTAAACTTCAAAAAACAGGCCTCTCATCATTGTTCCAGTTAATTATTAAGTCTTACCTGCTTTGTACATTCAAACATTCAAATAGTCCTGTAACTATCCCCCCTCTTTACCACATTTAAGCATAAAATACAGAGAAGTTCCTATTTCTTTGGGCCTTCATTTACAAAGGGTTTTAATTAACGCCTTAAAAAAAAAAGTGCAGTGTGTTCTTTATCTGGTTTTGCTATACACATCCCAGCAATGGAATGTGTAGTAATGAGAACCAATTCCTCTTCTGCCATACAAGGAAAAAAATACACTTATGCAACAACACAAGTATAGGCAATCTGTGCTGGTGGAGTGCCTGCCTAGCATTCATGAAGAACACATAAAATCAGGAAGAGGAGGAGGGTATGTTCACCAACTGAGAGAAGGACTTAGTAAGGAGGTCACAAAGGTACAAACTTAAAGCATATAAGCCCAGCAAGTGAGAACTTGCCTGCAATTCCAGCACTTCAGAGGAGGCAGAAGAACGGGGAGTTCAAGATCATCCTCAATTATTGAACAAACCGGAGTCTAGCCAAGGCTATATGAGACCTGAGCTCAACATAATAAAAGTTAATTTTTAAAGGAAAAGACAAAGAAAAAAATTCATAGAGGGCTGACGAAGTGGCTCACTGGTTAAAACACTTGCTGTAAAAGCAAAAGGTCCAGAGTTGAAGCTCGGTGTGGCGCTGCACACCTTTATTCCAGCACTCAGGAGGCAGAGGCAGGCAGGGCTCTGATTTCAGGCCAGCTGGGGCTGTTATAAGAGGAAACTGTTGTCTCAATAAACAAAACAAAAGACCAAGGTTCAAGTCCCTAAAACCCATATAAACACTGGATGGTTTAGGTACCTGCCTGTTACTCCAATCTCAGTCTGGGTACTTCTGTAGTTTCTGAAGACTCTCCTGTATTTATTGCTACCTTTATTCTACTGTGGTATAAGAAGATACAAGGAATTACCAGGATGCTTTATATCTGTCAGGGCTTACTTTGTGACCTATGGTGTGAACCCTTTTAGAGAAGATTCCGTTTACTGCTGAGTAGAATACTGAGTAGAATATGTAATACTATAACCTGTTGGGTACAACTAGAGTTAGTTATCTGTTAAATCCACTAATTTATAGCATAATTTAGGCCCAACGCTTCTTTACTAGTTTTAAGCTTGGAAGACCTATCTAAACATGACTAGAGTATTGAAGTTTCTTACTGTGTTCAGGATGTATGCGTGCCTTTGGTGTTTGAAGTGAAAGCCCCAACATTGGTACATAAATGTTTAACTATTATTAAAATGCACTAGTCTTCTTTAGATTTCTTCTGTTAGCTTTGGTTTGAAGCCTCATTTATCAGACATAAGAACAGCTACACCTGTTTGCTCACAGCTTCTGTTTGTGTGGAGATTCTCAGCTTTTGAATAGTTCTTGTGTTTTGTTTGGTAGGTTTACTTTGTTTTTGCCTTCTGTTGTTGTTGATTTTGAGATAAGATACTGTGTAGCCCAGCTTGTCTTGGAATACTTATATACATTAGCCTGATTTTAACTCAAAGAGCCTTTGCCTCCCAAGTGCTAGGACTAAAGATTTGGGCTACCACACCCAGTTAGTTCTTGTTTTTAATGCAGGCGATCTACATCTTGCATTGGCATCTTGAGACCACAAGACCATTATAATTTGAAGTTATTTTCTACAAATTTCCTTTGGAAATATTCCAGTTGGTTATATTGCTGGTGTTTGTTTTCATCTCCATTAGTTGGGGGTTGGAAGGATTTGCTGTTTTGCTGTGTTCAACGTGACTCTCAGTTCTTTGGTTTTGTGTTTCTTTGTGGGATATATTATCTCATGCATTCTTGTAGAAAAGACCTTCGGAGCAGAAAATCACTGGTGCTGAAACTTCTGCTGGCTATTCTAAAGAGGTTTTAAAACCAGGTTCACAGGGTGCCTATGCTGGCTGCTCTTGTTTCAAGCAGAGTATCTTGTAAGATTTTGAACTGGTTCTTTCCTTTTACAATTCATTTTCTTCCCAGTCACACTTACTGCACACCAAAACCATTGGCTGGTCATCTAAGTCTTTAACTTGAAGAATGTATTCTCCTGAAATGTGGACCATGCTGTGAAGGAATAAAATAAATTCTCATCCATTTTATAAGCGCAAAGTCCTCAGTGCTATATTCTTTCATTTCTTTAGTATCCAAGATAAACATTCTCCATCATAGATATACCTATTTCGAATTGTTTTCATATGGAACCTTCTACTGTATGTTTATATTCTTCAACAGAAGCTCCTTGGGTAAACTGTACAGTCAGAAGAGACTTAGCAATGCTTCCTAAGTCAGGAACAACTTGTTCTCACACATGGTACAAACTTGGCAAAACCTAGTACCTCTCGGGCCTGCTACGGGATCGGTCCAGCCAGCAGTGCTTCATGCTTCTCCTGGGAAAGCCTGCTCCTGGGGTGATGGGGGAACTGCTACCATTCTGGCTGGTTTGCACAATGAGACACTCTGAAATATGAACCAGTAAGAGCTTAATAGGCAGCCACTTCAGCCCCAGAAATCACACATTTAAGTTAGGATTTTTCCAAAAAGGAAAATAAATTCATTTTAACAAAACCAAAATTGTGATCTTAAAATATTAACAATTATATTTTTCTAAAAAACAAAAGAACATAAAATAACCTTTGGGCTGTTAGATTTCAGCTTACGTTTATAATTAAAAGGATTTTAGACCGTATGAGTGGTAGAATTCAAGCTGCAAAGGAAGGTCAAGAAATAGAGACATTAAGCGTGGTGCTTTTCCCTTCTGAGGTATACTTAATAACAGAAATCAAGACAAAGCAAGGCAAACTGTTCTAGAAGGAAAAGCCATCAGGGTGAGTGGGGTGCTACCCGGAGACAGGTAGCCAGTGATGCAAACCACACACGTGCCTGTCTACAGACTAAAGAACTAAACAATGCAGATGAAGATACTAATTAAGTGTACAGAGTTTTAAAACCTGCAATTCCAGGTACTTGCAAGGATCCCAATTTCAAGCCAGAGCCAGTCTCAAAGGAAAAGAGAAAGAAAATAGGGAAGGGAGGAAAGGGGGCCTAAGGAGGGGAGGGGTGGTGGGGGAGACAGCCACTTCTTTAGAAACCCAAGAAGGAAAGTACAATAAATAAAACACTACCCTTCCTTTATGCATTTCACTGTTATCTAATATTTGCTGTGCTTGTAGATATAATACAGGGTCTTAGACACCAAAACAGTAGGTTTATTTAAGGTGCCTAACTATATAGGATGAGAATTAAACAACACAATTAAGTCTGGCCCCACCCCCTTTCTTCTTTTTAGAGACAGAGTCTTGCTATGTAGCCCTGGCTAGTCTGCAATTTGTTCTGCAGACCAGCCCGGCCTTGAACTCAGAGACCAATTTGTCTCTGCCTCCTGAATCCCAGGATTAAAGATAATGCCAACACTATGTCCACCAAAATTAAGTCTTTAAAAGCTAAAGGCATTAAGAGTCTTGAGCAGCCAGGCATGGTGGCACAAAGACCAGAAGTTGAGAGGCAAAGGCATGCGGATTACAAGTCTGCAATAGGGAAACCCCATCCCAATCACCTAAAGAAGAGAAAAAGACAAAATACTGGACCTCCCCCTATGTACAGCTTTAGAATGATTGATCAATCACATCAATCAATCAACTGGTCAGAAGAGGAAATATCTGGGGAGAAAGGAAATCAATATGAGACACAAGGGAGGGTGATGGGAAGAAATTATGGGAAACAATGATACATGTTAAGATGTCAAACTAAAGCCTATAGTCTGTATGCTAACTAAAACATTAACAACATAAAACAGGAAAAGAAAGTCATATTTCTAAAACAAGATGGCTGACTGTCTCCCAGAAGCAAAACTTTAGAGAAGAAAAGAGATGTTTGGCTTTCTTTTTAACTTAAAAATCACCATCTAGGGAGTTGAAGAGATGGCTCAGTGGTTAAAAGCACTCACTGCTGCTCTTCCAGAGTTCAATTCAGGGACAGAGAGTCCTTAAAAGAATGCAGATGCCCCTATATACAAGTCACAGGAGAGAAGGAAGCGGGGAGGGAGAGGGAGGAGAGGAAGAAAGGAAAAGAAACATTGTTTCAAGCACTAGAATACCAATAAAAAAGATAAAATTTAAAAAGGCCTTAACAAGCAGAAAGACCTAAGATTAGGACAGGAATTAGGATGCTATTATTAGATTGTCCAAGACAGAAACAATCCAATCACAGAACTCAGACCAGGTTAAATACCACAGTAAAGAAACATGATAAAATGAAGAGGCTATTTTACAAAATTTCCAAAATCATAGCGAGGGGGCAGAACACGTTTGAGAGAGCAGAAAGAGGTTCAAGGTGTGGTGGCTCATGCCTATAACCTCAACAACCAGGAGACTGAGGTAGCAGAGCCACGAGTTTGAACTACAAAGCCAGAGTCTATCTCAAACTAATTGATTATTTAAATAAGAATAGAAGGGGCTGGAGAGATGACTCCACAGTTAAGAATGCTTGTTGCTCTCGAAAAGGACCTGTAGGGCTCTGACACTGGGTCCTAACCTAGTGGCTCTGTGTTCTTAACTGCCCAGAAATAAACCTATCTATCCCAGTCATTACAGTGTTCAGACCTGAGTAATAATTTACACAGGTCCCTTGTGGTGACTACAAAAAACTTAATATGAAGCCAGGAATCCCTGAAAGGCCACTGACCTTTTGTTCTGGGAGATCCTAGTGGCCTGCAGGTGAGACAGAATAGGATAAATTGGCTGTGAGGTATTAACAGCAGCTTTTGCTTCTGTAAAACCTACTTATTAGTGTGGGAATAATGAAATGATCTTTGATTACTATATACAAATCTCGGAAAGCAAGAAACACCTAGAGAAGCAATCTTGCCCGGCTGTGGATTCCATGGATAGTTAGAATACACACCGTTCTGATGCACACTTTAAAACCTCTTCTGCAAGGCTGCCATCCTGCTGGCAGCAAGAATAAGTCTAAATTGAATTGAGCCCAAGTCTTTGGTTTCTCCCAGTGGATTCAAACACTACAACAGACCTAGGTTTGGTTCCTAACATCTACATGGTGGCTCACAAACGCCTGTCATTCCAGTTCCGGGATATCAAACTCCCTCTTCTGTCTTCTGTGGGTATCAGGTGCACATGTGGTATGTATTCAAACATAAGAAAAACACTCATGTACATGATAAAACAGATAAGCCTTTTAAGATACTTTTAAGAAAAGGTTTAGTAAGTAGCTCATACTTACAATTCCAGTATCCAGTATGCTGAGAATTGCCGTATACTGAAGGGATCCGATCTACATAGTGAATTCCAGGCCAGCATAAAGCTAGTCTCAAAACATTTTCCCTAAAGCCTGTACTTCTCTTAACCTAAACTGGACAGTGGAAGTCTAGTTCCCATGATCCACTCCAGGTTAATAAAAGAAATGTCTCAGAGTAGCTAAGGATAAGAAACCTTTTTATGTGAGGGTAATTAAGAATAAATCTCTGGTTGGTAAAATAAGGAAACATACACAGGTTCTGATGTTAACCTTCTCTTTACTTGTTAAAATGCTCTCTGACTCTTTCTGTCTCCACCTCCTTTACTTACATCTACATTTGTTTCTTTGCATGCATGGCCGTGCATCTCTGTTCACAGTTACATCATCTACTCTCACATGTCTACCTACACATCTTTGCATGTATGGCCATGCATCTCTGTTCACAGTTACGTCATCTACTCTCACATGTCTACACATCTTTCTTTTACATACATTCTCTTCTCATCTATTTTTATACAGTTTCATCTTCCTTGACTCCAGTTACAAATCTCCACACAGCCATAGCTTTTCCTCTTGTTTACATAGCTCTCTCACCATGTAACATTGTGCATTGTTTCCACACTCTCATACAACTCTTTACACAGTTCCTGTGACTCAACTGCTCTTCCACACAGCTATCTCTCACACACTCATTCATACACTGTGCTTCTTCTACATCATTCACTCCCTCTTTGCTCTCTCTCATCCATCCATAGCTCTCACCTTCTCTCTAGGCTTCTTCATCTCTCACTCAGCACAGCTTCATCCCTCGCTACATTGCTGTTGCTACATACACTCATTCATACATACTCATTCTTCCCTCTCTCTTCCCCTCTACAATGATGCTGCTCCCTGCATCCTTCAAACTGTGAACAATTAAATGTTACATTTTCAGGGCCCAACCCATTCTGATAATGCATGAAATCACACAGTGTGGGAGATTGTGTTGTTTCATTGTAAATAATTATCCCACCCACTGGTTTAATAAAAAGCACTGATTGGCCAAAGGCAGACAGGAAGTGTGGGTGGGGCTACCAGACTAGGAGAACTCTGGGAACTGGAGGAACAGAGCAGAACGCCAGAGAGAAGCCAGAGGAAGCAGAGGACATCTATGCACTGAAAAAAGGTACCGAGCACCATGGCTGAACAGGAAGAGTCATGGGTAAGATGAAGGGTAGAGAGCTAGCAAGTTATATGCCTGGGCCTTAGGCCGATCAGTCTAAAACTAATATAAGCATCTCTGTGTCTCTGTGTCTCTGCGGGTCTGTGGGTCCAAACCTTGAGGCTAGGCTGGAAAGTCCAGAACAGAAAACTCCTACTACAACACAGTTTTCCTCAGACCAGTAAGGTCACAAAGACCGGCCTGTGTAAGTGCTTTGGCTTTGCCTGTAACTCTTTCCAGACAGAGAATGACATTGAAATTCAGAACTTAACAATTAACAATAGCAGGTTGAACCTTGAGTGGTCAGGGTACATACAGAAAGTCAACTATTGCAGCAGGGGTGGGGTGGGGTACTCTCAAAACAGCCTGGCCTTAATTTACAAATAAACAACATCTGGGGATTCATCTTTGTGCATTTTCTGCAGGGGCAGTTTAGTCTGTCTGAATTTGTTCTGAAGTCTAAATCAGTTCTTTGAGGCTGAAAATACTGTTACTTTCCTGTGTCAGAAACCAACTTTCCTGACTATCCACAGCTGTAAATATGGCCAAAGATACAAAACACTATTAATGGGCTGTGGCAAAGACCCCCATGGCAGTTCTTACTAGAGAGGCATAGCACTGGCACCCAAGGAAGTTACAACTGATCACTAACAGTCAGTGACCCCAGAGCTTTGCCAGATGGGGCTCCCCATCAGGGAATTATATAGTCTGGTAGACTGTCTTGTCAAACACTGGTGGTCACTTTCTGTATACTCCATACTTACTATATTACACTAGGCTCTTACTACCTGGTGTTACTGGTCAACTATGATATATATATATAAAATCTGAGTTTGTGCACCAAACAGCAGAGGTGCACTCACAACTCTGATTAAATAAAGAAGCATACATTTCACAATAAACCTTCTTGGCTAAGATTTCTTGGAGATTATTAATTTTTAATGCAAACAGTTAGAGGGGAAGAAAAATAACATTTTCTTCTGAGGTACAACCAGGAAGTACTGGGAGGACCAGGAGCTCAGGGTCCTTGTCAGCTGCATAGCGAGCCCCAGGCTGCACCACTCTGGATAAGTAAATGTCCTCAGAGGCTCCGGGCATAAATTACTGCTGGAGTACTTGCTAGTAAGATCAAGCCTCCAGGTTTGGCTCTCCAGCACTGAAAAATAAATAAACCAAGAACACACCTCTGGTAAAGCTTGCTCCTTTGCTAAAACTGACATAAGCACATCCTAGAAAGTAGGACTTAATGTCTTCAGGATATAAAACCGCACTAACTATGAACATTTAAAATATTTCCCATGAGCATTATTTACGTTTTCAAAATTTAAATGGCCTATTACTCCAATACCTAAAGTAATTATCTCTAATTAAGAAGAAAGCCATCTTATATTCTGACAAATTCATCACTAGGCAATTTTGTCACTGCTCTAACATTAAAGAGTATTATACAAGCCTAGAGGTATAGCTTTATTACATACATATTAGACTATACAGTATATACATATAGTATAGTATATCCATATACATATAGTATATGCATGTAGTCCTTTACGAATGACATAACATACTAGACATTTTCAATAAAAAGCAGAAAGTTAACAATAAAACAAATCTCAGGTCAACCTGGTGGTACAGGTTTGTAACCCCAGTTACTGGGGGGTCGGGAGGAGTGAAGCAGGAGGATTTTTAAAAGTTCAAGGCCCAGCCTGATGACATAGACGGCTCAGTAGGTAAAGGAGCTTACTTCCAAGCCTGACTTTAGTTCAATACTGGAAAGTACAGGGTGAAAAGAGACACCTCTAAAGCTATCCTCAGGCTCAACACTCAGCCTACCCTCCACCCACTCCCGTACCCTGAATAAGTAATTTTTAAAAGAAAGCAAGCAGAGGTCAAGGCCTGCCTAGACTACACACTTGAGTTCAAGGCTTGTCAGGCCAATTTAGCAAGACCTCACAAAAGACAAAAGGAAATGGCTAGTGATATAGCTCAGTGGTGGAATGCTTGCCTAGCAGGCACAAGGCCCTAGTTTCAACTCTCCACATGCAAAAATAAACTATTTTATTTAATAATATGCAGCCTGCTGACATCTCCAAACAGTCATAATGAAGTGGTATTGAGATCTTGCTGTATTAACATATACTATATAGTCTCTAGCATTTTACAATTACTATATCGTCTAAACCTTGGTCCTTGAATATACATGCTTTATTTTTGTCTTAAAAACAATTTATGTGTTTAAATATACATCATGTCAGATGCTCACAGTGGTAAGAGTACACTGCGTCACCTGCAGCATGAGTTACAGGTGATGAATAACCCAATGTGGATGCTGGGAACTGAACCAAGATCCTATGGAAGGGCAGCAACCATTCAATGGTTGAGCCACCTGGCTGGCCTAAAATTCTCACCCCTCTTGCTTCTGTGTCTAGAATGTTGGGATTACATGCAAAAAAACACAATGCCACAATGCCTGGATTAAGTGCTTCCTAAAAATTCAGAATCTCATTAATGCCAGTACTTGGGAGGCAGAGGCAGGCTGATCTCTGAGCACCTGAAGCAAACCTGGTCTACATAGCAAGTTTCAGGCCAGCTAGAGCTACAGAGTTAAGGCTGTTTCAAAAAGAAAGAAAAAAGTTCAGAATTTTAATTACATCAGTTGGGCGAGGGGTCTTATCATGTAGCCCAGGCTGGCCTCAAATTCACAGCAATCCTCCTATGCTGAGGCTCCTCACTACAGGAATTATAGGTGGGAGCCACCACTCAAGCTCCACTTCATTTTCTTTTGAATATATATTTGAGCCCTGCTAGGCCTCAACGGGCTGCAGAGCTCTTATACCCTTAGCTTATCAGAAAGCCTGGGACTCCATGGCAGATTGCTGTAAACAGCTGTTTTAAGTGGCTGCTTGCAATTGTGCTTAACAAGGTTAGTTTGTTAACTCTCGTGTGTCATCTAAACTGGCTGTACTGCTAAACTCTATCTAAACGTGAAAAGTCGTCCTGTTCACTGTTTTCTCAACACCTCAGTGATTATCTGGGAAGAGGATGAACATCCTCAGGCAGGGATCCCACTCACTCCCACTAAAATTCCAACCCACCCTTTAAGACAGATGCTAGGCTTGGGATACAGCCCAGGGTAAAATACTTGCCTAGCACCAACTCCTGGGTTTCCATTCCCAGCAGCCAAACAAGTAAAATGTTTATAAACAAGAGCCAGCCACCATAAGACATTCTTGAAACAGTCACAATCAACAACCAGCCCAGTATACAATGTTGTAAACAAACATTATACCCAAACAAACCACTGTTCAACTACTAAATTGGCTTCATTTTCAATGAGTAATTATCTTAAAAGTGCCTTTAAAAACTCTGTTGAAATGTTTCTATTTAAATTTCTAAAAAGCTAGCGGTGGTGATACAAGCACTAGGGAGGCAGAGGCAGGCTGATCTCAGTGAGTTCAAAGCCAGCCAGAGCAAGTTCCAGGACAGCTACACTGGGTTTCTCCCAGTCTCAAAATAAATAAATAGATAGACAGATAGACAGATAGATAGATAGACAGATAGACAGACAGACAGACAGACAGACAGACAGATAGATAGATAGATAAAAATAAAAAATCCTAACAAATAAATTTCCATTATACTGTATTCAAAGACAAAAATTATTTTTCTCTTCTGAGACTGTAAGCTACTTGGCACCAAAAATCAAGGCCATGGTTCCTAACCCACAGTGGTAAATACTCAGTGAAAATAAATACTGCCAGTGCTAGCTCAGCAGCATAACCATTCAAAGGCCCCACATCTAGACAGCCAAGCTTTACATTAGCAACTGGAGAAATTATTCAGAAACAATATCAGAGACTATCCCTAGGATGTCATAATCTCATCGTGAGCCAATATTAAGAAAGTATATAATTAAATACAGTTGCATAAAAATAATTTTAAGCTAACTTTCAAAACAGGAAAATCAAAGATCTACAGCAGACTCTGTCATACATCCATGTTCTACTGTTCTGACTGTTTCCAATACAATTTTAGCTTTGTTCCCTCACTTGCACAGCAGGAGAAAAGGATGGCGCGGCTTTTCTCACCACCTTTTCTCCTGCTGTGCAAGTGAGGGAGGACAGGGCCTTCTCTGTCCACTAGGGGTCATAAGCCATTTCTATTCTGTGTGTTCACTGGATTCTCCAGCCCAATCCCTACTGAGGTAAAATTCAAAATTTAAACAGATTCACTTTTAGATCACACACCAGTAGCTAACTAGTGTTCCACAAGAAGCCGAGAACATACATAGGGAAGAACATTCGTAAGTAGAACTGGGAAAATCCAACATCCAAAAGGAGAAAAATAAAGCTGAACTCCTTTCTCTCACTATATACAAAACAATTCAAAAGAGATTAAAGACTGGGTAAGGACTTTTTTTTAATATAACCCTAAATGCAGAATTAGGTGACAAGCTTAAAAGCCCCTCAAAAACTTCTGAACAGGAAAAAAAAAAAAAAAGATTAAGATACCTTCTGAATAGGAGAAAAAAGATCATTTTTACAAACTATTCCTTTAACAAGAAAATATATGAGCAACTCAAACAACTCAATGGCAAAGCACAAAGAACTAATTCATAAACGGTTTAAAAACACTCTGACAGGATATTCTCAAAAGAACTGTATTGTGAAAGAAAAATCCTGAGCTTCACTAACTATTAGGAAATACCACTTAAAATCACAACAAGGTGGCTGGGGATGCAGCTGGATAATGATGCATTTGCAGGTCCTGGGTTAACTGAAAAGAAGTCCATCACAGAATCACCTCCCATAGCTGTCAATGGTTATTATCAAAAAGGCAAAATTAAAAGCAAAAATCTTGCAGTGGTGGCACATGTTTTTAATCCCAGCCCTTGAAGAGGCAGAGGCAGGGGGACTTTTGAGTTCAAAGCCACCGTGGTCTACAAAGCAAGTTCTAGGACAGCTAGGGCTGTTGCACAGAGAAACCCTGTCTCAAAGAAAAAAAGTGAAATCCCGTCATTTGCAAAAACATGGACTAAATAAGAAGTTCAGTTAAAGGAACCCATCACAGAAACACAAAACAAATATTCTAGTCATATGTAGAAGCAAAACTGTGGGGCCCGAGATTAGGGAAATAAGGGACACAGGCAATAGTACAAAGTCACAATTAGAAATAGGACGCTCTACTACATTCTAGAATAATAAGAATAACGTAATGTGTTTTTCAAAATAGATAGCTAGAATCAGAGATATGGTTTTATTACAAGGAAATTACTGACGTGAGGTGGTGTAGCTACCAATAACCCTGAATCAGTCATGAGATAATGCATACAAGCACAACAGTCACATACCCTGTCCTACACATATCTACAATTATGAGTGGAGACAGTACGGAAGAAGCAAAGCAAACCCTAGTGGTACAGACCTACAACCCCAGCACTTGGGCGGCTGGGAAACAAGGCAGCCTGGGTACATTTTGAGACTGTTTTGTTTTGTTTTTAAAAACAAAGGGGAAGAAACAAGAAAGGGAAAATGCTAACAGGTAACTAATATTCTGACACAGGTTCCCCAGGCTAGCCTAGAACTCAGCGTTTTCCTGCTCGGATGTCAGAATGTGGGGCCTGGTTTGGTTTAAAATACAAAGCTATAGAAAAGACTGCAGGTAAAGGTGCTTACCACACAAACATGATGATGTGAAATTGATCCTGGATCCCACTGTGAACAAACAGTTCAATTTCGAAAGCAGTCATCTGACCTCCACATATACACTGTGACAGGGCTGCATTGCACGTGCCACACAAACACAGAATAATAATGGTTGTAATATAAATGAACAGGGCTAGAGATGGGCTCAGTGATTAAAGCACCTGTTGCTCATGAGGCCCTGCCCCCACATATGTGTTTAACAACTGTCTGCAACTGTGGGAAGCATGGAGGTCCTTATGATCACAAATAAGTACTAAGGGAATCAGAAATGTTCAACACAGAGTTGTTCCTTCAAAAGAAGAGATAAATAACCTGTTATCTTCCCAGAAGGCTGAGGGTGGATGTGGGTAATAGCCTGGTGATCTTTGTGCTTGTGGCAGAGACCACACCAAGTCCTCTCTGGGACTTTCTGTAAGGCTTACCAATCTATAGATCTATCTTTAAAGAAGATGTACATGAGTTTCGGAGCAGTCACATTTTAAACTTTATAGTGTACATGGGTCTGACCAGGAAACTTCACCAAATTGTGTATGCTTAAATCTGTCTAAGATTAACTACTTGGGGTCAGTCTTGAAGTTTGAAGCAACATGTGGAGTGGACTGGAGAAACCGCTGCTGTGTGACAGTCCCAGCATTTCCACATTGGAGACCACACTTCTCCAGCACCTTTTACTCTCATCTTTAATGATTCTCACCATCATTCCTTTCCCTTTGGGAAACTGTGTGAGATTTGGTAAAAGATAAAAACATGTAGATGGTAGCCTCTCTCAACAAAATCATTCTTTGGAAAAACAATCTCCATCACAGTAGAAGCAAGAGTTCCACATGCCCTCCTAATTACATCAAGAAGAGGAATGTTAAAAGATTTACTGGACACACATGATGCCAAGGATGAAATGCCTGCAGTTAGACCTAAGGCCATTAAGTGCAAGTGTTCAGTTAACAAATGGAGAGAAATCAGAATGGTGGAGTATAATGGAAAAAGATTAAAACATCAACACCTTCCCTTTTGGGAGCGTTATGAGGGGAAGAGACTCACAGAGTAAGAGCAAGAACTGTAATATGCTGTCTGTTCCCCAAAAGAATCCTCTTCCCAAGGTCAGGCATTTGGATAAGAGCCCATTCCCTTAGGGAGTTGAGGAAAGTTCCTACTAGATAAAGTAGTTATTCTTATCTCTAGCAAGAGAACTTGTGGCCCTCCATTCATATAGGACTAGTGCCTATTTTCAAGGTCAATGCTAAAGTCCTCAACCCTTGGTCACTCCAGCTCACATGGCCCTGGTCTCCCGTTTAATCCTAGGTGTAACTATACAATATAAAAGGTGTAATCTTTTCTCAATAAAGTACACTGGCAGTGAACCTGAATTGTCCTTAGATGTCATCTGCCCTGTGCCCCCATGCCCACTCCACATATCCTCTTTGGGAGCTGGGCCCTTCCCCCGCTGAAGGAAGTCTCCAGCAAATGTATTTAGTCATGTTCAATCCAAATACCTTCTTGCCTCCCTCAAATTGTTACTATGCTGGCTATGGTGGTTGCAGAGACCCCAAAAGGTCAAGAAGATTTGACAGGCTCTGATTCATGATGTACAAACATAAAGTGCAGACAAAGCACCCATACACATTAGATAAAAATAAACCTTAAAAAAATATTTTAATAATATATAGATTAAAAATAGGGCAAAATGGCTCAGCCTATAAAGTCCTGAGTTTGATCCCTGGGACCCACAAAGTAGAAAAATTGACTCCTACAAGCCGTTCCCTCCCTTTTACTTGCTGTGACACATAAACACTGATACAAACACACATAAATGTAACACAACAGTTGTTAAATAAACACAAAAGGAAGGAGTTTAAGAAGCTAACTTTGGTCAATGCTCACAGAACAGTATCTGTGAAGCCCATGACTGACAAAAATGTATTCATCCTGGCTTTCCTGCAGCCCAGTTCTACATGAGAAAGATAGAGAAAAGACAGAGCTGTAATTCCAAGATTAGAAAGCAAAACAATTTCTAACTCCTCCTACTGTTAATATTAAATCCCTTGTTAACTGAAGTAGATGTCCAGGCACAACTCTTAAGAACCGTCAAGGTTGATGCCCCAACCCACCCCCATTCACTAAACAGCAAAAATCCTACCGGCCTGCCTACCTCGACCTCTCAAATCAGGGTTAGAACTGTACACCAGCTCCAGAAGTCATAAATCAGCCTTTAGAGCGCATGCCTCGCACCCAAGAGACACTGGGTTTGTTTGACCCTAGGCGTGAAGTGAAGCCCAGAATCATGGAGTGCACCTGTAATCCCAACACTGGAGAGATGGAAACAGGAAAACCAAAGGTTTATGGTCATTAAGTCTGAGGCCAGCCTGTGCTGTCATACTTTGTCCTCAATATGAATTGTAATTTATAATTTTTTAAAACCACCATCGATTATTTCATTACTGTTTGATTTTTGTTGGCAAGATAATAAAAATGATCCAGGTACATTAAGATGTATCACTTAATAAACCCAATATAGAAAATTACTTTCATAATTTAAACTGTTTTCATTTATTAAAAGTAACTTTACGAGCTGGTGCTAGAGGCCCTCAGCTCAATCCCTAGCACCACTTTGCACACACACATGCTTACATAGGCACACACTGCGATACTTTTATATCAATAGCCAAAGAGAAAAAGAACCCTATAGTTTTTATTGCATGAGGCTTCATTTTCTTATTATTAGTCTTTAAAACCATCATTAGTGGACACTGCTAAGGAACTAATATGTCAAAGTAAATAGCATTTAATATTTTTTTCCACAGGTTAAAAAGTGACTCCAAACGTCGTGGTGGCACAAATCTGTAATCCCAGCATTTGGGTAGGACAGCTACTCAAAATTCAACGCCAGCCAGGACTACAACTGTAAGATTCCCTGTCAAAACAAACCTCCCAAAATATGGAGTCCACTTAACAAACAAAACCCCCAAAGGTGGACACCACTTATAAACAAGTCTTATTTGCAAATTACACTAAAACAATTTCTCATGTTTAAAATAAGTTTCGCATATAAGTAAGATATAAAGACCAAGCAAGAAGAAGTGGACATTTTCAGGGCAGATTAAAAAAAAGCAAATTTCACAAATTCTTTAATACTAAGGTTAAGACGATGGCTGCTGCCTCCAACTTTCTGATTGCAGAGATCTGTAAACAAATCATCCCCTCTCTACAAGGTTCTTTTAAAAATAATGAACAGCCATTAAACAATGTATGAACATAAAGTGCATATAGCAATGGAGATTCTTGTCTGTGTGATCAGGTACCCTGAGCCTTTTAAGATTTCTGAATCTGTAAGCTGGCAAATAAGTGTAACTCTGAAATCCTAAAACGCTCCACCAGTGTTCAAACCTCAGTGTTTCCAAAACAAAATCTCAACCATATGTATCCATTAGGTTCACTCGTCACGTGAAAACAGTCTATTTCCTCCTCAATTAAGTAAATGTAATCAGGGTTCTCCCTCGCAAGCAGAAGCTCCATAGAACCTCACACACGTTATCTGGGCAGTCGTGATTAAGTCCAAATGTAAACGCAAACTCTGACTTGTCAAAAGCAAATTGTCACTAACATTCCAAAGCCTAGTTAGAACGTTGCTGAAAAGCAGTGTCCTTGGGCAAGAAAAGAACGGAAAGGTCTGAAACTGACCCGAGCACAAATCCCTTGTGAACTAAGACACTCAACAGGAAAGAACCCAAGAAATGGGGGGTGGGGTGGGGGTGCAGGGGGCCGGAAACCCTACTCTTCCGGAACGTAAAGGAGAAACCGACACTGGAAAAGCCGCCCCCATGGGATAAGCGACTACAGAACGGTGACAGCTCCTTTGCACCACGGAGAAAAGCCAGCAGCAACGGCCGCAGCGCAGACGCCGCCGCCGCCGCCGCCGCCACTCCCAGCTTGCAGGTCCGGCGGGATTGGCTCGAGAACATCAACAAAGACCTTACGGTCTACGGTCGGAGCCTAACCCAACAACAAAGGCCGGGCGACTGCGCGCACCGGCCACGACCGGGGGGGCCACTGGCGCGCCAAGGCCAGCCCGGAGCCCGCGCCGTAGCGCCGGGAGCGTGCACCGAGGAGCCCGAGGCCACCCGGGCCCAACCCGGGCCGCGGAACACAAAGGCGCGGACCGCCCGCGCTCCGGCCGCTGAGGCCCGCGGAGGGGGAGGGGCTCACCTGGCACAGCTGCCGGCAGTACGCGGCGGCGGCCTCTACGGCGGGCTCCCGGCTCTCGCACAGCCGCCGCTCCAGCTCCTGCAGCCGCTCGCCCAGGCGCCGCAGCTCCGCCGCGCAGCCGCCGCCGCTCAGGCGCTCCTGCTCGGCCTCGTCGTCCGCCATCTTCGCAGCCCGCTCCGTCGCGTACGCACCTGGGTCACGTGATAACACAATGCCACGTTCGGCGGGGTCACGTGCCCGGGTGCGCTGGCACGCCTGGGCGCACGTACAAAGGCCCCCGGTGCGGGGTGGGCTGCCGGTGCGGGCTTGCGGCAGAGCTGAGCTCTCTCTCTCTCTTTCTGCAGCCTCCCGCGCTGCCCTGGTGAGTTGCATGGCCTGGGGGACCGCTGGAGGCCAGGGCAGAGTGGAGAGCCGCCGTTCGCTCGCCGTGCTCTCTGCCCCTACCCAAAATCCGCCTCCTGGAAACGTGCTCTCTAGGTGTTGGAGGCCACAAAGAAAACAATTGGGTCAGAACAGAGTGAGGTTCGGTTCTGGAAAAGCTTGCAGCGAGCACAGGGAAAGAAGAGTTTGGAAAGAATTCAAACGGGCCTAATGATTAGTGTTGTAACCAGGCGGTTTTCAAGGCGCGAAAGCTTTTCTAAAATAAATCTGTTTCGCCGCTGTTGAAGCCTGCTGCACGCTCCAAAAGTCAACACCTAATTCGGGCTCCTCAAAGTAGGTCAAGGAAAAAGAACACTCGTAAGGATGTTAAAGTAAAAGAACGAGGGTGTCCATAAACAAATACCAGTATTTTTCCCCTTGGTTCTTCAAATAAACGACCTTCTAAACCATATTTTTTACTTGCAAGCCGAAAGTAATGATACTTGGCGTTAGAATTGTAGAAGAGGGCTGTGTGTTGTGTGCATCGTTGTAATTCCAGCATTTGATAAAGGCGGGAGGTTCAGAAGTTTATCCTTGACTATATAGTATTTTAACACCCAGCTCATAGACGAGACCCTGAAACAAATTTGTAAAAGTGAGGGGGATTGAGAGGTACTTGGAAAATCAAAGACTTAACCACAAATTTCATAATCAAGCTAATAGCAAAACCAGTGTTTGGGAGCTGAGGATGTGGCTCAGTTGGTATAGAGTGTTTGGCTAGCGTCTAAGAACTAGGTTCAGTCCACCGCCCTGCATAAACCAGGCCAAAGGCACACAGCTACATGTTTAATCTAACCACTCCCCAAGGGGAAGCAGAAGTATCAGAAATTCAGCTATGCTACATAGCCAGTAAAAACAAAACAAAAAATCCCAAAAGCTGAATATGAGGCAAGATGTCTTATTAGAACTATTAGAACTGAATCCTTTACAAAACAATAGAGATAACAATACCTAGTCTATTTTCTATTATGTTCTGACTGAGCTATAATTTTTCTAAGTATAGTTATCTAAAATAAAAATTCTTCCTGGCTGTTGGCTAAATCAGAACAGTCGGCAGGAAGCTGAATCCCCAGGTCTTCTGATCCCATCCAACCTGGGCTACATTGTAATACTCTGTCTCAAAACGTAATTTCTATTGTGTACAGTGGCCTTGTCAGGAAAGTTATACAATATAGTCAGATGTGGCACAAGCCTGTAATTCTAGTACTTGGGAGGTGGAGGCAGGAGGACATCTAAATACTATGTTGCCTCGGTGAATGCATGTTTTAAAATCATTACATAAGATGAACAAGCACAACTAAACCTTTTATGAAAAAAGCAACATCAGTGTTACACATTAACAAAAAAGGATTTCTAAGGTTTGCTTAAGCCAAAGACCAGAGGAGCACATGGAAAGACTAAGGATTGGATTTAAAGGTTAAGGAGAGTTGAAAAAACCGACAATGAAGGTAGCTCTTTTGTCTCTGCCTGGATACACTACCACTGGGTCATATGTTCTACCCTTCTTGCTAATAATTTTTAATTTTGCAATTTGCTTTCCCAAGTTATAGATTATTCAGGTATTTGAAGTGAAGTTTCATCAGCTTAGGCTATTTTAGGATTCCAGTGAAAAGTATAACAAGAAATATGTACCTAGCCAATGCACTGGTAAATCCAGGGACTGTTAGACATCAAAGATTATGGGAATTTATTTTTTTTCTTCAATTGTAATAAATCACACACCATATTTCATTTACAGAAAGGAAGTGTGTGTGTGTGTGTGTGTGTGTGTGTGTGTGTGTGTGTGTGTGTGTGTAGGGGAATGTGGAGAAAAATATCCAAAGTGAAATATGCTTGAACAATGGTTTTTAAATGATTACATAGGGCTAGGGGTATAGCTTGATAGTAGAGCACATGTATCAGACTCTGGAAATGGGAGGGGGAGTACCTAAAAATGTCATTCCTACCATCAGGCCATGATGTCTTTACAGCTACAGAAACTGAATTAGGGACTGGAGAGATGGGATCAGAGGTTATGAGCATCACCTGCTTTTCCAAAGGACTGGGGTTGGATTCCCAGTACCAACATAGCTGCTCACAACTGTCTGTGACTTCAGCCCCACCTTATCCGACACCCTCTTCTGACACCCAGCATGCAAGTGGTGCATGGACATTAATGCAGGTAAAATACTAACACATATAAGATAACTTTTTAAAAGTAAACTGGAATAATAAATTGATTCTGAGCACTAGTACTGCCATATAAATGCAGCTGTACCTTTCACTTTTATCTAGTGGCTGTGAATCTTATATCCCCATTTCTACATCCCTTTCTCATTAAATGTATGCAAAATCTATCCAGAAAGGATAAGGTCTGGGGGTAACATCAATAGAACGTAATACTTAGCAGGCAGTATCTGGTGTGAGAAAACTAGAATAAGATAAAAATAATCTCTGTCTTGAAGCAACAGTTTCCATGGGATAATGACTGATAATTGCAGTACCTAGAACATAACAAGTGCTCTCTTATGCAGATACATGTAGAATCCAGGTTCAGTGGCAGAGGGTTCTTGCCACTCAGGAGATCTGGGCAAAGATATTTGGAGTGCAGAGTCACACTTAGTTACATAGCAAGTTCAAAGCCAGCCTGGGTGGGTTACAGGAAAGTCTGTTCAAAAAAACACCATGCATATGGAGTCAACTAAGAACATCAAAGTTGTCTGACTAAAGCACATGGGCTCAACATCCAGCAAATCTCTACACAATTGCAGGCTTTATTTTTTAATTAAATTAGAAATAGCCATCCATGGTGGCTCAGGAATGTAATCCAGACACTTGAAGGCAGGTGGAGCAGTAATTCAAGGTCAGCTTCTGCTTCTTAAGATCCTGTCTCAAAAAGGTACAAACTATCCCCTTAACTACCCGGAGAGTGCAGGAAGTGCGGGAAATCGTGTTACCCACAGAGACGATGAATCAAGAAGCACACTGAGTGAAAATGAGAACATGACTGTTCTTAGGTACGGTTGAAAAGGGAGAGAACAGATAGAGACATCTGAGACAGTCTGAATCAGGCCATGAGGGGAGGTGGGGCAAAGAGAGAGGACCAAGGGCACCCAGAGAACCAAGAACTCTTTAAAGAGTGGAGCCAGGAGATCACGCAGTCAAAATGGCTGAGTTATAATAGAAATCAGGAGCTGGGGGAAGAAAGCAAAGCTCTAGGGCTGGAGAGGCTTAGGGTAAGGGGCAGGGAGGGTGAGCGAGAAGAGCTAGGAGGAGCCAGGACTCTGAACTGGTACTAGAGCCTAGTGGCCTGCAGTAGAAATTCACTGTGCCCTTAAGTTTCCTAAATACCAAACTGTCAGTTCACAGGAACCATCACACACACACACACACACACACACACACACACACACACACACACACACACACACACACACACACACACACACACACACACACACACACACACACACACACACACAAGCCTCGGTGGATAAAGTCCTGCAGTACTTTGACACAGCGATGCTGTCATGGGCATAGTATCACGAGGGCTCCGCCACCAGTTACACTTCCGGCCCCTGGGCGGAGGAGCCGTGCTTCCGGGTCGCGCCAGCTCCCCGGATTCTGCGGTCTGCACCCCAGGACTTTCACACGCTTCAGGGATTCTTAGACTGGAGAGGGGGCCGTCTGGTGCCCGGCTCAGACCGCGGCCACCTGCACCTGGTCCCGGCTGCCCTTGGCATCCCGCAGCGACTGGAGCCGGTGCAGCTTTCCATGCAGCGCTCCTGGTGGGGACCGCACGCGGGGCGCGGCCCAGCAATTCTGCAGCCCGCAGGCTCGTGGCCTTCTGGAGTGGCAGCTCCCGGCTGTGCGCAGGGGACACCGGGAGGCTCACCGTGAAGGATTCGGACTGCTTTCTCCAAAGAGCTGCAATGCACAGACAGGCAGCCTTGGGGATGCAAGGATTGGCGTCTGTCTAGGGTGGATCCAAGAAGTCTGGAGATTATTGCTGAGACCGCCGACCCCTCTGCCAAGAACACATCGCACTTTTCCAGGGAAGACATTTTCTCCGAACAAAAGTGCTGAAAATGTAAGCCAGGCACTGGTCTGCTTACAGAGATAATTCCCAAGGACTGGAAACACAAAGCTCACATATAAAAGAAATAATTTTAGTCCTTAGGTTCTTTTCATCGGGGAGAAATGTATTTATTATCTACCTGGATTTTCTTTTGCCTTATGGAGAAAAGCCAAATAGAAAATAAAGAGTAACAATATTTTAAGAAAAAAGTTTTTTGTAGCCCATACATGCTTCAAAACTCGAACTCACTGGCAGAAAAATTATTTTATTCTTTTTCTCCCGTACATTTCTCAGTCTGATGATCGAACCCTGTGCTTTCTGCATAATTGGCGAACTCTGTCAACTAAGCATTAGCCTAATTGTTCTAACTTCTTAAGCAAAATGAAAGTAATCATAAAATAAAGCAAAACAAAACCTTGGAAACAAGTAATACACAGTATCTTCGAATTGGTGCGTGTACCATTTCTTCAAAGAAGCAAAGAGACATATAGGAAATGGGTTTTTTTTTTCCTTTCTTCCCACCTTCCTCCTCCCGACACCACAACCTTGTGCACACACTCTATTACTAGAGGTGACACTCCCAGCCTTATAGTCCTACATTCTAATCACTGCACATCATTTACCTCATCAGGAACATATGTATCAGGGTTGTAGCTTTTGGGTTTTAAAAAATAGTAATGTTGTGGTGAAATGAACTTAGAAATATACAGGTCTCTCTTCCCATTTTAAGACATCAATTAATGGAATTTGGTTGATTTTCATGAATCTTATAGAAACTTTCTTCAATACAGTAGTAATAATATTTTAATAGACAATGTTTTGAGCATTACAGCTCAAATCACGTATTGGGCAAGGATCATCGCCAACAATCACCTTCTGATATATATTTTTAATTATTTTCCATTATGGATGTTTTTCCTGCATATATATCTGTGTGTGTGTGTGTGTGTGTGTGTGTGTGTGTGTGTATGTGTGCCTTGGAGCTGGAGTTGCAGGTAGCTGTGAGTGCAGTGTGGGTGCTGGGACTCTAACTCTCTCCCAGGAAGAGCAGCCTGTGCTCTCTGATGCTGAGCCGCCTTTTCAGGCCTCATGTGCCCTTAGTTGTTTCACTGACCCTGAAGTTGAGTCTTACTATAGTGCTGGCTGGCCTGAAACTTCCCATGTAGAGCACGCCAGCTTCAAACTCAGTGAATCTCCTCACTCTGCTTCTAGAAGATCACAAGCAGGACAAACCTTTACAAAATGTCCTCTCACTTTATACTTTTCCAATTCTCACCCCGTTGAATTCCTGTTATAACCAGGGCTGCTCTGGTGGGGAAAGAAGTGTGGGTTCAGTCAGAGAAAAAGTTGACTTATTTGTTCTGCCTCCTCTTAGGCTCCTCCTCCTTTAAATAACAACTCTACCAAGCTGGGTAGCTTTGGTGAGCTACCTACTGTGATTTCACTTGAGCCAATCCATTACCTATCACAGTTACTCAGCTATAGCTGAGCCTCATTCACAAACCTGTAAGCCCCCCAATCGCAGAAACTGTGTTTTATGTCCAGTCTACTTTCTATAATATTATTTGGCAATAACAATGTACCTAGTAGTCAATATATAGTCACTGAAATAAATTTAATCCAGTTTGTATTGCCAGTCGTTTGTCATACTTGTCCTCATTACATAGGAAAGTTTCAGACTCTATACAAAGAATATATTCCCTTTAAACTTCAGGATCTTTCTACAGATGTCTGTAAATTGTTTAGGAGACTACATTTTACTCATAAAATGATATAAAATAATAATAAAAAAATATGCTGTGCTATGGCTGTAGCCTAGCAAGAACACAGCCCTAGGTTGGATCCCCTGTCACTGAAACCAAAAAAACAACATTTAAAAGCAGAAGCATTTTTAAAAGGCAAGATAGCTACTCAGTTTGGGGTATGGGAACTTCATTTCTCTTTAAGAGCAGCAAATGCTCTTGACTGCTGAACTGCTGAGCCATCTCTAACACGGAGTCTCACACTGTAGGTCAGGCTGACTGGAACTCACTAAGTAGCCCATTCTAAACAATGATGTCTTTATGAGAAAGAGAGGGAGGGGGAGGGGGAGGGAGGGGAGGAGAGAGAGAGAAATAGGTACTGGCCACAGAGGCCAGAAGTTTTAGGATTCTCTGGAGATGGAGTTTCAGGTGATAGTGAGGTACCTGACATGGGTTTTAGGAACGGAACTCAAGTCCTCTGCAAGAACAGGAAAGCACTTTTAACTAATGGATTCATCTCTCCAGCCCATGACCTCATTTTTAAAGGCACTTGAGTCAAGTAGAGCTGAATCTCTCAGGTCTGGATTTAATTAAGTGTCGGGGATTGATTAAACCATTTGATCCCATTTTCTAATTCCCTTATTTGTATTGCAAGTAGTGATATATTTTTTCTAACCTAAGTTGTTGGGATAGATAGAAATGTGTATATAAAGTACTCAGTACTCAATAGATAGTTATTATCAGGTGACTGTTACTCAAAGCAGTCACTTTTACCATGGTAACCTGTAATCTACATTCCTAGCATTGAGTCATGCTCACACTCACACTTTCCTTTTGGTTATGTATGCTGAAGTGTTCTATACATCGTTCACTTGTCTAAAATGATTTTTTACTTTCTAGTTTGTCTTATAGTTGTTTATTTAATTTCTCTGTCTCAGAATTTATTCTTGTACAATCTACTTACATATTTCTTCAAAGTAGGTTAAGTAAAAATGGAGAAAACCATTAGGTCATGTGGGAGGGCTAGCCAGACCTGGAAAACAGTTGATGAAATATCGAATGTAAGTCTTTTTTGTCAAATACTATAAAGGTTGTGTACAGGATAAGGAGTTAAAATCTTTTTACATGCCTTCCCGCAACCTTATAAGACTTTTATGCAAATATTTCAACCTCCCCACACCCTGTAAAACCTCCCTTTACTCAGAGGTCTGCTCCTGTGTTCCAGGAATTTGATGGCCTAGAGCAGACCTCCCTTTTCCCTTTCTTCATTTTCTGTGCACCGATTCTTTTCAGACTAGCTCATTGAATTAATTCAGCGAGGTCAGACCCCAGCCAATGGAGAAAAGACAACACGTCCACCTCCTTTTTCCTGTGTTTGCTCTTCCCAGAGGAAGGCTTGCCTTGTCCAGGCACCTCAGTTGGAATAGTGGTCTCTCTCTTTGCAACCTCAAACTTATTTTTTCAAGGCAGGGATTAATTTATTCTTCTTTCATGTATTACATCCCAACAGTAGTTTCCCCTGTTTCCACTCTTCCCAGTTCCCCTTCTCCCCAGTATCCACTTCTCTATTTCCCTTCTAAAAAGAACAGGCCTCCCAAGGATATCAACTAAACACAGCATCACAAGTTACAATACAACTAGACACAAAACCTCCTGTGTTGAGGAATATTTAACTATGTAAAGATGTGTTACATTTGTTCCTGCTGCGTTTGTTTAATTATGAAAAGATGTGTTGCTTTTCGCCTTACCTTCTTAAGGCATCTGATTGGCCTAATGAAAAGCCGAATGGCCAATAGCTAGGCAGGGAAAGGATAGGTGGGGCTGGCAGGGTGAGAGAATAAATAGGAGGAGAAACCTAGGATAAAATAAGAATAAGAAAGAGGAGGAGGAAGAAGAGAGAGCAAGGTAGACACTCTGGGCCAGAAGCCGGAGAACTGCCAGCCAACTAGACCTAGAGACAGCAGGAAAGTAAGATATACAGAAAGAAAAGGTAAAAAGCCCTGAGACAAGGCGTAGATAGAAGAGAAATAAAAGAACTAGTTAAAAATTAGTCTAAGCTAGGCCGAGCGCTCATAACTAATAAGAAGTCTCAGGGTCGTGGCTTGGGAGCTGGTTCATGGCCTAAAAGATAAAGCCTGGTGTACTCATATCAAGGATGGATGAGGCAATCCAATAGGAGGAGAAGGATCCCAAGGGCAGGCAAAAGAGTCTGACACTCCCAACTCCCACCCTTAGGAGTCTCACAAGAACACCAAGCTATGCAACCATAACATATATGCAAAGGACCCAGCTCAGACCCATAGATGCTCCGTGATTGTTTCTGATTTTTGAGCCCTGTTTACTTGATTCTGTGGACTTGATGATAGCATTTACCCTGTTTAGCCTAAGAAGTTGGCTAGGTGAGAACTGACTGTGGTCTGTTTCCTATCTGTGATATTCCAGGCTGGTTTTATTAAATATGCAACGTATCACTATATGAGGTCTTATTTATTAATTGTTGATCTTAATACCTATGCTAATGGTGTGCTGTTCAGAAAGTCTTCTCCTGTGCCGATGAGTTCAAGGCTATTCCACACTTTCTCTTCCATCAGGTCCAGTGTATCTGGCTTTATGTTGAGGTCTTTGATCTGCTTGGACTTGAGTTTTGTGCAGGGTGATAGATGCGAATCTGTTTGCCTTATTCTACATGCAGACATCCAGGTAGACCCAGCACCATTTGCTGAGGATATTTTATTTTTCCCATTATGCTTTTTGGCTTTTTTAAAAATCAAAAATTAAGTGTCCATAGGTGCTGTGGGGTTATGCTTTTGTACACTGTAAATACTTGTCATTGTAAATATTGGTTTAATAAAATGCTGATTGGTCAAGTATCTAGACAGGAAGTAGAGGTGAGGCACCCAGACTAGGAGAATTCTGGGAAGCTGAACAACAGAGCAACAGATGACAGTGAGATGCAGAGGAAGCAGGATGAGGATGCTGCACTGAGCAAAAAAACGTTCCAAGTCATGTGACTAAACATAGATATGAGTTGACTTAAAGTATAAGAGTTAGCAAGTAATAAGCCCGAGCCATAGACCAAATAGTTTGTAATTAATATAAGCCTTTGTGTGATTATTTGGGACTAAGAAACTGTGTGTTAGGACTGGGGCTAGGCCCAGCCAGAAATTAATGACTGCACATAGGTGTATGGATTTATGTCTGGGTCTCCAATTTGACCATTGATCATTGTGTCTGCTGTTTTTATGCCAATACCATGCAGGTTCTTTTATTACTATATCTCGTAGTACAGCTTGAAATCAGAGCTGGTGATACATCTGGAAGATCTGTTATTGTTCAGAGTTATTTTAGTTTTCCTTTTTTTCCCCATATGAAGTTGAGTATTGCCCTTTCAAGGTCTTAGAGAATTGTGTTGGGAATTTGATGGAGGTTGCGTTAAATCTGTAGATTGCTTTTGGTAGAACAGTCATTTTTACTGTGTTAATCTCCCATGGGTATGGGGGTAATCTTTCCTTCTTCTGATATATTCTCCAATTTTTTCTTCAGAGACTTGAAGTTTTTGTCATACAGTTACTTTTCACTTTCTTGGTTAGAGTTATCCCAGAATATTTTATATTATTTGTGGCTATTGTGAAGGGTGTTGTCCTGATTTTATTCTTTGCCCATTTGATATTTGTATATAGGACAGTCACTGACTTTTTTCTAGTTAATCCAGCCCCTTTGTTGAAGGTGTTTATCAGCTGTAAGAGTTTCCTGGTAGATTTGGGGGGCTGATTATGTATACTATCGTATCATCTGCAAATAGAGGTACTTTGACTTCTTCTTTCTGATTTGTATCACCCTCATCTCCTTTATTTGTCTTATTGCTAGAGATAGAACTTCAATTCCTATAATGAATAGATATGAAGAGAGTGGATAGCCTTATCTTGTTCCTAATTTTAGTGGAATTGTTTTGTTTCCCTTCATTTAATGTTGGTAATAAGCTTGGGTAAATTGCCTTTATTATGTTTAGATATATCCCTTGTATCCCTAATCTCTTCAAGATTTTTATTATAAAGGAGTATTGGATTTTATTGTCAATTTTTTTTTCAGAATCTAATGAGATGATCATCTGATTTTTATATGTTGAACCATCTCTGCATCTCTGAGATGAAGCCTACTTGATCATTGTGAATGACCTTTTTGATGTGCTCTTGGAAACCAAATCCAAGTATTTTACTGAGTAGTTTGTATTTATGTTCATAAGGGAAATTAGTCTATAATTATCTTTCTTTGTCAAATCTTAGTGTGGCTTGGGTATCAGGGTGACTGTGATCTCATAAAATGTACTTGGCAATGTTCCTTCAGTTTCTATTTTGTAGAATAGTTTGAGGAGTATTGACATTAACTCTTTTTTGAAAGTCTAATAGAATTCTGGACTAAAACCATCTGGTTCTGGGCTTTCTTGGTTGGGAGACTTTTAATAACTGCTTCTATTTCCTTAGGGCTTATAGATCTATACATATTATTTATTTGATATTGATTTAACTTTTGTAAGTGGCATTTATCAAAAGAATTGTCCATTTCTTGTAGATTTTCCAGTTTTGTAGAATTCAAGTTTCTTTCATAGATTTTTTTTTGTTACAAACATAGCCACCTCTGCTCCCCCTCTCTCCCCTCCTTCTAGTCCTCCTCCAGCCTCCCCCCACCCCATCCCCATCCCTTCCTCCCAGACTGCATTGACTCACCCTGGAAGTCCTTACCCTTTCTGAGCACAGGTTTTAAAAGTATGGTCCAATGATTCTTTGCATTTCCCTGGTGTCTGTTGTTATGTCTACCTTTTCATTTCTGATTTTTGTTAAGTTGAATATTCTCTCTCTAACGTGTAGTTATTTTGGATAAGAGTTTGTGTATCGTGTTGGTTTTTCTCAAAGAATCAACTCTTTGTTTCATTGGTTCTTTGTATTGCTCTCTTGGTTACTAGTTTATTGATATCAGCCATTCTTTTGATTATTTCCTGCCATCTACTCCTCTTGGGTATACTTGCTTCCTTTTGTTCTAGAACTTTCAGCTGTGCTGCTAAGTTTCTAGTATGAGATCTCTGGATTTTCCTTGTGTAGGCACCCAGTGGTATGAACTTTCCTCTTAGCACCACTTTCATTGTGTCCCATAAGTTTGGGGATATTATGCATTTGTTGTACGAATAAAGGAAACTCAGAACCACATCTCTGGGAAAGGCTGAGTATTGAAGAGAGGAAACACCACAGTCAGATCTCACACAGCTGTCTCCAGTTTCCTCAGCCTCACTCCTTGTGGCTTCTACTGCCTTCTCTGTCTTTCTATGCCTGCCTTAAATACCTTCTTCGCCCAGTTATTTCACATCCAGGTTAAGATTAAAGGCCTGGCACCACCACTGCCTGCCTGGGAGCCTGGATCTACCTCTGTAAACTAAGATGATCCCAAACTCAGACCTGCTGGGATTAAGGGCATAGGTCAACACTCCCGGATATTCCCTGTGCTGGGATTAAATGTGTGAGTTACCACTTTCTGACCCTCCTAGACTTTACTGTGGGTAGATCCCTCTGATATCTCAGACTGGTTTTATTAAATTTGAGACATATCCCACATGCATTCATTTTCATTGAATGTTAGGAAACTTTCATTTCTTTCTTTATTCTTACCTAATACAGTAGTCGTTCAGGAAAGACCTGTTCAGTTCCCATGCATTTGTAGGCTTTCTGTTGTTGAAATTCAGCTTTAATCTGTGGTGGTCTGACAGAATGCAGGAGATTATTTTAATTTTCTTCTATCTGCTAAGTCTTGCTTTGTGACCCAGTATGTGGTCAATTTTGGAGAAAGTTCTGTGAGGTGCTGAGAAAAAGGGGGTTTTGTGTTTGAGTGGGATGTTCTATAGATTTCTGTTAGGTTCATTGGATTTATAGCTCCAGTCTTTCTCTGTTTAGTTTCTGTTAGATGACCTGGCCATTGGTGAGAGTGGGGTGTTATTGTGTGAGGTTCAATGTGAGATTTAAGCTTTAGTAATATTTCCTTTACAAATGTGTGTGCCCTTATGTTAGGAGGCATAGATAATAAGAACTGAAATGTCCAGTGGAAACTCCCTGGAATCTACAATAGTGAACCTAGTAAAGTCTCCTGGAAATGGGGAAATACAGAGCTGGAACCCATTATTTTCTATAAGCAGGTAAGGCTCCCGGTAGTGAGACTGTAGTAGATGCAGAGAACCATAGTCAAAGCACTGGGCAAAGCCATGGGAACCCCACAGAAGAAGGAAAAGAAAAATTATAGGAATTAGAGGGGTTGAAGACACCACAAGAATATAGTTCACAGAATCAACTAAGCAGGGCTCATAGGGGCTCACAGAGACTGAAGCAACAATCACAGAGCCTGTGTGGGTGTGGACTATGTCTTCCTCATATATCTTGTGTTTGTAAAGCTCGGTGTTCTGGTGGGCCTCCTAAGAGAAAGAGTGGGGAGCTATCTCTGATGCATTTGGCTGTGCTTGGGATCCTCATCATTCTATTGGATTGTCTCATCTCATCTTGATAGGTATGAGAGTTTGTGCCTAGCCTTAGTTTATGTCTTAGTTTATAGCCTGCTCTTTTTTCTTTTCCTTCCTTCCTTCCTTCCTTCCTTCCTTCCTTCCTTCCTTCCTTCCTTCCTTCCTTCCTTTCTTTCTTTTGGAGAGAAATGGAGGAGTAGATCTGGGAAAATAGGGAGATGATGTGGCTCCTAGGAGAAGTGAAGGAGTGAAGGTAGGGGAAGCTTCAGGAGGAATGTAAAATGTAAAGAATAAAAATAAAAAACATCATATTGGTGGATTTTCCTTTGATGAGCATGAAATTTCCTTCTCTTTTGACTAATTTTGGCTTAAAGTCTATAGTGTTAGGTATTAGAATGAATATACCAGCTTGCTTCTTAGGTCCATTTGCTTGGAGAATCTTTTCCAACCCTTTACCGTGAGGTATTATCTGTCTTTGATGTTAAGGTATGTTTCTTGTATACAGCAGAAGGATGTATCATGCTTTCACATCCATTCTGCTAGTCTTCATCATTTTATTGGAGAATCAAGACCATGTATATTGAGAGATTATCAATGACGAATGGTTTCTTGGTTGTTTGTATCTATTGTTTTGTTTGAGTTTGTCTGTGTGACCCTAGCTGTCCTGGAGCCTACTCTGTAGATCAGACTAACCTCAAACTCAGAGATCTACTTGCCTCTGCCTCCCAAATGCTGGGATTAATGGCTGCACCAACACTGCCCAGTGACCAGTGATTGCTAATTTCTGTTATTTTGTTGTTGGTGCTGTACTACAATATTAATCACAGGCAACTGATAATGATAATGTATTTACTAAAGGGTTCAAAGGAGAGCGCCCACTGATACAAGAGGGGTCAGCAGTTGTGCAGTTCTTGGAAAGGCTGGACCGGTCCACTTGGCTTCACTAAGCCAGTCAGGTCCTTTATCCAAGAGGGGGGGAGAGCTCTGTGAAGGTGTGCCCCCATCTTAAACTGTCCCTTCAACCACACTCCAAGTCCAAACTGGTGCCCCAAGGCCATAGTTGATTCCCAAACTTACACTGGTCAAGAGGCCACACCTCTAGGTCAAGTTGATAGTGTCTGTTGTCTACTGCAGTGGTTGTGTGTGTGTGTGTGTGTGTGTGTGTGTGTGTGTGTGTGTGTGTGTGGCAGTATGGGTGGGTGGGATGTCCCTTCTCTTAGCTTTGCTGAAATTTCCAGGGCTTTCTGTAGTAGGATAGCTGAGCTCTGGTAGTGACATGTTGCCCTGGTTGTTACTGATCATGTTCTTATGGTGGTGTTTAGGTGTCTGGGTTTGGGGTGATTATAGGTCTAGGTGACAATTTCTGAGTTTGTCTTTGCTGAGTGGATGTTTGGTCCTTGGTTTCTGTTTCCTCTCAAGGTCTTCTGGTCTGTGTGGCCTGGTGTCCTGGCAACTGGTGTGGCCTCTGGTCCAGCAGGGAGTCTCCCCTTGAGCTCTAGGTGGGGACATCACAATGGGGAGGGGGATAATGTTGGGAGCAGAGCACTGAGATAGTGGAGGAGGTCTGCAGGCAAGCAGCCTATCTGGAGTTCTGGTGGCCAGTGTGGTCTCTGGTCCAACAGCGAGTCTCTGCCAGATTTGAGGCCTGGACTTCTGGCAGCTGGCATGGCCTCTGGTCCAGCAGTGAGTCACCACCTGAGTGCACCTACCCGTTCTTTTGGCTGGCATGGCCTGCACCTGAGCAGGGGATGTCAGCTTGAGTTGAGGACAGACATAGCCGCAGAAGCAGGTGGTGGAAAGGGAAGAGGTAGCAGTGGATTGGGTCTCTGGAACCTAAAGAATGGGAGGGTGAGTTCTGTAGTCAGGCAGGCATCTTGAACTTATTTTTAACGGTATGTAATTTTATTTTTTATTTTACAGGCAGATGCAGATAAGGGGTTGCTTTGAGCCTCAAAAGCATGTTTCGACTTGGAACTTTGGAGACTCTGGGGACTTTTGAAGTTGGGCTAAATTCATTTTGCCTGTGTTATAGCCATGAGATGTTTGGAGGCAGGGAGCAGAATGTGATATTTGAATGGTGAATGCCATTCATATGCTCATGTCTTCAAACACCCTTTTTCCAGTTGCTGATACCATTTGGAGATATTTTGGAACTTTTAGGATGTGGAACCTTTCTGAAGAGAGTTCATCAATGAGGACAAGCTTTGAAGTCGTACAGTCTCTCTCCCCTTCTAGTTCAGCCCTTTAGCTCCCTTCATGAGAATAAAAATGTGCTCCACTATCTTCACGAGCTGCTGTTACTAAGCCCTTCTCATCGTAATGGACTCTCCCTCTGTAGCCACAAGATGGAACACATTCTTCCTTAAGTTGCATTTGGTCACAACGTTGTCACGGAAACAGAAAGTAACTGAGGCACCTAGATGTGTCTGCGGACAGGAATTGTCCACGAAAGGGATGTAGCTGTAGGCATGTAAACTTACTACATTGCTTAGAATTGGGTATATGTGGAATCTGTGTCCTGGGTGGCTTCTTAGGGGAGAGGTGCATGTTTACAGTGTACATAGGGAGGGATTTGTGTTCCCAGGAGTACTCTAGAAGGGGGATATATGTATAGCCCAAGCCCAGAGGATGCAGCTTGCTAAGCCATTTCCTGTGCATGCCCGTCTCAATATGAAGCAAGATAATAGGTAAAATTAAGATGAGGTGACTGTAAAATCAAAAGGCTCACAACTATGAACTATGCTTACAGTAAAACATGTCTTAGCATGAATTGTCAGCTTGAGTATGTGAGAGGTAAGCCAAGATTGTAGAATCTCCTACATCAGCTTGGCCTGTGGACATGTCTGTCAAGGATTGTCTTGACTGATTGTTCTGCTGAGGGTTTGGCCTATTGTGGGTGGTACCATCCCTGGGTAGGTTGTTCTTGGGTGTATTAGAAAGCCAGCTAAGCATGAGACAGAAAGAAGCCACTGAGCAGTTTTCTTCTCATTTCTGCTTCAATTTCTTGTTACAGCTCCTGCCCTGAATTTCCACAGTGATGAACTATGACCTGGAAGTATAAGCCCAGAAAACCTTTTCCTCTCCAACTTCCTTTTGGTTAGAGTGCTTTATCACAGTAACAGAATCAAATTAGAACATTTTTAAAAATATTTTTGTTGTTTGATAGTTTTTTAATTTTAGTTTATTTACTTTAATTAGAATGTAATTACATCACTCTGCCTTCCCTTTCTTCATCCCACCCACTCCCGTGTCCCATTTTCAATTCCTACCTTGTTCCTTCCCTCATTATTTCTCAAATTGTGGGCTCTTAAAATTATTATTGTTGCATATATATGCATAAATATACAACACAACCTGTTGATTTCTCTCTGTCTCTCTGTGTGTGTGTATGACTTCAGGGCTGACCACTTTGTCTTGGATAACCAATTAAATAAGAGCTCATTCCTGGAAGAAGCTACTACCCCCTCTCTCACAACTGGTCACAATGTATGATATGGGGTAACCATTCTCAATAGGCACATCTGTAACACAATTCCTTCACCAAAGGCTCAGGAACATTGTAGAAGAGAGGACAGAAAGATTGTTGAGAGCCAGGGGACCAGGAGTTTGTTTGACAATTGTGTCAGGGTCTTGCTATTCATTCAGGTTGGCCTTAAACTTGCTAGGTAGTCAAGGATAACCTTTAATCACCCTGCCTCCACCTCCCAAATGTGTAGATTATAGGCAACACCCTTGACTTTAATCTTTTAGATCCTTTGTACAGGTATCTTTAAAAATCACCCAAATCATTATACATCTCTTGTTAATATACTTAAATGTGACTCTAGGCTTAGTGGCTTAGGGCTATAATCTCAGCACCCAGGAGCAGAAACAGTAGAGTTGCCTGGATCTTGAGGCTAGTCTGGCTACAAAATACAAAAGAGTCACAATAGCGAAGAGTGTAGCATTTTTTTTTTCTCTTGAGAGGCCCTTGCCAACTCTAGGGCATGCATGATGGCCCTTATATGTGTCTGTCTTCATTTCTCTTAATGTCCGTGTTTAAATCTATAGTAACACCCAAGTATTGTGATAGTGAATGTTGTCAACTTGATATACTCTGGAATCACCTAGAGATGGACCACTTGGCTTGCCAATTGGGGGTTGCCTTGGTTTTATTAATTGAGATTGGAAGACCCACTCACTGTAAATGGGATCCTTTCTTAATAAACTATCTTTGTTTCTTATTAACTTTATTTGAAATTCTTTTCTGTAACATCACCTAGAACCACAGCTTTAGGATCATCATGTTTGAAAATCTGTGTTGTGCCAGACTGACAATTGGAGCTCGATGCCCCAAACTCACAGAACTCACATGCAGTGGAAGAAACAAGCCAACTTAACATAGTTATTCCTTAACCTGCATACATGCACAATAGGTCTTATGAATTACACACACACACATACCCCACAGGCACACGCTAATACAGAAAATGAATTTTAAAAATAAATTCTAAGATTCTGAAGAGTTTCCATTCACCAAGGTAAAATAAAGTATTGTTTAAAGAAAAGAACCATAGCTTCACTTAATGTTTTCATAAGATTTAATATTTTTATTACTTAGTTTTATTTTATGTATATGGGTATGTCTGTGGATACATAGCCATGAGTGCAGGTGCCTGTGGAGGTTGTAGATATTGGCTCCTCATGGAGCTGGAGTTACATGTAAGCACCTTGACCTGACATGAAATCAGAGTCCTCTGGAAGAGCAGTACAAATGCTTTACTGAGCTGTAGTGGGACTCAGGCATTATTTAGAGAAACTTTAGTAGCTCTTAAAAATCAAGACCCCTGTGGGGCATAACCAAAATCAATTGAGACTCGAAAAACACTAAGTTTCCTTCCTGTTTGTTCCTGCATTCTCAGGGAGCAGATCAATTATCCATTATTCCATTCTCCAAAAATAGTCTTAAAGTTCAATTTATATCATAAGTGTTCATATACTTATACTCAAAAAATTTAAATTCTTTATAAAACATTTTCAAACAAGTATTTCTACAATATCTGGCACCCAACGTGATTCCACACTTAGCCATCTATGGTGACATTTTGTATCCTCTAAAAGATAAAGCTTTCCTGAAGATCAGAGGACAGAGCCAGCCACAGAGGTCAAGCAGCAGTAGCACATACCTTTAATCTTAGCACTCCAGAGACAGAGGCAGAGAGATCTCTGTGAGTTCAAGGCCACACTGGGCTTCAAAAGATTAATCCAGTCTAAAAGAGAACAGTGGTGGCACACACCTTTAATCCCAGCATTTAGCATCCAGTGTACTCCTAGTACTTGAGAAGCACACAGGCCTTTAACGGCAGCACTAGGTAGGATGGCTGGGCAGAGAAAGGAATATAAGGCAGGAGGAGACAGTCGGGGCTTCCCTTTTTGGCTGAGGACTCAGGCATTCAGTCTGAGGGTTCCTGGGGATAGGATCTTCCCGTTTGGGCCTGAGGACTCAGTATTGGTGCAAAGTTTCTCTAGTGGCTTGTTCCTCTGTATCTCTGATCTTTCAGCGTTTACCCCCAATACCCGGCTCCAAGTTTTTATTATAATTTTTTCTTTGTTTAGGTTTGAATAATTCTTAGGCTGCTGTGAGGGACTGTATAGACCCTCCCATGTATACTGAGTACTATTTAGTCCTTCTCAAGATCCTCATACTTTGCCGTGTATCTTTATAAAATCCAGATGCCTATTAATTTAAAAGATGGCAATTTTTTTTATTGTTCTATTTCCTATCAGAGTAATGTGATCCTGAAAATGCTTTTCTCCTGCTTCATAAGAATATCAGGCACTTAGCTAATTAAAAGCGCTGCTCTTAGAGTCTTGTTTATTTAAAAAGTGTCAATTTTCAGGATGTTTTGTGTAGGTCTCCACAAAATTACGTAGAAAATGACCAAATGCTCTTTTCCCCTAAGCTGTCCTTGAGGTCACCACTACCTGAAAGCTGCTAAAGACAGAAGTGGAGTGAGGGCTGCAGCATGATTAGATCAAGTTGATGTCACAGCAATTACACCAAGTACCATCCCATCTCAGGTAGAATTTACAGTTGATCCCAGGGCTTCCGCACAGGTGGGGACACGCAATTTGCTGCTATAAAAGACAGCGGGAGACCTTGTTAGCTGAAACTACTGAGCTATCAGGAGGCGAAGCTAAAATCCCTCTTCAGATCTACAGTCAACTGCCTGGAACACATCCCTCAAACGGTCCAGAGGAAGGTAATGTGGTAAAATAATTTGGGGGGTTTTAATTAAGGAATAAAATATTTGAGACCACAGGAAGGGACTTTTCTCTACAAACTTGGGTAAGAAGTTAATTAGGCATTCATTAATTTTCTTTGCGGTGCTCATGACTGAGTTAGGAGGAAGTCTGTAAAAGTGCATGCAGTATGCGATCATAAGCTAAATAAATTGTTATTTAACAGAAGCCAGAACCAAGTGTCTCCTGCTGAGATGATGGAGTGCCTGCCAAAATCTAAAATACTTTCTCAAGAGCCACTGCATGTCATTTAAAGGGCATTTATCTGCGTGTCTTCCCCAGATCAAACAGAGGGCAAATAGACATTATATAAGTTGCTAATATTATTATCAGTTTTAGATGATGTGTAATTAAAATTTCGAGTTGGTTATCAATAAAACAGCTTGCTTGTTCCCTGAAATGGCCATACATCTCGATATGTTTTGAGTAAATGCTTTAGTATTTTTAACTATATCACTAGAACTTGAGCACTGTTTTCATTTCCTTTTCAAAAAATTTGATGAAATAACTTGCTAGCATTTGCCAGGTGTCATTGATGACCTTGCAATAATAAATCACTTTCCAAGTCTGAGCTGGGTAATTGTCATAAGCTTTTGAAATATTTTTTTCAGCTACCTTATAATTGTGTGAGCACTGCACATTCTTGGATCCAGCCAACCTCAAATTTTTAAAAAATGTCAATTCAATTATTCCTTGTGCAATAAAATATAATAGATGTTTACATGGCACTTGTATCCTTTAAATGTTATCAGTAATCTAGAGATAATTTAAAGTACAAAGGAGGAAGTGTATAGGGTCTATGCAAATGCACCATTTTGCAGTTGGTGCTTGAGCATCCACGGAGGTACAGGAGGATGCCCTCGGGACTATGCCTACATAGATGCCTGGACCGATTGCAGCTGAGTGTGTATGTCAGCATTAGTTGAAATAGTGACTGTTTGGGAAACTGAAAACAGAAAAGAGCATTTTTGTTTCTTTTTCTCAGTTTTGAGGAGCAGGATTTGGGCTCCCGTGAAGAGGGTCAGGCCTAATACGCAGTGAGAGTTACTTGGTCGTGTAAAATGGGCACTGCATTTCAATAGGACTTTTTGTTTCCAAAGGACACTAAGTTTGCTTTCTATTCAAAAGTAAGATATTTGACATTATAAGAGGATGGGGTGGGGGCGACACAGGTTAGTTAATATATTTAGACTGGCCTGGAACTTGCTATACAGCCAAAGATAACCTTGAACTCCGGAAAATCTTTTTTCTACCCCCCATGTGCTGGGATCACAGGTACAAGAGGCATCTTTTAAGTTTCTGACGATTTATCTTAACTATTACTTGAGCGTCTGGAGAGATGGCTCAGCAATTAAGAGTATTTTCTGCTCTTGCAAAGGATCCAGGTTTGGTTTCCAGCATCCACACTGGATGATACTTTCTTCTGGATTTCGAGGGCACCTGTACGCATATGGTGCACATACACATGAAATTTAAAAAAAAAAACACTTAAAGGATAGTTTGCGATATAGAGCTGGGTGGTTGTACATATCTATAATAGCAGCACTTTGAGGCAATAGCGGTAGTGTAACTGTATATTTGAGGTCAGGCCAGCCCCAGACTAGGTATTGTCTCAAACGCAAAGACCAAGACAAAGCAAAAAGATAATTATTTGGGGACAGGGAGATGGCTCACCAGATAAGGGTATTTGCCACCAAGCCTGACAACCCGAGTTTGAGTTTGGTGGAGGGGGGGAACTATTTCCTGAGATTTCCCTCTAATCCCCAATGAGGATGATCACAAAACAGTAGTCATTGCCTCCTCCCTCTCGGGAGACAGGGCTTCTTACTGTCGTCCACTGCTACCGATGCCGGGCTCGCTGGCCAGCTTCCCAAGGTCCTGCCTCTGCTTCCCAACTCCAACGGGAGACTGAATGATCCACAGAGCGGGGTTCTTCTGTAAAGGAAAATCTTGCAAACAAAATGCATCTATCTTTATGGTCTAGTACTTCCCATAAACCAATACTGGCTACTAAACTCAGGACTTTGTAGATGTTTAGACAAGCAGGAACCACAATCCTAGCTTTTTGTGTTTCCCTGCTCTGCTGCAGTGCTCTGTAAGCTAGTTCTCTGTCAGGTAGCTTTAGGGCAGCTAAGTTCTGGAGACTGAACCCGGGATCTCCTGCATGTTAGCTAATGCTTTACCACTAAGCTATAACGTTTTTTAGGCCTCCTTAGTACTTCAAATGAGGATGCTGATTCTTGATTCAAAAGACGAGATTCTACCACCCAAAAATGTAACAAGTTACAAGAAAGATTCTTACATTACTATAATACTTCCCCGATAGGCAATTTCTGGTCTTAAAGAAAAAAAGAAAAAAAAAAAAAAGAAAAAAAAAAAAAAAAAAAAAAAAAAAAAAAAAAAAAAAAAAAAGGTCATTATTGTATTTGGAGTGGAAGCTAGCGCCCCCTCCTGGCTATGAGAGTACTCTACCATTATCTGTATTTGCAGCTGTCTCTATTTTCCATTTTGAGATAGGATTTCACCAAGTTATCTGAACTATAGCCTTAAATTTCAGAACCTTCCACTACAGTATCATGAAGAGCTGGAATTAAATATTTGTGTCAGTAAGCCCTCTGTTTTCTGGGTTTTGGGGGGGGGGGTGTTTTAGCCTTTAGGGGGAAATTGACATTATAGTTTTATTTCTTTAGATTGGGGTGGGGGGGAGATAGCTCTAGCTAGCCTGGACCTTACAGAGATCTGTCTACATATGCCTCCTGAGTGTTGAGATTATTTAATATAATTCTTAATAATGTTGATATTTAAAATCTGGATAATAACATGTCTTCTGCCTATGATATATACACATAACACCTACAAACAAAATTCAGGAAAAATCCTATCGCAGAGTCAGAAGTTTCCAGAGAGAATTAGCTGAGGAGGAAAGACCCACACTAGATATAAGTGTCACCAACCCATCTCCAGACTGAGCATAAAAGGGAAATAGTCAAAGCCAGGAGAACACTGGCATCCGCTTCTCTGCTTCCTGGGGGCACCAATGACCAATCCACTCCCACCACTGTGCTTTCCCTGCGACAGTGGACTACATTCCTTTAAACTCAGAACCAGAATGCACTCTTTAATTAATTTCTATCAAAGATTTGGTGGTAGAAAAGGAAAGGATTCGGTGAGAAAAGAAACTAATGTAGACAAAGTGCATCGTTTCTAATGAACGTACTTGAAAATATTTTTACTGCATATTTTAAGTTATTATTCCAGGTTATTTTACTTTGCATCGTGAATAACTCTGTTATCAGCTTGTAAAGCAATTTTGTTAAACTATTTATTATTGTTGCAGTGTATGTGTGTATGATGGGTGGATGTGGGTGCTATGGTGTGCGTGTGGAGGCTGGAGGATAACCTTGTTGCGTGGATTGCTGAAGTGGAGATTAGTCTGGGATTTCCGATCGGTGTTTCTTCAGAATTCCAAAATAGATTAAGATTAAAAAATTTAAGTTTAGATTGATCATAGTTGTGCAAAGTATATAAATTGAAACAGAATGTAATTATTCTTTTCTGATCTAGTTCTTTCAAGTTTTTCTTTCAAGATGTAAAACAGAAAAGCGTAACCTGTCGCAGTGGTACATGCTTGTCATCTCAGCAAGCAGAAAGGTAGAAAGTGTAACCTGTCAGTCACAGTGGTGTGCCTGTCATTCCAGCAAGCAGGAAGGAAGGTAGGATAATTCCTGGAGTTCAAGTCTAGCCTGACTATATGGAAAGTTCCAGACCAGGCTGGGCTACAGAGTAGAACCTCAAAGTGCTCAAAATTGTTAGCAACTCAGGAAATGCAAATTAGAGAAATTCTGAGATTTTATATTTTTTTGTTTGTTTTCAAGACAGAGTTTCTCTGTCTAGCCCTGGCTGTCCTGGAACTCACTCTGTAGCCCAGGCTGACCTCAAACTCAGAGATCTGCCTGCTTTTGCCTCCCAAATGCTGGGATTAAAGGCGTCATCACTCAGCTTGAGGTTTTTGTCTTATCCCAGGCAGAATGGCTAAAATCAAGAAAACAGCTGGTAACAAATGATGGTGAGGATGTGGGGGAAAGGAAAAATCTCATTCACTGTTGGTGGGACTGAAAACTGACAGAGCCACCATGAAAATCAGTGAAATAAAATAAAAAATAAATCTATCATATGATCGAGCTATACTACTTCTTGATATATGCTCAGAGGACTCAGCATCCTACTCCACAGATGTTCTGTTCAGCCATTGCTACTTTATGCATAATAGTTTAGAAGTTGAAACAACCTAAACAACCTTCAGTTGATAGATGGATAATGGAAACATGAAGCAGATACACAACGGAACCCTATTCAGTAGAAAAGAAAAATGAAATAATGAAAATTTCAGGTAAATAGATAGAACCAGAAAATATAATATTAGATGAGACAGCACAGACCCAGAAAGACAAAGACACATTATTTTCTCCCAGTTGTCAATGCTACTTTGGGTCTTCAGATGCTAGTTTATAACCTGGAGTGATTGCAGTAACAGGAAAATAAAAAGGGACCAGGGCGGCACATAGGGGAGAGCCGGAAAACTAGGAAAGTGAGCAGTACAACACAGTTGCTATGAAGGGGAAATGGGGAAGATGGATGAGGGAGACTTACCTGGGGAGGAAGAAGGAGACAGCACAGTGAAAAGGATGAGGGATGAGTAGCACTAAGGATGCTGGGAAAGCTATAGGCGGTGCTATTTTATTGGTACTTAAAATTGCATATAGTCTATGTGCGTCTACGTATCCACCTACATATGCATGTATGTGTGTATGTATGTGTCATCTATCTATCTATCCATCTATCTATCTATCTATCTATCTATCTATCTATCTATCTATCTATCTATCTCTATCTAATTTAATATTTCGCCATTTTGGGTGACAATGCTCTCCCTCAAACCATAGTCTAACAAAAAACCAAGTACCCAGCATGAGAAAACTTGAGTTGTTGGTCAGGGGAGTCCAAGAGACGCTTCCAAAGAGCTTAGGCTATTGCTGTCTCACTTAGTGCCTTGTAGAAAAATAAGGTAAAAGAGAGTCTAGAAAAAGGACTCTTGCTGAAGACACTGCACATTTCAGGAAATGATTTGGAGAAATCAACTTGGGTCTGGCATGAAAGCCTCTTCCCTGAGAACTAGCCCTCACAATTTCTGAACCATAGAGACTCGTGGAGATCCACCTGCCTCTTCCTTCTGAGTACTATGATTAAATATACATAAGCCACATCTTCTGGGCTTTAAATTTTTTTTTTAAGTTTTAAAATGGCTCATTGAAAAAGCAGCAATAAGCTGGGCATGGATTATGAGCCTGTAATCCCAGCCCTTGAGATGCTGAGGCAGAGGGACTGTCTTAAGCTACACAGTGAGTGCTAGGCCACAAAGATCTGTTGTCAAACAAAATTAAAAACAAACAAAAAATTCCAAAAAGGAAAAGTTAGCATATGATGACATGATGGGTTTCTTGGGTTTTATTTACTTTTTGGGGACACAGCATCTTGCTCTGTAGTACAGGCTGGTGTAGAAATGTGATGATCCCCCGGGCCTTAGCCTTCAAAGCGCTGACATTATGGTTACACGCAGCAAGGAAGCAGATGGCAATATCCTAAATGGAAAATGTCACTGAGAAGAGTGGCTTTGTTCAGTGTTTTTAAAATTTCTCCAGTGTCTGACTAGCAGGACCCAGCTGCTTTGATGAGTTCCTTCATCCGTTCTGTTTCAGCACCACACCACAAATCTCTAAGGAGAAATTCAAAGAACATTTTAGTATTATTGCTAATTGCTTTGTCCTCACAGACCTCCTGAACTTTCTAGGGCCTTCCTGTCTCAAGAACCACTGACTTAGAACAATGCTTACGAGCTCTAAGTATATATTTCTATTATATACTTACTATATATTTATTTTATATACCATTATGTAAATGTAACTGTTTTACTTTGCAATTATATATATATATATATATATATATATATATATATATATATATATATATACGTATATGAATAATGGCTGTAACATTGTGTGAGTTATCACATGCCAGCAATCCTAGTGCTACAGAAATGACATACGATCAGGAGTTCAAGGTCATCCTCAATTATAAAGTGAAACTTAGGACACAGTCTGAGTTACTTGAAACTCCAGGTATTTAAAGGAACAAATAAAGCAAGCAAACGGCCTCCCTCCAAAACCCAACTGAACAAGAAAAGCTACCAGGATACCTGCCAGAGTGCCTGTGCCTCTTACTTCCCCACTCCTGGTGTCTCTGTTATCCAGTTTCGTGTATTGTATTCCGTCCAGCATTTGACATTTCTTTAATTATAACTGCTCCAGTGATTGTTGTTTTAATTTATGTATCCATTGCACCTAACTACTCTGTTAATTACACTGGGGAGACTGGAGGAGGAGGGAGAGGAGGAGGAGGAGGGTTATGTCCTAATTGCTTATGCCAGAAATAGAGAGATACAGTGCCCTACCTCTTTCCTAAAGGGATGCAGTGCTTTTATTTATGGGGCTTTAGAGTATGTTGAAAGCAGAGGAGGTAAGACATAATGACTGTTATGAACAATAATTTTAAATGTGCTGGTTGTTGGTGCTGGGGATATAGCTCAATAATAGAGCAGTTACTTAACATGCCCAAAGCCAGCACCGTCAGTGAAAGAGGAATGATACTAAAACCGCTGGGCTTGTGCTATGACTGGTAAGCCAAGGTTAGACCGTTATTCTCTTTATGCTTTTCTCATGTGTGGTTTGCAGGAGAACAATGGATCCCTACAGAAAATACGCAGCTGTCGTTCTGGTCATGCTGTCTGTGTTCCTGCATATTCTTCACTCCCTCCCTGATGGAGACTTTATTATTCAGGGTACGTGACCAAACTCAGGCTTGCAACAAAAAGAAAAACACATATTCTTAGATGCACGTCAATGATCATTAACTGATTTCTATCGCCTTCCACACGTGTTAAATATTCACTCCTTGGTACATATCTAGGCACTTGGAGACTTGCGAACACAAAATTGATTTAGGTTCAGAAAACGTGCAGTGGAAACTTTATATTCCACATTCATTTTAATAGCATCCTAAATGGGTTCATCTGAAGTGCATTTTTTCTTGTCCCACATCTGAGTTTTACAAGGGGAAAAACATCCTTGCTCAGCCCAGTTTTTTTTTTCACATTTCTTCCAGACTTCGGGAGACTTTAACGTCTCTTTCACAGATGAGTTTTGATATCAGTAACAAGTGAGCGAAAAAGTCAGCTTTGTGCATTAAATTTATCTTGCTTTTGACCGCCACATTTCCTATAGGACCTGACATCGTCTCACCAGCTCTGAAGTTGTGAACTATTTTTTGTTATACCTTTTCTCTCGCTAAATGGTAATATTTCATTCTCAAATTCCAAGCACAGATGTCTTTTGTGTTATCAAACTATCTTAGCTCACCAAGCTTTCTTAATTCTGGTAATTTTTTTCGGTCAACATTTGGAAGGTCTATGGGGAAAAACAATAGCTATTTGACTCTGGAAAAAATTTCCTTCCAAACGAACACGGCATTTATATCTGCCAAGCCTTTGTGTTCTCTCTGTTCGTACTGAGATAGTCTGTGCTTGCAACAACCTTCCTATGCACGTATGCAAAAAATGTTTTCTCTGGGAGTGTAGCTATAGTAATTATGAAGAGATATTACATGTGGAGATTAATATGAAGGCAAAAATATTTCCTTCTTAATTGGTGATGCAAAAGTATTTATGTTGTACTCAGGAAAGAGTAGTTTGTCTTTGAATCCTTTCTCGGTAATTTTCTTCTCTTTTTTGCGGGCTAGGTTGCCCAGAATGTAAACTAAAGGAAAATAAATACTTCTCCAAGCTGGGTGCCCCCATCTATCAGTGCATGGGCTGCTGCTTCTCCAGGGCGTACCCTACTCCAGCAAGGTCCAAAAAGACAATGCTGGTACCGAAGAATATCACATCGGAGGCCACATGCTGTGTGGCCAAAGCATTTACTAAGGTAAGAGCGTCCTCAATCTGCCCAGAGGCAGTTTCGACTCGCAGGATTCCTTGTCCAAGCTCCTCTGTATAGGCAACACCTAGCCTTCCCCTTCTTAAAAGAATGAACTAAATGGAAAGTGTTGATGACTGAGAAGACAGAGAAGTTAGCGGCCTGTCCTATGCTCCAGTGGGAGGCGCTTAGGGGTTAGACAATGACAGTAAATGTAACACAGGCCAAGCAAGTTCTCCGGTGCAGTACAGCCAGGTGCTGACAGTTTACTACAGCTTATTACACCGACGTAAAACCTCGGAGAGAAGCGTTCAGGAATTGGGAGCACACCAAATATAGCATGTTAGAGGCATGAAAGCCACCTGGTTTGATCATAATCCTTTGCGTGTTTGTATCAAATCACCAAACTGTACAACGCACGTATGTATGATTAATATCTTCTAAAAATAAGTACAGCGTGTGGGTGTAGTGGTGTGCTCCCATAATGTCAGCATTCTGGAACCACAGGTGAGGAGATCCTGGTTGGAACTAGTGAGATGGATCAATGTGAAAAGCATTTGCCTGAGTCAGATCCCCAGGACCCAAGTGATGGAAAGAGAAGACATTCCTGTTTCAGCTGTTCTGACCTCTCCCTCACAACACACACACACACACACACACACACACACACACACACACACACACACACACACACACACACACACACAGTCACATATATATATCATCAGTTGGGAGAGAAAAGGCCCATCTGGTCTTCACAATGAGTTCTGGGCTAGCTAGGTTAGCACAATATGATGATCTCACAACAACAACAAAGACAAAGCAAACAGACAAACCCCCAGCAACCTGGGGGGTGTATTCCAGATGTGTGACTCTCTGAGGTTTGACTCTTAAGGAATGTGTATCGTATTGTGTGTATTATGTGTGTGTGGTGGGGGGGCATAATCAAGTAAATAGGTATCTTTTGAGTGGTGGAGGGTGGAGTTCAATGGCTGAGTGCTTGCCTAAGACATGCTGAAATAAAAACTTGAGAGAGAGAGAGAGAGAGAGAGAGAGAGAGAGAGAGAGAGAGAGAGAGAGCGAGCTAAATAAAAAAAGGCTGGAAAGAGCATAGCTTATTTTGCAGTGTGAATTTATATAAATATATTTATTATTTATGCTGGCTATTTTATTTGGCATCTTGCAGTCCCATCTGTCTGTCTACCCACCTGTTTCTCTTCCCCTTAGGCCACAGTGATGGGAAATGCCAGAGTGGAGAACCACACAGAGTGTCACTGCAGCACTTGCTACTATCACAAATCTTAGCTTCCGGCAAAGGGCAGTGCGGAGATGGCTGCTCCGTGGGGCGGCATTGTGTGATGGCACCACCTTCTTAACCAGACTCTGGGCGTGTTTCAGTCATACACTGCAGCTTTGTTCCATTTCCCCTACACCTCGGTGTAATCAGCAGTCTCTTTTTGTTAGGGAAAATGATAGTATTTAGAATGATCATAAAAGTTGGTTTCATCAGAAATAAAGCCTTTTAAAAATCATCAATCACAGAATTGTCACCATCTTTAAAACTAAAGCTACTTACTTTTGACAAGATTTTCAAAGGAAATGGTCCAATGTGTTGAATTAGGATCACACACACACGTGGTGACCTGACACTGAGTAATCTTGCTTCCGTCTAGCCTTCTGGAAGCAAGCCATCCATTCTGTCAGCCAGGGGGCTATTTATCAGGTAGTTCATTGGGGTGGGAGAAGAGGTATGAAAATTCTATTATTTCTCATGTTTATGACCCCTCTACATCTCTATTTTAATGTAGTATATCAAAATAAGATATATTATTATGATAATACAAGCATATAAATATTAGTAAATATGCATACACTGTGGACATTTGAGTTGAAATGTTTTCACTGGTAAAAATGTACAATTGATAAACAAAAAGTAAAGTATACTTCTCCAGGGATGGGGAATGGCAAAATGGATTTTCTATCTATTTGGCTTATGCCTCCCCAGAATGGATTTAGTCTCTGTTAGCAAGCTATGGCTAAGTAGGGCTTGGGAACAAGGCATCACTGTCCTCAGATAAAATAACATTGCTCTTAAATTCCAGAAGACAAGATTTTTGTGTCACATATTCAAACAGGTCTGGGTGTGCATTAATAAATGACAGGAATAGGCTGGCCAGTGAGAACTCACAGCAGGGGAAGAGCAGTACCAAGTATTTCACTCAGGGAGACCAGAAACCCAGGACATAGCTCAATAGCAGACCTCTTGCCTAGCATGCAGGGAGGTTCAGGTCCAACCCTCAACAGGAGCAAACAAATTAAATGAACTGCTTCACAGTTCTCTGAGGGGTCATAGCCACATCCCTGAGCTTTTATATCTTCGGTGATCCCTACTTTGAGGACAATAGAATATTCATTAAGTCGTATGAGCCATGGTTGAAATCAGAGCTGCTCGAAATCTCTGTTCTTAAAAGAACCTGACATTTTAAAAGACAGACCTGAAGTTTCTTTAAAAAAATACCCACCACAGATAAGGTTTTCAAAATTACTTTCAAGCTGGTCATGATGGAATATACATCTAACCACAGTATGTGATGTTACTTGGTAGGTGGAGGCACAGGAATTCAAGGTTAGCTTGGACCACATGAGACCCTGCCTCAAAAACAAAACAACAAAAAAGCAAAATAAATAAATATAAATCTTAACATCACAAATTTATCATTTTATCTCTGAGTAACCAACCAGTTCCTTAGCAAGTTAGTAAACATCTCAGATGTCATAGTAAAAGTTAAAATAGATGTGTGTACTTTTTAAGACACATGAAAACACGCACGGATATTAGTTGTTTTGTTTTGGTAGGCTCTCATTCTATAGCTCAGACTGGCCCAAACTTTTCTGTGTTTCCCAGACCAGCCTTGAATGTGCAACTATCCTTCTGCCCCAGTCTTCTGAGCACCAAGATTGCAGACGTGACCCACCATGCCGAGCTTACATTCATGGTTTTGTTCATTTGTCTCATCATTGGATGCTTATCGAACACTCAGCTAGTGTTGATGTGAGCATGAAGGTTCAGAGATATATAAGTGTACAAAACACAAAGTTTAGAGAAAGATTCAGAGATATAAAATTTTATAAAACACAAAGTTTAGAAAGGACAGTAAGTAAGCGTTGCATAATCCAAGAGGCCAGTGGTGCTGATTACTGGTTCATCCAAAGCTGACCAGAAAATTGGAGCGCATATGTACATCAGGTTTGAGAGCTTATTTGGAAGGGTAGAAAGAAGGAGAAACTGTAGACACAACCTTGACTGGAGTGTCCTCATTAGTCAGAGATCACCCCGTGTCACAGAGGTAACTGAAAGGATGCTAAAAGTGTAATGGGACAAAGAGACATCACCGTGATCATCCAGATCAGATGAATTGACCTAAAAAACCTAGGATGAACCATCACAGCCAGACTGATCCCCAGGGCTAGGTAATATTGTATAAACTCTAGCTAGCGTACAATGAAAACTCAGAGCCAGATATTGGGGATAAAGCTGGAATATCAGAGAGAGGAAACAGACCACGGTCAATTCTCACCCAGCCAACTTCTCAGGCAGAACAGGTAAATGCTGCTGTCTTCAAGGGTCCTCCGCCCGGCTTGTCACTTTCTACAGAATGCTTTCTCCTGCCTTAAATATCTTCCCCACCCAGTTGTTTAAGTTCCTGGTTCAACTCTGTATCATAATCCTAGAGTTAGGAATAAAGGTGTGAACCACTACTGCTTGGCTTTTAGGTCTTGAACTCACAGAAATCCAGAAAGATGTCTGTCTCCTGAGTGATAGGGTTAAAAGGCATGAGTCATCACTTGGTCATTCTCTGTGACGGGGTTAAAGGCATGGGTCACTGTGGGAGGTTGTGTTGTTTCATTTTAAATAATTGTCCCAACCACTGGTTTAATAAAAAGAGCTGATTGGCCAAAGGCAGGCAGGAAGTGTAGGTGGGGCTACCAGACTAAGAAAATCTCTGAGAGCAGAATGCCAGATCAGAACACCAGAGGGAATTCCAGAGAGAGGCCTGGAAGAAGCCAAGGACAACTATGATGCCTTAAGAAAAGGTACCGAGCCCCATGGCTGAACAAGAGACATGGGTTAGAATAAGGGTAGAGAGCTAGCATGTGATATGCCTGGGCCTGAGGCTGATCAGCCAAAAACTATTGGAAGCTTCTGTGTGTCTCTGTGGGACTGTGAGACTGCAGGTCTGTGGGTCTGTGGGCCTAAACTTTGAGGTTAGGCCCGAAAGTCTGGGCCAGAAACCTAATACTACAGGTCACCACTCTCTAACCTTCATGGCTTGATTGTGGGTGATTCTGTTCTCTGATATTCCAGGCTGATTTTATTAAATATACAATATATCACACAAGGTAGAGTGGTATATGACATAGATAGACCTTGCTCTGGGGTGATTCATAGACACAGTTTGTGTCTGAAGAAGAGAGACACAAACTATGGTGGGAAGAGGATCTGACGTTGGTCAAGAAAAAGAAAAAGAAAAACAACCTTGTGGGCTGGCAGGGTCCATGTGTGTACACGACTAGTGGTCAGGATGCTTATGTGGACGTGTGAATCAGCCAAGTCTCCTCTGCAATTCCTTCCTCTCCTATTCCTTATATTCTAGTCATTTCTGCTGGGTAGCAGGACATGTCCAATCAAAATAAAGGTAGCCATACATGAGAAACAAGGCAGAAATGCACGAAAGTCTCAATATGCAGCATTCAAGGTTCTAGCCTTCAGAAAATAACCTGTAAGGCACAAACTACTTCCTGTTGAAAGAAATCTTGGGGACCTAGTTCATGAATTAGAAAACCTGTGACATTTTCTGGTGCTTGCAGCAGGATTATGATATTCTTTAGATAATTAAGATTAAATAATGCACTTTTACAAGGGACACTTAAAGAAATCACAAGACAGATTAAACATATAATTCAATCAATGGACGTCAATTAAATCAAGAAAGTAAAATACAATGACTATTTAATCATTTTAATACAGGAAAAGCAAACAGTAACATAGTGTTGAGTGTAAAACAAAATGTATAACAAATATGGTCCAATTCTGAAATAAACATGATTATGGAATTCAGAGAGGAATAAATACCTTTTTTTTTTTTTTTTTTTTTAAAAAAAGCCATTTTTCTCTCTTGTAGTTGAGGCAATCGATTTTCACTTTTACTGTATCCCTGACCATCACTTCTGGAGTTGACCACATCTAATTTCCAACAAAACCCATTCTCAACCCCAACTCTAAACTCAATCCCAACACATCAGCTCTAACCCAATACCCACTCTAACTTGAACCTCCACCCAAAGAGCAACCACATCTCAGACACAAAACTCAATTCCAATCCCACACCCCTATTAGAAATGACCAGAACCCTTTCCAATCCCAACCCAAGCCCCATCTTCAACCTGACCCCATTCCTCAATCCCAACTCCAACCGGGTTCCCACTTTCATACCAGCCTACATACAGTGCCCATCCTCAACCCAACCCACTTCTACCCCAGACCAAACTCCAACTCCAAATCCTACCTTAACCCCCCAACCAAACCCTAACCCCAATTGCAACCTCATGCCCACCCTAATGCCCACCACAAACCCAATATAAATCCTAAATCCAAGTCTAGGATCCATTTACTCAAACCCCATTCTTGGCTTTAATACTGCCACAACTCCAAACCAACCCTATACCCAATACCAACACAACTTCAATCCTAACCCTAACCTCAACTTCAATCCTAACCCCCAAACTCAAACTCAAACCCAACTACCACCTTATCAAAGCAGCAAGGGCAGGAACTCCCACAGGGCAGAAAGCTGGAGACAGCAGCTGGCCATGGAGGAGTGTTGCTTATTGGCTTGCTCCTCATGGCTTGCTCAGCCTGCTTCCTAACAGAACTCAGGATCAACAGTCAGTGTAGGGATGGTGCCACCTATCAATCACTATTTAAGAAAATGTTCTATAGGCGTATCTACAACCCAGTCTATGGGGGCATTTTCTTAATTAGGATTCTCTCCACTCAGATGACTCTAGTCTGTTTCAAGTTGATGTAAAATTAGCCTACCTACACCAAATGCAAGACTAGTTTGAATCCCAAGGACACCTCCACTCCTACTCCCAACTTTGTCCCCAAACCAAGCACCTGCTTGAACCTAACCCCTCTTTGCTCTAACCACAGTAAATCTCATCCCCTGCTGCTCAGGGTCTCTCCAGCTCCACTGCTGAGACAGAGGGAGAGTCCCGAGTTAACTTGCAGAAAAAAGACTAGTTGCTTTTGCATCGGTTCGGCCTCTTGGTGGTCCCCGGGGTCTGGACTCTAGGCACAGTAAAAAAAATGGATGTTCCAGAATATGGAAGAAATATGCAAGGAAGTTAAAGATGGGCAAAATAGTGAGCCCTGTACCAGCTCTAGTTCTGAGTCTGGCCTCCAGACGGTGTTTGAGAATGAAAAGGTCAAAGCTGAATCTTCCAAGCTAAGAAATTTCTAAAGAAACATGCTGCCACCTATCGGCTCCTATTGGTGCACCGGTTTTGCACCTGCCCAGACTGTAGGGAAGTGTATGTCCACTTACTGACAGGTGAATAAGAAAGTTTGGCTTATGATAACATAGGCAAGAGTGGCCAGGTGATTATAGAAGGGATCCTTTAATGGAAAGACACCCTTACCAGCATGAGTAGACTCCATCATGTGCCGCTCATTTGAACTTGAAGACTATCTGAAGAGACTTGCTGGTAAAGGTACGGTTGTTAAGAGAGGACATTCAGCAGTCCCTTGAAGAATTTCAATGAGAAAAGAGAAGGAGAGTCTGTGGGCTGCAGTATTACTGGAGCTGGAGGGGAGTGTGACGCTTCCTCATTCAGGTCCACACAAACGCCACTGGCTGCAATAGAGACCTGTGTCCCACTTGGTCCCTTTTCCATCCTCCTCTGGCCTCAAGCTCCCTTCTCCCCAAACCTGCTGCGTGAGTCTTCTCACTGCTTTCTGAGGTTTGACCATGGCTTCTAAGGGATTTCGGAACTTTTCTCTTGACCCTCCTTCCGTTCTCCTGGTGTTGATGTATGTCGTAGGCGGGAGGGTTGACTCATGTCAGGACAGAGGAAGCCTTTGCCCTGACTTTTGTTGATAAATTTGAAGTGAGATCTTACATCAGCATTAGTACTGTAAAGCTCCCACAGCTCCTGGGAACCCCACCTATGTCTGAATGCGTCTGCTGCTGCTGAAAATAACCACCCTGTGACAATGTGGGTGCTTTACAGAGTCCGCTGTTGTCTTACATCATCAGGAATATGTATAAGCATGTATTACAAAGGAACCTAGTTTGATATCATTCTCTTAGGAAAATATTATTGGAACCTCAGTAAATTATTTTCCCCTGGAATCTGTGCTGAGGCAAAGATACTGACTGACGTTAGTGGTAGTGAGTGGGGCAGTGATATGGCCCTGGAAGAGAGACCGAAGATTCCAGACAAAGCCTTCAGCTACACACATGTCAAGTTTTTGTGTGTAAACAGTGTGTACAACCACTCTCCTACTGACTGAAATCCTCTGAAGATCTTCGTGGAATATTGTGTAAAACCCTGCATTTGAGGGAAGTCTGTCAGGTAGTGTGAAATCTCTTCAAAGCTCTTTCAAAGTATGTGGAAAACATCTTTTGATTTACAGAGTTTTAAGTTGCACCCTAGAGAGAAACAAGACCCCCATTAGCACATTGTGAGGTACATTAAAGGCATTTAAGGCCACATGTTAGCATAGATAAATGTGTGTTCGTGCATGTGTGTGTGTGTGTGTGTGTGTGTGAGAGAGAGAGAGAGAGAGAGAGAGAGAGAGAGAGAGAGAGAGAGAGAGAGAGAGAGAGAGAGAGAGAGAGAGAGAGAGAGAGACTGCACTGGAACACTAGTTCCTGGACAAGATAAAATAGCTTAAAAATAAGGCCCCAGAAGAGGGCATGGCTCCTGTGCCGCAGTCCACAGCTGCGGACAATGCCTGTGTGCACTGAACCTCAGGTGCTCACAGCTTGGAAACCTTCCAAGTCTGCCGCTGGTATTTAGCTACCAAGAAGTTCCTATCTGCCTGAGACAGGTCAGAACCAAGGCTCAGCAGCAGTGTTAGGAAGCAGCAAAAGCCCAAGCACCCAGTGCTGAAGGGCTTATCTAAGGAAGGCTCTCCTCTGTGAAAATCTCGGTTTGTACCTGTTCATCTCCTCTTGTTAAGATGGTTTGGGTCAATATGTAGCAGCTGATATTAATGCATGTTGTGTACAACACAAAATGTGATACTAGTTTCTTTAAGGAGTTCTGTTATTTTATTTAGTATATTTTTGTAGAAATTATTCCTAGACTTACAAGGAGTTCTGTTATTGTATTTAATATATTTTTGTAGAAATTATTCCTAGACTTCAATTATTCAACCAGGTTTCTGAAAAATTCAGATAAAACCAATTAAAAATGAACAATTTGTGATAGCTTTTCCCTGGATGAAAACCAACCAATCATAATGGAGTAACATCATTTTCCAGTGAATTTCCTAAATATCAGGCCTCTGGTGCGCTGTTTAAAATTTGCCATGTTTACCTTTTCTTTTTTTGAGACAGGGCGTCACTTTGTAGAGGACTTTGCCTAAAAATTGCATAGAGTATACAGTGTAAAGAAAAGTTAGGCAACCAAAAAAGACAGAAGGAAGAAAAAAGATGAAAGAAAGAAGGAGAGAGAGGGAGGGAAGAAGAAAAGAAAGGAAGGAAGGAAGGAAGGAAGGAAGGAAGGAAGGAAGGAAGGAACTGATTAAGGAATTACGGAATGATAGGCCTTTCCAGCTTCATGATGCTCCTTCCCATGTTGAGGGGCGCTTGTGCCACCTTGTGGTCATTGTATGCAACATCTATAAATTAGGTTTCTGATTGTTGGTTCAGTCCCTATCAAGGAAAAATAGGAAACCCCTCTCTTAAATAAATGAATGTGGGAACCTGGAATCCGTGCTCCCCAGACATGAGCACTCAAAATGGCTGCAGAATAAACTAGTTCTTATTACCTTTCAGGTGAGTCCTGGGGGTTATTCACCAGGGAAGACTGCTCAGTATGGGTTTAAGCCAAAAGAAATTCTTTATTATTGGGCTAGTGACTACCTTGGGTGTTTGGGACCCCTGTGTAGTCTCAAGCCTTTCTCAGGGAGAGTTTTTTATTTTTTTAAAGCACAAAAGCCATGTTCTTGTCTGACATACTTCAGTTAACAGGAACAGATAGCCAGAAGCAGAACCATGAAGCCAAAAGGCAAGATTAGTACATTAAGAGCCTTTCCCAGAACCGTGGACGTTGATGGATTAGGCCTTTGTTTTGGCGTTGGTAACTAAATATGTTGTTTTATGACCTGAATGGTGTTTCCACCCTGGTGTCCATTGTGTTAAGGTCTGGGGGCCCTGTTACAGTAGAGCTATGGTTTTTTATGACGCCATGACTTAGGGCTTACAGAGCTGTTCACTTTTCACTGTCCAAGTCACCAGAATGGAAGCCAGAAATGGACCCACTGAGTTTAGACCATCTGATGTTGGTTCCTTAGATGAAGTGTTGACGACCTCTTGGGGATTCAGACCTCTGTTGGTTTGGTGAGCTGTCCATTTGTTTATTCTGAGCTGATTAACAAGGACCTTACCTAGAGAAATCGTTTTTTGATCTGCTTTCAAAGTATTTGGCTTAACGTATCTGGTTTGTTGCCCTTGAGAGCATTTTAGTCTAGACATTTGGAGTTGTTTGCTTGCTTGATTTTCAGATCCCAAAGGCATTTTTGATATGTTTTGTTGCTTTGGGGACTTAGAAGGAATTTCTGTTTCTGTTTTGTTTGTCTTGGTTTTTGTTGTCTTTGAAAGTGTTGGAGTTGCTATCATCTGGCCTTTGCTTCCTGTCAAACTTCAAATTCATAATTTTTCATTTTCAGCTATTTCTTCTGTGATCTCGACAAGCCTTTCCTTTAGAGAGTTTACAATCAACTGATAATAATGACTTTGAAGGAAAGAAGCTTGCTCTCTCCCATTCCAAAGTGTCGAGGTGTATGTGGGGGTGCCACACAGCCTGCAACGGCTCATGGGAAAACTCAACATACATACCCTGTTCCTGGGTCAGAAAGAACTTTTTCTGGATGAGCTGGGAAACTTCCTCTGGTGGATTGGATTGGTCACTCATTGTCTTGAGCTCTCTCACATTTGCAACAGCCTGCAGGATAATCCAGAGACTCAGTGGGAGAGGAGGATCTTGTAAAGGCAAAGAAAGTTGATCCAAAAGCAACACATAGAACTGACCCAAAACACAAATTCCCATGGCTACCATAGACAGGCTACTATCCAGGAAACACACACACACAGTTTCAAGAAAGAAGATGTGTTTGGAGATAGACTGTTGTCAGTTATTCAAGTTGGCTTTATGTGTAGCAGTTACTAACCTGAAAGTATCTGAGCAATCTAAACATTTACTACATCCAAACTACTTTACCTTATATGCTTAACAAAATCCCAGGGTTAGGGTTGTCAAGGGTTAGGCGTTAGGGGTTACAGTTGAGTTTAGGATTACTTAGAGTTTGAGGGTTAGAGTTAGGGGCTAATGTTAGTGTTAGGATTTGGGGTTAGGGTTAGGGGCTAGTGTTAGTGTTAGGATTTGGGGTTTAGGGTTAGGGTAAGCTCTAGGGTTAAAGAAAGAAGAATAAAGATGATTGAAAATGATTGATGGTGCTACCCACAGGGTTGTGGTTCAGGGGAGGGGTTAGGGCTTAGTGTTGGGGTTAGGGATAGCTTTAGAGAAATTTAGGGGTAGGGTTAGAGTTGTGGATTAGTGTCAGGGGTAGGTCAGAGGGTTAAGGTTAGGCTTTGGGCAGGAGGTTAGGGTTTGGTTTGGAGAGAATTGATGTTCAAATCATGTAGTATGAGGTTTCTGGCCTGGACTTTCAGATCTAGTCTCAAAGTTTAGACCCACAGACCTTCAGTCCCACAGTCCCACAGTCCCACAGAGACACACAGATGCTTTCATTAGCTTTAGGCTGTTTGGCCTAGGGCCCAGGCATATCACTTGCTAGCTCTCTACCCTTATTCTATCCCATGTCTCTTGTTCAGCCATGGGGCTCGGTACCTTTTCTCACAGCAGCATGGTTGTCCTCTGCTTCTTCCGACTTCTCTCTGGCATTCTGCTCTGTGCTTCCTGTTCTCAGAGTTTTCTTAGTCTGGTAGCCCCGCCCACACTTCCTGCCTGCCTTTGGCCAATCAGTGCTTTTTATTAAACCAGTGGGTGGGATAATTATTTACAATGAAACAACATAATCTACCATAAAATCATCTTGTATAATTTTCATAGTGATTAATTATGTCATACTCCAGCTGAGTTTTGTGTGTGTTAAGACTTCATTTTAGGGCCTGGAGTGATGTCTCAGTGGTTAAGACTATTGCTGCTCTTACAGAAGATGCAGTTTCAGTTCTCAGCACCAACACAGAAGCTCAGCACCGTCTGCAGCACCAGTTAAGGGACCTGACTCCCTCCTCTGGTGTTATTGGGAACAAAGCATTCTTGTGACACACATACATATACACAAGCGAAACATCCATGCATATAAAAGCAAAATTAAAAACTACATTGCCCTCATAATTCCAGTGCCTTCAGAAAGGAGATTCTGATGCCTGAAGGCATGAAGTTGATGTCAATTAAAAGACATCTTAAAGCAGCCGCGTATGGCCAGGATCATGACAATTTCAACTTTGTTGGAACAGTTCTGTGTTCAGGGAAGGAATAAAGCTGATCACATGAATGACTGATGGAGTTTCCTACAGGGCTCTGAAATCAGTCCTTGCCAAATTCTCCCAGGTAGACCTGCTGTCAAAATGTCACCCCCCATTCAGAGTAGAGGGAGTTCAGGGTTTCCCAGCATGTGGGGATATGTTACATATTTAATAAAAACCAGTCTAGAATATCAGAGAAGAGATCTACCCACAGTCAATCCAGGAGGATCAGAGAGTGGTAATTTACACATGTTATCCCTGCACAGGGAATATCCAGGAGTGGTGACCTACGCTCTTAATCCCTGAAGATCTGAGTTTGAGATCAGCTTGGTTTACAGAGGGAGTTCTAGGCTCCCAGGCAGGCAGTGGTGGTGCCATGCCTTTAATCTTGACCTGGATGTGAAACAACTGGGTGGAAAGGGTATTTAAATCAGGTGTAGGAAGACAGAGCAGGCAGTAGAAGTCACAAGGAGCAAGGTTGAGGAAGCTGGAAGATAGCTGGGTGAGATCTGACTGTGACATTTACTCTCTTTGATATCTCAGCCTTTCCCTGAAATCTGGCTCTGAGTTTCCTTTATCACAACCAGAATTCGTGCAACACCAAAACATGTTTTCTTTTTGTGTTTGTTTTGAGACAAAGTCTCTCTGTGTAACAGCCCTGGGTGTCCTGGAACTTGCTCTGTAGACCAGACTGGCCTTAAAGTTGAAGATTGACTTTCCTCTGCCTCTCAAGTGTTGGGATAAAGGTGTGCACCATCCCAACCAGCTACATTTTCTGTTCTTTCCAAGCAAGATACTTCATAGAGTCCTGTTGTCTGGACTTCTTTACGGAAGCAGGCATCTCATTTGTGCCCATCATTTTCAAGAGCCTAACTGGAGGCAGGGACCCTGAAGTAAACCCCATTACAATGCTCTACCTAACCCCATGCATTATTTATCCAATTTAAAGTATATGCTACTTATCTCTGGGTGTTTATACATGTGCATATTGCACAAATTCTATTTAGTATTATAATAAAACCTGAAGGCAGATATTGGGGAAAAGATAAAATATCAGAGAGACAGGAACAAACCACAGCCAATTCTCACCCAGTCAACTCCTCAGGCTGAATGAGGTAGGTCCTATCTACATGAGTCCTGAGACTGGCTGGGTGCACAGGCAAAGGGAAGAACTTCTGCCTTCTCCTGCTTTATATTTCTTTGCCTGCCCAACTATCTTACTTATAGGTTCAACTTTCTTAGAGCTGGGATTAAAGGTGTGTGTAACCACTGCCTGGCTCTGTTAGGCCTTGAACTCACAGAGATCCAGATGGATCTCTGCCTCCTGAGTGATGGGATTAAAGACATGGGTCACTATTGTCTGATCTTTATGGCTTGGCTCTGTGGATGGCACTGTCCTCTGATACTCCAGACTATTTTTATTAAGTATACAATATATAACCACATATCCCCTTTTGTGTCAAAAATAAAAAAATTATAACTAATAAAGAAAAACTATAAACAATAGGTACAATGACTATATACAATATATACAAACAATAATTACATAAAAATGTCCAGTCCACTAACGATTGACAAATACAACGAAAAATTACATTATTTGCCCTATTTTGGTGAGTCCAAAGGATTGTTCCTAATTCAGTTTCTATATAACTTGTATTACCAACTGAAAACTATCTTTTGATGTCTCTCAAATTTATATGCTTTATACCTCTTAGTGAGTTTCTTTTCTGAATCTGTAACTAGGAAAACTATAAGTATAGCCATCTCATCTTCAACGTCAGCAACTTCCAAAAAATGTAAAAACTGACGGAAACATGTGGCTGCCTAGATAGTCATCCAAGGTTACTCTGCAGCATTGGGGCATCCATCTTCAGCCTACAGGTCTAGCATATCTGACAGACTTCTCTGTGAAGCAGAATATTTTTTAAAGACCTTCCTACCTTGTCTTGGTTAAGTTTGGCAGTTCTTCTCTGTTCTGCTTGGTCCATTTCAGACATCACACTGTCAACAGTCAAAGCAAGAATACTTTCTTGCCCAGTGGCTACTTTGCCACAAAGAAAACAAACTCCACATAGAGTTTCTTTGATGTCCATCATCTTCTCTGAAGTAGATTGGTGCTGCCAGGAGCAGACATATCTCATAGTCATAAAATAAAAAGAGCCTATGTTCTTGAAATATCTTAAATGCAACATTCTATATATTTTTGAAGTGTTTAAAGATGACCTGTATATCTAAAATAAATCTGTTTGATCTTGAAAACCTATCTAATATGAATATAGGTTTGATTGTAATGACTGCAAGCTTGCATTTTTATATCCTAATTAGTTGGTAATAATAACTTTCAAGAACTGTATAGATGAACTGTAGCTGGTTTTTGAACTGTATAGTTCTCTAGACTATTTCCTGCTGATTGGGATGCTGATAATCTTTGAGGGACCCTGAGGCAGCATCATCTTAGTCAGCAGCCTTGAAGTTGATGTGGATGTTGAATCATCTGGGCCATCTCTTCCCATCAGAGATTTCTCAGGGGGTCTTCCTCAATCAAACCATAGCCTGGAAGCAATCCACAGGTTCTCATCTTCTGTGGAAACAAAAGCAGAACCTCTTTTCCAAAGCAATATATTCTTAGACCCAAATTTCTAAGTCAAGATACTTTTAAAATATATTTGTTGGTTTAACTTAGCTGCCTTTACAATCAAATATCTTTCTGCAGTTAGCTCATTAACAGTTAAAAATTTAAAAGAAAACACACTAATAGACACAATCCAGACTTTTTGTGTATTTCCATCTTTATATGGCTTATTGTATTTTTATTACTCTATTTCTCTTTTTAAAGGAGTTTCTCTTTTCTCTCCTAAGCCTACATATATTTTACACTCATTGTAGCTTATTTAGACATTTTCTCTATCTGAATGTTTTATTACGTATCTTTAACCATCTTTTAACCAGGAGAGTTTTTAAATTGCTAAACTGTAAAGCATTCCTTTCACTGCTAACTGCACCTCACTGGGTTTTTTATCATGGCAGAGGAACCTGAGTCACAATTACCTTTGCAATTCTGGGAAGCAGTGTTAAGTATTGTGGAGTTGGGTTTTTAATCCCACAGTTGTGCTTCCAAACAAAGCTGTGGTTGGAAGAATTCTCTCTGTACTGCAGCCTATGAGAGAGTCTGTGGGAACTGGCCATGCTGCTTAGCTCATGGAGGCTGACGGCCCACTGCATCTCCCAGGTTGCTGCTGGGAGACAAGTCTCTGCATGGCATGACAAGAGGCTGTGAGACTAGAAGGTCTATTGTGGCTCCATTTCTGTGTATTCAGAATCTTTTTAAAGCTTTTTCATTGTATGACAGTAGGTGTCATTTGTAGCCAGAAGTTTCTGACCTGTCTAGGCCCATGGTACGGAGGAAGATCTCACTCCTGAAGTCCCACAACTGCTTACAAAATAATGAGTCAGAGGTTTATATTAATTACAAATTGTTTGATTTATGTCTCAACTAGTTCTTACAATTTAACTCAACCCATTTTCATTAATCTATATTGCCATGTGGCTCATAGCTTACCTGCACTTTTACATCATCTTTTTTTTTTTTTTAAGATTTATGTATTTATTATGTATACGGTATTTCTGCCTGCACACCAGAAGTAGGCACCAGATCTCATTCTAATTGGTTGTGAGCCACCATGTGGTTGCTAGGAATTGAACTCAGGCCCTCTGGAAAAACAGCCAGTGCTCTTAACCTCTGAGTCTTCTCTCTAGCCCTACATCTTGTTTCTTGGGCAGCTGGATCGTGTCTCCTCTACTCTGTCCTTTGTCTTTTATCTATGTTTGGATTTTCTGTTGCCTCTAAGCTGTCTTGCCATAGACCAAAACAGTTTCTTTATTAACCAATAATAAAGCACATTCCCAGTGTACAGAAGGACATCCCACACCACCCTGACCTCTACATAACTCTGCCTTCACATAATACAGTTCTGAAGACTTACCATCTTATATTATTATTTTTCCTTCATCTCATGCCTTAGCACTAAGTATTTAGTTTTTCATTAATTTAATAATTTTCCTTTATTACTATGATTTGTTCTAAAATGCATATTTTGACCTCTTTATTTCTTCAGCTTGGTCTTCTTGCAGGAGCTCTACAGAGGGAAATACCAGGGTATGTGTGATATAAAGAGGGAAATAGGAAAATTTGCCCAACTTTAGCTGAGAGGGGCTGGGAGTCAATATAGATGCAAAGTAGCAGAGAAAGAAATTCAGAACAGGGACAGGTGGAGCTGAGAGAATCTTTGAAGTTAGTAATGTTAATGCCTTGGATACATCCACGACTTATTCTACAATATTTCAACAACCCACGTTTCATTTTCATATCACCAAGACCTGTTTAAATAAATGTAGATGACTATAAAAGTGGCTGGTGATATGCCAATCATTCTTCCAGGAACAAGATTCATGGCTAAACCATGCCTAGCTGACCATTTACCATAGTCCTCTTCAGTATGGATGAGGTTTTGCTTTCTCAATTCCCATGGAAACTTCTTGAACCCATTTTAGTTGCATCACTGAGAACAGATCCTACAATGAAAACTTTGTTCTCAAGGATCTTGAGATGTTCACACTTCACAACTCAGTGAGAATGAATACAACACGAAAAGGAAGACAATTCTGAAATGTTTTATCCATGGGACGTGAAGTGAGGTCAGCTAGGGCACAGATGTGTTAGAGGGACGTGTGTGTCATGCAGCAGGGGTGTAAATTACTGGGGTACAGAGAAAGAGATGGGAATAAAGGAGCCCACTGAAGAAAAGACTCAGAGTTCATAAAAGATGTGGGGGGGGGGGGACTTGACCATAAAAATTTAACATCAATAGGGCAACAAAAACATGTACTAAGCCCTAGTCACACACTAGAAACATCGGGAAAGCTCGTCTCACTGAAAGAAGGGAACGGGCATCTTAAATGCTTCCTCTCTCCCTTTCTGGAGCTGGCACTGAGGTAATTAAACACAAACCCTTTGTGACAGACAATTCTAAAGGACTCAGATGTTCATTTGGTATAAACAGCAGGAAATAACAACTCTTCATAGTCTGGAAGGTTGGGTGGGCTCTTAAATATCTCAAAACGGCCTTGGAGCCCAGGTAAAAGGTCTCTGTTCATTAGAGGGACTGGCAAATGTTTTAAAGGGGATGCTGGTGGTCCTGTCCCCCAGGATCCAATGCTCAGCATCAGCACCGGTGCCTCATCACCATAAACCTCCGCACTCAAAATTCACACTGTCCAGAAACGCTCCCATGACTCTTGTCTCATGACTCTAAGACAACAGGCAAGATCCTCTGAATTCTGAAAAGGTTGTGAGCTGTGCGGCTGCGCCAATCAAAGGCAGACACTGTTTTAGGTAGCGAAGAGAGCTGGAGTGGCAGAAGCACTTAGGGAAGAGCATAGACACATTAATTAACTTGTCAGACCCTGCCTCTCAGCTAACAGGAAGGCAATAGATTCCTGCATAATGAACTGCACTTTCCCGGGAGTACTGGGCATCTCTTCTGTCAGGTTTTTCTTTGTGGTTTGAGGTACTTCTGAATTAAAGCCATTTTAAAAAAAACACAGTTGTTTAAATACAGGTTGCAGTAGCAAGTGTTTCACCACGGCCTTAAATATGTACATATATAAATTTGCATATAATATGTTTGAAATATTGGCAAATATTGGTGCAGGATGTGAGAAGTGCACCTACTTTTATTATCATGGAATACATCTAGCAATACTAATGGAATATCAAAAAATTAAGAGTTCAAATTTATGTAAATAATTTTACGTTCAGTGCTCACATTTATTCATTGTAAATTATATGGATTTTATACGAAGTGAGCCTGATAGTGAATGTTTGATATATAGTACTAGAACAATAATTTAATAAAATATTTTGTTTATATTTATTAAAATTTTTGTTTTAGTTTGGTTTTCTTTTGCTGTGAAGACATACCATGACCATGGCAACTCTTATACAGGAAAACATTTAATTGGGCCTGGCTACAGTTCAGAGGCTTAGTCCATTATGGTCATAGAGGAAGCATGGTGACATGAAGGTAGACATGGTGCTGGAGAAGGAGCTGAGGGTTTCTCCATCTGGATTCCGGCAGCTGGAGGAGAGGAGATACACTGGGCCTGTTTGGATCATGTGAAACTTCAAAGCCCACACCCAGTGACACATGACCTCCAACAATGTATACTCCAACAAGGACACACACACCTCCTAATAGTGCCAGTCCTTGGTGACCATGCTCAAATCCATGAGTCTAAAATAAAATTATGATTCAAACCATCATAATTTTCACAAGGTATATCTTTTATACACTTTATATAAAATCATGCTTTATTCCCTTAGCATAGTTAGACTTTGCTCCCGTAATGAATTACTACTGTTAGTGGCTTTCAGCAGCACACATTTACCGTCTTACTGCTCTGTAGGTCAAAAGTCCAAGATTAATTTCACTGTACTGAAATCAAGGGCTTCATTTCCTCTGGAGGTTTTAAGGAAGACTCTAATCCTTTTCATTTCTAGCTTCTAGAACTTTCTCACAGTATCTATCCTCTACCTACAAGCCAGAAAAGATGGATTGAATCCTCATGTCACGTCTTAATGATCCTTCAAACTCAACTGGACAACTTCCTCACTTTTTAGTACTCATCATCATAATTGTGCCCTTTAGAGTGATACAAAATAATCTCCCCCATCTCAAGGTCATTAACATTAATCACATCTGTAAAGTTCCTTTCACATACAAAAGAGCACAAAATTTAGTGTGTGAAGATCTTGTTGGCCTGCTAATCTTTCCACTATAACCACTGAAAATGAATACAGTCAATTTTATACAAGATATACATTTGCCTTAAAAAATTCATGATTTTATGAAAATTTTAACAGCTGAGTAATATTCCATTGTTTAAATGTACCACATTTCCTTTATCTTTTATCCACTGATGGACATTTCTAATTTCTGGCTATTATGAGTTGAGCAGAAGTAAATGTGGATGAGTCAGCTTCTCTGGTAGGATATTGTTTTTCCAGACAGAGTTTCTCTGTGTAGCTCTGGCTTGACTTGGACATCACTCTGAAGAGCAGGCTGGCCTTGAAGCCCCAGAGATCTGCCTGCCTCTGCCTCCCTGAGTGCTTAAATTAAAGTTGTATGACGCCACTGTCCGGCTTTTCTGTTAAATTGATTTTGGCCATTCTGTTTAGAAGATGCAATCTCAAAATTATTTTTATTCACATCCCTGATGAATAAGGATGCTGAGCATCTCTTTAAATGCTTATGAATGATTTGTGTTTTTTCTTTTAAGAATTCTGTTTATATCTGTACCACATTCTAAAATTGGGTTTTTCTCTTGATATCGAATTGTTTTTTATTTTTAAGTTATTTATATATTTTGGATATTAGTCATCTATTGTTTTAACTACCCTGGTTTTAGTGTTTACACACGAAGGTGAAAATTGTCTTTTCAACTTTTCTGAAGAATTATGTTGCAATTTTGATGGGGTATTGCATTAAACCTGAGAATCACCTTAAAATAAAACTATATTAATCCTATTGATCTGTGATAATGGGAGAAATTTCCATCTTCTGATATCTTCTTCAAATTCTTTATTCACTATCTTAAAATTTTTATCAATTGAGTCTTTCACTTCCTTGTTTATAATTGCCCCTAGAAATGTTATTTTTTGAGGTTTTTGTGAAAGATACTGTTTTCCTTACTTTTTTCCCTTAGTCCGTTTGTCACAGGTACATAGGAAGGCTATTGATTTTTATGTATTCATTTTGTACCTTCTGCTTTGCTGAAAGTTATCAGGTGTAGGATTCCCTGGTGGAATTTTTAGAGTTGCTTATGTGTATAATATCATGTACAGTTTAAGGTACTTCTGACTCCTCCCCTTCCTGTTTGTACCCACTTGATCTCTCCAGTTGTCTTATTGCTCTAGCTAAGACTTTAAGTACTCTATTGACTAGGTATGGAGAGAGCGGACAGCTTGTCTTGTTCCTGACTTTAGTGGAAACACTTAGCATTTCTCTCCATGTAGGTTGATGCTAACTACGGACTTATAAATTGCCTTTATTGTGTTGAGGTATGTCTCTTTTATCTCTAGTTGCTCTGGGATTTTCATCAAGAAAGGGTGTTGGATTTCTCAAAGGCCTTTTCTGCATCTAATGAGATGATCATGTAGTTTTTGTTCTTCAGTCTTTATAATTGATAATTATATTTATCAATTTACACATGTTGAACCACCCCTGCATCTTGGGGATGAAGCCTACTTGATCAGGGTAGGATTTTTTTCTTTTGTTTGCAAGCATTTTATTGAGAATTTTTGCATCTGTGTTAATAAGGAAAATTGGTCTGTACATCTTTGTTGGATATTTGTAAGGTGTAGGTGTCAGAGTAGCCGTGGCCTTTTAAAAAGCATTGTACAGAGCTTTTGCTTCTACCTAGTGAGATAATTTGGTTAATAATGACACATTTAATTTTTCTTTGAAAGTCTGATTGACTTCTGCATTACAACCATCTTGCCGTGGGCTGTTTTTGCTTAGAAAATTTTTAATTATTGCTTTTATTTCAGACCTATATGGGTGATTTATCTTTTAAATTACTTGTCTGATCTTGATTTTACATCGGTAGGTAGCATATACCAAGAAAATTATCCATCTCTTTTTGGGTTTTCTAGTTTGGTAGATGTGGTAGTTTGAAAGAAAATGGCCTTAAGGAGTAGTGCTATTAGTAGATGTGACCTTGTTGGAGTAGATGTGGCCTTGTTGGAGTAGGTGTGGTCCTGTTGGAGTAGATATGGTCCTGTTGGAGTAGGTATGGTCTTGTTGGTGTAGGTGTGGCTTTGTTGGAGTAGGTGTGACCTTGTTGGAGGAAGTGTGTCATTGTTGGGGGTAGGTTTTGAGGTTTCATATGCTCAAGCTACAGCAAATGTGACACACCGTTGCTTCTGTTGTCTGTGGATCTAGATGTAGAACTCTTGGGTCCTTCTTCAGCACCAAATCTGCTTGCATGATGAAACTGTAATCTAGTCCTAGTTAAATGTTTTTCTTATTGCCATGGTCATAGCATGTCTTCAGAGTTTAGAGATTTCAGGTGTGCCATTTAGTTACTGATGTGAGATATCTCCAATTCTTTAATGTAGGCACTTAGTGCTATGAATTTGCCTCCTGGAACTACCTTCATTATGTCTCATAAGTTTGGGTATTGTGTATTAATTTAATTTTTATTCAATTCTAGTAAGTCTTTAATTTCTTTTTATCTCTGTTTTGATTCATTTTTCATTCAATAGTGACTTGTTCAGTCTCCATGAGTCTGTAAGCTTTTTGTTATTTCTATTGTTTCTTATATCTAGCTTTAATTTGTGGTGTTCAGATAAGATGAGGGTGTAATTTCAATTTTCTTGTATCTGCTGAGACTTGCTTTGTGTCTAAGTATGTAGTCAATTTTGGAGAGAGTTCCATGAGATGTTTAGAAAAATGTATATTCTTTTGTGTTTGGGTAATGTGGTTGTTTGAGTAACAATGCCCCTCTAACGATGCATATATTTAAAGGCTTAGTCACCAGAGAGTAGAACTGTTTGAAAGGATTAGAAGGATTAGTTGTGGCCTTTTTGGAGGAAGAGTGTCACAAAGGGTGGGTTTTGGTATTTCAAAAGCTGATGCAAACCTAGTCTCTCTCTTTCTCTGTCTCTCTCATTTCTGCCTGTGGATCAGGGTGTGGCTCTCAGCCTTTCATGCAGCACCATTTTTGTCTATGTGCTGCCATGCTTCCAACCATGATGATAATGGGCTAAATCTCTGAAACTGTAAGCCAGACCCAATTAAATGCCTTTTTAAAAAAATAAGAGGTTCCTTGGTCATGGCATCTCTCCGCAGCAATGGGACAGTGACTAGGATAGATGAGACATTCCATAAATATGTCATGTCTGTTTTGTTATGATGTCACTTAGCTCCAGAATTTGTCTCTTTAGTTTCTGTCTGCATGACAAAAGAATGGGGATCAAAGTGACCCATGATCACTGTGTGAGGGTCAGAGGATTAGTATTCAGAATTTACAAAGAACTCAAAAAAAATAAATAAAAGTCAAAGGAAAAAAAAAAACCCCAACTCATTTGAAATATGGACCCAGTACCTGAGTAGAGTTCTCAAAAGGAGAAAAAAAGAGCTAAGAAATGAGTCAGTGTTCATAGTCTCTAGAAATTAGGGAAATAAAATAAAAATGCCTTTGAGATTTCATTTTACCCAAATAAGAAGGACAAAGGTCAATGAAATAACAGACAGCAAATGCTAGAGGGGGTGGGGAGGAGAATTCTTCCTGTTGGTGGGACTGCAAACTGGCACAGCCACTATAAAAATGAGGGTGAACCCTCAAAAATCTGCATAGCCTACCATATAACCAAGCTCTTCTGCTCCGTGGCATATGCCCAAAGGACTTGACATCCCACTCCATAGATACTTGCTCAGCCATGTTTACTGATGCTCTATTCATGGTAACTAGGAAATGGAAGGAACCTAAATGTCCTAGAACTGATTAACAAATAATGAAAATGTGGCATGTATACATTATGAAATATTAATTGGCTCAAAGAAAAATGAAATAATACATTTTGCAAGTAAGTGCATGGAACTAGAAAAAAAAAAATCATATTGACTAAGGTAACTGAGATCCAGAAAGAAACATGTTGCATCTTCTTTCTCAATGGAAGCCCCAGCTTCAGATCTACAGACGTAATAACTACAGAAACCAAGAATGTAAAATGGGACCACTGTCTGGATAAGGGGCTTAGGAGCCACAAAGAGGGAAATAGCATTGATCTGACCCAGAAAAGGAAGGCTCACTAGGGAGGGGAAGAGAAATAAATACAGAAGGAGTGAGGTGGGAAATAACAGCAATGATGTCTGCAAAAGCCGTAAGGAATGTACATACACAGTTTAAATGAGTCTTTCTCATCTAGGCTGATGGTGTTCCCTTCAAGAGCCAAAGACCACCTCACAAAAACCTGACACCAGGCGTAAAAATCCCTCTTCTGAGTTATTGGATAGGGCTGTCCAAGAGATTCCCAAAACATACAGCCTATTGCTTAAGATACTATGTACTTCAGATACCGGGCCCAGAGGAACCCCCCCCCCCCCAAGTTAGAACTGACTTGAACAACTCCTCATGTGGACTAGCATACAGGGTACCATGTAAGCTTCCAAAGGCAGGGACAACTAATAGTTCAATCCAGCTATGAGAACTACGAACCACATCCATGACCAGCATGGCATCATACCCTAAAGGTGCAGCAGTGTATAAAGCTCATACTTTACTTGGTACCTAGTAGCTCTCTAGTTGGACTTAAGACTTGCTCAAAAAGAGGGAAATTATGTCTGGTACTGGAAACCTAGTTAACAGCTGAGTGTTAGTGAAGTCATGGTTATTGGAAGAATCTAAAACCACTAACTTAATAAATCAGTACAATCTGTGACAATAATCTATAGACATTTGTCCTCATACACAGATAACTGTAGTCTCCAGCCCTCACTGAATAAAGTTTTCTTTTTAACAGATGGAGAAAACAGCAAAAAATCACAGCCAATCAATATGCGGGTGTGAGAGCCCAGTACCAATAGATACATCTACAAAACACTCCAACATCTAAAGTTCAGGAAATCCTATGGAAGAGGCCAGATGATGGTCAGGGAAGGAGGATCAAGTAGTTAATGTGAGACTGGGCCTCCTAATGTCAGAAAATATACCTGTAAAGTCTCACCAACATGACTAGGCCATGGAGGAAAGCTGCTGGAAGAGGAAGAGGTGATCTTCCCCAGGAAAGAGCACACAGCGTGTCCAATGTCAAATAGTCAGCCCCGAAATATACATATAAGTAATATTAGATGGACTGAGCTGGTTATATTTAGGAATATATGTGTATTGATAAAGCAATAACAGTTAGTTGAAAATGAGGTCATCAATTTGAAGGAGAGAGAGAAGGAATATATATGAGGGTTTGGAGGAAGAAAAGGGAGAAATGTTGTAATTATAATCAAAAGTACAAGCTTCCAGGGGCTGTTCTAGTCACCTTTACTACGCCTCCACTCCAGTGCTGTAAACTCTAGCTCACTGGAACTGCAGGCTGTTTCCCCACCAGAGAGCCCAGTCTACCCAATTCCAGCCTTTCTATCTGTGGGGATATCTGTTCCTTTTTCATTTTCTCACCTAAGTCCTGGAGACCATGCAAAGACACAACATCTTTATAATCAGGTCACCATCAAATTAATATTAAATTCTACGGTAACAAAATGTATATAAGGACACTAATCTGCTGGAAAGCTACACTATATACTTAATGTATTATTGGAAACCCGTTACAGGATAAAGGAATTTAGTTAAAAGTCAAATGTATCCATATGTGCTTTCAAACAAATTTTGAAACAGCTTTTGTAAAATTAACAATTTTCCTTTTATTAACCCTTTGTTAAATAAATTAAGCATGTAAAGAGACAAAGTTGGCTAAGAAGCTTTTATTCATAACATTTTAATCCTTAAGCTCACACAGAAATTTATTTTATAAATATTCTTTAGATTTATCTAGCTCTTCTAATTGATTTAATTATGTTAGTCTGCTTTCTTACAGTCAAACCCTTAACTGAATCACAAATGGAATGAAAATATAGTTAACATTTTTCAGATGTACTTTTAAAAAAGACACAGGAAAACATTGAAAGCGGAATACCAGAACCTAGTAAAATAGTTTTGCTCCATTAGAAATGACTCATCCTCTACGTTACACAAATTTCCACATATCACTGAAAATCTTTTTACCCATATTTAATATTGCCCAGAGGAAAATAGCTTGTTATAAAAGTATTTTGATAAACATTTTTAAACCAGGAAAAAGAATCATTACTTCCAAAATATACTTTGTTTGGCTAATTCTAGACAGGAATCACCAGTTTCTTCAAAGGCAAAATAATCAAAGCTGGAATGATGATATTATTCAAATGATGCTTTTGCCATTTCTTGAAGACATGCTGTATTTTTTCCCTTAGTATGGTATCGTTTAGGCTAAGGGAGTGGAGATGATATGCTTTCACAAGTGACAATGGACTGTGTAAATGGCGGCTTGTCACAAATCAAATTCCTTAATGTTTTCCAATTGAGGAAAATTTCAACCAAATCCCATGTGTTGTGATGAAGGATGTTAAAAGTAGGAAGAAAGGAAACTTGGAACCATTCAACATAACCTAGTTAAGAGTTTCATATGGTCAACTGAAGTAGGAAAGAAAATGCAAAGACTTCTCTTATAGTCAAGATTAGCACACGGCAGGGTCTGGAGAAGGCATGAGATGATTTCTTTTCAGATTCACAGTGTGCACTGTCTATATAACACAGACACAAGGACAGCTATGGAGACGTTTCTGGCTCAACCATAGCCATGCTTTAATGGTGGTATGACTAAATTTCTGAGAGGATGGCACGACTCTGAAGGAAGGCCGAAGGCCCACTGGCTCAGTCTTCCGACAGTTCATGAACATGCAGATGAAGCTCTCCTTAAGCGTTTGCTGCTGCTGTTCAGTCTCTGGACCTTCCAAATCCAGGTCAGCAGACAAAGGGGCTGTTTGGGTTGGGTTGGATGGAAGCTTTCAAAGGCTGTGACATTTCAGTGGGTCACACAGAAGATCCTGTAGGACTTCTATGCCTGAATACCCGTCACAGGAGAACAGGTGCTATCTGGAATGTTGCTCGCGTGGTTGGGAGACAAGAGGGATAAATTAGGAATCTCTCAAGTGCCTTCCATTCATCCCAACTCCAAGGAAAGAAACAAGAAACCTTCAGGGAAGATAAGACCATCAGCCTAAGAAGCAGAAAAAGAATCTAGACTAGTCAGTCGATTAACTATCCTTTCTATTGTTATTTGAAGAAAGAGCTTTGGTCCTGCTAAAGGAACAGAGCCAAGGGAGGCCTGGCTTAGGTGCCGGGAAGTCACCTTGGGGACAGAATTGGAAAAACTAACATTCAATTTCTTCAGGGCATCCCAACTTCAAACCTCTATCCCAGAGGACAAATTGGAAATATCTTTGTAAGATGGTTGATATCAGTATCTATTAGGATAAAAACGTATGGCTTGTGATCTGAGTGTACCCATTCTTGTGGGTATATTGTGTACTTAAAATAAAATCTACAAAACAACTTCATATACTTCATTCTCCTAATCATCTCTTGACAGTGGGAGGAGCACACCTACTGTCAAAGTTAAGATGTTTGCCTCCCCAGAATAATTAGTAGTCACCTCACCCTCAACAACAATATAAGAGCTGCTGGATATGGTGCTGCATGCCTTTATCCTAGCACTCAGGAAGCAGAGGCAGGATAATTGTGAGTTCAAGGCCAGCCTCATCTACATAATGAGTTTCAGGATACCCAGGACTATGTAAAGAGACACTGTCTCATAATATATGAGCTGAGCTCAACAGGTATACTATGGGTATGAATGGGAAGTCACTAAAGGAAACACACACACACACACACACACACACACACACACACACTCGGATACATGCATGCAAACTTTGCCTCTGACTGTGGGATTATACACACTCCTATAAGCCAGCATTCTTATGTATTGTTTGCAAATGAAAAGATTCCTGCTCCTTTTTATCCTAAGTGGAAAGGTCTGACTCCTTTTATGCTGCTTTACCTTCCACAGCAAAGGATTTACTATTGGGGATTGAGGACCTCTGATAACATTAAGAAGTGAAGTATACATGCTGAACTTCATATTCTATAAGTAGTATCTATATAGAATCTGAGAGTTTAGCAGTGAATTATGGAAGTCGATTGACTCAGGCAGATAACCCCTGAGCCCACTGATTAATCTTCAATTAGACATTTAAATTTTCTAACATGATGCATGGGTGCATCACCAATGTGAACATCCCTACCCTCAACATGTTACCCTAACTCTCACAACGAGGAAGTGAGTAGAATATAATCCTCCAGAATGTGATCATATCCCCAAAACAAAGCATCTTATGATCTTTATAGTAATGCCAGTCGTCAAAGACAGAACTCTCTCTCTCTCTCTCACACACTCACACACTCACAAACACACTCACTCACACACACTCTCTCTCTCACACACACACTCTCTCTCACACACACTCACACACACACACTCACACACACACTCTCACACACTCACACACACACACTCACATACACACTCACACACACACTCACATACACACTCACACACACACTCACACACACACACTCACACACACACACAGAGGGAAGGATAATCTACTAATGGAAAGGAAGACAATGATAATTAAATACAGCATGTAGTTTTTGATTGTATCCTAATTTTTTTTTTAAAGGAAAAATCAACTACAAAGAATTTTTTGAGGCAGAATTTGAATATCCATTTCAGGCTCTTGGAGTTGATGCCACTGGAGATGGGTAGGATAATGTTTTCATTACTAACAGGAGAGGCATGATAAAGTATTTTAAAACTTTATGATGACTGTAATTTGGCTTTTTGACGGCTCAGCAGTAAGTGCATTTACAGTGAGAAAGAAATGAGGTGCTAAAACTTGCTACGCTTGAAGGACATAGGGGTGCTAGTAATCTTTCAACTGGGAATTTTCCCAAAGTTAAAATAAATGTATAAGAACAAGGGGGGGGGGGCGTGTAGGAATCTTCCATTTACAATGCAGATGTGTGGAAGATAAGGTCAGGCCAAAGGCTTAGAAACAGCCCATGAAGATTTTTCTTTAGAATTTGCCAAACAAAGTTCTGTAGAAATAATGAACACCTCATACTTTAATAAAACATCAGAGCAATTTTGGCTAGACTTCCCTCCAAGAGCTGATTAGTGCAATTAACAATACAAGCCAGAGAAAATCATTCTAAGAAGTTAAAAAAAAATATTTGGACTTTTTAAAGCTGGATAGAAATTTCACATACACAAACAATTGATATAAAATAACTAGAAATAAATGCCAAGCGTCTTCAGAGTCAAGCTTCTCTGTTGGCTAAGCATTACCAAAATGCAGGCACACACTCAACTTCCTACTGCACAAGTCCTGCAGTTGTTCAAGGTACAGAGCAGCAGAGACTCTCCAAGGACATGGCCTGTCGTTTCTCATTGCCACCATCCCCCACACCCATGAAGTGTGTTTTTGTGTATTGCATAGGTCAGGAATTCAGGGCTTTGTTTCTCTGGACCCTTAGCAATTGCTTATCTTAGTCCCTAAAGTTTACTTAGGGAGAAAAGAGAAAGGTCCTGTAGATCAGAGCAAGTTAATAACAGAGAGAAAAGCAGGAGTGTGGGACTCATAAGACAACATCCATGAGACAGGAAGTGACGGTTGTAGTAAGCACAGTTCCATCAAGTAGAATACCACAGAGTCCATACAGTCAGCCTTTCTCATCATTAGACAAACACATAATTCTTTCTAGGATTTTGTGGCAGTCACAAATGGCTTTAACATATCATATAGAGCAAATAACATCCAACTACCTTAGTCATCTTTTGTTATTACGTTAACTGCAAGAATACATTCATATCTACTTCCCTCCACCAACAGATACTTGATACAGATTAAAATCAAATATCATGGGAAGTATGAGTACTGTTTAGTCAAGCTGTCAGAACCATACTTTTGTGAATGAATCAGAGAAGGCAATATTTCATTTACTAAAGCTTCCAAAGGCAGGAGGATAGCACAGTTATTCCGACTGCTGGAAGGAACACATTGGAAGGACAGAAGGGGGATCTTAGTGACTGTAGTGCACCCACTGGACAGAAAACACGTAACACAGGAGATGGAAGAACAATGGGCAAGGGAGAAAGACGCATGCACATGGGGGGGGGTGAATGAGAAGATAATGATGAAGAGAGAGAATGGGTAGGGCAGGGAGAGAAAACAGGGAGGTGGGGATGGAGAGGAGAGAAAGCATCAGCTGAGTTCAGAAGCTCTGGGATCAAACTGGAAGGGCTACAGGTCAAGTGCATTTAATCTACATGAACCAAATACCAACAGTCTCATCTTGTTACTGAAACCCTGGTATTATAAGACGTCCGGTTAGCCAGGACTCACACTGCCTCTCAATGAAGAACAAACAGCGCACTAATCTGGCTCAAGGATCCCAGTGGTTATTTGTAACTTTATTTGGAACTCTGTTCTGAGAGATGGGAAAGCATACTCTTTAACAGAAGAGTTTAGAAGTGACTGCGGCTACAAAGAATACATTCGGACCAGGGCAAACTGATAATGTACCAGTTTATTTCCAGTCACCCGACTCTTCTCAATGGTTAGCATGTGAATGGCATGTCTGGGGCACAGATCATGCGCCCCATCAGATGGTCCCTGGCGAAACTGCCTATGAGGGAAACGCCATGGATGCTGCCAGGAGAATGGCAGACCCCTCCTAGCTCCAAGCCCTGTAAAGGTTAAGCTACAGACCCAAAGCAAGGATCTGCAGGGATTTGAGGAGAGGTGGATAGGAAAATGTACTGCTTATGTGGCATTCCCCAAATTTGTTTGGTACTTAGAAAAATAAATGACAGAGAAGTTAGTCAAGAAGTTTGAGAAGACATAAGTGGAAAAGAAAAAAAAAAAAACAAAAACCTCTCTCAGTCTCAAAACCTGGATTCCAGTAAAGCCTAGGGGGCAGGTCACAGACGGAAGTATGATGTGGATGGATGTGCAGTGGCCTCCCCTGCACTGCCCTCACTCAGCCCAAGGGGTCAGAGCTGGTCCTTCATGCTGTGGTCTGCCTGGCTCACAGGCCCTGGCTAGCAGCACTTAAAGGTTTAAGAGCGCACAAAGTGGGTAGGAGACATCTTTCAGAAGTCCTTGTGGGGCTCCAACTTTCCCGCTCCCGGAAGTGCGGACCACTTCAGCCAGGGAGGGCTACTTCTGTCCCATGGGAACTCCTGGGAGAAACAGTGGTCCTTTCTTCCGGAAGATGAGATGGAATGTTAGTGACACATCCTGGCTGTCATCTCTTTCTGGAAAGCAAGAAGAGAAGGGCAGTTAGGGGACAACACGCAGAGCAATGATGGAAATACACTGGGGGCATTTACCTGGAACCGTTAAAGCAAAGGCAGCAAGCCTCAGCCGTGATCCATTTAGTCTGTAAGCTTGAGTGCTCTCTCTCTCTCTCTCTCTCTCTCTCTCTCTCTCTCTCTCTCTCTCTCTCTCTCTCTCTCTCTCTCTCTCTCCCTCTTCTCATTTTCCTTCCCTCCTTTTCTCTCTTAAATTAAGGCACTGTTTAAAAATTTTACTCTCTTGGCAAAAACCCAAGTGACTTGCATTTTCTGAGGGGGGAAAAAACGGAGATCTGGAGCTATTGAACACTTGGAATTGGAGAAAAGCCTTCCGCTCTGGACGGAGAACGGCCTCCTGTGTTCGTCCCCACCTCTTCCAGATGTCTTTCCAGGGAGAGTCAAGAACCACTTGCCAATTGGTATAATAATGGGTTTGGATCGCTATTTTTAGAATAGAAAACGTCTTCCATTTGACTAAGCTTCAATTCAAGACAGGAAAAATGAGGAACGTAATAATGTACAAGTCAAGAGGAATAAGGAAAAGGAAAAATGAAGAGATACCAGAGTCTGGCCTGAAGTCTACCCATGCACATTACCTGCCTGGCCTGCACAGGCACTTGTGGATCCCAAACATGCTATCCATTCCATCTCTACCCTCTTTACCAGGCTAATGGCTGTTTATCTTTCCAATTCAGACATGATGCCATCAATTGGCTGAATGACCTCACACCCACCTCTGGAGGTGGCCATGCCTTTCACCTATGCACACTTTGACTTTTGCGTAGGGTGTGCTGGCTCTAGATGTGTGGTAGTTTCAATGATAATGGCTCCCATAGGCTAAATATGCTTGAATACTTTGCCCCAGTTGGTGAGAAGGATGAGGAGCTGGGACTTGTTGGAGAGGTCCTCCAAATAGACTGAGAATTACTATAGTCAAGAAGAAACACTTATTACATCACACAGGCGTTCACCTTGGTTTGTATTCCCAATCTTCTTCCCAATGCTGGCTTAAGACTCAAATTTAAGAACAGTGTGGGCTGCAGGCTGAAAATGAGCCCTGAGCTTGTCAGCATTTGGGAAGACAAGACTAAGTAATTTTAATTAGATGAGTAAGTTCTGAGTTCCACTTGCTGTGAAACTGACTCAGCTGCTGCTGCATCTCTTGGATGCTGACCTGGATCGTCAATAAAACAGCAAACACTGAGTCGAAGGAATTAGTGTGGCAGTGCCCTGGTGCTCAGAACGCTGCTTGAAAATCATATGGAGGGCGTGGGTTAAAGAAATAACACACTGTATAATCTACATGCTTTCACAGTCCTTACTAAACATGGGCAGTTCCAGACTGCACTAGAGCCAGTAAACAAATACATCTGCAGAACTCCTAATGATCGTTTACATGTGCTACTAATTGAACCACATAGTAGGAGATGGGGCTCACGTTCTCAAGGACCTACAGTCTCCTAGGGAGGAAGAAATTTGGTGGACCACAGCTGAAATAATGTCACTGCAAGTATTTACTTATCGAGAAAGACATGAAGCATGCTGGAACCAGGTTCAAACATGTGACAGCCTCACTTCTGCACTCACATAAACTCTAAGCATCTTGTCTTAGGTGACATGTCTGAGGGACAACTTGTCTAACTCCAAAACAAGACACAACCCTCCCTTCCCCCTTTAACAGGCACAACATCCCTCTTCACTAATAGAATAGTCTGTCATTGACTTAATTCCTCCTGGACCATTCCATACAAGAGCCCACAGAATCCAAAAGAGCATGGCTGCGCCCGCTATTTGCTCCTGTATCCCCAAGTGCCTAGTAATCCAGTTTCAGCAAATGTTTGTTTCATCAAGCAAAGCATTGGTCGTCAGTCTCTTCACCTGTAGGGTATAGTGTGCTAGTGAGTAGATCAAGGGAAGGTTAAATGTATTAATGTATGCACAGACTCAATACATGTTAATTTCTTGCTCTGATCTCTTTCTACAGAGATGGGGTTTAGAAGCTCCAACAAGACAGCCGCCACTCCTTGCTGGCAGGAAGCAGCCTGGGGAAGAGTTTTCTGTTAATAAATACCTTGATATGGATCTGAAGTTAGAGGCAGGAGAGGCTGCTGAGCAGCAGCAGAGAGGTGAGATTGGCTCAGGTAGCTGGATGTCTGCTGGAGAAGAAAGCTTATGACCATAGCAGGGTGTGGACAGCAAGAATACAGACATGCAAAAAAAGAGCCAGGCACCTTCTTCAAGGAAAGGAAATAACCCAAGAGAAGCCCAAGAAAAATCTACTGTTCCCACCTCAGGTTTCCAGAAGTTCCTGAGAACTGGGCACAATAGTATAACAATTGTAATCCCAACATTTGGGAGGCTGAAGCAGGAGGATTGTCAGTTTGAGGCTAGCCTGGGGATATAAACAAGCAAGGAAATAAGAATAAGACCAATGGTTCTTGTATTTTGAGTCAGCATTTGACAACAGATTGTGCATCTGAGAGAGTAATTCCAAGGATAAACATGACTGCAATTTTATAACTAACCTGATAATTATTGGCAATGAATCAGTGCACCAAGAAAGAGATGCAGGAGCTTTTGATGAGTGCCCTGTGTATGTAGATCTCAGGGAGGGATCCACAGTGGTCGTTTGACAGAAGAATCCTATTCTTGGAGCCAAACTGCGGTTTAACCATGAAAGGTGCTTCTAACAGGCTGCGGTTTCCCCTGCTCATACATCCAGCCATCCTGCCACTCAAGCTCGGCGTTCGGCAGGTACATCCTGCCACCCTACTGTAGCCTTGAGAGGTGAATGTGTACTGCACCGATGAGGAAAGAGATTGAGAAAACAGGACAATTTACCAAAGCTACACGGAAAGTGACGGCCGTGGGATTCAAACTGAAGCCTATGTGAGTGTGAAGGCCAGAACTTTCCACACAGCAAGGGGCTTTAGTTTGTAAAGTCTCTGAGACAGCAATAAATATGTATTTGAGTCATAACTTGGAAATTAATTGACTCATATATTGATTATAGATGGTGGCAGGTCGTTTCTGAATTTTTCACCTGACTCCATCCCTCCACCCTTGTTGTGCCCCTTCCTGCCTTGTTCACTCACCTTCCCCCAGAGCTGCCCGTAACCCCACAGCTCCTTTAGGACTCTGTGTCTTTGTGACCCCATTCCCTGGCCCTTCTCTGTGGATGAGACCCCGCCTCCTAGAGCTCTATTTTGGCTCTTGCCCTCTACAAAAGCCCTGGTTCCAGGCTAAGCTCCTGCCCCCATTGAGTGTGGTGAGGACCCAGTAAGCAACTGGTCCTCTGAGTCCTGGGGACGCAGGGCGCATGCTGAAGGCTGCAGTGACATTTTCTTTTACTCTCATGCATGGGAACACGTCAAAATGCTAACAGTACTTTTTCTTCAGCTAGACTGATATCAGTTTGAATTAGTGGCTGCTGTAGAACAAAAAGCATTAAAACAGTTCTGTTTCTCAGAGTACGGATACATGGAAGAGGTTTTGAGAAAAGTGGAGGGGGGCTGAACACATTCAGAGGTCTTATCCAAGGCCTTGACTTAGATGTGAAGGGTTAGTACTGGGGCTTTTCTAACCACAGTGTGAGCCCCAACATGCATTAGAAAAGCTGTTTCTGAAAGGCCTTTTAAATTCCTACAGGGAAACAAGGTTGCGGCCATAGTTTATAACCTCAAAGACATTGTTCCTGGCTCTGCTTTTTGAAAACCTACAGTCCTGGGCCGGCAAGAAGGCTCAGCAGGTAAAAGTGCTTGCGACCGTGAGTTCGAGGCTCACACTGATGGAGAGAACTGACTCAAATTGTGCTCTGATCTCCACAGCATTGTCAGGCTCTCCCATTTCGTTTTTTTTCGAAGTACAGACTCCAGGGCTGTATTCTACTACTTAGCCACTTGGGGGTACCATCGAACCATTTAATGAAATGTTCTCCAGGTGTCAACATGGCTCTCTTCACTGATCCCTCCTGCAGGTTAATCAGCAGGACCAAAAAAAAAAAAAAAATCCTTCCTCATGGGGAGCAGGCTCAGTTATCTCCCACCTAGTTATCTCCAGCTCCTTAAAGGAGAAAGGAGACTTCTCCATTGCTGGTCACAAGGAATGCCACTGTATAAAGCAAGCCACCAAAACACACAACACGTTTAGGGTGGTTTCTGCAGGGGAGGTTTTTTGTTTTTTTTTTTTTTCTGTCAAATCTCTGGCAAGGCACTATATTTGGCTTGCTTATGAAGAAAAGTGCAGGATTTGGAGGCTTATTTGTTTATTATTTATTTAATGACTCAGCTATTGCACTCCTGGGCTCATACCGTACCATAGAGATACATGCACATTCATGCTCATTGCTGCTCTGTTCCCAACAGCAAGGAAATGGAACCAGTCCAGATGCCCATTAACAGATGAGGGACAATGGAAATGTGGTGCATATATACAAGTGGAATTTCATTCGGCCGTCAAGAAAAATGGCATTCATGAAATCTGTAGAAAAATGGGTGGATTTGGGAAGTAATTAAGCAAGATGTCAAAATCATGCATGTTCTTTCTTATATGTAGTTCTTAGTCTGCTGTGTGTGTGTGTGTGTGTGTGTGTGTATGTGAGTGTGTATACACAAATGTGAATACAACAGAGAACAGGTGATTAGGAAGGTCGAGGGTGGGCAAAGGGACACTTAGGAAGGGACCAGGGAGGACCCTTGTAGAAGGGGAAAGTACTATTTTGTAATAATGCTAATTTAGAATATTAAAAATGCCCCCTCCCCCCTTGAGACAGGATTTCTCTGTGTTAACAGTCCTGGAACTCACTCTGTAGACCAGGCTGGCCTCAAACTCATAGAGATCCTCCTGCCTCTGCCTCCCATTAATATTTCTTAAATGTACTTTTGTAGTAGAAACAGAAGCAGCCTTTGGATTTGTCACTCCTATGGTTCTCATTCTCCACAGCCCACAGCCAACTTCCACACGGGCCTGCAGAGGAAGTGAATAAACTGGGCGTGGTGGGTTCCCCCCTCCCCTCTCTGCTTGCAGGCTGAATTCACACCATACAAACAACCAGGCCAGCTTCCCAGGTATCCACCAGCTTGGCGTCTTGGAGTTTCTCACAGGCTGCTCCTGCTAACCAAGTAAAAACACTCCATCCCTCTATGCCTGGCAGATTCTCACAGCTCACAGGACATCCTGAAAGCATTATTCTCTCTCCACTTTGGGTCTCTATTGCCTGGCTTTCTGTTATCTTTGGAATTCATTACACAATTAGCCTTAATCTGAATTATATATTGTGTATCTCTTAGTGTATAATGCCATGTGATGAAGGATATTTTTTAAGTCATATGCGGTATATATATATTATTTGAGGCTGTTATAGATATAACTCATATCCAGATGAGTTTATAGCTGGGTAAATCAAATCGTGTATGTTTTTATTATGCTGCCAATTTCTGATATTTTCGTCCTTGGCATAGTCTCTGGATTTTTAGATACTTTTAATGCGCACATTATTTCTTGCTTTAAGAAAAGAGCTCTAGTAACATAAAAAGCACTAAAAAGGGAAATACAACAAGATACCCCAAAGAAATCACAAGTTTAGAAATGAAGTTTGAGTGACTTCTGCCTGGTTTTCACAGGAAGTTGGGGGGGGGCAGCATAAGCCTTGTATAAGTTACACAACTCTTTGTCTACTCTCAATTTTTAAAGCTGAAAATGGCTTCTCTTTGGCAGTATTGTGCGATGACTTTGACACTCACTGATCACATTTTATGATTTAAATCTCATCATTCCCATCATTTCACTGAAACAGGTCTCCCTATGTGGCCCAGACTGGTCTGGAAACTGTCTGGACATCATGAGTCCAAAGTTAGCCGACATCTCACCTGGAAATTGAGTTTACATGAAAGGGGTACCCCACCCTGTCACCTCCCTTTCCCTACCTCTTGCCTGGAAGCTCAGAGCCTGGCTACAAGAAGTACAAAAAGGGGCTCCTTCCTCTGTCATATGGGCTCTGACTCTCTTTTGAGACCCCCACTGTGTTTTCCGTCTCGATGCTAGGACCTCACCTTTCCTTGGAGTCCCTGCCACGCAGTTGTTACTCTGTCTATCTGTCCACGGTTATGTTATAATAAGTCTTCTAATAAACAACTTAGTCCACAGCAAACGTGTCTTTTTGAACCAACCACCTCCTCTAAAACTTAACCTAGATTAGACTGGCCCTCATCCAAGTTCACACAGCTTCTGAGTGGCTTTCAATCCAGATGGAGGGGACTGAAATACAAGCGCGCAAACCCCATGCTCTACCCATGATTCCACTTGGGAGAGATGCAGCTGGGAAGTTCAGCGGTAAAACACTTCTGGGACACAAGAGCATCAGCATCTTGAAGCCGTGCTTCCTGAGTTCACAACATTCTCTCACTGTGAAGAACAAGGAAGCGGAGGAAGGAAAAACCATTACCAGAGAGAGCAGAAAGGACTGTGGGTACAGGACATTCGTCGCGTGACAACACTTGAGACTGCAGACTGTGAGGATGGCCTTTGAGCAGATGGCCCCTCCCCAACTCACAGCCATTAAAAACTCCAGGTCTGGGAACGCGGTAGTGTAAGAAACCTACAATACAGCGTTAGACTTGATCCAAAGGGAAAAGCTAACTGTCAGCAAACTTGGGACACATAGATAGTCCTGTCTCTGCCTCTCCCACATACTCTTGAAGTCACAGAGATGACACATAATGCAAAAGGGCCCTGCTGGGAATATCTTACCAAAAAAAAAAGTAAGGGCTATGGGAGTGTGGCTTTCCCATTAGGTGATCCCATGCCTACCACACAGCAGCACTGCCTGCATCCCCCACTCCACCCCCGGCTTATGCAGGTGTGGCCTCTTCTTCCCCCCAGAGCCTCAGAGATCCAGTTCTAGGAAAGGGCCTGAGGGCCTGTGGTAGACATCCCCATTGTACTGTACTGTTGCAAGTAACGAAGAACCACATAACCTGTTGGGCATTGGGAGCACACACTTGGAGCCTAGCACCTTCCTTTAATCCCAGCAGAGGCAGGTGGATTTCTGTGAGTTCAAGGCCAACTAGGGGTTATAATGAGAACTTTCTCAATAACAAAACAAAATAGAATCCTATAACCTGATGGCAAGCAGGGGCTCTGAGTAGAGGGTAGGGTGTAAAGATGGTCTTTCATTTCACACGGTCCATTTCTTAGAGACTTAAAAATCTTCTCTACATTGTATCCATACTACACCTGTTTATTTTGTCCATTACATGCTATCCACCCCCCCCCCCCAGCATGTGGATTAGAAACATTGACCATCTTAAGAATCCTATTTCTGCAATGAATATTCCCTTCCCTTTCTTATTGCCATTCTGCCTAGGAGAGGTCTCTATAGAGAGTGACCTCCTTTCTCCCTGAACTGGCTCCTGGCCACACCCACTTCTCCATATTAGCCAGAGGAGGGGTAGTTCCTGTCTGCAAACAGGGGTAAGGGTGCTTCTGACTATGTGAGAACCATGGGGATACTGGCAATAAAGCACCACAGAGAATAGGCAGATGCGGTCTTGGGTGCTATAAAGTCAGAATAGATTTCTCTTAGCTCTAAAAAGACCCAGAAGGCCTTGTTCTGATGGCCTTGCAGCCATTCCAGTGTGTGCCCAATCTCCTCAGCCCCTGCTGGTTTCCTCAAGTAGCACCAACAACAGAGGCACCGCGGTGGCCTAAAGAGACAAGAGTAGTCCCTACATCCCTTCTCTCTTCCTGTGTCATGCACTAGCAACATGGCTTCGTACCGCGCTGGGTCTACATTTCTCCCGCCTTAGCCTGGCACATGCCTAATTTCTGCACTGGCTCCTCCAACACTGGAATGCCCAGAACACGCCAATTCATCCTCCTAAGCCCTGCTTAGGTGTCTTAGCAGCTTCTAAACCACCTGGATGAGAGACAGCAGTTCTCAAGAAAGGGAAGAGGATTCCAGGATGAGGATCTAACCATGCTGCCTGAAAACCGATTCTTCCACAGGCAGGTAGAGGTAAAGAGAGAGTCTGGTCAAACTTGGAGTAACATGCGCAGAGAAAGGAAGAAGAGAGGTAAACAAGCAGAAAATCGGGACTGCTGAAGATGGAGGAACAGAGGCAGCCCCACGAAGACTGGAGGCAGCAGAGGCATGGTGCCGGGATCTCAGCTGTCCAAATGAGGCTGGCTTCCACTTCCTGTGGTGAGAACCCTTCTCACTTTCCTGAATCTAAGTTCGGGGACTTGCTTGTTCGCTGTGCAGGGTAAGTGAGGTGTGCCCGGCTGTTTTCATGATAAAGCGTGAAGGCTGATGATCAGAAGCTCTGCCAATCACCAGGGAGAATGCAGGGTGAATCTTTATGCCATTTCCTCCTGAGCCCAGAGCTCTTTCTGGACCTCAAGCAAGCAGACTTTCTGGCAAGAAGCTTTTGTTTAACGGTGGTCAAAGGGACCACCAGGTAATATCAAATTATGGGGCCTAAACATTTTGCACAAAACTATTTTTATAATGCAACTGTATCTACGGAACAGGACTGGGGGGACACTCTAGTAGCAAGCTGATAAAAGTCACTATAACATATGTACATCTACACACACATGCATGCACATACATGTGTACTCATACACACATGCACACACACACGTGTGCACACATGCATGCACACAGGGGCATGCACACATATATCTACACACACACACACACACACACACACACACACACACACACACACACACACGTGCAGATGTCACCTTGTAGACAGCGATGGTTGGCCAACGAAGCAGTGATAGAAAGAAGGGGCAATGATAAAAGGACATGACCAGCCAGCATCTTGTGTCCTCACTAGGCACATCTGTCTTTCCCTACGTGCCAGGCACTGTCTGCCCTGCACAGCATCATGAAGAATGTCATGGTGTGCAGTCTCTATCTCACTCTGCAGAGGAATAGAGGGGCAGCATTTTGGCACAGTCATGTATGTACACAGTCTCAAACTTCTAAAGCTTCCTTCCATTGGGTCCTTCAGCTACATCCCCAGGCATCATGCCTCCTGAATCACTGTTCCATTAGCATGTACTTTCAGTGGAGCCCGAGTCCAGCGCCACAGGACCTCTGCACTAGCCACAGGGTGGGACCACTCCCAAAAGGCCCAAGGCCAGTCCTGCTTCCCTCCCTGAGGAGTATCCCAAAGTCTGAGATTGTTGAATAAGGCAGAAGAACAGTCAGGCTACAAAAATTAAAAAACAAAAAATCAAAACAAAAAATCTAAATGCTTACAAGAATAGATGAGATCCAGCCAGTGAACCAGGATTAAAAATGTTCTTTCTGGTGCTTTGTAAGGATTTGAGTAGTGAATGGGCCAGACAAAGTAAAAACAATGTAGCAGGCCAGAACTCTTTGACCGGAAAGGACAATATTTATTTGATTAATTCTGTTCTTAGCCACCCACATTACTGACACAAAGGGTGTTTCTTCTATGCAAAGGTATGAGCAAGGACACATACATGCAGACCGTCAAATCCATACATAAGCATGAACAGAGGAACACTCCCCCGCCACCCACTGAGAAGAAGTACTCATAATCCATTCAAGAATCAAGCGGTTTTTCTTTTCCCAAGCCCTACAGACATGAAAAAGAAGTCACTTTATGTAAACACAGCACTCAGTTTACACTGATTCACAGAAAGGAAGAGCTGTGGAGTTTTCAAGTCCTCTCACTGAACCACAGGGTTATGTGACGTGGCTGGGTGCTTCCTGCCAGGAGAGCATGGCGTGATGATTGCTACCTGAAGGAAACCCGAAACCCGATTTAGAATCAATCCCTCAGGAGAAAAGAAGCCTCTGAGCATTATGCCTGTGGAAGATTACCCAGATTAGGTAAGCATTATCAAGATTTGGTTAGCCTCTGGGGATGCCTTGGAGGGATTATCTAGATGAGGTTACCTGAGGTGGGAGAACCCACCTGAACTGCGGCAGGACCATTTCATGTGCTGGGGTCCTGGGCTGAAGCTGAGCAGGAGGATCCGTCACCTTCTGCTTCCTGACTGAGGTGACAGCAATGGCCCAGCTGCCTTAACCTCCTGCATCCCCACTCTCCTACATGGCAGACAGTGAACTTGAACCCTTCTTTCCTTAAGTCTCATTTTTTAGACACTTTGTCACAGCAATAAGGCAAGTCCTCAGACTCTGTTCTCGGGATCCCCACAGAACTCCACAGCACCATTTTGCAGCGGTGTTCTTTCTAACAGATTAGCCCACCCTGCTCTTCCCCTGCTAACTCATCTTGCTGACACTCTATTATTCCTTGACCAGGACAGGACAGTGAGCAGACACAGTATCGGCTCTGAGCAGCGCTACCTGGGACCCAGCCCAGCACAGAAGCTGCCCGGTGTGGCTTTTACCTGTTGCTTTCTCCCATATTCCCATTTCTATGTGCTCAGTTTCTTCATGGTTCCCTAGAGGTCAGTGCTGTCTGGTGTTTACCCCTCCAGTCCAAGCAAGATGCTATCTAGGACCCCACTCTGGAGCCATGGCAACTAGAGAAGAACAATACAGTGGAAGCCATTTTGGAAGTTTTCGGAATTTCCAGGGCATGGGTGCCTGGAGGCAGAATTTACCTTCCTTGGAAAAAGGAAGCATCTTAGAGAAACCAGTCAGCCTCTTTGAATGCATCACAGGAGAGAGTTGGCTGAGACCTGTATTGTGTGGCCGTTAAAATGCGGGGGAGAGAGGCCTCTTTCTTGGTGAACTTGTAATTTGGAAAGTTTGTAGTTTCTTAGGAGGCCCATGTGTTTGGCAGGCACCCGGCACTGAGTTGTTTAAATTGAGTAAAGAGGCCCAAAACAAACATTTATTTTCATAAAGTCTTCAGCTACATCTCAATTTGCAGGGGGGTTATTCCCCAATAAGCCCATCCTAATCTGTAAACAAGGTGAAACTAATTTGACACACTGGACCTACTGAACACCTGGGTGAGCATCACAGTGCATTACAGAGGATGTGATCTGGGCACTGTTGCTCATGTGTGTGCAAGACACACACACACACACACACACACACACACACAAGGAGTGTGAGGAGCTGAGGCTCCTGATGCCTAGCATCAAAAGAATATAATATCACTAGCCTGGAAGAAGACCATAACTCAAAATTCAAAGTATGGCTTCTAGCATAAAGTCACAAAATTCTAAGCTGAATCACTGCATGTTAGGGACTCTGTGTGCTGGTTTGACTGATAGTAAGTGCAATGTTGCAAGCTCCCACAAGGGGTCTTTTGCACATGTTTATATGCACAGTGTGTTGGCATGCATGCACACATGTTTTGCATGTGTGTGCAGGTCTGGGGCTTCCTCATTCCTTCTCCACATTATGTATTGAAGCAGGGTCTCTCTGAAGTCAGAGCCCGCCATTTTGGCTAGAGTGAATAGCCAGCCTGCTCTGGAGACCCTGTTTCCAACTCTGCTTCCTGTGTGCTGGGTTTACAACTGGCTGCCACACCCACTGTGTCTTTATGTGGGCACTGGATCTGAACTGTGGTCTTCACACTTCAACAGCAAACACTTTAACCACTGAGGAGTCTTCACCCTGCAACCTGTCACCATTTGGTCTGAAATTTGGGCCCTGCCTCTCCTCTCTGTGGGTGGCTGCTTAGCTAATTTATAGAGAGGCTGGGCTTGGAGAGGTTATTGACTTGTTTGAGGTTATAAGGTTAGGACTTGGCAGAGCAAGAATTTAATCCTGGATCATTCAGATCTGTGGACAAGCCTTGGAAACCTGTTTCCCCTCTATATTAGAGGCCATAAAAATATAACATGTGGCCCAAATCTGGTCCATGTCTGCTTTTATATGACCCTCAATATAAGAACGTGTTTATTTTTTTCAAATAGTGAAAAAAAATTAAAGGACTATTCCACATGTGATTATTATATGGAATTCAAATTTTTAAAAGGTTTATTTTTAGGTGTATAAGTGGGTTGTCTACAGTCATGTAAATGCAACACTGTGTTTGTGCAGTGCCCATGGAAGCCAGAAGAGGGTTATAGATCACCGGAACTAGAGTTGGACAGTTGTGAATTACCATGCGGGTGCTGAGGCTGAAGCCCAGTCCTCTCAAAGAACAGCCAGTGCTCTTAACAGCTGAGCCATCTCTCCTACCCTTGGAATTCAGATTTTTAATGCTCATATATCAAATTTCATGAGAAGCCAACTATACCCAGGTATCTGTGATGTCTGAAGCTGCATCCACGTCTCAATAGCAGGGTGGAGTGGAAACAGACTACATGGTCCACAGCACTCCATCTTGCAGACCACAGAAACTATTGATCTTAAAACAAGGTATAAAGGTGGTGATAGTGATGGTTGTACAGCAGTGTTCGTGAGCAGTGAGTTTCATTGATTATACTGAGCTATACACATGAGAGTAGCTCAGATGCTAAACATTCTCTGCATATTTTACCACAAAATAATTAAAATAGGTATCAATTTGCAAAAAAATCTATAGTTTTCAAAAAAGATTTTTCTTTATATAAAACTTCATTAGCAAAACAAAACAACCCCTAGGGAATGATTTGAAGCTTTGTTGCTAAAAAGCTGAGCATGTAGGTATGTGGTGTGTGTAGTGTGTGTGTGTTTAGTATATGCACATTTCCAAGAAAATACTCATGTGCCACCAACTCAATCTCCTCTATTATTGTTTCCAGCTTTAGGAATGTTTTCAAGAATTCTGACATTTAGAATGCAATACACCAAGCACTTTTGCAGCAGCAAAGAAACCAAAATAATTATGCCGAGAACCTGTTCTAACTCCAGCATCTCACATCGGTGTTACCAGAAGAAAATATCTGCAGCCCTGAGCACTATGAGTTCTTTGCTGTACATGTACAAAGACTGTTGCAACCTGGGGAATAAGAATAGAGTATAAAGAAAGTCAAACCACAGAAGAAACCCAGGGCTAAAATAGAACAGAGGCACAGGCAGGTGTGCCAGCCCCAGTGAAAGTTTTCCTCTTTAATCTCAAGGCTATAAGATTAAAGCCAAGAGTGGATATGGTCAAACATCTTTCTCTAATCCTATTTGCTAATGTTTTCCAAAGATTAATAAGATAAAATCCCTCAGCATGTGCTTTGAGTTGTCTGGTAATTTCCACTGACTTTTCAGGGCAGAAGTGGTGCCCAGGGCTCCTGAAGACTGTACTGTTTGGATTCTACACAGCAACAGCAGCTGCTTATGGCCTGGGCCTGGCAGCGATGGGGTCAACAGTCTACGTGCTAATCAGCATCCACCCTGGGCTTCTTAGGTGAAGTTGATGGCAAAGGAACAGCACACCCACCCCTTGCTCTCTGATGTCTGCAGCAATATAGTCATGCGTGCACACACACACACACACACACACACACACACACACACACACACACACACACAGAAGCGACATTGATCATCTTACAGATAAAACTCTAAAATTAACACTGCAAGTACAGGTGCCAGGTATGTATTGCCAGCTTGTAACAGGACAGGACTTGTCTTCTCACCAGTTCTCACCAACAGGCTCTCTTTAGAGTAAGCATGCAAAATGGATGTCTCCTAAGCAGACTGTCATTCCTAGGAGGGAGTTCTGCCTGACATTTAATGACTACACATCATGAGTTGCTGCTGTCTAAAATTCTGGAGCATCGACATAAAATGTTGTAGTCTCAATTTGCTTCGGTTTGGAAACAATGGGCCTCTGTGTCCACAGTGAAGCATCCAGTGGGAGCTGCACTGGAAACAGAGCAGACGAACAGACAGTCACAACCTGTGTTATTGTGGTGCTGGAACCAGAGGGAATCTAGACCATCTTTCCCCAATCTATGTGATTTACATATTACTTTAGCAACAGAAATCACTTCTCCTAACATGAGTCTACACAGAGGCCATGAAATACTAAAAGGATGCTGCAGCACTAACAGGAGATGGGGCCCTAAACTGGACTCAGACTTCACACAGTATAGCCATAGAACTGTGTGCTAAGGAGCCTGCTTTGGCTCATCCAACTATACTCTATGTGATAGCTTGAATGGGAATGGTCCCTATAGACTTTTATGTTCAATTGCTGGAACTGTTTGGGAAGCATTGAGAGGTGTGGCCTTGTTGGAGGAAGTGTGGCCTTGTGAGAGGAGGCGTGTCCTCATTGGAGGAGGTATGTCACTGGAGCTGGGCTTTGAGGTTCATAAAGACTAGCTCTCCTCTTTCTTCATAGTTGTGGATCCAGATGGGAGTTCTTAGCTGTTCCTTCGTGTAGCCAGTAGTCATCACTGGCAATTGATTACAAGTTTAATATTTATTAAAGGGGTTACAGGAAAACTTACAAATACAAATGGATGAAGCAGGAAGGATAGGGAGATCTAAAATAGAATGGGAAGCCAAGAAACCCAGTGTTGGTGTGCATCCCATCTTAAGCTGCTTTTCAGACACTTCTCAATGCTGCAGCCTCCCTGGTCATAGGTGACTTCCAGACCTATGCTGGCCAAGGGGCATGCCTCTAGGTCAAGGTGATGCACCTACTGCACCTTTGCTCTACTTAATTCTAACCCTCTGAAACTGTAAGTCAAATTAAATCCTCTCATTTATAAGCTGCCTTGGCCATAGTGCTTTATCCCAGCAATAAAAAATTAAGCATTCTACCATTTAAAAAGTATCTGAATTATTTTTACACCTTCAGACATGTCTATAACACACCAGACCACTTTCACTGCCTCCCCCCAAATTTCTCTCTTATGTTTATGTCTATTATTATGTTTGTGACTAACTGAGAATAACCAGGGCTAGCTGTATGAGCTATCTGTTGGAGATACACAGGTAAAGACAATGATTTCCTTTCTCCTAGAATCTATCAATAGCTAATAGTTCAGAGGTTAAGGGTAGGACATAGTGAGCCCTTCCTTGACTAATTGTTAATAGGGCTGATCTTGTGGGCCGAGTGCAAGTCACTAAACTTGTTATGAGTTAAGGACAGTAGCTGTAATAGGTCTAGAGAATGGCCACTTAATTTATTGTATTTTGGCTCTTACGCATTCCTTCCCATCCTAATATTTCAGCAGAAGATAAGGTAGGACCATTCATGTTCACACAGTAGGAAGGGCGGTGCTGAGGACAAAGCCTGGTCCTGAGTGCTCTATTTGTAGGAAGGGTGGGGGTGGGGATCTAGTGTAGGAGAGGTCCCAGAAGTGTCAACGCCCAAGGATGGACCATTACGGTGTGATGGTAACTTTCTGTCAGCAGATGGTGGCAGAAACAGAAAGGAAAAGTAAATCTAAGTTTGAAAACAAGAGCGGGGGACCAGATATTCTCTTTTAAAAGGTGAACAGGCCATCCTCTTGCTGACTTCAATTTTACGAAATGTGGGAATAATTGGTATTAGTTTTATAGTGAGATGCATGTTCTGCATTACAAGAACCTAGGAGCTTCTGGAAACATAGAATCATGACGAGTGATGCAGTTCTCTTGGTAGAGTGCTTGCCTAGCATGCATGAGGTCCTGGGTTCAATCCCCAGAAATATATAACCTGGGCATGGTGTAGCACAGACCTATAATCCCAGCACTTGGGAGGTGGAGGCAGGAGGATTAGAAGTTCAAGATCTTTCATGGTGGTGCTAAGGAAGATGTTTCAGTGGGCAGAGTGCTCGAGATATAAGCATAATACAAGCTGGGCATAATGGTGGGGTAGCAGGAGAGCAGCGGGCCTGAGGGGACATATTGGCCAGTCTGCCTAGACAAATGTTCAGCTCCAGCTTCAGTGAAAGACCCCGCCAAAACTGGAGGTACCTTAGAGATAAGTTTTTACTTTTCTGTTAGTCTTGCTAACTACCCAGGAGGCAAGGACATCAAAATCTCTGAGCAGAGGTCTGTCAAAACATTGTTCTTGTAAGGGCTGAAGTTTTAAAAAACACGTTGGATGAGTTTACCAAGTATACTCTTAAAATAAAACTGATTCAGGCATATTTTACCTCAGTAAAATGCTTCTATTTAAATGTACAGTGTGATGAGTTTTGACAGATGTTTGTTCCCTGTAAACATGTAACCATGCCACAATTAAAACATTTCCATCCTTCTTGAACATTTTGTTATGTCTGTGCCATTAATTCCCTTGGCCCCATCCGTGGCCCCATCCATGGCCTCATCCGTGGCCCCAGCCAACCACTGATCAGCGACCTGACACTCTCCATTAGACTGTTCTGGAGTTTGATGTAAACGGGCTCAAACTACATGTGCTTTAGATGTCTGGTTTCTTTGGCTCAGGACAATGTTTTAGAGATCTGCTGATGAGCATGAATTCCCAGAGGCTGTTCATAGCATCCATTTCTCCTTCTGCATCACAGGTAAGTATGCAAGCCTGCAGGACCCTGCTTCAGCAGGAAGCACAGCATTCGAGAATGTAAAGCAGGTCACTGCGGAATGGATGGGAAGCAGTGCACTGAGACCACAGTGAGATAACTGAGCTCTTACCGAGCCAGGGATTTCTGAAGCGATGTGCTCGACGGGAGAAGGAAAGGAGAAGTGGGGTCAAAGGCAGACATCACAGGCTGAACAATTTTTAAATATATCCCTCTTTAAGTGATGGGGCTTAAGTGTGAGCTGGGTTTAATAATTCACTGCTGATGAGCAGTAAAGGGTACAAAGGTTGCTCTCTCATCCCTGAAACCAACTCACAGTGGCTTTTGTCTTGGTTGCTCTATATAGGGAAGAACGGTTTTTCCCAGGGAAGTGAGAAACCAAGATCTGTAGAATGATAAGGATTTGGGAGGACATGGATGCCGAGGGACTTGCATGTATAATAACTCACAGGCAAAGGACTATGTAGCCTATGCAAAGGACTCTGGGAAATTCCTTTGGAGTGATCTACACATCTCCTTCTTTATTCAAATCCAACTGCATGCATTTAATTTTGTTTACTTTCCCTGTTACACTCAAAGCCACATTACATTTAGAGTATCTACTCATACTAATCTGTCTAGTAAGAGGCTTCTGTCCCGGACTTGTGGGCCTAGTCTCAAGGTTTAAACCTACAAGCCCACAAACCTGCAGAGACACACAGATGCTTACAATAGTTTTAGGCCGATCGGCCTAAGGCCCGGGTATATAACTTGTTAACTCTATACCCTTAATCTAACCCATGACTCTTTTCTGTTCAGCCATGCGGCTCGGCACCTTTTCTCTGAGCAGTATAGTTGTCCTCTGGCTTGTCAGGCAACTGTGGAGTCTCTGTGGCATTTCTGCTCTGTTCTTCCTGTTCCCAGAGTTTTCTTAGTCTGGTAGCCCCACCCACACTTCTTGTCTGCCTTTGGCCAATCAGCGCTTTTTATTAAACTCATAGGCGGGGACAATTATTTATAATGGAACATCATAAATTCACTACATAACAACGTAACAGCATAAATCCACTACAAATGTGGAGAGCTAATATTGGTTAGTACCATGTTCCAGTCCTACGCAGTGGTTTAACTGTATATTTGACTTTTATGTATAATATTACTTCATGGGAAGAAGAGGTCCTCAAATCTCCTAAGTGGACTCACGATCATCCCTAGGCTTGGGACTCTCTGTAATCTGATATTCATGGTTTTATGACAGTGAAGGCAGACAATGATGAGTGATGATCCAGAGTTCTATTTCCATAAGCAAAGTCTTTCTTCATTCAAGTCCCAAGTTGATATTCACTGGACATTTTTTCAAGCCAAAGAATCTAGTCTTATCTGGCTGGGAAATTTGAACCAGTGCAGATCACACAAAGCAGCCAGCATTTGGCAGGCTTGTGAATGGGCATCAAGCCACACTGCCTATCCCATTTTCATATAAATGTTGAAGATGATGAATTAATCCCTGCTGTGACTGACATCTGCAGCAATTTCCAACACCAAAGAACACAGGGAAAAACAGCAGTAACTGTTTGATATCCCAGAAAACTAAGAGCACTCCTAATATTTTGAGCACTTCTCTGGCGTGAGGGATTTGATGGAAGACCCAGAGAGAAATGCTGAGCACATGGTTTTGAGTTTTATCTATAAACTAGGAGAAAAATGGCTTAGTAAAAACAAGCAGACCATATTAGGAAATTAAGGAACTAAATAGCTCATTGAGGCAACACCGGGACAGTTCTGGGGCACATGTGAAAGCCGTGGTGTAGGGAGAGGGTAGTAACAGTGTATGGTCAGGAGGTTAATCTTGATGATAGAAGCTCTGAGTCAGTGATGCCTGACAGACTGTTTCATTGCTGTTGACAGTTATGGCAAGTCCCACTAGAAACATGTGACCTCTGATCCCTTAAAATGAAGGTGTTAAAAGAATATATTTTTAAACCTTTCATTTAATTTTAGCTAAAGTCACCAATGGCTGGTGACTACTGTGTTTGTGATGACACCTAAAACAATGAATTAAAGAGTATTGGTCTTTAAAACCATGAGTCTCTAGCTTCTCCTGGCTAGTTTTTGTTGACACCTTCAAAAGTCAGTCTGATATATTTAAAAGTCACCTGGGGAGAGAGAGTCTCTACTGAGACATTGCTTCGATCAGATTGGCCCGTGGCCCATGTTTGCTAAGAACTGTCTTGATTAACATTTGACATAAGATGGTCCAGCCCACTGTGGGCAGCTGCATCCCTAGGCAGGTGGGCCTGGGGCTGTATCAAAAAGCTACTAAGCACGAGCCAGGGAGTTGCATTCCTGCATGGTCTCTGCTTCAGTTCTTGCTTCCAGGTTCCTGTTTGGATTTTTGCCCTGACTTGCCACAGTGATGGACAGTTACTAGGAAGTATAAATTGAAGTAAGCCCTTTCTTCCTGAGTTGCTTTGGGTCAGTGTTTTATAACGCAACAGAAAGGAAAACAGGGCAAATTAGATATATAATCCTTGTACTAAGGAGGAAGAGGCAGAAAGATCATGAGTTCCAGGTCAGCCTGAACTTCAGAGTGAGATTCTAAATGAAAAATAACAAGCCAGCGCTGTGATTTTCTTTAAGAATGAAAATGCATCTTATTAAATTATTACTCTGTGCTTAGCTTAGTGTCTGACATGTAGCTGTTGGTTTGTTTGCTTAAAAAGCTTATTAGCAGACATCCAGTAAAAGTTAGAATACATAAGACACTGGAGTTAGTATTTCCCAAAGGGTCTTCATGGGGCCTTATACCCCAAAATTGTTCTGTACTGAGTATGCATATTAGTACATTAAAGAAAGCACTAACTCTGTAAATAGTTTTGTATAGCTCACCACGGAACTTCCTTTTGCATAATAATATTTGACATCTCTTAGATGTAGTAGCTTCTGGGAGATATACTGTAGGTCACAAAGGAACCGAGAGGAAACCTTTCAGGTAGTTTTCAGTACAAGCAATGTTTACTGAATGGTGTAAAAGGTACCCTTGCCTAGCCCAAACCAGAGGTAGATGCCCAACCATTTCCCTCCAGAGAACAGCAGCAGTAGGACACGTGATTCCAGACACTACCAGGCTCCTATTGTGGACTGGGTAGGCCGACGGAATTGGAAGGTCATTGCCAGCAGAAGCAGAAGAAATCACAGCTAAATCAAAAATAGTTGCAAGAATATATTAGTGTTTAAAAAATACTTTTATATTATATATTAAGCCAAAAGGTTAAATACTGAGAATTTGTTGTGAATCTTATCATCCATACAAAGGATGGGGTACTGTGGGTCAGTGTAGAGATATGGAATACTGTGATTCAGACCAGGATAAAACATGAACCTGATTGACACAGGGTAGAGACAGCATCCTAGTTTTGGGTTTTGCTAATATCTCAGTAAAGAGGAGTAGGAATTAACAGCAACAAAAAATAATTTCAGCAAAATTTTCTGTAGCTATTACACATAGAAGTTATATTTTAAAAGCGTATTGTACATATGCTTAAGTTTTTTAAGCACTGTAGAGGGCATTCCATGATTTAGATGAATTGTTTTCAACAAATCCCCTTTGTTCTCTTTAGAACTTGAAGTTGGAAAGCAACAACAGAGGTCTTTTCAGAGCAAGTGAAGGGATCTGAGCCTTTTCTTTTTATTTAGTTTTAATTAATGTTAGTGGGCAGCTAGGAGAGAGGCCAACTCTGTCCTTGCTTCTGGCACGGAGGCTGTGTGAAGCTCGAATGTTGGTGGCAAGGCCTTACTAGCATAAGGCTTGGTTTTTAATTCTGATACATAAATGGATCGCGTTTGTGTTAGAAATCTCGAAAAACCTTCTTAGGTATAAAAAAGTAGGTTTTTCTGTAATTCCATTAAGAGAAAGCCCACAGCTGTTGAGCTGATGGCCTACAATGATAGTTTCAGTACATGACCGGCTGAGGCAGGGGAAAAGACCCAGAGTTTGTGGCCAGCTTAGACCCTGTATCAAAAACAGAAACAAAAATCTCCCTCAAAACCAAACTCAAGTCTTTCAAAGTAAATAAGAATGAAGGAAACACCTGCCCTTTTTGCTATATTTCTTTCTTCCTTTATGCACATATGGTTATTAGCGATTCTGGAATATGGTTTCAAATCCTGTTTTTGTTGTTGAATGTTATATGCTCATAAGTCTTCAGTTTGCGTCATTTTAACTCTAACAAAATAATTTAGGGTATAAAATACACGAGACAACATCTCACCTGTGACTCAATTAAAAACAAAACAATGTGACACCTCCCTACCCTTCAAAAGAAACTACCTATCTACCATCTTAATTCTTACCAGAATACAAAGCTCCCTGGACATCAATGGAGAAGAGTAAATAGGTCTGGCAAAGATATGTGACTGATTCTGCACAATGCAATTGGTTGTCAATGAGTCTTTGCTATTTTTCAAAGACACACTTGAATAAATCTGCCAAAGCTCCCAACATGACCTTTGGCAGGCATTCTGGCTCACCTCTGGGCATTGGGTCACAATGAACAGGCTGAAGTCACCATGTAGACACATACACTCTCTTTTTTGCAGGAAGACATGTACACACACATGTGCACACCATCTGAGTTAGCCAAGTTAAGTCTCATGAAGGCAGACTCAGCTTTTCTCTGGGCCAAGTCCACCCCTGTGGGCTTCTGGGTAGAAAGGGCTATCTAAATAAAGAGGGAAGGTCATCTTGGATAAGGGATGCCAAGCCTGGTGATACATAATGCCAATGATCAGAATTTCAGTCCATTGAGCCTGGGCCATTCTAGAGTTGATATCCTTTGAGAATAGGGAAACAGACCCAGAAGCATTACAAGCCTCGTCCAGGGTCGGATAAGTAATGTGGTAACATGAGAAGGGAATGGCATTATATAGGCTGCAGCTCTTTTACAATGGCTGTGTCCAAGGTTGAGCCATTTGACTAAATATCTCGGAACCGCCTGACACGCGGCTGTCTGGAGGCTTCTATCCAGATGATGCCGGAAAGAAATGATCCTTTCAAAAGCCTCACAATGGCTCTTCATTGCCAGCTATTCAGGGAGCAGCTTGGTTCATGCAGAAGGCTCTGCTGCTTTTCACAGTCCTGACCTGATCATGTGTTGCAGGCCAATCTTGGCTACTGAACTCAGCCAGGCCTGACCTGGCCACCTCCTAGAGGGAACAGGGTCAGTCCCTTCATGCGTCTAGATGATTTATGATTAGGCTTTCATTAAACGAGACTTTCTATAACCTTAGTCCTCACATTGTTTTTCAAAGCTCCCATGTTAGGTTAGAAGAGTTTGGGTGTTGAAAACTATAAACAACTGTTAGGGAAAAGGCGCCTTCCTAATAAGGACGGACTGAGAAGTATGCTTTGGTGTAACTGTCAGTAATGAGAGATGGTGAGGATGTGGACCACACGTTGTCCTGTCTGAGATAATGAAGGCAAAGGAGAAGAAAGGAAATAATACATGTAACACGTTTAGGAGAGGAGTTGGTGAGATGGCTCAGCGGGTAAAGGTGCCGCCAAGCCTGACGGCCTGAGTTTGATCTCTAGACCCCATATGGTAGAAGGAGAGACCCAACTTCTGCCCAGCTGTCCTGCAACCTCCCCATGGGCATTTTCTAGTCCTGTCCTGTCAGACCCACAGAATTAGAATTTCCGCTTTAGCAAGCTTTTTCAGCTGACTCCTCCTTACGATGGGGTCTAAAGTAGAGAGTCATTAGGATTAAGTCCTAATTTCAACAACTGTAATTCATGCAGCTTGGATCAGGGTCAAAATACCATCCCAGGACATTATGATGCAGGTGGTGTATACAACTGGCCTCAGCTCCTGGGGTAACCTTTGCTTTTACAGCCTGCACCTCCAGGCTTTGTCTTTACTGTTAGAGATAAGGAAATAAAGTACCAGGGAGGGCAGCCTTGGACGAGGTCATTCAGGGGTCAGCCTGGGATGACATTAGAATGAAGTTTCCTGCAGTCCCTCACCAGTCTCTTCCCTACAGTGTAGCTCCATCAGATCTTCATTCACAGCTAGAGCAGGCTAACAGCCTTCTGTGAGCTTGCTTTTGTTTCTAGTGAAAGGCCATCTAAACACTGGCTTGCTATTCTTGCTTGCTAATGATAACTCTGAGTAGATCAGTTCTGTCAGCTGACTCCCAGGCAGCCAGGGCCAACAGCAACCTGCTTATCCAATCAAGGCCTGGCCCATTTTTCAATTGCCAGCATCACTTGGGCTTCTCTTTCCTCAACTAACTGCAAACTTGCTTGAATTGAGTCATTTTCGGCGGCTGCACTTCCACGAGAAATGGATTATCATCCTGCCAGCTTCCGTCTCCCTGCTGAAGAGAAGCAGAATGGTGTGTGTGTCTCTGGGTTCCCAGCCTTCTTAGGTCTTAGCTGGGGCTATAAGGCAAGCTCTTGGAGGCAGAAATTCTTGTTGGCTTTCACTGGGCTGGCTAGGGTGACCCCTTCCCAGCTTTTGAATTCCAAGTTGATTTCCTAATCAGAGCCCTGACAGGATGAACAACTATCCTATTTTTGTGGGAGACCAAGGCTATCCTGGAACATAGGACGTTCAGCGCTAAGATGAAGAGGGTTGCTTACCTTGGGTCTGCGGCACTAGGACACTGAGGCGGTAGAGAGTACTCAACATTTCCTGGGTGAATCAATCTAATTTGGGCAGAGAATGTCTAGGTGTTGTAGCCCTGCCTTATGCTGTCAGATCTACAGTTTAAACACATCCCTTCACTGCTCTGCATCTTAACCACAAGCCATCTCTCCAGCTCTACTACTCTGCATCTTAATTTGCTCTTAATATCTATTATAAATCAGTCAGGATGAAGCTTTAGTCCCAATAAATGAGTGGCTAAGTTGCAATTATGCAATAAGGGTGGTACTGAGGAGGGATGGCGGCTATATGTAATCCTTTTGAACAGAGGTACATCATCCTTAACTTACTCACCCGTAATTTAAAAAAAAGAAAAAAAAATCTAGCATTCATTATGTCCCAAGCACCATGGGCAATTCAGGTGCACATCTTATTTCCTAGCTGCCCTCACAGAACTGACAACCCCAAGGGAGAGATAGAAAGAAATATGATTAACTGTGTTCACTCCGAGGCCACCCAAGCAGTTACTAGGATGGATGAAAGGTTACAAGAACCAGGGAAGGGGAAAGTAGGGTTGTTATTCTACTTACTGAGTACTAATCACTGTAAATTCATAATCTTACTTAATAGTTAGCATTTCTGAAGTGCTTACTGTGTGCCGAATCTTTAATTTTTATAATTCCATTGTGTTTACTCTGTGAATGAGGAAAATCATGGTTTCCAAAGCTATGTCTCTTGTTAAAGGTTACAAGTTAGTAAGTGAAGATGTTGAGTTTGAGCCTGAGGTTGAGTCTTATGCTCGATATGTGTGACATTGAGTCTCCTACTCTTGTGGGGTTCTGGATTCTCTAGATAATCCATGTGTCAGATGCTCATCTGGCACAGGTCCAGTGTGGTCAGGTGAACCTTCATAGAAAGACTGTGGCTGTACATGGTGCAAGACCCAGGTGAAGCTCCAAGTTCCACACTGCAATTCTAAGCATGACCCCAGGAATGGCCCACAGATGGTGGGGGGCTTCTGGGAATGCTGTCGTTTTGAAGGAAACTGGCTGAAGAAACGGCTGCCCTTTGACCTCTAACTGCATTAGGCTATGAAGAATGCTTGGCCAGAATTTGAAGGCAAAGTCTGTGGGGATGCAGAAGATACTCATTATTGTGTATTTTCTAGGCTGTGTCGTAAATTCCTCCCAAACACATCTCTCTTATATAAAACATAATACCTGAACAATTTGCTTTGAACATATGGATGAAACAAAATAAAAATACATGGGTTTTGGATCAGTGAGTATGGCTCAGTGGGTAAAGGCCTCTGCCACCAGGCTAGATATCCTGATCCTGGGACCCCATGATGAATGGAGAGAGCTGACACCCATAGTTGTTCTCTGCAACCCCCCACATATGTGCACTTGTGTGCAGCTACATGTGTGTAAACAAACCCAAGTCTAAACATAAGCACACACTCACAATAAATAAATGTAAGAAAATACTTTACAAATTTAAGTGTATTGATTTGATGTGCTAGCTCTGATTGCATTATACACTCTGCAACATTAGATGTAGAGTCAGCCATTCCAACAATATCAATGAACACAATGTCATCAGCCAATCCACAAGTATAACACTTTTAGTGATACTGGATATGCTAAGCGGTTGAGCCTGGCACCATATAATTGGTGTGGGTTTTTAAAATTAGTCTATGCTATGTGTATGGGGATTTCCCCTGCATATGTGTCTGTATACCATGTGCATACTTAGTGCCCACAAAAGCCAGAGAAGGTTGTCAAGTTTCCTGGAACTGGTGTTACAGAAAGCTGTGAGGTGCCACGAAGGTGCTGGACATCAAACTAAGGTCCTCTGATAGAGAGCAGCCAGTGCTCTCAACAGCTGAGCCATTTCTCCAGCCCCCACTGTTGCTATTTTGGGGACAGGTTCTCTCTATGACTGGCCTGGAAATATCCATGTAGATCAGGTTCGACTCAAAGCTGCCACAATCCTTCTGAGTATGCCTCTAGAGCATTGGGTTTACAGGCATGTGTCACCATGCCTGGCCATCATATGATCACTGAACTCAGAAACATTCACAGTTTCCAATACTGTGATTCATGGGTTTGTATAAATAAACTAACACACAATTTTACACAATTATTTTAAGACGGCTTACTACTTATTACAATTAATTTCCCTGTCACGATGACCAACAAATCATAACTATGGGGAGAAAACACACACTTGTTGGGGAACGGGCATCTCTTTCTCTTCTTGTCCCTTCCACTGTCAACAATTCCTGGTGAGGGTAATCATGATTTTTCTCCCAGGCCCCCAAAGAAGTTCTTTGTAGAATATTGGCCTTTTCAGGGCCAGGCTGGGATTGCGAGGCAGCTCCTGGCACTACCAGGTACTCCAATTCCTAGGGCCTTTCTTCAGTAACAGAATACAAGGGAGAGGTTTAGATAGCAAATAAAGGCTTCTCTCCTTGCTGACTACCCCAGCGTTACCCCACAAAAGCCTTTATGCTTTATGCACATAAAGGCGAACTAGACACTCAGCCCTTTCCCACTAATGTTTATGTGTTAACTCAGCAACACTGAACATGTGTCTAGTAGAGCTCTTACTTCTGGTGGCCTTTGGGGACTTGTTCCTGTCTACCTGGACATGGCTCAGGATGGTAACTCGACTCTGTAGCCCAGCAGTAGTGCATCTGCATCTGCATCTCTTTCCTACAAGGCCCCACTCTTTTCACCGTCTTTGACATTTTCTGAGATTAGTTTTATCAACAGTCTCCTGTATTTACACTCCCTTAAATTGATTGTACAACCTTTTACTCTCCAGGTCGCTATTTACACTCAGTAGTCTTTACACAGAACACAGTAGCAAACCCACCACTCACGCTTTTAAGTTTATTTGCATGTGAGTCCTACGATGATGCTCCAAGATACCCTGGGGGCTACTCCCGATAGCTCTTTAGGAACCCAATGGAAAGAAAGTCTATTCTTTAACCAATGTAAACTGTTTGGTGTATATTCCGTGGTGCAACTGTAGACCATGAATTAAACTCCTAAAGGTAACATAAAATTCGCCAGCATCTTCTTCAACAGGTGTAGATACAGCATATGCATAGCTAATATGTCTTTTGTTTTTTATCTTTTTTTTTTTTTTCATTTTGCTTTTTTAATCCCTGGAACCTTGCTGACCCTGAGAGGGACCTACAGCTAGTTAATACCTGAGGTGGTAAACTGTTTATCATGAGTAGTTCACATATAGACAACATAAACAAGCTGATCTAGAGCCCACAGCCAACTACCTCCCTCTCACATTAGGCTGTCAGACCAAAGACAGGGGGGCAAGATAACAGGCAATTAGACCAGCCTGTGTACCCCAAAGCCCGCTGGATCCTTCAGATGAGCATACCCTATGCCTCTTTCTCTGATGCTCTTTCCTCTCTGATCTGCTTCTTGTCCACATAGCTGGATTCAGCTCTTATTGTGGGGATATGTGAACATAACAGAGTACCTTTTCACTGGTAGTCAGGGAAACTTCTGACCTCAGGTGCCCAAATAATAATAAAACATCACTTCAATTGTGCAAACAGGAAGAGGTGAAGCATAGAGAAGACACCTGGGCTCTGTATTTTGGTCAATATTTTAAAAGACTTGGCTGAAACTTACTTGCCAACTGTATTTAGCAAAACTAAACTTTAACTTTCTCAAGGGGGAAAAAAACCCATGATTTTAATATAAGTAATGCATCCCACTGGGTAGAAAGCTACTCGCCAGCGTTACTGGGGCTATCTGAGGCAACTGAACTTGTTACAAGGTTTTGAGGGTCCTTAATTTCTCAAGCACACACAAACCTAACAGTGAAAGGGACTTTTGAAGAAAATAAATGCAGGGGGTGGACAGATGGTCCAGTGGTTAAGATCACCCATTGCTCTCTCACAGGACTCAGGTTCGATTCCCAACACCCACATGGCAGCTCACAACCACCTGTAACTCCAGTTCCAGGGAATTTTAGACCTTCTTCTGGCCTCCACAGGCACTGCATGCATACACAGTGTACAAATATACACATAGGCAGAACATGCATAGACAAAAATAAAAATAAAACCTTTTTAAAAACAAGAAAATGAAAGCAGATTCCACTCAGATGTTCTTAATCTCAAATGATATACCCACATCTGCTTTACTCCAGGAGATTCAGTATAAAGAGCAAATTCCCTAAAACAGAACTCTTCCTTAGAGTTTACTTCTCCCCGTGTCATAGGAAGTTTAATGTGACTCCGTGTGTCTAGTAGCCGACATACAGTGGGTGTTAAATGTCCATCTACTGACTAAGGCAATAGATGTTTCTGACCATCACTGACCTCTCTCCTCTCACCAGCTCTCCGTAGTTCTCACCGTGTATGGTGACATAAGTGCGGAGACACTTACCAAAGGCTCTAGCTCCTTGCGATCTATGAGGTTCATCTCTGTGACGAAGTAATAGAAGTGTTTGTAGCAGGTGTTGACATGAGCTTCGGCACCCATCACAATGACCCGGTCAAAGTGGTGGATGTAGACGTGGACGAAGACCCGGAAAAGGCGGCACAGGATCTTCTTGCAGATCTGAAGGAAGTTCTTTGGGAAGGGAACACCTAGAGAAACAAAACGACAAAGGTTTGAAGTCACTAGGAAGGATCTTTTCCCCTTAACTCCAAAAGGAGAAAAATGGTGGCTGGGGATGCTGTGATGGTGGAGGGAACTAGTATGCCTTACCACGCAGGACCCAGGGGAAAGGGGTCAGTAGCAGATTAAAAAGCATTGTCTCACTTCCAGGCCCAAGTGGTGACTTCTCTACTCCAGCCACCAATGGACAGTGGGGGATGGAGGCCCGGGGATATCAGAACATTGGATTTTTCAAGGTAATTTTGGAAATCTTGAATTTTGTGAAAACCTATTGCCTTTTAAAAAGGTTCATAATTAACCTACAGTTTTGAAAATTCCTGCCATTAAAATAAAACATCTCTCTACATTAGATGCACCTCCACAAACTACCCATTTGCAAATTTTGATCTAAGGTGGACAATTCACAGACTGCATGTGCCACTCATCCTGATTCATTTCTTTAAGGGGCTATGTTTCTGTGGCAGAAAAAGGGCAGATGGCTGGACCCCTGTCTGATGACCACAGCTTACAGCTAGGTCAAAGCAGCAAAGAGCAGAATGACAAACCCACTTCCCATCTCTGAAAAGCTACTTACACCCTTGTTATTTTCCCAGCTTTTAATAGGAACCCAGCTGTAACAGACTTCAAAGTTAAACAGACTGTGTTTGAATTCCTTCCTGGCCCACCTTTCCAGCTCTATGACCAGGGCCAGTTATTTAACCTTTGGTTTCTCTGCTCTAAAATGTGTGTGTGTGTGGCGGGTCATAGCAAGGTTTTCCTTGTATGTGGGAAGGGTTCCACAGTGTGTAAGTTCATCATATAGTGCCCAGAATACAGCAGGGCCTCACAATTGGGGCTGACCCCATCTCTCTGCATTCAGCCACTGTTACAAAGAAAATTCCCTTGTCCAGAAGAAACAGGTGTAACCACCAGCTTTCAGGTCACTGTAGAGTTGTGATGTAAGGATGTCCCAAGACCTAAGAAGCCTGGAGTTTTGCTGTCCTTTGCTCTCCAGGGATCTGGGACAGTTATCTGCCATGAGATGTTCTGTAGGGGAATCTCAGGTGTTCTCCTCCCTCCAGGGCACAATAGAAGAGATGCAATCTGTCTGGCAGTCAGTTGTGACGATACCTGCCTTCCCAGGTCCATGCATGGATACTAGCTATTCTTGAAAGTCAAAGTCAACACATTGAACACAGCCGGAGAATGTGGGTGCAGCATGTAGCTGAATGATGTGGTACAGGTGCTGGGATCCAGGGATGAGGTAAAACCAGGGCAAAGATGGAGTAGCAAAGCTCCTTGAGTTTGAGGTTTCTATGGTAAAATTGGCCATTAAACCACCACTGAATGGTGGTTGAGAGAGGGCCCAGAACCTTCCAAAGACTGTATTATACATGACCGAACTTCTAAGACAAGTGAGGCATGCTACAGAAGTTTGGGTATGTTATCTTTACCTGTGAAATAGCTTTATTAGTCCCATTTCACAGATAAGTAACACAGAGGTTCTGAAGCACGGGCTACAGTTTTACACATAGTAGGGCTGGGATTTCAAATCAGCCAAATTCAAAAATCCAAAGTACAGGTACCTTTGCAGTTTCATTTGTCTTTGTGCCTTTGTGAGAGATACCATTCAGCTGCTCATCATTATGAAGTATGTGAAATTCACTCTTCAACAGTACAGGGACGCAAGCAAATGAAGGGTGATGGAGAGAGAAGGGCAGGAGAAGAAGTCCTCCGCATCAGAAGATGCTTTCCCAGGAACAGGTCAGCCAACGGATACTTAGCTGCCAACGGGGAGAAATGCTTTTGGAGGAAGGGAGAACTTTGTGATGAAGAACAGTGTTATCCAGTCTGTAGGGGAGGAAGAAAGAGTCTGAAATTCCCCTTTCTTCACCATTAACTGCCCTGCATATTTCCCATAAGCTTTCTCACGTGTACGTGCATGGTGACTAGTTCTACGAACAGCGGCGACCTTCCAAACTTTAGCTCTACTTTTAAAGAGTCTCTAGGACAAGTGAGGCAGGGAACAATGATCCCTGAAAACTGATAAAGAAAGGGCAGTAGTCTTACTTCAGTAATGTGTGAATCCAGCCCCTCCTGTTTTGGAGAGGGGCAAGCCCCCAGCCAAAGTGAGGGCTTTTTGCCAGTCTTGGTATAGTTTAGCCATGGGATGCTGCACGCTGCTTTTGGAAGAAGAGAGAGCTTCGTAATGGCAGTGTCACCAAGTCTTCCCTGCAGCAGATTTCATGTTTTAGGTGTTTGGACTTAAACTCTGATTGATTTAATGTGTGATAATCATGACAGGTAGATAAGAATTGAGATAGGAAATGAGAAAGCTGACCATCAGGTCTATAAGTGATTTACAGCTGACAATAAAGTCTCAAGAGTATGGCTTTCCTCTATCCTACCCAGTCTATTTCACATCCTGTGACTCAGATTAAGGCTGGGAAATTTTAAGATTCCAAGAGGAAAACATATTCAGATGAGTGATCTACAAAGAAGTGACAGACAAAAATCCAGGACTTCAATGCCCTTGGGTCCTGTGGGTGCCTTGGTCTTTCTAGATGCACTTGTCCTGAAACAGAATTAGTGCCCCAAAGTAGGACTAGGGTGAGCTCAGACTCCAGAAGGAGAGGAGGGAAACATGTCTGGGCAGAGTAAGAATGCAAGGCCCTCACTCATGAGGACTCATGAGCAGGACTCTTTCTGGCTGGGAAGGAGGCAGGCCAGGGAACTGGGGCAAGGGTGAGGTGAGTCTCCTGGCTGGGTGCTGACGAGACAGCTCCTCAGCCCTGGCTACTGCTCCAGAGAGGTCTTGGTACTGTCAGCATCTGAACTAAGCCCTGCAGAGTTTATGAATTGTCTAACCACATCGTTCTGATCTCCAAGCCGCATTCAGTGAGCGCACTAAATCTAGCACAGAATATAACTTCTTGGGGCTGTACAGAGTTCTCTCTCTTCTCTTACTTAGAAAACCTATTTTCTCCCAAAGAAAATGAAATAAAAATTCCTGTGAATTCTGAGCTTTAATCCTCTCTTAAAAACAAACAAACAAAAAAAAGTGCCTTTTCTTTCCTTCTCTCTCCCTGATACTAGGCCATCAAACACTCATGAATATTTTCTATTCAGACTCTTCTAAAGAAAAATAAATTGTGGTTTGTGTGATTCTTATCCTGTTACTTGGGGGGGGGGGGACGAGGGAGGGAAGGAGAGAGAGAGATTGATTCAGAGAAGACAGAAGGCTGACAAAGACAAAGGGTCCAAACAAAGCTGGACAAGACCTACAGGGACAGTTTCTAAGCTATGAGATAGTCATTCTTCACCCTAGTGAGAAAAGCCAATGCTTGGCAATGAGACTGTGGGGAATTGAAACCTGGGACCTGGGGAACAGAGCAGAAGGAACTGTGTATATGGACTTTGGAGAATTCTCCAAATACCATAAGTTCATAGGCAACCTGCCGATCCTCAACCCTTGTAGACACCTAGTCAGTAACAGTTCTTCCCTCATCCTGCATCAGGGCTATGGCATCTGCTGGCTTTCTCCTGAAGTCTTGTGCACAGACTGTATAGCACAGCTGTTATGAATCCTGCTTTGGGACTGTGCCCTACGTAAATCAGTCTCCATCACAGATGACTCCTTATTGCTCAGCACAGAACCTGGGCAGGATGGGTATGAAATACCTGTTTAGATTACTCTCTGAGTAGGGTGGAGCCCCTCTGTCACCAGCTGACAGTGACATCAAAGCTCAGAAAGGGAACAGACCAAGTCAGGCCTTCCAGAGCTTCCAGGACCTGTGATGAAAGGGGTCTGAATTCAAGTGTGAAAATTCTAGAGACTGGTTCTTATTTCTCCAAACCTACATGCCAGGGCTAAGGTTAAACATCATCTAGCTCTGGCATCGATCATACCTGTCTCAAATTCTAGCTGTGGAACCTCCATACTGCTCACCCTGGAACAGGTTTGCTATTATAACTCTCAAGAGGCTCAACGTTTCCTTAGCTGAGGGATAGGGACACTGAAATGGGTGGTCGAAGCTCAGTGGAGGCAGACATACAGAAGGCACACGGTGCACAGGGCTGGGTATTCCCACTGTTACAGACAGCTCTTCCTTATCAGCTGAGACACTATCAAGGGAGGCAGGGGAAACTGGACAGCGCAAGACACCCTTTTCTCTGAAAAGTTGATAGGGAAGAAAATTGGTACAGAAAATTTACACCATGTCAATTGTCCAAAGAGCTTGTCATAAAATCCAGCATCCCGTTCGATCCTTCAGGGTCCCCAATCTCAGTCACAACTGGAAATGTCCACCTTTCTCCTTTAAGCCATTGTGCAGATTTGAGGGCATCTGGGCTATCCTTTTTGTCTTTGGAGTCCAGTAATAGGAGCGAGCATGTGAAAATCCCTCTACAAGTCATAAAAATCACTCATCCTTAATAGCTCGTGAAGACAACCGATATCCCACACACGTGAGAAAAGAAAACAGACTTCTTCTGGCAGCAGCGCTGAGAACATACCATTTCCAGAATTCTTGCAAGACAAAATGCAGTTGGATCACAAGGGAAAGAAATGAACACAGATGTTCCTTACGACTACAACCCCCTCCTCTCTATTTACTCTCCCTGCTCTTCCTGCCCGGCCACATCGCCCTGCCTCCTGCAAACTGTCCGAATCTGCAGAAGCCTCATCCTCGCCATGATGCTGAGGCACACTCAGCTGCAGAGAGCAGAGCTCCTCCAGCAGATGTTTTGTATTATCTTGATGTGTGCCTCAAGAAAGTGTCTGTTCACTGTGCCAAAGAAAACAATTGCGTGGAGCAGGACTTTGTTCCTCTGCCTAAAAAGAAAAACGTCGTCCCCAAACAAGCTGACAGCTGCAAATAGTCAGAAATAAACCGGCCACCCCTCTACCCTTCATGTCCCTTCCTCTGGCCTTCCCCAGCCCCTTTGTGCTACCCTCTAGTCTCTCACAGTGGTTGGAGCAAAAGAAAGCAAAAGATTAACGTGTGATTATATGTTCTAAACAGATTATTAATTCGTTCAGACATGCTATTTTCCAGGCATAGAAAGTACTGTTTCAGCCACACAAAGGAACAACTGTAAATACAATGTGCTTCTGCTTCTCTGGCACCACTACCCAGCTACCCCAGCCTGCCCCTCACCCGCACACATCTCCTGGATGCTTGTCTCTGTTCTCTGCTGTTACAGTCTGGACACAGAGGTGGAAGCAGACCTCGGAAGATCTGAGGACCCTAGAGTATTCCTTATGGATGGACAATAAAAGCAATTAGGATGGCGGGAAGAAAGAGGGAGGGAAGGAGAGAGCGAGGTAGGGAGGGAGACAGGGAGACTGGCAGGCTATCACTTAGTAGTTTGGGACAGGAGTGGTGGCCTATGAATGTAATCCCAGTACTCAAAAAGGACCAAGACCCTTTACTTGGCTTTGATATTTTGAGTATCCCCACAAATAAAAATACCATCTATTCATTAGTAGAGTCTTCCATCTTTGTGAAGGGTCCTTAGTCTCACATCTTGTTTCTCATCTATAAAGCACTTTTTTAAACACAGGGCCCCTCCCCCAGCTCACGCCTCCTGCATTGCTTCTGCAGCACTCCTGCAAGGTGCACCTAGCTTCCCCTGTAGCAGCACCTCCTGAAAGGTGCTACCGATTCTCCTATCAAGCTTCCTTACTTTATTACTGCAGTTCTCTCTCCACCTGGCCGGTGGGAAACCTTCCTAACTTGCAAACCTAACCAAGGAATCAGTCTCTATAAACCTCTGAAGCCACTAGCTTCCCGCCTCCAGGGTAAAATCAAAGCTAATCATGATTTCCCTCAAGTGCATCTTTCTATCTCCGGAGGCTCATCTCTGGATCTTATAGTCTGCAGCCATCAGGAGGCAAGATTTTCCTGCTTGCATCCCATTCCAGGGCTTAGTTGGATTTCTTGCCACATACCAGTGTTTTGATTTTTGGGCTTTATGTTTTGTTTAGAAGACAATTACTTTTACTTTGATATATAAATGTCTGCCTACATGTATGCATGTACACCATATACATGTCTGGTATCCATGGAGGCCAAAAGAGAGCATTGGCTGCTCTGGAACTGGAGTTAACAGAAGGCAGTGAGATGCCATGTAGAAGCTGGGAACCGAACCTGAGTCCTCTGCAAGACCACCAAGTGCCCTTAACCACTGAGCCATTTCTTTATCACCAACCTCTTAAAAAATACTTTTTAAAACATTTAATTATGAGTGTTCACATTGGAGTCGCCACTAGCGTGTAGTGTCTACTGAGTGTCCATGAGCTGGAGTTATAGGAAGGTGTAAAGAACTGAATTCATTCTCTGCAAGAGCAGCACAGGCTCCTAACCTCTGAGCCATTTCTACAGTTTCCCATGGACTTTTATCTGGCTAACTCCCATCTGCTATTCAAACTTCAGCTCGATTCATTTTTACCTCCAGAATGTTCTCCCAGTTCACTCCACTCTTGGTCTAGTTGTCTAGCAACCCACAATTGCTCCTAATACATATCTTATATTGTCTTTTGCTCCTTCCTGCCTTTGGTTGCTGTTTTGCCTAGAAGACTACAGCACTTGTAATATCAGACTGCATCTGTTTATAGTAATATCCCTTCAGCTACCGTACCCAGTGTATGACGGTTCTCAGGAAGTATCCATCGAGTAAAGACAATTTATGATCCTTCTCAAATTTTCATACTGGGTCTTCTCTGGTCCAAAATGACAGTATTGGCAGGGGGTAGTGACAGTAAGAACAGGAGAGCAGGAATTTCATTAATGGTCTTAGTCCCTCCCTTAAGAAAGCCCCAAGTAGCCGGGCAGTGGTGGCATAGGCTTTTGATCTCAGCACTTAGGAGGCAGAGGCCAGCAAATCTGTGAGTCAAGGCCAGCCTGGTCTACAGAGTTCCAGGACAGCAAGGACTTCAAAGAGAAACCCTGTATTGAGGGAGAGAGAGAGAGAGAGGAAGAGAGAGAGAGAGAGAGAGAGAGAGAGAGAGAGAGAGAGAGAGAGAGAAATCCCTATGTTATATCACAGCAGACCACCACTATCTATGAACTAGGCCCTCTTCAGATCTTCATGTGCTGTGCCTGATTGGACTTCCCAGCCTCTAGACTGTGAAAATAAAGACATGTTTATTAGCTCCAGTTTCAGGTACTTTTGCTGCAGCAGCCTGAGTGGGGAAAGGCTGTAAAGCGGTTGAATGAGTGAGCATGTAAACTGGAGTAACATACAGGTAATGAACACTTATTTTTGCAACTCCCAGCTTTGGCCCTCAAGTCACAGTCTGAGAATCATCACAAAGGGAAAACACCCAACCAAACAAACAGGAAGCTGCTGTGGACAGATGTTAACCTTGTCATGTCTAAGGCAGTTGGCCAAAGTGAAAACGGATCCACATTTCTCTTTCAATATCTTGGAGAAGTACATCATTCACTCAGCTTCTCACTGGTAGTGAGGAAGAGGCATTTCCACAAATCAGGCTTGTATTTACAATCAAGTGCCTATTTGTGTCTACATAGAAAAACCTCAACATGCAGAACTCCAGAGTTTCTAACGTTTACAATGATAGAGAAGTGACTGACAGATAGTCCAGCGGCACATAATTAGATGGAGGGAGGGGTAAGGGGAAAATGGGGAGGAACAGTGACTATTATTAGTAATTTACTTTGTAGTGTTAAGGACTGGACCCAGGGCCTCGGACGATCTGAGTGAGTTTTATTGCATTAAAGTATAATTTGACCTTTTATGGAAAGGAGCGGGGATCCAGAAAGAGCTTTTTAAATCCCAAAAGCAAGAAGTTAGTCTGTAGTTGGAACATAACTATTGGGAATCTCTCAGACTACACAGACTACAGCCCACAGGCTGAGAGAAGTTCTTTCCTCCTGAGATAAAGCAGGGCCCAAGCAAGCCATGGTGTCATTCTATCTGCATATGAAGTCAATCAAGAAAAACAGGCAGAGTAACAAGAGAAAACCAAAACTGCCTTCTCAGATCTGACTGCGGGACGGGATGCCAATCAGCCCAAATTCACAAACTAAACTGTGTAATTTAACTAAGTGATTTGCGTTGATATGTTTTGAACCAAGAGTGACACATTAAAGTAATATCTCAAAGATTATAAAGAATCACTAGTGTCTGTGGACACCTGAACGAAGAAGATTCAGAAGTTTATTTTCCTAGGAAGTTTTCTCTAAATGTTGGTTAATATCATTGTTTACTTTTATATAATTGATTAAGTCTAGTTAAGTATAAGCCTTTGACCCAATTTTTTAAAATTACACGAACACGGGGTAGGTTCACACCAGCAATAACAGCATGCAGGAAGCAGGGGTGGAAGATTATGAACTTGGGGCCACCCTGGGCTACATATAACAACCCTGTCAAAATAAAAAGAACCCCCCAACTCTTCTTGATTAATAAGAACATGAGCTGTTTCTCTAAGTGCTGAAGAATATTACTTAATTATGTAAAGATGTGTCACATTTGCTTATGCTGAATTTGTTTAACAATGTGTTGCTGTTTTATTTTGCCTGCCTAAGGCACCTGATTGGTCTAATAAAAACCTGAATGGCCAATAACTAGGCAAAGGATAAGTGGGGCTGGCTGAGAGAGAGAGAGGAGAAAGAGAGAGAGAGAAAGAGAGAGAGAGAGAGAGAGAGAGAGAGAGAGAGAGAGAGAGAGAGAGAGAGAGAGAGAGAGAGAGAGAGAGAGAGAGAACGACCAATCCTTGGGGGTAGCCAGGCAGCCTCCAGCCAGCCAGACACAGGGTAGAACATACAGGATGTACAGAATGAAAGAACAGTAAAACCCCTGAGGCAAAACGTAGAAACAGGTTAAATTAAGTTATAAGACACAGTGGGATGAGCATAAGACGAAGACAGCATTCATAACTGATAATAAGTCTCCATGTCGTGATTTGGGGGTTGGCAGTGGAAGAGAAAGCCTACTACATACAAGTATGTTGCTGACATCATCTTCTAACACAAGGACCAAGGAGCTGCGTGAAGAAACAGGATGGGGTAAGACCTGTAAAAGATGACCTGGGATACTCTAAAGCATCAGAAAGAAAGGTGATACTCAAGAAACCACAACGATAGATGTAGGGAGCAGCTGAGGGCACCTACCAACTTGAGTTTAATTTCCCAGAAAAGAGAAGCAATTCTTGATGGTTTTTCTATGACCTACACATTCCCCCCCCACACACACAGAAGAAATTATTGTTAATATTAATTAATAATAATATTATTATTATTATTCAATTGCAACAATAATAGTTTGGGCATGTAAAAGAGCTCCCAAATGGCCAGCATTACAACACTCTGACCAGCAAAATCAACAAATAGCACTGGATTATTATAACCTAAGGTACAAATAAATATCCGCATGTTGATATAATACACAGCTGAATAATAAAGCAGGAGTTTACAAAGTATCTGTATTGCAAGAGTTGAAACAATTTACGCTGATGTAATCAGGAGGCGTAGGAGCCTGAGTGTGTACCTGGGGGTGTGTGTGGGGGGAGACTTGCTTCCTGGAGAGTGTTGTCTGGAGAGGGTTAGACTTTACACAGAAGCCGGGCAAACGTGCAAATGTATTCCTGGCCAAGGAAACTCAATAAAGAGGAGTAAAGGTCGTTTGTGGGGTAAACTCTGATGTGATGTGCTAAAAGCCACTCATTTGCAAAGTCTTTGTCACCCAAACCCACCTTACAATGACAAAAATCCCAAACCCCAAACCAAACAAAAACTCAAAACAACAACAAAAAAGCAAACTCAAGGAACATTACAAAATATTGGACCAATGCTCCTTAAATGTCTGAGTTCCTCAAAGACTAAAAAGGTCTGCTGTTTTTGAACTGTTCTTTTAAACTCTGATAAGTTGTCCTTGGGCTTACATGTGTGCATGCACACATGCATCCACATGGACATACCTGCATCATAGCTCAGAGAGTATAAGGCAACAAAATGACAAATCTAATCATAATTAGATATTATTCAGAAACTGAGAAGGGCATCAGTGACAAACAGCCAACTTTAGAGAGAGCTCTGGCCTTAGGTCTTCACATCTGACAAATGTGTGAGGAATTCATAGAAGATGTTACAAAACGGAAAACCTGCTACAGAGTGTATGGATGCTCAGTCCTACCCTTTGCAACTTTTCTGAGTTCTAAAACTGTTCCATGTATATTTTTAAAACATCCTATGAGTCAAAACAAATGTTGATCTCAGGGTCTATGAGTTTATGCCCTTGTACATAAGATATATTTACTGATAAAAATGTCTGATTAGAGTCAGGTGGTGGTGGCTCACAACTTTGATCCTAGCACTTGGGAGGTAGAGAGAGGCAGATCTTTGTGAGTTCAAGGCCAGCCTGGTCTACAGAGTGAGTTCCAGGACAGTCAGAGCTCCACTCTGTCTCAAAAAACAAACAAACAAATAAAAATATCTGATTGGAACTAGTTTGGCAAGCCCATTATTCAATAATTACCTAAAATTTCAAGATGGCAACAGGAGACATTAAACCAAGAGCAGGTCCCCTTGGAGCAGAGTCCACAGCTTGTCTCTAAACAGAGACATTAATTATGTCACCTGCTCAGGGATACCAATCCAGAACTGGAATTTGAACCCAGAATCCACTTCAAAACATCCATTGCCCAAATAATATACCCTCTACTCTCAAAAGCCAAGGCAACACTTTAAAGTTTATTTCATCTTCAAGAGAGTGTCTGTTGACAGTTTTTAAAATTTGTTATGCCAATTTTAAGGACCTCATGAAACATGACCTTTGAGGAAAGTCTGAGAGTTCAGGAAACCTGTCTTTGGAGTTTGATGGAACAGGGGAGGGGGAGGGGCGGAAGCATGAGAGGAGGCAGATGGCTGAAAGCGGCTGGCCAAGGCTAGTCTGCAGGTATGTTTACTTTGAATCACATGATGTTGAAATGTTGCCAACTCTAAAGGGAAAGAGAGCCAGGATATAAGGTCAAGAATGCTGGCTTCCTTCAGGAGACCTGGAGCAACAGGGAATTGGTGTTGCTATACAGCAGTGCAAGCCAGCCTGTTCTGCGCATGGAAGATGCTGCAGACACCTGGGCAGTCCTGTCCATTTCATGACAGTCGGACTTGATTTTTCTTGTATATGTTTTGGTTCTTAAGTTTTTTTTTAAAAAAATGTTTAATTATGTGCATGACTGTGTGGGTATGAGCACATGTGAACAGGTTTCAGCAGAGGCCAGAAGAGGGTGTAGGAGCCTCTGGAGCTGGAGTTACAGATGGTTGTAAGCCACCTAATGTGGTCATTGGGGTCGAACTTAGGTCCTCTGATAGAGCAGTACACCCTCGACTACTGAGCTATCTCTCTCTCTACACACACACACACACACACACACACACACACACACACACACACACACGAGAGAGAGAGAGAGAGAGAGAGAGAGAGAGAGAGAGAGAGAGAGAGAGAGAGAGAGAGAGACAGGAGGGAAGGAAGGGGAATTAAGAAGAGAGAGATCTGTATCTATGTGTACATATGTGTGTTTGCATCTATGTAGATTCATGTGTATGCAGGTGCCCCTGAAGGCCAGAAGAGGTTATTGGGCCCCTGGATCTAGAGTCATGGGCTGCTGTTAGCTGCCCTGTGTGGATGCTGAGAACTAACCTCAGGCCCTTTGGAAGAAGAGGAAGCTCTCCTAACTACTCATCATCTCCAGCTCCTGAATTTTTTCTTCTTAGGGTTCTGTGGTGTTGAACCCAAGGCTTGGTAGAGGATAGACAAATGCTCTACCATGGAGCCTGAATTCGTTAAAAGAAATAGTACTCATGGTTGAAAATTGACTGTAGCTGATGGTGGGCCCCTTTTTAGACACCCAGGGAAGAAGGGTCTCTGGCTACCATGGGGCCATCTCAGGACAATGTCCATTGGCTTTCCACCTGCTCCTTTAGACTAGTCCATCAATTTCACCATTGTGAAACTCAATTCAAAACTCTTTTTGTTTTGTTTTATAAAGCTAGGTGAGGCTTGGCTGCATAGAAATATCTATTGACCTTGTTGGAAAATCATTTCACTAGTAACAGTACCTTATTTACCTCATATCTTCAAACTTCCTTCTCTGAAGCATCACTAAGCTCCTTAGGGGATGCTCCCCTTTTCTCATACCGTATTTGACACATATTGCAAACATCCCATTTGCATGATTTCTGAAGGAAACTCTGAGAATTAAGGGCAGGACTCTAAGACTCATAAAGGTAAATGGGTTTGGTATTTTTCAACATAGGAATTGTTACGTAGGCCTTCCCTTTAATCCGTACAGGCCATCATCCAGTTACATATGCTGAACTTTCTTATCACCTGTATGTCTACACTGAGCATCTGGATGTCCTTTGATATGGTTGGTTTGATGTGTGGTATATTTATTAATTGTAATGACGTTTTGTGATGTTTTACAGAAGCACTGTTATCCAGGTGTGCTCACTGGAGGGAAGAACAAAACCTCCCCATCCTACTCCAACATGTCTTGCCTCCTCGCCAAGGGAGACTCCATTTGCACAGCCAAAGCCCCCTTGCTCTGTGCGATTTGCTATCCACACTTTTGGGTGCAAAGGCACAGCATCCTTTGAGACCATAATCAATCATCTTAAAACATTTCCAGTTCTGATAAATTTTCCAACTTACAAATCTACAACTTACATATATGTTTTGCAGAACACATACTTATAAAAGTAGATGACTGCCTAAGTATTATTAATTAAATAATAATAGATTAATTAGTCGAATATAAATCTCATTACTACTCATTAGCCCACTAGGAAACAGCTACTGAACAATATTTTTCCTTTTAATCTTTTTTGTAGAATATATATGTAAACACAAATACACTTGTAGCTCCTTAAAAATAAGATTAGATTCCTATATTGAGTTTGTGCCTTTTTATATGTAACAATCATTATTTTGTGAGTATAAAATACTCTTTCAACAATGAGTCATTGCAAACCCATCATGCAGACTTAGCAATTTCTCAGACAAGGTGGTTGAATGACCCTGTCCATCTGTCGGTCTCTGATAATTCTCCTTGACTAGATTTATAAGGGTGGATTAAAATCCATAATTTATATAAACAGCTCATATACATTTCACACTGTACCTTATGACAGATCTGTTATGCTTCATAGACAATATTAGAATTTTCATTCCACAGTCGATACTCTTCACAACACTAAGTTTTCTGTCAACATACACACCTCAGATGGAGAGTCAGTGAGACAGGCCTGAGAAACTGAAGCTGTTCACAGCACTTAGTCCTTGAGTCCAATAGTGAGTCCCAATGCTAACCGTTCATTCAAATGATCAACGAAACAAAAAGTGAACTGTATGGCAGCAGCCCGCATCAGCCAAGTCTGAAACCTGCAGTTCTGTACGATGCCTGGTTCAGAAACACTGGAGAAGTGATTTTTCAAGCATGGCCCAGCAGCATCGGCAACATCTAAGAACCTGTCAGAACTGAGTTTTCAGGTCCTGATCTAGTAGCACTGTGTCAAACACTGTAGAGTTGGGACCAAAGACTTGTGTTTTAAGATGTCTTCCAGTAATCCTAAGCCATGCACCGTGCAAAAAACACAGGCTTAGAATGTTCCTTTGTTCATAAGAGGCCTAAAGAAACACTCCTCATAATTAAGAAAGGAGGATGGCTAGGGGGTCACAGAATCTCCTGTCACACAGATATGTGTTCAAATCCCTAGTGCCGTGACCATGGAAAAGTCACTCACTCAGTTTCCATGCACGGGACACAGATGTTAACAGTATCTGTGTCATTGGGTGGATGTGAGGGGTAAATAAAAATAGACAGAATAAAATAGTACAAGGTATTTTCCAAACTACACAGTAACTTATATGGATGGTAAGTTTGCTGTTACTGTCTTCAGAGAGTTGACTAGTGGCCAAGAGACTGGGAAGAAAGCATGGTGGGTGGAGGAGACTGATCATCCACAGCAGGGATTTCCTTCCTTGTTCCTCCTTTTTGGCCTAAGCTGAGACACTTGTTATATCCACTAAAGGCATGAAATGCCTCCAGGGATGAGGCTGTCAGCCAGTCTCCTAGGCACCGTCTTGAACTATGAAGAAGCTGACAACACAGGGCCATAGAGTTGGTTGCTGTGGTCACCTGGGCTTGAGCACAGCTTGGAGGGAGGGCGCCATCCCAACCCTTACATCAGCGTTCTCAAATAGGGAACACAGGAAGTACCTAGAAAGATCTTACAAGGTTCTTTTTTTGGGGGGGAGGGGGGGAGGGTGGTCTTAAAACACATACTGATGGCTTGCATCTCCAGAGTTGGGGCCTAGTGTCTAAAAATCTGCACTTCAAGCAAGCTTTCATGTATTGCTCATGTAGGTAAATCACATTCACCATTTGAAATTTATAACAGTGGCAAAACAGAAAGAACTGGGTCATGCATGACTTATAAAAGTTCAAGAAATGGGGACCTGTTCTTGAAGACTCCACACTTCTGTAAAACTCAAATTCCCTTTGATGTTCTGTTCAGATTCTCTCCAGAAAAAGATAGACAAACTTTCTATTTCTCTAGAATGTTCTCTAGAACTGTAGTTCCTCGTACATAGGACTGGCAGAGCAGAGAAGACGGATGAGAAGTTAGTTATCTCCTTAGCCTCCAATCTACTGGCATCTCCTACCCCTCCCAAGAAGCGGACACAGGCCAGTTACTTAGCCGACTCAGAGTTAAACTCATTAGTTGGATACCGCGGATGTACACATTTTACAAATGAATTCAGAGACCAGAATTCAAGATCTTTGCATCTCTTGTTCTGTCTGACACAATGAGTGTAAGAGTCCTTGTTTCCAGATTGAAAAACAGCAGTGCCCGAGAACTCTAGGTATGAGACACCCGGCTTCTGGGCTGGAGTTAGCAGAACAAGGATGAATCCTGAATGTCGTGGGTTGGAGAGGCGGTAGTCCCCATTCCAGCCTACAACAAGTCCTCAGCATGTGCACAAATGTACTAGGAGAGACACTTGGAGTAGATTCTACCTTGTGTCCTCAAGGATGTATCCATTCTAGCTAATACACCTAATACAACCTCAGAGAGACACAGCCTAGGTTTGGTCTGAGGACCATGAGAAGCAGGTCTGTGGGGAGGGGCTGGGAATGAGTATGTCCAAATATGTTCCCCTCTACCTGCCTTGGCTTATTCCTTGGTTTCTGGTTGTTTCCTAGCCCTCATCAGCCAGGTATACTTTCTGATGCAGAATCACAACCTGGGAATTCTGTGTCTCTGTGTCCTGTGATTGGGCGGGAGCATGACTGTGTAAGGGGAAATAAAGTGTATCACACAGGGGGGTAGACTTGGGGGAAACTGGAAGGACAGGGTTCAAATATCTGAAAGATGATCACTTGGAAGATGAAAGGGGGAAGAAAATAGCAACCCAGTTGTCCAAAGCCACGCAGCTAACGCGCACGACAGAGGGTCTCAAGACACTGTTAAGCTAAGATGGGGGAGGGGCAGGAGTGGGGGGAGGGGCAGGAGTGGGGGGAGGGGTAACTAACTGGCTGCAGATCCATTAGGAAATGCTGGGGTCTCTTTCAACTTCAGAACACTATGGCTCTACATTGTCCATGTTGGTGATGGACAGCATGGACTGGGTGCTGACTATGACTCAGAGCCAACAAAGTACAAATTCCTCACAAGGACCCTGGCCTAGGAAGGCACTATTAGGGTCTCCATTTTGCAGACAAAGAAATGACAGAGAAGACAAGCCTAACCTTGTCTAGGGTTAGGCCATAAGTACCAGAGGCAGAGGGTAGGGGTAGGGGATGGGGGAGGGGCAGGAGATGGGGGAGGGGCAGGAGTAGGGGGAGGGGTAACTAACTGGCTGCAGATCTTTCCTAGAAACTATACAGGAAGAGAGAGCCCCTATATAAAGTGTTCCAGAGCATCATACCAGCGACACATTGTGAGCCAAAGCTTCCAGTAGCTATTTTCCCAAGTAACGGGCCACTCAGACAGACTCTCAGAGCAGTAAGAGCCAAGAGCGTGTGAGAACCATCAAGGCCCAGAAACCTCAGCAGGAGTGACATTTTAGTGCACAGCCTTATGTCCTTGCTTCCTCTCTTGGGGCCATTTTCAAGGTTCTATGAGAGCCAAGCATAGACAATGAGATGAAATGTCTCTATCATAAGTACCGAAGCCAAAGGGGATTTTTGTGCCAAATGCCCAATTACACTAAGGCTCTCATGGAAGCTGATTGTAGGCAAAGTATTGGGGACAGCAGGATCCTTCTGGTCTTGGTCTATCTTCTCTGTCTCCCCTTCCCCCTCTTCTCTCCTCCTCTCTCTCCTTCCCTACTTCTGCCCCTCCTTCTCCCACTCTATCTCTCTTCTCCCCGCCCAACTGAGAAAACCCCAAAAAGATAAACTAGTTACAAAAAAAATCTTTATTTTTTTCACACAGTCCAAGGTAGTTTAAATTTAACCTGTGTTTAAGAATAGCTAGAATAACCTGTTAAAGCTAGAAGTTAAAGAAGGAGCCCCAGTTACCACCTGTGGTGGTTTGAATAGTCATGGCTCCCATCCACTTATGTGCTTGAATATTTGGCCCATAGGGAGCGGCGCTATTAGGAGGTGTGGCCCTATTATAGTATGAGTGCCCTTGTTGGAGGAAGTGTGTCACTGTGGGGGCAGGCATTGCGATCTCATCAATGCTTAAGCTATACCCAGTATGGGATACAGTTCACTTCCTGTTGCCTTAAGATCAAGATGTGGAACTCTCAGCTACCCCTCCAGTAGCACGCCTGCCTGCATGGTGCCTTGCCTCCCACCATGACTATAATGGGCTAAACCTCTGAACTGTAAGCCAGCCCCAGTTAAATGTTTCCTTTATAACAGTTGCTATGGTCATGGTATCTTGTCACAGCAACAGAAACCCTGGATGACACAGTACCTCTTTTAGGCTAATAATCTGATGAGCTATGAACTCAGTTAATTTCTCAATTTCTGGCTGACAGACTAGAGCTGTGGCTGGGATCAGTGCATCTCAAACCATTTATTATAATGACAAGGTGCTGCTGAACTGGAAGGAGGCATGACAGATCCTCTTTCCGTCTTCCCTTCTATCAACAATCAATGCTCAAGTCGACAAACTTAAATTTGTAACCTGTTGGCCAAGGTAATGTACAAATAGACCTATCATTTTACAGCCTTGGAACTTAGGTGTATGGTTGTGGCCTCAGAGTAGTGCTACCCAGTCCATGCCCACCCAGGGATTACTAAACATCTTCCCTAGTGTCAGAGTCCTTCCTGGGAGCCAATCTCTGGCTCTGCTAACCAATGAGAAGCTGCCTCCATTTTCTGTTCACTCTAGGATCTGACAAGGACTCTCAGAGAACCTGAAATTCTGCCAAATGCCTTTCTGAGACAAGCCATGTCCCACATGGATTGGAGGAGGTCTGGGTAGAATCTGGGCCCCTCACATCAATGTCTGATTTATAATAGTATTAAATCAGTTTGCTTGTTGAGTATTGACCCTGACTGCCCAGGACTCTGAAAGATAATATTCAATTGTGAGGGCAGGTTTGGTGAGTGTTCCATAGCCTGAAGCCTTGGAGTCAAAAAGTGCTGGGTTCTTGGGCCTGAGGGAGACAGCTCAGCAAGTACATGCTTGCTATGCAAGCATAAAGACTGGAGTCCAATCTCCCAGAAACCATGGAACAAACAAACAAAAACAGCTGCATGTAATACCAGGGCTAGGGAGGGGGAGGTAGGCCAGAAAGTCGAGCCAAATCGTGAGCTCCAGGTTGTCAGAGACGCTTTCTCAAAATACAAAACAAACACACACACAAACAAAAACACAGAATGTGACTGAGGAAGACACCAGACTAGACCTTTGTCCTCCACAGGCACGTACACTCGGCACCAAGCACACACACATGGCCCTGTGCTTATTCCCTCATTCAAGCTTTGGAGGCTTGAGCACATCATCCCAGCTTTCTGAGTCCAGCCTCCTTTTCATCATTAGATAGCGCAGAAGTGACATTATGTGTGTTGACAGCGTGGCAGAGAGTCTTGCTCTGTACGCGTTATCATTTGTTATTATCATTTGCTGCTGTTGAGGACTACTAGGTCAGCTCCTGGATTGTTTTATGCTATGATGAGTAAGAAAAAAACGTAGAAAAAAAATAATCAAGAAAGAAAAGGAGAGAGAAAAAAAAAAAAAGTTAAGGCGCCCAGTCGTTCACACAGCTGTGGAACGCTTGCTTGCTTATTTCAAATTCCATGCCAATTCTTTTTCTACACATCTCTGACTAAAGCCACGGGTGCAACATAATACAGCCTGTGCCCCGGTAGGTTATTCCCAGTGCCCTGAGTCACCGCTTCTCCCAGAAGCTAAAAAGGATATATGGTTCTCAGGAGATCTGTGCCAAAGCCTCCCTCATCTCCCCTTTACTTCCATAGCTCATGGCAGACAAAGAACACCTAATAAATCAATGCATATGATGAGTTCCTTTTCGCTGACTCAGACTGACAACTCCTTGGCTCCTACCTGAGCTAAGAAAAGGCAAGAATGAGATTTCCCTGGGCCTTGCTTTCCCGAGTCATGATTAAAACTGGGGGAAAAAAAAAATGTGAATCTGTAAGGAGAGATGGCTCTCCAGCATGCCAGATGGAGAGGTCAGCCCCTGTGCTAGTTACCATGACAATCAAACATGGAAGGGAAGCCAGGGTGGATTAGTGGGTTCTAAACTGTATTCTGCAGGTTTTACAACAGTGCTTAAGGGGTCTCCCTGAGGTGTGGGGTTGAAAAGGTGAGGTCCTCTACCTGCCCATTTGCCCTCTCAAGCTACCTCTCCCTGACTTACACGGTCCTGTTCTATCTGTTCTCTGTGTTACCTTGTATGGAGTACTGCCAGGGCACTTAATTTATCGATGTCTATAATGCTCTTGAGAATTTTTTAAGGCATTTTCTGCAGGACAAGCCCAGGAACAGGAATCTTATTAAGCATGCAAAGGCAGATGCCAATATTGATTGTCCTAATGGGTTTTGGCACAGGAAACACACTTAGAGTTAATTGCTGTCTGAACCCTTTTGAGCCAGCACAAGAGCTGGCCAGGCCTGGCACTTCCTCAAGCACCTACTTGCAGCTGCTGGGATGAAAGCCTAGCACCCTGAGGGGTGGCTGCTGCCCATCAAACATCTTGGAAAAGGGTGCCTTCTCAAGGCACATGAAAAGGGTTTCCAGGCATGTCTGTGGAGGTTTGCACACTGTGTGAGCTGTGGACACCAGCAAGAAGCACATGGGGACCCCACCCCCACCTTTCTTGGAGTGTGCATATGCTCATAGCATGGTGTCACCCAAGAATGAGACCAAGGCTGGACTGTTTGCCTAGTACCACCTCACTTGTGATGCTGAAAGTGATCTTTTAGTTTATGCATCTTCAACCTCAAAGCAGCGATACTCATTGTTCTTAACAGGTGAAGTTCAAAAAAAAAAAAAATGCATCTAGATAAAAGGAGACGTAGGCACACACTCAGTCATTTTAAAAGTCACTGTGCTGCGGTAACCACCTGACACATTAAGACATTTGCGGTCATTTTCAGTAGTGATATTGTGGTAAGTACCTTATTCATTTAGCCATTTGTAGTAATCTTGCCCCCCCCCCTTGGGTTTTTTGGGGTTTTTTAAATTTTTTTTTTACTTTTTATTTTATTTATTTATTTATTTATTTTTTGAGATAGGGTTTCTCTGTGTAACCCTGGCTGTCCCAGAACTCACTCTGTAGACCAGGCTGGCCTCAAACTCAGAGAACCCTCTGCTTCCCTAGGGCTGGGATTAAAGGTGTCCCACCACAGCCCAGCAATTTTGCCATTCTAATCCTATAGACACATTAGAGAAGAAAGTTAACAGGGCAGAGGAAATTTCCAATAATAACAGTTGTCCATTTGGGCTCCAGGTCTGGAAGTAAAATGCTAGTCAAACGGGGAGCCAAAACAGACAGAAATAGCTGCTTCCCTGATGGTACTTCCTTCTCGGGAGTAGCATGAAGAATTATTTCCCTTCAGTTGCTAGAATGTAAAAATACCAGAAATTTCTATTCTTAGAGAGATTCTCCACATGGAAGCTCTTCTCAAAGGAATTTCAAAATCTATGCCTGTAACACACAAAGGTCACGGTGCAGCCCTGAACTGGCTGCCACCACACTCTTGATGGCCCTGGAGGCTCAGTCAGCCTGAACTGCACAGATATTTTATTAGCTATAGGAATTACTTTCTGGAGGAAGATATCAGCTTATCTTTTCCAGGGAGTAAGGCAGCAGACATATCAGCTCACACCTGTCACATCTCTCATATGAGTACACTCTGTAATCTCACTCCTGGAGGATGGTCTGGGAAAAGCAGACGCTCTCATCCCTACCCAGCCTTGTAAAATTAACACACCTGCAATTTCACAGCTGCCTGTGGCTGCCACTACAAGACAGATGTTTGTTCCCCCTTCGCCATAATCTGAGAATAGCAGCAGAGTGTGGCACAGTTGCTTCTGGGTACCAAACAATTACAAACCTAGGAAAATGAATCATTGTCATTTAATGGAAATCTCTAGACTAAATGTGCTTACTAACATAAACTGAACTTGGATGCCTCCATTGAACAGGATGAAAGCAAAGAAATGGATGAGAAAATGAACAATCCTTTATTTAAAGTACTTAAATTGTAGGCAGTCATTTTCTCTAGATCACCCAGTCGCCAATGCACAGGCAGAATTGGAGAGAAAGTGTTTGGAAATCCATAGTCTACACTCCATACTTCTAAGCCACTCTACATATAGAAAAAAGGACCTTAAGCTGTCAGGTGGGCTGTGTTTACCACTCTCCTTGCGAAATGCAGTTGGTCAGTTCAGGCTCATATTTGATTTCTATGGGGGTAAAAAATAAAAGCGTTGTGAAATACTTGGTCCATTGATCTCTCCAGAAATGGCATCCCTACTCTGCAGGGGCCATTTAAATGTAAAGGGTAACTTTCTACATTGGAGTTTCTATCAGAATGAGCTGGTCGCTGTATCCCCTGAAGGGATGGATGCCCTCCTTCCTCAGCCAGTCCGATGAACTAGACAGAGAGCAGTAGCCAAGAGTCCTGTCCTGTCATCAGGCTTCCCTCATGATAAGTCTGGTGAGTGGTTCCTCTGGGAGCGGCTTTGTTAAAGCTCTCTTTATTAGTTACCACCAAGAGCTAATAAAACATGTCAGGAAGTCTCTGTGAGCTGTAAAAACATTTCCAAAGGTCACTGCCAACACTCTGGACTTCAATGACTTTTTAAAGGAAAAGAAAACAAAAGTAGAGAGCTAGAATTTCAAAACACAGAGTGGCTGTAGGGGTTGACAGATCCACTCCACAGCAGCTGTTGAATGAATCAAGTCTAGAGGAGTCGTGAAGGAAAGTCATGGGAAGGGAGAGGAGGACATCCCAGGTTTGGTCACAAAGGAGAATACAGGCATCTCTCAGATCCTAGGAGACTGTCTTCTGGACCTCTGCAGATCCCAAAGGCTGATGCTGCTCAAGTATCTATCTGTTTTCATAGTATCACATCTGTATGTATCCCATGAACATCCTCCCTTGTACTTCAAGTCACCTGTATATTACATAGAATACTTAATATAATGCAAAAGCTATATAAATAGCCATACTGTTTATGGGGAAATGCCCGTGCATGCTTGAAAAAGTGTAGCTATTATTGGTCTGATCATGCTTTTCTCCATGATCAGATGAAGCTACTGATGTAGAAAACTGTGTTTGTTTTGCTTATTTACATTTGGCTGGAAAGCATATATCAATAACAGTCAGATCTACTTATACTTCCACTGCCTACAATAGACTCCTTTATAAGAAACAGAGTAGACACACAAGTGATTAATTTCAGATTAACCACATTGTATCAGGAATTCATAATATATGACCTTATATATTATAAAAGTAAATACATGGTTTAAATTTTTCATTTTGTTTTATTCACATGCATGTTTTGTCTGCATGTACATCCATGCATTGTGTGAGCACAGAGCCTAAGGATGTCAGAAGAGGCGGTTGGATCCACTGGGGCAGTTGTAAGCCACCATATTTGTGTTAGAGATTGAATCTGGGTCTTCTGGAAAAGGAGCCGGTACTCTTAACTGCTGATGGCTGCAGCTCCACACTTTAATTTTTAAAAGTAGAAACACAGAAAGGAGAAAAGCAAATCATGTCATTATGGTTTAGAGCCCACTGTTTATTTCTTATGTCAGAAGTCATATTCTGATATCTGGATGTCTCAAGACAGGTGACTGTGAGCCACTGGTTCCACTGGGTTAGAAAGAGCAAGAATCACTGAGGTTTCCATTCACTGTTGTCCAGGGAGCCCAAAATGCAGGACACAATACCATATTTAATCCTCTATCAGGACAAAAATCTGAGTCTTGAAATCTGTGCTTTGTTTTGGGGGTGATGAGAAATGGTCACCCACAGATCCCAAAATCTTGTAAAAGTGTGAGGACTCCTGAATGGGGTTCAGGAGTCCTAGTCAGTACTGCAGCTCTACGAAATTCAGTCCCACTCAAGGTGGTCTGATGTTTTCTGAGCAATAGCTTAGAGTGAGTTCCCTAGGCCCCAAAGACTTGGCTGTCACAGCTGTGAAGCAGTAAAATGCCGGAAGCAGCCACCATGCACGCCGATACCCTACATCTTAGAGTGACTAAGATGGAAAAAAAGCATGATGTCTTGTGTGAGGCTCAGCTGCCAGGTAAGGGTCATCATCTTATTAAGCACTTACAAAAAATAATATTTGATACTATTCTAAGCGGCTTTCCTTTGTGAAGAAGAAGAGGAGAGTAATTTCTATAAAATAGTCTCTTCATGAAAACACCTAAAAATTGTCCAAAGTAAAAGAAATTTAGAGAGGAAAAGAGTCCAGGAAGAAAGCAGAGAATTCTGGGAAAATGTATGATGTCACTTCCTTGCAGAGCTGAGACCTTCTCTGAGGGAAACTTTCCCAGTCATGCTAGGCTGCGATGAGTTATTAGAATAATGGTGCTCGTGGAGCTGGGTAGGTCATATACATACTTCAGAAAGTAGTACCCAAGTAGATGTGAGTCAGTGGCTCAATAGTGGCTGTACCAATGATTATATAAAGCAAATGATACATTAAAAGGAAGAAAACAATAGCGCCTGGAGGCTTCTCACTTTCCGCTAACCCTGAGCAGTTATCCGCTAAGCATGCACAAAGGAGGGTCCTTTGCTCTGATCAGTACAATCTGCAGGCAGATGTATTACTTCTCTCTGTAAAGTATACTTCCATTGTAGCTTCTGGAACCCCCAGGAGACTCTCATGGTTATGTTTAAAAATGCCCCTTTTATGAACTTTCATGATTTGATATTTTATAATTCATTGTAACTCCTGTTTACAAACAGATGCATATAATACTGCATACTCCAGATATACTTGAGAATTTATCAAATCGGCTTGCTCTCCAGGCTCAGGGAGCGTCTCCTCCACAGATAGTCCACATGCGGGGCAGATAATTGTTGGTGTGAGAGGCTGTCCTGCACTGCAGAGTGTTTCATCATATGGACGATCAGGGTACTCTCTTACAGGTGACAGGACAAGTGTCTTTAAACAAACTAGTCATTGAAAAGCCACTCTTGGTTGACACTTTGTGCTTCAGGCCACTCACTGGCTGCTCTTTAACCTCCGCTCTGCTTTTTTGAGCAGTAATCCAGAGGTAAATTTTACAGTACATCCCAGCCTGCATGCTGGCTGAGTGGAAATTACATAGACACCCCCCCCCCACACACACACACACTCCCAAGAGGTACCCTGCTGTCATTGCTTTATTGCTGAGACACAGAAACCAGCGTCACCCAGGGAGATAGAGATAGATGTGGCTCCTCAAATATCCCTCCATTTACCATCTGGGCAGTGGCTTACATCTCATCTGCACCTTCTTCTTGGCAGATACATGGTTTGACCCAGAGAATTTCCCTTCCCAGAAAAAAAAAGGAACTAACCAAGAACATGGCTTTGAGCCTTAGACATCCTTCTCATAAAGATGAGGACAGTAATTCTGACTTTAAGGTTATTGCTTATAACTGGAGGATATGGCAAGCATGAATAGTTAGTGAGGAGTCTGGGACAGTACAGGTGTGCACAGTCAATGTGACGTCCTTCATTCCCTATTCATAAGGAGTCTCGCTGGGGGAGGGACATGAGCCAATTACAAAGTCAAGATGAAAATAAAAAGAGCCGGAGGGGGCTCGGCTAGTGAGGCAGTACACAGAGAAGAAGGTGGATGCCACTGAGCTTGAGGCTAGTCTGCTCTATATATCAAGTTCCAAGCTAGCCATGGCTACAAAGTGAGGACTCTATTTTAAAAAAAAAAAGCAGAGGAGAGACATGGAGGAAGAAGCTGCTTATCCCCCACTGCCAACTGAAGAATAGAGAACAGCTAGTTGGTCAGAGGAAGAAGGCATCTTGGAGGATCTTAATACTTACTACCTAACATCCCAGATGAAGAACAACCAACCACGAACCACTTTGGTGCATTTTCAAAGTGATATGTGAGGGATCTGAACTAAGATATTCTAGAGGGCAGTGGCAAGTTATCCAAAGTGTGTCTAATAGGCTTTCCACTTTCCCTCTCCCCACTGAAGAGTCAAATGTTTTGCGTGCGTGCGTGCGTGCGTGTGTGTGTGTGTGTGTGTGTGTGTGTGTGTGTGTGTGTTCGAACACATGCACTCTTGCAAAATGGCAATCTCTTTGAGTTTCATCTAAATTTAGGGGAGGAAACCAACTCTTTAAAATATTTAAAATTCCTCAGTAGAGGTCAAATAATTTAATCTTCACCGAGGGAGAAAAACTGTAGGAAAGCAGCAGGGGAAAGCCCACGGATCAGTTACTATAATTTGCAAAAATTCCATCCTCCCTCATCGTTCCTTCATAAACCCAAGATGCAAATTTATAGCACTCCCAAAAGACCCTTCAGCCAAAGAGGCAGGTGCTTTATCTCAATTCCTAGCAGGGCTCTGAATTAATCATAGGAAGAAGGCACACCCCATCTGCTAATGAGCTATCAAATGAAACAGCATGTACATGTCACACTGAGCAAGACAAGGGAGAAGGCTATGCATCACAACCTGGCAGGTGGAAATGCAGACCAAGTTATTAGGAAACTGGGTACCAGGGGGTACCCCTAGCTCACTCCTATCTAGCTTTTGTGATAGGGAAAAAATTGGGGAGACAAGTTAGATTCCCAGGAACTTAGCTGGGAGGCAAGTCATTGGAGGGCTGTTTCAGACAACTGTCCCTTCACTGATGTGACCTGGAGAGCCTTCTGCAAAGCTTGTGTACCTTTTAAAACCCATCCACCAATCAGAAGGGTATGATAAATACTCCCAAATTTGTAGATTCAACCTTATTTATCTCTTTTCCAAGCCTGGGGTTTCCTTATTGACTGCCAACAGGTCTTCTCTGTCTCCATAGCATAAGCATATCAAATTTGTTATATCCCCAAATAAAATCATCTCTTGACTTCGACGCCGCTCCCAGATGTCAGGGTGACTCATGTGTTGACTTGCCTTCCCAAGAACAAGCATGATACTGCTTATATCATCAGCTGTCTAGTGGCATGAGCCTAAACTGAAAATGGCTGTTACCATGAGTCAAAGGCGTGGCCAGGGGTCTGGGTGTAGAGACACTCCTCCTAATACTATAGGAAGTGTGCCGTTACCCTATACGGGTACTTACTTCTCTCATTTGCTTTCTTTTGCTTATTGTTGCAATAATTTTACCTCATTTGCTTTGAAACTTGTGTTTTAGCTTATCCGTGACAAGTAACTAATCTCCTCATGCTATGTAGGTCACTAAGACATACTGTGACAAAGCATGATACCCTAGAACAATGGTTCTCAATGTGTAGGTCATGACCCGTCAGGTTACATATCAGATACCCTGCATATCAGTTATTTACATCACAATTCGCAACAGTAGCAAAATTACAGTTATGAAGTAGCAATGACATGATTTCGTGGTTGGGGTCACCACCACACGGTCACAGCATTAGAAAGGCTGAAAACCACTGCCCATGACCAAACTGTGGTATAACTGAGGCCAAGCAGCTGAAGGGCGGGGACTAAATGCTCTTTTCTTCCCATGGGCCATGTGGCCTCACTTCTGAGCCCTATCGAGACCCTTCTTTTGTCTTTCTCCATCCCTATACGTGTGCCATGAACGTGAGCCCTCAACGGCAGTCTCGGCCTGGACGCAATCACTTTCCTAGGCTTAAGAGAGGACTCAGCTCTTTGGGTATCAATGAAGTCTCACAAAGCACCAGCCGACCTACTGGTGGACTTGCCTCAGGTCAGGTTGGGTAGGCTCTTAAGGACGGATGCCCTGCCCCTTAGGACTTGCATAGACAAACAGATTATCTGGGAGGGATCACTATCAGCAAACAGTCTAAATATCTCTTAAAAAGCATGTCCCCTTCACCCCGTTGGAGAAACCCCGCTGGCAGCTCTCCCAGCTTTCCACTCTGTTAGCATCCAAGAGCCAAACATAGCACATCCAGATGTCAAACATTAAATCTTCTTTATACAGTAATGAGAAATTAAAACCATTAAAGGAACTTCAAAGCAAGGGAGCAAAGGCATACGGGTAAAGTACATGGTGACTGTAGACCCCTAGCGCCTGTCTGACAATAGACTCTAAATTACGAGCAACACAATCCTTCTGGGAGGCAAGCTTCACTTCACCAATGACATCACAGGGCAGGTGGGCATTATGTTTTTTCAGTTTCCTCTGCTCCCTTCCAATAGCTTGGTCCCTAACGTTCAGGTGCTGCTCAGATGTAGATAGGCCTGGTTCTGCCACCTTGTGCTCATGGCAAGCATAAGTGCACCCAGATTCTCTGCCAATTTTCTCATCTATAGAATGGAAATGATAAAAAAAAAAAAAAACCAAAACACCCTGTGGGCTTCTTGGGAATATTATCAGTAAATTTATAAAGCATATGTCCCTAGGTCTGGCATATGTGTGCTGTCAATAAACAGGAATTATTAAGTTGAATCATATGAAGTTGATATTTTGGTAGATCAAACTAATATTATTCATTTTTACCCTATCAGAAGAATTATCATTTTTATTATTGCCATATATTTATGTGTTTCTCCAACTAAAGAGTGAGCTCTTTGACAGCAGAGACTTTGCTTGTCTTATTCCTTACACAGAACCCAGCACAGATTTGGCAGATAGTAGGTATTTCACTATATTTACTGAATGAATAAACGTTATGCTATGAGGATGCTGGTGATGGTGATGATAATGGAGATTGTCTTAGTTAGGGTTTCTTTTGCTTAAGAGACACCGTGACCATGGCAACTATTATGAAGGAAAACATTTAATTGGGGTGGCTTACAGTTTCAGGTTTAGTCCACTATCATCATGGTGGGGCATCGTAGCATACATTGTGCTGGAGAAGGCACTGAGAATTCTCTATCTTTGATCCGCAACAAGAAATGAACCGAGTGCCAAGTGTAGCTTGAGCATAGGAGACCTCAAAGCCCACCCCCATAGTGACACACTTCCTCCAACAAGGCCACACTTACTCCAACAAAGCCACACCTCTAATAGTGCTACTCCCTTTGGGGGCCATTTTCTTTCAAACCACCATAATAAGGAGTAATAATAAAATTACTCCTGGGGATAATTGTTGAAAATATCCTTTATCTCATCATGTGGTATACATTATCAAATAATTAATGTCTTAAGGCGACAGATAAGTAATTGGATGAATATATTTTTAGTTCATATATAGGAAGTCCAAAGCAACCATTAAGTCAATGAAGACTGCTCCAAGCCTGGTTTTGAGTTACTGCCTTTGGATCGTTTTTACCATTCTAGAAAGCCGTTTGGTGTAAAGTAAAAGTATTAGAGTTCCTTATGTCCCATGGGTCTTCCAGGTTAGTGAAAGACAATGACAAGCCAGAACAGTAAAGGGTTGTAGTGTGGAAATCCAAGCACTTGTTCACTACAGTCTGCCAGGAACAGCCAACAGCTGGCAACTGTACATGAGCCTTTGAGCGGGAAGACTCTCCTACGGTACTGTGTGTGGCTCATGACACTCACCAGGCTTTGTCCTATGGACCTGTGTGGTTGACTCCCTGAATGACTCATCAGGCATTCAAGAAGGCAGAATGGTCCTAGAAAGAAAAGATCCTGCACATGGCTACTGTGGAACTAAGAGAGGTTTATGAGCATCGATTAAGCAAGAAGGAAGGAAAACACAGGATTACAGTGAAAAGGAAGGATGTAGCCCTTTTATTTGAAACGCTGACATTTTCAACTCAGATTTAAAGACAGGGATGTCTACGTTTGACAACACACGAGGAAGAGAACAACGTAAAAGGGCAAAACATCCTTTTAAAAGGGAAGTATTTAAATTACTTAAACTTGAGTGATAATAAATTTATACATATAGGGATAAGGAAGAAAGGAAGGAGTTGCCCAGGGCCACAAAAACCCAGTGAAGTTACCTCCACCACCACTCAACGCACATTAGCCCAGTGGTATCTGACATGTCAGGGAAAGGCGTGGGTAATCTGTCCTTTGCCTTCTGAGTTTAAACTTCAAAAGGGAGGCTCAGGGAACCAGAAAGATGGAGGGCTTTGTGATTTCTCACGGAACCGGACAGGTCTTTTCAACTCAAGCTACTGTTTACAGAAGCGTTACGGCAGGATTATAATTATGGGGTTTGCTCAGTTACAAAGGGTCTGAGTCCTCCACCAAAGGAAGAAGAAAGAAATTACTCAAGTGTGTCCCTTCACACTTGCTGCTCAGTGGAAGTCTAGTGGCCTATAGTAGCCTCAATGGCCAAAGCAAAAGCCCCCAGGCACAGAGAGCCTGAGGACTTGAAGCTCTCACCTTCCTCCTACTCTGCTTGAAAAAGTGAGGGCCTGGGGAGGTGAGTCTTGAGCTCCCACTGGGTCATTTCTCCCATACACACAGACTCCTGTACATCTGCTCCAGGGAACATGATAGGTCTCATCTTTCTTCAGCTCATGAAACCAGGAGCAAGCAGGACCTCAAAAAGAGGCCATGTTGTCACTGGAAAGTTGGCGGAGACTTCAGAGGGCATCTCTGGTGAGACCAATGGATCCTCAGTATGTCTGCTTTTGATCAATATTGCTTCCTCTCAACTTTGTTCCTTCCCTTCTCGCTTGGGGCATAACTCTGAAATTTACACTATAGTCTTTGATAATCTACTTTATCTCTGGAACCAGCACCTGGGACCCAGCCCCGATCCTTCCCTCACAGACCATTCACAGACATTTTTATCTTTAGCAGTTGCTGGACACTGATCTTGTTATACAGTATAACACCAAGAGCTCACAGTAAACATGACACTTCTAAATACAGTGAGCAGAAAGGAGACTTTGCTGGACTTCTATCTAGCCCATGAAAGCTTCACAGAAAAATACAACATACACAGGTGACGCAGCATCTGGAATAATACATGCATGGCTTCTGAAATGACTCAGCAGGTTCTGCCAAGATGACCAGACAGAGAAACTGGGGATAAAAGCATTATCTTCCTTTTCAAAGAAGTTTGTTCCAGACCAACCAGTATCCAGTCATTGGATACACAGTGGGTTAATTTAGGACTTAGTCTTAATTGGTGCCGAGTACCCCAGAATCTACACTTCTGTATCTGGATGAATACATTTTACATCCTGTCTGAGCAGAGAGGAAAACAGCCTTGCCTTCTTGAAGTTAACTTCAAGATTATCCCACTAACATTTAAGATTATACGAGGCTAATTTTCCCAGTAACAAAGTGGTAGCTACTCACAGACTCACCACCAGTCACCAGTTACCAATCTTGATCTTCATCCAGCAACCTCACCGTGCCTATTCTGGTGAGTATCCTGCTGGCTGGGCAACTGGGAGGTTGAGGTCAGTTTCCTGAATTTCCTCCCTCTGTACTGTGGCCAGGGAGTTCACCGGCTCCAGGATGCTCTTGGCTTAATGGATTTCTGTAGTATTTCTCCTTCCTTCCTGATACAAAGCCCTAGCTTAGGATGGAAAGCCACACAGATTCCAGAGCCAGTATGCTGTCTTTCTGAACTCTCCACCATGCTGCAGACCCAGGCTCAGCATGGACCTGCTTAGCCCCAAGTAACTCTATATCGTTTTGTATATGTAATCCTCCTCCTATGGCTTTGGCAGACACCACTATTTTTCTTCCTATATTAAAACTGAGGTTATTAAGATGTAGGCAGGGGATGGTGGGCCGGAGTTCATGCGTACAACAGATTTTAACTTTTTCTTTTTAATTTAAAAGTTTATTTTTTCATTTTACATACCAATCACAGTTTCCTCTCTTTCCCTTCTCCCAGTCATACACACTCCCACCCCTCCACCCATGCGGAGCTTCCCATCCACTCCTCAAAGAGGGTAAGTCTTCCCATGGGGAGTCAGCAAAATCTGGCATATCAAGTTGCAACAAGACCAAACCTCTCTTCCCTGTATCAAGGCTGAGCAAGGTGTCCTTCTATAGGGGAGTGGGTTCCAAAAAGCCAGTTCTGTACTTGGAATAGATCCTGGTCCCCTTGCCAGAGGCCCCACAAACTGCCCAAGCCACACAACTGCCATCCAGATTTTAACTTCTTACAGTGGTCAGTCACTGGGAAACATTCAGGAGTTGACTCTCCCCTGGGGCTTGAACCCAAAGCTGCTTGTTGAATCTCAGAACTGCTGTTTACAACCACACAGAAAGAAATGCTTTAGTGTTTGAAAACTTAGGAGCTGGGAAGATGGCTCAGTGGATAAAGTGCATAAATTATGCAAGTGTGAGTTTGGTCTCTTGAGCCCACATAAAGCCAGCTGTGGTAGCACATGCCTACAATCCCTGTGTTCCTAGGACCAGATGCAAAGTGGAGATGGCAGAATCTCTAGTTTGCAGGCCAGCTTGCCCAGATTGCAAGAGCAATAACAAAACTCTCCCTCCAAGGTGGACCTGTGCCTGAAGTTTTCTACCAAACTCCATATATACATCATGGCAAGTGCATCCCATGCAAAATCAATCTCTCTCTCTTCTCCCTCTTTCACTGACAAAGAGAGAAAAAAATTGAAAGTAACTGTATTAGATACCAGTTCACATTTATTTAGGATAGCTATAATAAAAAAATGAATAAATATTTGCAAAAATGTGGGAAATTTAAATCCTACACAGGGCATGTTTAGTGATGTGACATTAAAAATGGCCTGGTAGTTCCTCAAGAATCAAATACAGAAGAACTGTAATGCTCCAGTAATTCTGCTTCTAGGTACAAAGTCAAAAGAACTAAGAACGGGGACATGAATATATATTTGTAAACCAAATATTCAACAGAGATTTACTCACAATTGCCTACAAATGGAAATACTCAGGAGTCCACCAACAGATGAATGCATAAACAAAAATACGGGTAGGCGTAGCAAAATGTCACTTGGTCATTAAAAAGAAAGGAAATTCTGACACTTGCTACAACTTGGATTAACTTTGAAATAGTAAAACAAGCCACAGACAAAAGGGACAGATAATTATAAAATGAGTCTCTTTTTATGCAGTATCCAGAACATGCACATTTTTTTCTTTTTGAGACAGGATGTAGAACAGAAGTAGGCACAGATGAGTCGTGATTATTTAATGGGTATTGACTTTCAGTTTGGAGGTGATGTAAACATTCCAGACTAGGAGTGACTGCTGAAGCGTGCTGCATTTAACCCAGGAATTATACTTAAGGCAGTGCATCACATGTAAAATGTATTTTACAATTAAGTAAATGAAAAATTTTGATCCCAGATGAAATTATCCCCAAAACAAGCAATCAGCACTCAGTTGCAACTCTTCAATGTCATTTAATTTAAAAATGAACAAATATTTCTTCTCAAAAGAGGGGAAGATGAGGCTTTTGTAATCTTACCTCATCCTTTATTGAGCGGGTCAGTCTTTCATTTCTAAATCACAGTACAAATGTAGTGAATACAGCATGATAAAGATTCGTGGGAACATTGGAGCTGGCAAATTCAGACACCTAGTTCAATAGGACTTCTAAATGTGCCTGTAAGAAAGTTGTAGCCGGCTAGGAAAATGTTTAGATTATAGGACTACAATTGGCTTGAATTTCTGGAAAATATTTTTAAGAGTACAGTTGCAGGGCAGGGGTTGGCTCATTCAGCAAGGTGCTTGCTACACATATGTAAGGACCCAGGTTTGAGTCTCAGCACTCACATAAGAAGCCAGGTATGCCTTCCATGAACCAACAGGAGAGCTCTGGCTCAAAGTTGGTGTATAAAAAGAAAACAAAAAACATGAATAACAAAAAATTTTTAAAAATAAAAAGATGAACAGGGGAGAGAGAGAGGGAGGGAAGGAAGGAGGGAGGGAAGGAGAGAGAGAGAAAGAGAGAGAGAGAGAAATTTAAGAAAGTGAAATTATTTTTGTATAAGACTGTATTATATACTGGTATATATATGGCCATATATACATTTCCCAGAACTCAGAACCACACATCACAAAGAATAAACTCTGTTGTAAACACTAGACACTAGTTAACAGGATAAGTCAAGTTTTATTTAGAGCCTAAACCTGTTGCTGTCGAGGCAGGGAGAGAAAGATCCCTCAGACTGTGGTCAGCCAGTCTAGCCTAAGTAGTGAGCTTCAGGATATGCTCTGTCTCAGAAACTAATATAGAAAGCAATCCAAGAAGAGAATTTATGTTTATCCCACAACTCTCACACTCATGTGCGCGCGCGCGCGCACACACACACACACACACACACACACACACAGAGTTACTTTTTATATAAATTCATGTTTTCCATCTTCCTGGAGTTAAACACAGAAAGTTATAATTCCAAGGGTCAACGTCTGACCAGGGCTTTGCATCCTTTGATGCTCACTTGGACTTACTGAGGTAAAGAAGAATGTCTGGTAGGTCTCAGACCAAGTGTATCTCCCTGGAATCATCACCATACAAAACATCATTGTTTCTTTAAAAAAATTTTTTTTAAAGTTCTTTTTTCTGATTATAAAAGTAATTATGTTCACTACAGGAAATTCGGAAAGTGTGGAAACAAAAAACATGCTCATCTCAAATAATACTCCATATTTTAAAATAGTCTGCAAAAATATTATGGTGACTAAGGCTGTAACAGACGTATGATTCAGCATTATGAATGTGAGAGGTAAGTTAAGAAGAAAAATGACTGAAGAAAATGTGTTAGGAAATGGCCCTCTTGTTCTAAATGCATAGAATTATTATACAGTTACTAATCTCAAGACAGGGTTTGCTATGGTTATTAATCAAGGCAAGCGTCAAGGATAGAACCTTGAACTTGCATGAGGGGTTTTCCGGGAATTGGCCTTTTCAGTGTACCTCCGTTAGAGAGAAAGCACATTGTTCCCCCATGCTACAGTCTATGGCAGAGCCTGGGGTTGGGAGCTTGGGCACTGCTGCTGTGGTCAGCTCCAGCACTAAGCCTCATGCAAGGGTAAAAATTCCTAAGAAGTATCAATCTCATGAAAATCAGTATCCTTCAGTTTTTACAGAAAGGTGCTTAAAGATCTGTGCCAACGTATAGGGCTTACATTGTGCTCGTGGAAAGTCAGTGTGAAGGCTTGCATGGACAAGAGAGTCTGGAGGTGTAGGGCAGGAACATCAAAAACCACATGGAACCTATTCTTAGACTTTCAAATTGCCTGTTTTCAAGTTGATTTTCCTAAGGATTTGGCAGGTTTTCAAACATTTGAAGAAATATGTAGATGAACTAAGAGGACAGTTCTTGTTCACACTTAGTGGGTAACAAAGAAAAAACACACAAATAGCTAAAAGAAGAAAAAAAAAGGGAAATCTGGGTGGTTATGATGCATACTTTTAAACCCAGCAGAGAGGCAGGAGGATCTCTGTGAATTTGAGGCCAGCCTGGTCTACAGAGTGAGTTTCATGACAACCAGTGACATGCAGGGAGATCCTATCTGGAAAAAATAAATAAATAAAGATAGGCCGGCATAAACATCATCCAATGCAATGGCTATGGGAAAGAGATGAGGTTCCTGTGCAGACCTCTCTCCTTTCCCAGAGGGAACAGAGCCATCTTAAAACTTTCTGGCGGGCTTCTCACAACGTGTGCAGGAATCTCATTATGATTTCTGGATTTCCCGGATTTCCCGGAAACACTGCACCGAAAGCCAGCTACCCTTTGGCGTCTGTGCTTCAGGATTTCTCCCTTTTCTGTCTTTGAATTACCTTCCTTTGGTTTTCTCCTTCGTTCTCCCTCCCATCATTCCTTGCGTGTTTTGAAAGTTAAGCTTGAAGCGAGACAGCTAGATTTACAACTTCTCATCAGAACTGAAGCAAATACTCCTCTCTCTCTCTCTCTCTCTCTCTCTCTCTCTCTCTCTCTCTCTCTCTCTCTCTCTCTCTCTCTCTCTCTCTCAGACTGTCAAGGTAGTAACCTATCCTGCCTTAAAGAGAAACCCTGCTGATCAGTTACACTCAGTCACTAACAGCCTACAGCTAGGACATCTCCCCACCTGTTCAGAGGCATGGCATCCTCTCTTGCAGCACCATCTATGTATAACTGACCCTGCAGGGGCACACCTGATTGAAGCGTGGTCAAGGTGAAGGGCTACCACTCTTCAGAGAGAATCTCCTATGGAAGACTGTATTTAAAGAACGAGCTTCCAAAGCATAACACGCACTTCAAACCCAACACTAATTCAATGGCTTCATGATGACATAAAACATATAAAAACCCAATAACAACAAAAACGGAGGAGAAGAAATAGAAGAGAGACTATCGGAAGGGAAGGAAGAGTCTAAAGGAAGGAGGAAGGCAGGAGTGAGACAAAAGGGCATATTTTCTTTCACATGCAGAATCTAGGTTTGATAACATATCATGAAAGCAGATGGGGAGTGATTTAGGGTGCGGAGAGGACCAGCAAGCGGGGAAAGGGAGCGGGAGAGATGTACAAGAAGTACAATGCCTAAAAATGTTTTCAAATCTATCATTCTGTATGTAAGCCAGTTAATAAAAATAAAATTGTGGCTTAAAAAATGACCTAGCCATCTTTCGAGCCAGACACCAGGAAGCCATCTAACAAGTAATAATAGTGTTTCCAGTCTGTCACCTTCACCTCTAGCTACAACCCAAGCAGAAGCTCAAGTAAGTGCCAATCAGCTCTGGCAGAAGAAGGAAGTCCTGGAAACGAACCTCACCCAATCTCCTTTGTCCCATTCTCTGGCAGCAAGGAGCTCAAAGGTAAATCCTGGCCCAGCAGAGAAGTAGGAAGCAAGGCAGGAAGGAGGATTCTTATCTCTGGAATGCTATCTTTCTCAATGGCTGGACCCTCTTGCTCAGTTTGGACTCTGGGTGCCTTAAAGTCACACTATTACCTCGAGGTGATTAGACAGGCTTTCAAAAATGTTAATAAATAAAAGAAGACATCCCCACTAAGCTTTCTAAAGGGCGTAGGATATCATGAAGGAAATCGCATCTGGGCTGGTTCCGTAAAGGAACCGGTTTAGCTATGCTGCTAGGCTTGTTTTAAAAGCTTTTCTGGATTATTTTGTAGAGGTAGAGTAGAGAAGGCAGGAGTGGAAATTGTAGCTGTAAAGATCCACGGTGTCCCAACAGATGATTTCAGCAAGGGCAATGAAGGGAAAGAAAGATGCTTTCATTAGTTAGCAAGTTGGAGTGATGGGTTTGTTGACTGGACACAGTCTAGAGTGGAGTGGGCGAGACAGGTACAAAGGATGTTTCTAGGTTCCGGAAGGAGGAACTGAGCAGAGAGTCTCCCAGCTGTGGCTGGGAAGCTGGTTTGGAGAAGTGAGCTAGGCATAAAGTGGAAGGGGCTCCTAGTCCATCCAGGCTTTAGCAAGTCCCTGAGGCTATTTTAAAACAGTTTCTAACAGCTTTGGCTGCTTTGGGGTGTCTCAATGAACAAAAGGCAGATGCAAGAGTCTGAGATGTATTTTAAAGACTGAAATGTACGTTGGCTAGAGTTGTGTTCATTTAGTTGAGGAACAAAAAAATTCCATAATGTGTTTCTACACAGTGCCTAGCTCTTCAGAACCTAGGGTTCTGAAGGAGAAATACATGTGATCTTTCTCACGTGCTGTTTCCCAAAGGAAGGCCTTTGCCTTCCTAAGCTGAATGTGTTTGTCTACCCTTGATGACAGATTTCAGCAAGTGCTACCAAATGGCTTCAAAAGATCTCTGAACCGTCACCCTTGGTAACAGACAAGGAACTGCATTCATTTCTCAGTGTTCGGAGTACAGACATCTGTCTAAAGCCAAAAGGTAGCTGAGTACAGGAGTGAAGGGTGCATATGAGCATCCATCTTTAAACTCAGGGCTGGTCAGTGGGATGATCTGTGGATTCCCCACAGGAGGCAAGACTCACCTCTCACCGCAGCGAAGTTAATAGGGACTTGGTTTAAGATGTCAGGCAATTGCTCTTAATCTTGAAGCTACATCACATGCCCCAGTGATCCAAATTTGGTGATAAGGAGCCAGTAACTCATGGTGTCTTTAAAAGCGCTGCCTCACTAAGTAAGCTCACAACACAAATATCTGGAGAGGTATCAGAAGTCAAAGGCCTATGGGCCTTTCAAGCGGCTGAGTGTAGGAACTGCCATTCAGATCTTCAAAATGCTTATCCAAAATAAAGACTAAGTCTATGAGTGTTTGGATGAATTGTCTAAAGTGCGGGTTTAAAGAAAGGTTGGTGACTGCTTCACAGGTACAATTTATAAACACATATGATGGCCCATTCTCCTCCAGTGGGTGCCAGTAAAGCGGCTTGAGTGTTTTCTTCTAGAGAAATCATGAAAATTTATGAATTCATCTATGTCAATGTCTTCGGTTTGAAAATGGCTCTAAGATTATGCAACAGCACAGACATTAAGACGAGAAGAAGCAAGTGACATGTCACATTCTTTACACTATACTGCCAGCCCATCTGTAAGTCTGAGGTGACCACAGCTTCTAAAACACAACTTTTCAAAATTAGAAACTGGTTCTGTAGTCAATGAGTTTTTGCTCCTATAATTAACTTATCTTTGAAATATTCTTTTGTTCATGAAAGAAAAAAGTAATGTAATTAATTTGGGGTAGGTTTATCAAAAAAAAAAAAAACGCATTTCATTGGATAGTGATTCAAACATCACAGGGATTGTCTCCAACATGCTGACAGACCACCATCTGTGTGAAAAATATCATTTTTCAATTCCTAATGGAAATGGTCCTGTCTGGTTCAAAAGATTTGGCTGTGGATCTAAAACCTTCCATGCTTTGGGAATAGCCAACAAAATTCATTATTCAACTGAAAAGCCATCTTGCTGAAGAAAACACAACCTCATCATGCTTTATTCTAAATTGCCAGGTAAGTGCATGAATATCTGAATACAGAGTTTGGAGCGTTAAGCTGATCCATGCAGCCATAGAATTAATTCTGTTTTATCCTTTGCTATCATCTATGGATTATCCTTAGATAATCCTAAAGGGAAAAACATTTAAATTTTGTTGGTTTTAGAATTGGCCCTTACATGCTCCAAACTGAATTTGGTATTAATACAATATTCTGATTGATAAGAACACCATGTAACTATATGCCTTTACTTATAATTCCAGTACTCAGGAATCTTAGGGATCTGTTAGCAAGAGCTATCCATAATATGATATATCAGAGGAAAAGCTTCTCTTGGATTTGAGTGTTGGCAAATCTGGAAGTAGCACAGTGGCCTTAGGGAATATCTAGCCTGTGGAGATATGTTTCAAGGGGTAGGTCACCACTCCCAGATACTCCCTGTGCTGGGATTAAAGGTATGAGTTACCACTGTCTGGTCCTCCTAGACTGACTGTGGGGGTAGATCCCTAAGATATCTCAGGCTTTTTTTTATTAAATTTGAAACATATCTCCACACTAGCCTAGCCTTCATGGTTTTAATTTTTTTTTTTTTTTTTTACAAGTTTAAAACGGCTGGTGCGTAGTGTCTATGTATGTGCGGTGGGGACACCAGACTCTTGACAATCCAATAAAGCTAAAGACGATCCTGCCAATAAAATATATTACCAAAAAAAAAATAGATATAATTTGAAGGATCATGTGAAACGCTTGGAGTCATTTTTCTCTTCTGTAACACAAATGACAGCCACCGCTACAAGCTGTTAGGCAGCAGAAAAAGAAAGCTCAAAGTAAGACACACACACTGCACTGATTCCTTTAGTTACATGGTGGACTTGGAAAATGGGAAGGGTAGAAGAAACTTTTATTAAGACTTTAGGCACTTGGTATCCCTTAAATTATTATTATGGGGACACAGGATGCGGTTTTAAACACAAGCAGCTGAAATGAAATGACAGGTTGCCTTGAATGGGGCTGAGAGAAATTGCTCTGCTCAGAGCTGCCTGCCTCCAGCTATGGAACTAAGAAATTCCAGTGCTTAGAATGTTACTAAAAGTCACGTAAATTCCTCCTGCTGAGTCTCCAGGGAAGAAGAAAGCAGCCAGTTCTGGACACTCTTGACAGCAAAGTAGTACAGGTTGAGTGAGGGACTGGCAGGCATTTTTCATTTATTAATGTATTCCCACAGTATCCTGAGGACAACCCTCCGGGGTGAGCAACAAGGGTCAGCAACAATTCCTGACCCAGAAGCCAACAATAATTATTAAAATCGAACCGTAAGCCTCTTATCAAGCCATATACTTTGTTATTATTATTTTTCTGTCATATAGTACATCCTGACTACAGCCCCCCCACTCCCTTCTACCCCAGATTCACTCCTCCGTTTCCTTTCAGTAGATCCATGCTTCTTTTAAGAGATATAGAAATGGCTTTACCTCTCAGCTCAGAACCTGCCATGGGTTTCCTACTTAGCTTCAAAATAAAATCCCAAAACATTGCCCACGCCTTTCAGGACCTGACTTCCTCCAACTTCCCCCACTGCAGGGCTTCCTGGCAGTTCCTCAAACGTCATCCCACCTCAGGGCCACCCAAGGGAAATGCTGTTCCACTTCCTCAGCCTCCAGGGTTTCCCCAGGTATCGGCTCTTCCCTTTCTAAAACACTCAGGTACTGCTCAGTCCACTTCTCAGCACACCTACCTCAGAGCTGTTTTTCCACCCGGCTGTGTAAGTATCACCTTGATTACCTCTTGGGAACTCATCCCCACCTACTTCTATATTTGATTATGATTTTCCTCTCCAGAACCCTGACTGAGATGTAAATGCAAAGAGAGGATTTAGTTTTTATAATTTTTGTTGTGTTTGTTCCTAGAAAGTGTTGGAGCCTGACAGGGGTTTCATCAATATTTGGAGAGGAAATTAATGAATAAATAGATTTAATAAGTTACAAGCAGAAACAGTGATGATCAAATATTCAATCCAGCTTTCAAATAGCGTTGTGTTGACTAACCTGCCTTCCTCCCTTCCTTCCTCCCTTCTTCCTTCTTTCTGATTTATTTTTTAGTATTTTATTATGTGTATGGGGTATGTGCATGTGAGCTCAGGTTCTGGAGGAGGCCAGAGGTATCAATCATCCTTAGAGCTATAGTTATAGATGGTATAAGCTGCCTAATGTGGGTGTCAGGAATCAGATTTCAGTCCTCTGGATGCTTTCAACCTCTGGGCCATCTCTCTGCCCCTGCCTGCCTTCTTTCAACAACAAAGATTTGGGGCCCGAGAGAGAGAGATAGTGGTTAAAAGTACTGGCCGCTCTTCCAGAGGGCCCTGATTCAATTCTCAGCACCCTATAAGGCTGACAAGTATCTGTAACTCCAGCCCCTGGGGAACCCAATGCCCTCTTCCGGCTCCAAGGGCGCTGCAGCATGGGGTGCACAGAGGTACATGCCGGCAAAAAAACCCCCACAATTAGAAAAATAAATAATTTCTTTAATGTGTTTACTTTTGTGTTTGTGGAAATGGATACCATGTGAGTGTGGGGTGGAGCAGGAGACATTGCTGGAGCCCCTGGAGCCCCTGGAGCCCCTAGAACCCCTAGAACCAGTATTACCAGCAGCTGGGAGGTTCCAGACATGCATGCTGGAACCTGAGCTCAGGCTTTCTGAAAGAACAGTAAGAGCCGTTAACCACTGAGCCACCTCTCCAGTCGTAATTCAGTTCTCTAAGAAAAACTGGCCAAACAGTGTCTATATCTGCTTTCTTTACTATTCCTTTCTGAGTGATTCTTCTCCACATTCAGATAAATCAAGCATTCACTACGTCATGCCAACTATTTCAGGGAGGGGAGTTGTGCTTCAGTTTTTCTTGTATGATAATCTTTGTGACAGGAATGTATATTAACGATGAATTCTGAGAATATTAATGACTTTGAAAAGATCATGCAAGTAAGAGATAGTCTAGGACTGGTCGATACACATCTACTAGCATTCCACTTTGCCTTTAATTTCCAGTTACAGAACCAATTAGCCCAGAAGTCTTGTAATGAAATTAAAATTTAAATGATCAGTCTTGCAAATTAGGTGTCTTTCTGGTCTTGAATCTAAAATTTTTTTGTGAAGTGACATTTTATATATATATATATATATATATATATATATCTGCTATGTCCTGGTAAGCTTAGAAAATAAGGGTTAGTCAACTCTTACCTAGAAAGATGTTAGATATTAGATAAACCACCCTCATTAACTTGAAATGTGAGAATTGTACACATCTGAGGTTTGCATTGTATTCCATGCAGAGAACCAGAAGGAGTCCTCCCCAGGAGACAGGATACCCACAAACGACTTATCCAACAAATACTTCTAATATTAATCATGTCTTGCACCACAGACCAGTGGCTCAGGGTCATGCATTTGACTACTTTTGTAAACCTTGGTTCCCTTATCTACAAATCAAAGGAAAATCCTGTTCTCCTGACTTCACATTATAGCTATGGCCATTAAGAGGAAGCACAAAATTGCTAAGCATTCCAAGCCATTCAGTTATGATTAATATAATTACTACAAATGAATTTGATTCTCCCCCCCACACACACACACATTGTAAGAGCTATGGATTCTTTCTTGCTTTTTAAAAACTTACCCAATATTTGAAGTTACTTCTTTTCTCAATCAAACAGCTATTGGGACAGTTGACACTCAAAGTCACCCTTTAATGTGTGAGGTACTTAATATGGAGTATTAAAAAATAAGACGATGAGGTTGGATTTATGGTTATTTAACTCTGCTGATCTTTTTAGACATAAGTCCTGACACCCATCACACACGGAGTAGCTTGTTTAATAATTGTTTTCACATGAACAGAAGATGCACATACTGCTGACCTTTTCAAAGATGCTGCCTTCACATGGCAGATGCGATATTTTTTAAAAGTTTTTTAAATGATAAGATGCTGAGTCTGCGCTCACCAGATGAATAGATCAAACAGAATGCTACACGTCAAGTACTTACTAGATGTTCTGTGGGTTTTAGTTCATTTAGTCCTCACGACAATTACATACAGGAAATGGCAGTATGCTCAGTCTAAGGCGAAGAATTGAGGACTCAGAGGGGTCAAGTTAGTTTCTCAAGGTGTCAGAGCCAGCATGTGATGGAACTATAACACAGATCTGTCTGGATGTCTCCAGCCTCCTTACAGTGAAGCATCACCCATACTCTTGACCCTCCCTAGGTTTATGAATGAAGAAAAGTGAGAAGGCATATTTAGAAATATTCCTGTGGTTTCTTACATACACTGAGACTGAAGATATCTCGCTTCCACAAGAGAAAGGATTGTGCTGATTTACAGGTGCATCTCAAAGATCCTGACAGCTAAAATGAATAAAGCCAGTTCTTATGGCCTGCTGGACAGGCAGAGGACTAATGTGGTTGAGAAGGACAGGACAGGTCCACGGGGAGCGATTCACTTCAAAACAATTTTTTTTCCAGCTTTTCATTCCTCATTTTTTGTTTGTTTGGGGGGTTTTCTTTGTTTTTGTTTTTGAGTTTCTCGGTGTAACAACCCTGGCTGTTCTGGAACTCACTCTGTAGACAAGGCTGTCCTGGAACTCACAGAGATCTGTCTGCCTCTGCCTCCCCTGTCCTGCCTGGGATTAAAGGCTTGTGGCCTGGTAGATCAAATCCCAAAGATATGGAGAAGGTCAACTCTTCAGTCATTCTTGCAGCTGCTGATGGCAGTGAAGAAATCATTAGGGGCAAGTCACAAACCTTGTGTGAGCTTCACTGATACTCTGAAGAAAGCCACAAGAAACTCCACATAGGACAAATTCTGGTGGTAAGATTATTAATCAGACAGTGCAATTTGAAGTGGTTAGAAAATAAAGAATATGCAAGCCCAGAGAGCCCACTTGCCAATTACACCTTTCATATTCATCCTACCCATTTATTTGCCCTGGAATAGGCCATTATGGCTCAACTGATGCTTCTGTGGCAGCCCCATGCTCATATTCATGCTGTTGGAATAAGAACATGCTTCAAGCCTCCATTATCCCCCATGTGTTAAAAGCTTTGGTCTCTAGGGTGGTCCTATTGGGATATGGTAGTAGCATTATGAGATTTAAAGCCTATAGAGAGGTCCCTGGGTCACTGAGGGCATGCCCCTGTATCAGTACCTAGGGATCTGAGCCATTTTCCTTTTTTTCCTCTCTCTCTCTTTTTCTCCTTGGCTCTCATCTGCTCCCACTGTGGTGTGCTGTCCCTATCACAGATCCCAAAGCAATGGATCCAGTAGACTACAACTAGAACCTTAACACTGTGGGCCGGAACCAACTTTTTATAGGTTATTCATCCTGGGTCATTTGCTATAGTGACAGAAAGCTGATTAAGAAAACCTAGAATTCTCAAAAGTATACCTAGGTCCCCAACGGTAGTTCTAGTGCCTTCTAAAAACGGCTGCACCTTTTCTGGGGTTTTTAAAGTCTGCCTTCAATCAGGGATATGAAGGCTGCTCCACCAAACTCTATTGCTTGCTTAAGTTAGTCTTTGTTACAGAAATGTCCTGCTTCAAAGTCACTGGAGGCAGACTTATTTTTAGCACTCAGTATTGTTTGGAATTGGGACCGAGCACACTGATGTCCTTGCAGGGAAACACAAGCGGCTTACACTCTGGTGAGTAAAGGAGTGTGTTAGCTTTGTGCCAGATAAACATGATTTTTCAGAACTTTTCTTGACTTCGAAAGTCAAGAAAATAGTAGATTATAGGCCTGAATTTATAACCCAAAGTCTAACACAGTAGACATTATAAGCCAGGAATGGAATTCAGAGCCCATTGAGTTCATCAGAAAGCCCGCCAGGTGTGAGCAAACTGATAACCCGAACTTGGGAGGCAAAGGAAGGCAAGTCAAGTTCACAGAGCGAGTTCTAGAACAGCCTATGAATTTACTGTCCACTCCTTGGGTCAAGTCTTGTTTCCTAGTACCTCTTCCCTAAGGCCTTTCCAAATGCATTTCCTGCATACACTTTGTCATCTGTTCACCAATCACATCACAGAAGCCCACAACATACTCCTGGAGAATCACAGGTGTCTTAGTTATGTTTTCTATTGCTGTGAAGAGATACCATGATCATGGCACCTATTATATAGAAAAACATTTAATTGGGGCCTGCTTATAGTTCAGAGGTTTAGTCCATTATCATCATGCTAGGGAGTACACAGGCAGATGTGGTGCTGGAGAAGGAGCTGGGAGTTCTACATCTGAATTGGCAGGCAGCAGGGCCATACCTACTCTAACAAAGCCACATGTCCTAATCCTTTCCATTAATGCCACTCCCTATGAGCATATGGGGTCAATTTCATTCAAACCACAACCTTAGATAAGGAAAAAAGGGTAGTTGGAAACTGACTGGTCCATTAGACATTAGACAGCATAGTCCAACGCATCCAGAAAATGGAGGTGAGCAGTTTCTTTTGACTCCTAGGGGGTAGCAGCATTTATACCCTCTTTACCATAGCAAAGCACTGTACTAAGCCTTGAATACAGGGTCTCACCCCATCCTCCTAGTAACTCTCAGGAGGCAAGTGTTAGCTACATCTTCATGTTTCTATGGAAAAACAGAGGCTCATTGAAGTCAGTGTCAGGACTAGGTTTTCAATCTAGGTTGATATTGCAGCCCACAGTTGGAATCTGTTGAATTTGGTATAAAGCCTTCTATCCTGAGTGGTACTCAAACTCGATTTTCTCAATGTTATCAAGTACCGCACAGGAAGGAAAGAAGGCCAGGTTTGGCTGTTGTGTTTTTTCCATTCTTGCTTGGCATAAGAGGCTGGAAGTTATGAGCTTTGAGGGGCGGGCCGTGGTGTCAGGGTGGAATATAGTTTTCCAGGCCTGCATATGTTAGCAGAGCCTTTTAACCCAGAGGTCCAGGCAGGTGACCAAATTGCTGTGGGAGACGCCTGAAACCAATTTGAGAATGTCACTGTCATGGCATGTAGTTTACATCCGGGCAGCTGCTGCTCCTTTTTCATCCAGACTCATTGGGAACAGACATAACACGCTCCCCATCTCAACTCAGACTCACAAAGGAGCAAGAGGCTGTCCAGGTTTACTGGGGCTCCTTTCCCTCACTTGCATTTTTTCTTCTCAGCGTTCTTCTGCTTATACTTGGAGCACTGACTTCAATCAGAATAAAGTCTCTCTCTCTCTCTCTCTCTCTCTCTCTCTCTCTCTCTCTCTCTCTCTCTGTGTGTGTGTGTGTGTGTGTGTGTGTGTGTGTGTGTGGACATTATAAGCACAGAGAGATGGAAGGAAATGGAATGAGCAGGATACTTGATTTTGCTTACTTTTGCTTGCAATGTCCCATGCTCAAGCAGGTAAGATGGAATTTGCAAGACGACACTAGACAATCCTAAGTGACAGCTTTGGCAGAGGAGGCTAAATTTGCCAGGAGGAAGGGCAGAGTGAAGGCAACAGGCTATCCTGAAAACAAAACACAGCATTCCAGGCCAGGGGGAGCAGAAAGCTCCAGAGCTTGACACCTCACTATCATAGAAGAAGATAGGGCCATTCCACGCTATCTCAAGATGGTTCTAGTTTCATTTCCCCTACTACCATGAGTCTAGTCACCTGGGTAAAAAAAAGTAATAGACAGCAGAAGGGAAATACACAGTACCTGTTGTGACACCACTATGCAAGCATCTCCAAGAAGCTTCTGGTTAAAACCGAGGGAAAGGGAAGGACCAGCACTGGAGCACCAATGCACTTTCAGAATCCCCTGTGGCTAGTGTGAAGCATTCTTTAATAGTGACCAGTCTGGAGAGAGGTGTCTGCACAGACAAGCAGTCTTTTAATAGCTAGCCACTTCATAGCTTAGTTACTCTAATCGTGCCTTGAGGTTAACCCAAGCTGCCATGTCTTTTGACAAATAAGTATAAAAAAGCCACGTTTCCTAAGGAACTTGAGTCATGAGTTTAACCCATCACCTCCACTCTTCTCTACTCTACCCCCAGTTTGAGTGAATAAAAGGGATGCAGGGAAAAATAAAGATCCAATTCCTATTTTACATCTTGATGTAGTTGGTGTTTGTGTTTCAGTAATGGGGGTGTGTTAGTTACTTTCCTCGATGCTGCTACAAAATAACAAATGAAAGCAACTTAAGGAAGGAAGGTTATCTCGACTTACAATTCAGCAAACAATGGTAACAGAAGTTGAGGTTACTGGTCATATTGTATCCACAGCCGGGAAGAAAAGAAAGATCTATGCTGGCGCTCAGCCCCCCCATTCATTCCTGGCATAGAGCCGCCTATATTTAAGGTGGCTCTTATCTCCTCACTTAAACTCTTCTGAAAATCCTGATGTATAGCAGTGTTCTCCTTAAATTAAGACCTTTCATCTTGGAAGAAAAACTATTAAGATATAGATTACAAAATGGGCCAAACAACAGGGTGGTTATTTATTAATATAGGATGTTTATTTACAAAGAGGTGAAATATGATATTCTAAGAAAAAAAGGAAACATTCTGTCCTGCAAAAAAGCTTATTAGATCTTGAAAACTAGTTAAGAATGGAAGTAAACAATCAAAAACAACTACAGGAAGAATGTCTGAAACTGACCAGATTCACTAGGTGCCCCCTTCTCCAATAGTACACGAGCAATAAAAACTGTTGAGGAAACTCTGAGTCTCCAAGCCCATCCTGGAAGAAGCAGACACCAGCTGAACTGGAAGCATCAAAGACCAACACAGACACCTAGAAAGGACATTCCAGCTTCTTGAGCTGCCTGCAGGCTGTGCGGTGTGTGCTCTAGGTCTCCAGTTGTCAGGAACTGTCACCTGTACTGCAGCGGGCTTTGAGTCATTTCTGCTCCTGTAAGTAAACCCTGACCTGTATTCCTACAGGTAATCCAGATAAAAGCATTGGTTCACCAAGCTGTGCTCCATATCTGGGAGGAATAGATGTTTGCTAACACTCAGGAATAGTGTCTCACAACAAAGTCCTCACAGATGTACTCAGTGGTTTGTTTCCTAGGCAGTTCTAGAACTTGTCAGGTCGGAAACCATAACAGGTTAAAAAAATGGATGTCCTTAGAAGGTCAGTCTCCCTGTCTCATCTTATTTTCATGGTGCCATGAGAAAAATCTCATATAGGCTGACTTACCCACTCTTTCGGGTTTTTTTTTTTTTTTTTTTTTTTTTGGTTTGGTCTTTGCCCTGGATTCAGTCATAATCTTATCAGGCTTGCTAACTCATCCCACTTAGCTCCACATTGCTTATTAAAATTGGTTGTTACCTCCCTGGGCCTGGCCAGAGTCCAGCCCAGCAGGTCTGTTGTGGAGGCCTGGAGTTGTCCTTGTAAAGTTTTGTTGGGGGTGGGGGGGTGCCTGAGGGCGGGGCCCAGGTCTGGGCATTTGCCTGACAGCCAATGGATTCAAAGGTTAGTTTCACACCAAAAGTTCAGCCAGGGATTCAGGGCTTCAGTTCATACTAGAAAGTTCAGCCAGTGGCTGCTGTACTTTATACCCCTTTGCCCAATCCAAGGATGCCATCTGGCTCCCTGCTTTCATAAGTTTTTCTTTAAAAACCCCCTCACCTCTGGGCTTGGGGCCGATAACCCTCCATTGCATTGGAACAAAGCCACCCCCCAACCGGATGATAATAATAAACCCTCATGTGTTTGCATCAAGTCCAGCTCTTTGCTGGTCTTTGGGGGTCCTTCAATACGGGTCCAAATGGTTCACACTACCAAATGGTTCCCAGCATATTTTTTATAATCCCTGGTTTGGTCTGATGTGGATGACAGTAGGTAGGTACAATCCCTCTTCTGATGCAGCACTGCCAACCGAGTATTTGTTCTATTTGATTATAATCTGTTTGTAGATGCAGCCATTTATGGAGGAGTTAACTCAAACCAGGCACTGTCGGAAGCAACGTCTTTGTTATTAAGGGACTGGTTGCCTTAGCAAGTCTTTGCTCCTTACATTTTCTAGGCATGGGATCACCAGAAGGTGTCATCAAAATTCAGCTTCTTTCCTTATAAATAATTTGAGGGGGGTTTCATACCATAATTTCAACCATCTTGCAGTTGATCACCATGTAATCATACTTGAAGCAGAAAGTAAGTAGAAAGCTTGCACAAGCAGGTGGAGAGAGGTAAGCATGGCCAAGCACCTCAATTTTGGCCAGGAAAATGAGCGGAGAGCAAAAGGTGGGGCAAGAGGTAGTCAGAACTGAGTGAGTACATCTGTTTGGAGACATGGAGGTAGCAGGGGCAACAGCTAAAGTGAGAACATTATTTGCATTTCCTAAAGTCCCCAAGCATTTTATGGTAACTTGCTGATATGACTTATTGACAGGGAGGATGACAACTTAATTAGAGATAATGTCCTCACAGTGCATCCAAAACAGCTGGATATTAGACACCAGGGTTCTCAGTAATGTCCAAGGCTCCAGCGCCTGATCACCTTCTTCCTCCCTTAATTCAAGGCAGTAAACTCAAGGAGACCATGGAAACTGGGATGATGGTAATCAGCGCAGATAAAGAACCAAGTGAGCTGCCCGGTGCTCTGATACAGACTCAAATCCCGAGAGCTTTGCCAAACTGGGAAACAGCAAAAAAACAAACAAACAAACAAACAAACAAACAAACAAAAACCAACTTAGGAATGTCAGGGCTGGGTCCCCATCCCTTCATGGAATGAGACAGTACTAGTTAAATTTAAGTATATTAGGTGGAGAGCCTGAAACATGACATTCTGTTCACTTTCAGGTTTTTGTTCTTGCTTCATATATGTATCAGGAATTCAAAGTGGTAACATCTGTACAGGACAGTTATGGTTTTTGGGAGGCACCAGCATTTAATCTGTGTTATGGATGTCATGGCGCCCAGGAAAAGGCCCAGAGTAAGACCTCAATGACAGCCAGACTTGGCAGGGCTTGATTGTAATCCTGGTACTCAGGAAGATGGGGGAGGATTGTGGATTCTGTGGTATCACTGGCTACATAAGGAGTTTTCAGGCCAGCCTGAATTACATAGTGAGACCCTGTGGGCTTGGGTGTTTAGTACGCAAGCATGAGAACCTAAGTTTGAATCCCAGTGCCCATGTAAGAAACCTGTTGTGGGCATGCCGGTGTCTGTGACCCCAGGACTGTGGGAGATTAAGACAAGAACGTTACTGGGGTTTGTTGCCCGTTTGCCCAGCTCCAGGTTCAGAGAGAGGCCCTGTGTTGAGGGAATAAGATAACGAAGAATTATGTTCTCCTCTGGTCTTTGCACAAATACACAGACCTGTAGGTACATATGAAACTATAACACATACATTAAACTCACACACACTCTCTTTTATACAATATACACACATACATACACCGCACACACATAGGCGCACACATACACACACCAAGCTAAAGTAGATAAACCACAACACTTGGTATGGTTTACAGCTGTCAAGACAACTAAAGGCAAATTATTGGAAAATTCTAATTAAATTAAAGAGTCAAAGTATCAATACAAGCCACCCTTAGCTTCACATAGAAATATGTCCATGGAGGAGATGGAGAGTAGTATCTCATAGCTGGTGTCAGCTGAAGTCTAACATTATAAGGAAGCATCAGACCAGAGCAGACAGTCCCAATTCTAATCACAGAGCCATTCAGACTGAAAAATTGGTGGGGAAAACTCCTCAAAAACCATTAAACAGTCAATTCTTATGAATTAAACACAATTCATTTTCTTGGTTTGCTATGGAACTTCAATAGTTGTAACAGGAAGAGTCTGGGGTTGGCACTGGAGAGTTAGGATATGGGAAAAGGAGCACGGGATTCTATTGTTGTGTCCTGGTTGCAAGACCCCTGAAGAGTCTACCAGAGACTCAAGTCCCTGAATTGCAAAAGCTATGTTTATTGAAAAGTGCAGGGACCCCGTTGTCACAGCACTGGCTGGAGGAGGTACCTGCCTGTCAGCAAGCTGAGTATAAAGGCAAAAACCATGAGGTTATAAAGGCAAAAACCATGAGGTTACACACCAATTAGGGGGTCTCAGTATGGATACAACTCTGATTAGCTCATTTCTTAGGTGTTTTCCAGAATTCTTCTGTTATGTTAGCCAGCTGTTTGTCAAACCTTTCTCTATACACTCTCTCCTGTGCTGGGACATTCTATGGTTAATTAGTTGCTATCAGATGGCCCTAGGCTATCTCCCGATTTGTACTTTGTATTCAGAATTCTGAGAAGTCGAAACTCAGGCCTATTTCATAATACTGACTCCAACATGATCACTCTGGATCCACAACTCTTTCCAGGGAAATTCAGCTAGGTCTTTCTTCTCTAAGGGTTGTGGCAGACTCAGGAGTTGGGAAAGAGTAGGGATGAGCCCAGTGTTAGGTCTAAGATGGCCTGAAGCAGGAAGATCAGAGCTTGCTGCCCAGTAGTGATCCTCAAAAAGGCTCTTCAGAGCTTTTTGTTCTAAAGGTTTCCTGAAGAGCCCTGAGGTGTCAACAATTATCTGGTCACCTCTTTTCACCTCTCTGGATTTAAGGAGAAGGCAGTATTTCATGAACATCCACGTCTTCTGCCAGGCACATCTTTTCACAATAGAAGTCAGAATGGCAAGCCTTCTAAGGCTAGCCCCCGAGTTAAGAGCCAATCCACCTTGTGCTGCAAGGTCTCAGGTAGCTTCTCAGCCTCTTGGACTTACAACAAAGAAAGCAAAAGCCCCAGAGGAAGGTGCCTTTGGAGCCTTGGATTTCAGACTGTGTCCCTGAAACTTGGAGGAACAAGCCTCTCCCATGAGGAAGGCTACTTCATCCATCAACCAAAGCTATTTACATGATTTATTTGAGATTCTATGTCCTCTTCAGCTGTTATTTGAAATTTTTTTTTAAAAAGAAACAAACAGGCTTGGAAACATGGAAACAGTGTATCTCCATCTGTACCATCATACCATTTTTTTTTTTTTTTAACAGTTAAAAGAAATGACGACGGTACAGCTGAGGCTGAGGTAAAGGCATGCTGTGACCAGGTGGAATTTAAAGGAGATGGAATATTCCAAGGCGGTCATTGTGAAACACAAATCTTGCTGAGCCACGTTTTTGCGTGCAGAGAATTTTTGTGGTTGTTAAGTATTCTCTGTGAACACAAGCTAGCTCCAGGTTCTTACCGTAGCAAAGCTCACTGTCTGAACTTTCCCCTTACACTTTTAACCTTGTGAATTCTGTTGCAGTTTTATAACTGTTTTCCAGACTGCCAGTAAAAAGAGAATTTCCTGGTAATGGGTCAGATTTCACCTGATCTTCTTAAACCCCAACATGCTGGCTAGTGCTAATTTAGACATTCCTTAAAAAGGTTCCTCCAGGTGGGAGTGGTTGAATTTTTTTGTAAAAACATTAGAAAAACTGACTTCTGGGAATGGGGGGAAAAATCTTATTCTTTTTTCTTCTTTTTTTTTAAGGGAGAATTTTTTTTTTATTAAAAAAAAAAAACTTTTTTTTTAACCCTTGCAAGGACATTCTCTAGGGAGGTGATGCTAGTTCACCCTAAGATTTAAAAATATACAAACAAACCCCATGAGTCACATTCCAAGAATCAAAAGTTAAATAAACAGCATTGTTTATCTCACTCAACTGGAGATATAACATGTGGGCTTCTTTCAGTGTTAAATCACATTGCCAACCACCTTCCAAGTTTGCCCAAGGTTGATGAGAAAGAAGATGGGAACTCAGACAGATGAATCCCCCTGGGCTTCACAGGCATCAGAGGGGATCCAAGGCCATCAAAAGGCCTTAGACTTAAGCACTTTCTAGAAAAACAAGGCCTCTCTTGGGAAGGCCAGCTTGACCCGGGAGCTAACTGCTGCAGAGGGAACACCAGGTCACCAATAAATCTGTCTCAAAGAGCAAAGTACAGCACAGGTGGGGGTACTTGCCACGCCCCTCCTCCCAGGTCTTTGTCCTCTGCTTTCAAAGACATAGGATCTGGTTCCTGGGGAGGTGAGAAGCTGGGAACCCAAGGGTTCTTAAATGCAAAGCTCTAGAGACAGCCCCAGAGGGAGAAGAACACATTCTTTCCTAAATGACACCAAGCAAACTTAACTAAATTTATTCCTACAGAAAAGGTCAGTAAAGTCATGCTTTTCCCGTTAAAAGTTGTATACAACCAATCAACACGAGAGACACACAGAATGCCACGTATCCAGAGATCCCAGGAATGTTCCGTGCCATTGCCTCACACCCCCAGCGGATGCAGCTGACAGTGTGGGCATCGCAGGGCTGTGTGGATTAGAGTCCAGCCAAACGCACCTCTGAAGGTTGGGGAACATGAAAAGCAGCTTGGAAAGGAAGGTAATATTTTAATACCCATTAGGAAAGTGCTTCAGAAAAGCAAACAACATCAGACAATCAGCCACTGCTTTCAGAGACACAAGCAGGAGCAGAGCAGAAAAGAGAGAAATTAATTAAAGAGAAGAGACAGCCTGTTATTAGCGGAGTCAAAGAAAAGCGTGGGCAATCCAAGGTTTCACTCTAGTCATTAAGGTAAAATGAACACCCAGCCAGAGAGGCGCTCTCTTACAATTCTACAGCCTGCCTGGCTTCCTCCCTTCAACTCCTCTGCTACCCTCCTCCACCCCCCTCCTTTCTTCCTCTTCTCCCCCCCCCCCCCCCCCCCCCCCGCACTGAATTTCTTTCCTGTATGGCAGTGACAGTAATAACCCCATTGCAAGATTATTGTCATATAGCTTGTTAGAATAACCTGCAAAATTGAAAGTCTAATTAGTATTGCCATATGGGAAAGCCTTTGTTTTCAAACTGTTTATTTACTTGTTGTTGTGTGTGCAAACACGTGTGTCTCACAGCGTGCGCAGAGAGGTCAGAAGACAACTTTCAATTGTTGCCTCTCCTCTATCATGTAGATCCTGGGGACTAAACTCATTGTCAGGCAGTGGGTGCCTTTACACACCAAACTATCTTGCTTGCCCATGCTTTATTTTTACCCCCCCCCCCCAATCCTTTGAAAGGAGCACTTTAGCAAGGCTCCACCCCGTATTTATCATGAGGTAAACATCGGTATGTCTCTTGAGACTAAACTGAGTCTCAGCCATGGTTACGCCCACTAAGCCAAATGCCTGATCAGAGTCGGTACTGGCACTGGCAACCCTCACCTGTACTAGAAGGCCAGAACCGCTTGGACTCTGTGGATTTTAGTCTTATTCCCTTTTCTCCAAAAACAGTTTGGGAAAAGGAGATTTGTTAGAGAATATTATTTTAAATGTGCTACATTTATTTATACTGTGGAATATTTGCTAATGATGCAGGATGTGTTAACTCGGTAAAGCTGTGTTACTTTGCCTGTCTATAACACCTGATTGGTCTAATAAAGAGCTGAATGGCCAATAGCAAAACAGGAGAAAGGATTGGGGCTGGGGGAGCTGGCAGGGAGAATAAAGAGGAACAAAAGGAGGAGCAGGAAGAAGAGGACACTAGGGGCTAGCCACCCAGCCACCCAATCACACAGCCACACGGCCACCAGCCACCCAGTCACCCAGCCACCAGCCACACGGCCACCAGCCACCCAGCCACCCAGCCACCCAGTCACCCAGCCACCCAGTCATACAGCCACATGGCCACCTAGTCACACAGCCACCCAGTCACCCAGCCACACAGTCACCAGCTACCCAATCATACAGTCACACGGCCACTAGCCACACAGCCACCCAGCCACACAGTCACTCATCCACCCAATCATATAGCCACACAGCCACCAGCCACACAGCCACCCAGTCACCCAGCCACACAGCCAGTCACCTAGCCACCCAGCCACCCAGTCATAAAGCCACACAGCCACTAGCCACCCAGCCACACAGCCACACAGTCATACAGTCACACAGCCACTAGCCACACAGCACTCAGCCACTCAGTCATATAGCCACACAGCCACCAAGTCACCCAGCCACACAGTCACCTAACCACCCAGTTACCCAGCCACCAGCCACCCAGTCACCCAGCCACACAGTCACCTAACCACCCAGTTACCCAGCCACCAGCCACCCAGTCACCCAGCCACACAGTCACCTAACCACCCAGTTACCCAGCCACCAGCCACCCAGTCACCCAGCCACACAGTCACCCAGCCACCCAACTATACAGCCACACAGCCACATACCCAGTCACCCAGCCACACAGTCACCTAACCACCCAGTTACCCAGCCACCCAGCCACCAGCCACCCAGCCACACAGTCACCCAGCCACCCAATCATATAGCCACATGGCCACCAGCCACACAGCCACCCAGTCACCTGGCCAGCCACCCAGTTACATAGTCACAAAGCCACCAGCCACCAACCAGCCATGGAGTAAGGCTATACAGTAGTAAGAAAAGGAAAAGGCCCAGAGGCAGATGGCGGATGGGATAACTTAAACTGAGAAAAGCTGGCAAGAAACAAAGAATACGCCTCTGTGTATTTACTGGGAGCTGGTGATGGACCCCAAAGAGCAAAAGAGCCAAAAGAGTAAAAACCAGGCACTAGGGATCACTGGAGAAGTCACAGCTCCACAGTATCCTTGTCCCTGGAAAGGACAGGTGCTCTTTTGAGTCTCTCCAAGACGTGTAGAAGTGTGTGTGTGGGGGGGAGGGGCGGACTTAAGAATCCAAGAGTATCATAAAACAGAATGGGAAAACCAAGCTCTTTTCTCAAGTCTCCTGAAAACAAGAATTACTCCACAATTACAATACAGTCTCAATTTGTGTGGAACACAAAGAAAGAAAGATGTCAGAGAGCAGATGTAGAAAGTTTTTTTTTCCCCCTGTAAGATACTGTCTTTCCTTTAGAAAAAGTGGCGTTTTCCTTTTAAAAATATTTTAAGTCAAATTTTCAGGTTTTCAACCAAGCATCCCAGAGTTTTCAATCAAAAACCATCTGTCCTGTCCATCTCTTCCAGCTCCAAACACATTTTCTTCCTCTGTCAGGTCGGAGCTACCATCTTCACTTACCTTAAAGCAAGATGAATTTAGCCACAGATTGCAGTCACACGGACATTCAATGGATACAGGGATGCAAAACCCAACAGAGACATCAGGGATGCTAGGGCTGGAAAGATGGTGCTGTAAAGAACACTTGGGCTTTGATTTCTAGCATCCCTATAAACAGCCAGGCATGGCAGAGGGTGCCTGAAACCCCAGCACTGGGGGGAAGAAGACAAGGGGAAGCTTGGACTGAGATCTCTGGGAAGAATTTCATTCAGGCTTACCCTCTTTTTCCTGGCTCCTCCACAGTTTTGCTCTTTGAGTTAGCAATAACAGTGCTTAAAACTGAAGGAGAAACTCTTTTTTCTAGGGAATTTCTGTGTTTCGCCCCTGTGTAGTATGGGGCACACTTGATAATAAACTGAGTCTGTGTGTGTGTGTGTGTGTGTGTGTGTGTGTGTGTGTGTGTGTGTGTGTGTGTGTGTGACTGTGGATATATCTGTGCCTTTTGTAACTGACATATGAATTTTTGTCTGCCAAACTTCTCCACTTCTATTTATCCATGTGCATTTGTAATGTGGGAATGTCTTTCTGTATGCTGTGAATATCAATCTTTAAATAAAGGAGCTGTTTAGCCCTTGGTGAGCACCGTAAAAGAAGTAGGTGGGCAATCAGAATAGGTAGGAAAAGAAGGGCAGAGTCAGACAGATCAGGCCAGGTGCCCAAAGAAGAAACATGTAAGGAACACAGGTGAGCCACAGGAGTCACATGGCAGACAGATTAATGAAAATGGGTTGAGTTAAGATGAAGGAGCTAGCTAGCAATGTACCTAAGCCATAGGCCAAATAGCATGAAACTAATGTAAGTGTCTGAGTCATTTTGAGGGCCTAAGCACTGGAGGGCGGCTAAGGGGTCTGGGACTGCAGGTCTGTTGGTGTCCGAAACCTTATTGTAACCCATTTGTCACCTTCTGAAAAGCACATGAAATATGCAGCAGGCAGTATGCAAGGAGCTGGTTCTCAGCACTGAAAAGATATTCTTGCATTCAAAAAGCTTCCTTCCCTTGGGGCATCTCACTCCACGGTATGACTGCTGGTTCCGCGAGAAAGCGCATTTGCTTTGTTTACCACTGCTCTCCTGTGTTTAGCACACTCGCTCAGTGGCTGCCACATGTGAAACAGTAAGTTTGCTGATGTTTAACTAGCCTTCTTAAGTTATTATATTGTACATCAAGTAGCAACTTCTCAATCAATCAAGCAGCTCCTGCCACAGGAGGAGCTGTGTTCATAGAAGCAGGTCATTTTTCAATTTCAGTTCTGATCTATGTCTGGTGTACATGCTTGTACAAGGTTGTGAAAGGGTACACATGCATATGTGGGCACGTGTATACAGCTAGGGGTTGAGGTCAGGCATATATGTGCATATGCATACAGAGCTTAGAGGTTGATGTCAGCAATTTTCTCCATTCACTGTCTAGTTTGGTTTTTTAAATAAATCTTTAAATTTTATTTTATTATTTTGCATGTACAGGTAGGTGTCTTGCCTCTCCTGTCTGTGCATCATATGTTTGCAGTACCCCTAGAAACCAGGAGAGAGTATGTTCCTGGAGTAACAGACTGTTGTGAATAGACATTGTGGGTGTTGGAAATTAAACCTGAATCCAGCCAGTGCTCCTAACCACTGAGGGACTTTTCTAGCCCTACATTATTAATTTTTCTTTTTGAGACAAGCTCTCTTACTGAACCTAGAACCCACAAGTTCAGCTAAATTAGGTAGACTGCAGACCCAGGGGTTCTCTTGCCTTTACCTCTATAACACTAGATTATAGGCACATGCAGCCATACAAGGCTTCTTATGTGAATGGTGGAGATCTTGGGTTCTCATGATTATATAGCAAGCACTTCACCAACTGAGCCCTCTCCCTAGCCCCTGATGAATTAAATTTTATTATTTGACTTCTTAAAAGGAATTATTGGTTATCTTGTCTGTTGTAATGAATACAAATGAATAAAGGCACAAGACAAACAATTTTATTGTAAAAAATACTGTTAAGAACAGTTAGGAGCTAGAGGTACAGGAGGAGAATGGTTGCTTCTGTGTGCAAGATCCTTAGTTCATTCTCCAGCATCAGAACAAACGGGAGAAAAGAAGCTGAATGTAGTGGCTTATGACTGTAATTCTAGTACTCAGGTAGCTGAAACAGGAGGATTGCCATTAGTGAGGTCAGTACACTTCAGGTTAGCTAAACTTGGGCTACACAGAATCTCATCCCCTGACCCCAACCTAAACTTAGAAAGAAAGAAAAGAAACCAGGCTGCTCAATATAGAGAAATGGGCTGGAACTGTGTCACATTATTCTGGACAGTTAAAGAAGTGCTGTCCAAGGAAAACCAAGTGTAATTGAGACTGGAATTAAGAAGCAGCCAGGGCTAAGGATGTTGCTGAATTGGCAGGGTGCTTGCCTAACATGCAGGTACTTGGGGTTGGATCCCAGTTCCACATAACTGGGTATGGGGCACATGCCTGTATTTCTAGCACTTGGAAAGTGAAGGCAGGAAGATCAGAAGTTCCTGGTCATCCTCTCAGGGTCTTAAGTTACTAAAACACCATGATCTAGGCAACTTACAAAAGAAAGCATTTAATTATGGCTTCAGAGGGCTGGAGCCCTTGACCATATAGTGGGGAACCTGGCAACAGGTAGACAGGCATGGTGCTGGAGGAGCAGCTCATATATTATTAATCACAAGCTCAAGGCAGAGACAGCTAAATGGGATGTTAGCTTTTGAAACCTCAAAGCTGCCCCTCGGTGACACACCTCCCCCATGTAGGCCAGCCCTCCTAGTCCTTCCCAAACTATTCCACAAGGGGTGGGGGGGCACTAAGTACTCAAACACAAGCCTACGGGGCCATTCTCATCCAAACCACCACATTCAGTTACATAGGAGGTTTGAGGCCAGCTTGACTTTTATGAGACATTATCAGGAAAAATAGAAGGAGGCGGATGAAGAGGAGGAGGTGGAGGTAGAGGCAGCTACCTATGTAAAGACACAGGGTCAAACATTACAGACCTAAGAAATGGAGTGCGCAAATGTAAGGGCTAGGGGAGGAGAGTACTTATAGAGGAAGAAGGCTGGGGTCGCTAGAATCTGGTGTGCAGGGGGAGATGCTGCAGAGAAACACCCAGGAGCCTGCTCAAAAAAGGTTCAGTAGGCAAAGACAAGGATTTAGGCTTTTACTATAGCTGCAGTGGGAATACAGTAAAGGTTTTTGGTTTGTTTTTATCAGAGAATTAATTTGTTCTGATTATAGATTAATAATAATTGTTGGCTGAGTGGAAAATTGGCTAATGAGTTGTGCCCCTCTTGGCACTAAATACTCTTAGGATCTTAAAGACATTTAATAGGAAAGTAAAATGAATCTGCCACTGAAAATGGTTCCTTTACTAAGGCATGCTCACACTTTAGTTCCGTGTGGTACTTTTAAGCCACTGATGGCAACATGTCTCATTAGACCATCTTCCCCAGGCAGTAAAAGGGCCATGACTAGTTTCAACTTTCTTTATATATAATCTATTATTGAGGTTCAAAGACTATCATAGATGTGATCCATTTGACAGATACGTAAAAGAAAGAAACAGACTATTTCTGGAAACTTCCTTGCTACAAAGTGCATAGCACTGTCACCAGAGCTCTGCAATCTGACACCTGTCATACTCATTACTCACAAGCAGTGAGCTACTCAGAGACGTTAGCCATCCTTGGGTCCACATCTGCCTGTCTCACATTTAACTCAGATTATCTCCAGGAAAAGAAGAGGGCTCTCGGTATGTTGTTTGTTTGTTTTACTAATGTCATTATAAATACCCTCCGTTATCTTACTCTAGAACCTTCTTCAGGTAAACCCCTGCACTACTGCATAGGAGAAAAGTTTCCATTGGAGGCATTAAGAACCCCTGACACATTCAAGAGGCAGGAGACCAAGGCTTGGCTGAGGGTCAGCATGGATGGACCAGCAGTGAGGAGAGGGGAGAAGCTGGGTCATGGGTCTAGACACCAATAGCAGGCCTCCCACACTAGGCAAATCTTTGATAAACTCACTGTGCCTGTTTAGGGGATAATTTACACAGCTGAAATTTGATGTCCCCTTGTCATCTTGCCTGGAAGAGGCTACAGTAGCCCCTGTCTAGTCCCCATCTCTTATGAGCCAGCAGAGTGCTGTAGGGACCGCTCGCCATCTGGCTGCTAGATAACACCAGGCAGAAGAATACCAGCTCCCTTAGTCTCAGAACCCACTGCCCACTATGCAGCCCTAGCCCAGGCTATCCTAAAAGGCAACGAAGCATGAAGCTGAAGACGCCCCCTCAAAGTAGGACAGGGGACTGAGAAGTCACCTTAGCATGAAAGCAAGAGATCGACCCTGCTGGTCTGCAGGCACTTTGTGCTTCCAAGGCCTCTTTCTGGGGCTCTCAATAAATTATCAATGTATTAAACTCTGACAGGGGAGAAGCCCACAGCAGTTGCTCTGGAGAACTAGAGTACTGTAAATATCACTGCTGGTACTAGTGGGTAAATATCATACATTTCCTACATGCAAACCCTTGCAATCTACTAAGACTTGGAGCTACCTAAGGAAGCAGAGTTGACAGATCGAGGCAGGCCCTTGGGCCAAGACATTGAATTTTATGGATTCTCTTGGCTATGAAACAACTGGCACAATGTGTACCTAGTTAGCACATCTTTAAAAAACACCTGTAGTGGATTTATGATGTTACATTGTAAATAATTGTCCCGCCTATGAGTTTAATAAAAAGCGCTGATTGGCTACAGGCAGACAGGAAGTGTGGGCGGGGCTACCAGACTAAGAAAACTCTGGGAACAGGAAAAACAGAGCAAAAATGCCACAGAGACTCCAGAGTTGCCAGACAAGCCAGAAGATGCAGAGGACAACCATGCTGCTCTGAGAAAAGGTACCGAGCCCCATGGCTGAACAGGATAGGAGTCATGGGTTAGTTTAAGGGTAAAGAGTTAGCAAGTTATATATGCCTGGGCCTTAGGCTGATCAGCCTAAAACTATTGTAAGCATCGGTGTGTCTCTGTGTCTCTGCGGGTCTGTGGGCCTAAACCTTGAGGCTAGGCCCGAAAGTCTGGGCCAGAAACCTCCTACTACAGACCCCCCCACCCACACACAGTTATTGAACCATCTGTCGCACCTTATTAGTGGGAGGTTATATCCCTGGCAGCGTCCTCCTAGCTCCATTAGAGCCTGAGTAAAAAATCCATGTAGTCAAGAAAAGGAAGAATCCAAGTCATGACAAGGAATCTCTTACTTTACCCACGCAAAGTTTCTTGCTCAAGGGCCTTATGTGCGGTGAGACACTGACCCTACTTCTCCATTTATCCTTTCTTCTCACACTTTCAATGCTTAGTCCCCTTCCTGTAGTTTTTGTATATATTTGTTTGTGACTATTATACAAAGGCATGCAAGTACATGCCATGATTACTCCTATCCTAGGTGTCCCTGGGATAGTGAAAAACCATAAGAGCATTGGCACTGTGAGCCATACCCGGAATTCCAATATTCATGAGGCCGACCAGATGATGAAGATTCAGTCCAGCCTGGACTATGTAACAAGTTCAAGTCCACACTGGGGTACATGTGGAGACTGTCTCAAAAGAAAAGTGATAAAACAAAGCCCGGGCCAGTGAAGCAAAAAAATCCCCAGAGAAGTCGGAAACATTGCTTCAGACTTTTAAGCTCTCCTTAAGCCTTACTCTGTGCTCTCATTTGGAAAAGTCTATTTTTCTTAAAATATTGGAGGAAAATCAGTGAGTATTGTATAGCATCTGACCCATAGCATACACTTAAGAGATGGTAAACATCATTATTCAGACAGTTGGATAAAATAAAAGTGAACCCAATTGTCTTATAGCAAGACATATGTAAAATGGGCCCCGATGCTAGCAGTCGAAACACCTTGGATGGACAGAAGACATTCTGTAAATCCTATTAAGAAAGGTCTGCTTGGAAGGAAATTCCTATCTGCCCATCTGCAATATAAAGCAATGCAGCCGTGTCTGTCTATTGCTGACAGTACTGTAGGAGGATTATGTTACATTGTAAACAACTATCCCACCTTCTGGTTTAATAAAAATGTTGACTGGCCGAAGGCAGACAGGAAGTGTGGGTGGGGCTACCAAACTAAGAAAACTCTGGGAACAGGAAGAACAGAGCAGAACCAGAGAAGCCATGGAGACACCACGATGAGACGCCAGCGGATGCAGAGGAAAGAAGTTGAAATGTTGCTCTGAGAAAAGGTACTAAACCTTATGGCTAAACAAGATAAGAGTCCTGGGTTAGTTTAAGGGTAAAAAGTTAGCAAGTTATATGCCTGGGCCCCAGGTCAATCAGCATAAAATTAATACAAGTGTCTATGTGTTTCAATGGGTCTATGGGGCTGTGGGTCTGTGGGTCCGGGCCACAAGGCTAGGCCAGAAAGTCCGGGTCAGAAATCACATACAACACAGTACCTCCTATTCATAGGACCTGGTTAACACTGTGTTGATGGAGAGAGCAAGGTCCCAGTTAATCCCATAAAGCAAATGCTGTACTTTCTAAGTCTTCCCCTCCCCCCAGAATAGCTAATTTACAAGATTACCCTGATCTTGGCTGATGTTTGACATTCTACAAGAGTATGCATTGCTTGACAGTGAAAGACCTCAATGACCCAGATAGAAAGCTACCAGGAATGTAAATACTTATTGCATAAAATTTGCATGATGCATACCAGTGGTGGTCTCTAATGTACTCACTAATGTATAGTACAGTAATTACATCATAGTAATGCTATTTAAATTTTAATATGCTTCCAACATGGACATCAGGTAACCAGCAATTAGTGTCTAGTCTGGACTTCTGGCTCATTAAGTTAGTATGGACATGGTATAAAGGAAATCATAAAACTCACATTTTTTTCAATGTATAGTACAGTAATTACATCACAGTAATACTATTTAAATTTTAATATGCTTCCAACATGGACACCAAGTACCAGCAATTAGTGTCTAGTCTGGACTTCTAGGCTCATTAAGTTAGTATGGGCACGGTATAAAGGAAATCATAGAATTCACATTTTTTTTTTCCAAAGGCTAATTATCATCTTTCTTTTGATGGTCCCAAAAATGTCTGTGGTAGGGAGAAACCATGATTACAGAGGTTGAAAAGATGTCAGTATGGTTGAATAAGTACCGCACGATGGATGTCCAAGAACAGTGCTTTTATTTGGTTTAGTTTGTTAGTATGACGCAGTAATGTCACTGTTTAGCCTAAGACACACTGTGAGATTCTCAATGAAATCTTAATTTGTATTCACTCCATCAGCATCAGCAAACACACCAGGCGAGGACTACCTTGCTCACTTTATATACAGCTGGGAGAACATGTGAATCTTATGCAGTGGGGTTTCAAGTTGCTTGCCCTCTTTCCTTCATCCTATTGTTTCTGTATCTTGAAATGGGACCTCATGAGGCCACAGCTGGCCTGGAACCTGCTCTGAAGCCTTGGAAAACCCTGTGGTCTGGACCCTCCTGCCCCTGCCTCCTAAGAGCTGGGGTGACGGCTGTCCACGACAGGCTTAGCCCATGACAGCCTTCCGTCTGGGTTGAAGAGGTGCTGCTTCTTCTTACGTGGACTCTTGAGGGTCCTCTTGGAGTTACATCCCTCCCTTCCCACTAAGTATTTGTGGTAACCCTGCCTCAGAGAAGACGGGGCCACGGAAGCAGACAGGAGAACCAGACGTGAAAGAGACTGAAGTAAAATACTGCAGCTCTTCCCAGTTAAAAAAAAAATGTTTTTTGGGGGGAAGTAAACTTTTTTCATTAGAAAGCATTATTTATAGTGTGTTACTATGCATATAATGGGGCTTACTATTAGTAATGAATTAATGTTTTATTTCTAAATTTAAAAATCTAAACTTTTAATATGACAGCTCGTAAATACCTGTGTTGGTTAATATTTCCCAACTGGACTGAGATCCAGACATAATCTAGGAGAAGGGAATCGCAACTGAGAATTGCCTCTATCTGACTGGGTGTGGGCAAGTCTGTGGGGCATTTTCTTGATCAATAATTGATGTGGGAGGGTCCAAGCTCACTGCGGATGGTACCACCCCGGGCAGGTGGTGATCCTGGACTAAGGGAGAAAAACCGAATAAGCTGCAAGTGGTATTCCCCTGCAGCCTCTGCTTCTGACTTCTGTCGCTTCCCTTGAGATGGGCCGTGCAGCCTGGAAGCCAGATTCCTTCTGGTCTGTCTTTATGACAGCAATAGTAAGCAAGCCAGAACAATGTATAACCCACATAAAATATTTTAGGGATTTCCAATTGTTTTTGAATGTATAAAGATGTCTTAGGACAAAGTTGAGAACTAATGTTCTGAATCTCATTAAATTTTAAGGGTGCGTGTGTGTGTTAAGATATGTGTATGCTGCATACACGTAGATGCCAGAGGCCAACTTTCGAGAATAGTTCTCTCCTTCTGCCATAGTTCTGGGGACTGAACTCGGACTGCCAGGTTTGCACTGTAAGTGTTTTTATCCACTGAGTGATCTCACCACTGAACCTGCCAACCAGCCTAAGAGCCTGCCTGCCTGCCTGCCTGCCTGCCTGCCTGCCTCCCTCCTTCCCTCCCTCCCTCCCTCCCTCCCTCCCTCCCTCCCTCCCTCCCTCCCTCCCTCCCTCTCCACTTCTTTCTGAACAAACATGACTGTACAGCTGAGGCTGGCCGTGAACTTGTATCTCCTCAGCTTCTGGAATGCTGAGATTACAGGTATGCACCGCCATACCAGGAACCTCATTTAAATCTACAAAAATTGCAATTCCCTTTCTTCCTTCTGTCTTCAGACTCAGATTACCTGGGCCACAGCCTGTGAGTCATTTGAATAAATCCTCTTTATTACGTGTGTATATACTCAAATATATAAAAATGTATATATACATACATATATTCATTCTTTAAATTCTAGAGAACCCTGACTAATACAGGGGATTTCCCAGTTTGTAATTTACTTTTAACATAAAGCCAACAGCCCTATGATGAGACAGATGTTAGTGTCATTATTATACATATATAATAATTGAGGCTGAGGTACTAAGTTGTCTTACGGAAGTGGATCTCAGACTCTACCTTGAGTCAGAATTACCTGGAAAACTTCAAGACACACTGTTGGACTACCTCCAAAAGTTTCTGATTCAAGACATCTAGGGTGGGTCATAATTAGTGTTTCTCAAAAGTTCACAGGCAAAACTGATGTTACTAGTCTGGGGAGCCTGTTGAGGACCTCTGCCCTAGATAGCATATAATGGTGGGTAGTAAGGCCCACCCATGTCAGGTCCTCCCACTGCACTTTATAGCAGAGGAGTATTTGACTAGCTCAAGAATGGGAATGGCCCTAAAACAGTCACATATAACTCGCTCTGATATCAAAATCCAGACATGAACCCCATCATTCTTCCAGTTCCTTTTTTGGTCCCCTAAGTTTTTGATTCCAACTACTCCCTACTTTTGCTAGACTAACAATGACTCTTCTCAAGCTCTGAAGATGTGTTATGATATGGTATAGAACTTATCAGGGTGAGAGGGTGACAGACCCAACTATACTACTTGTCGTCTATTATTTTACAGATTTTCAAGCTTTGTCCTTTTTGCTATGTAGGTTAAGTTGGTCCAGCCAGGCACTCTCAGTTCTCAATGTCCATTCTCTTGACAATCTGTTCTAATACACAGTTCCTCAGTTGCCTCAAAAAGTAGGTACTAAGATTTCAAGACTTAGTCATTTGGGTCTTTTGTAAGAAAATGACATTTCAGTTTGGCTTCAATTATATTTCCTGATCGTGCCCAGAATTATCTTCACTTTGTTAGCCATAGTAATAGGCTTGATTTCAGGAGTACCAATATGTGTATGCATAGTCTTTTTCCTGAGTTTTCAATGACCATCCTTTAAAAATAGGGAACATATATATGTAGTGCACAAATTCTATTTGGTGTTATCATAAAAACACAGAGCCAGATATTGGGGAAAAGCTGAAATATCAGAGAGATAGAGAAACAAACCACAGCCACTTTGTGCCCAGGCAACTCCTCAGGCCTGTCTCCACAAACCCTTTGCCCCAAGCCTCTCTGTCCTTAGTCAAAAAGGAAAGTGGCAGACCAAGGGAAGAAATCCTGCCTCCTCCAGCCTATCTCACTTGCTGGTTCAACTTTTCCTAGAACTAGGATTAAAGGTATGTATCACCACCACCTGGCTCTGTTAGGCCTTGAACTCACAGAGATCCAGAGAATCTCTGCCTCCTGAGTGGTGGGATTAAAGGTGTAGGCCACCCACCACTCCCTGACCTTCATGGCTTGGCTCTGTCCTCTGACATTACAGGCTATTTTTATTAACTATACAATATATCACCACATATCTGTTCCTGAATATTGCTAATCAATGACAGCATTTCCCTTGAGTGTCTCATGTCAGAAGGGCACATAAAAAGATTCTGAGAGAATAAAGCCTCATAGATAGCCCACGGCCCTCGTCACACTGGGTCTGACTTCTAGTGAATGAAAACTTCTGCCTTTGATTATTCTCGCCTTCGGGAGTAGTGAGAAGACAAACATAAAGTACCCTGTAGCCACATGACTTCATCAACCCCTACATCTTCTATTGGAGGATTTGGCTTCAGGGATTGAAGGGAACGAGGTGAATTCCTTCACTTCTAGAAGCGCATCTACACTTTAGAGTCATAACATGGAAAAGTAGACCTAAAATTCCCAGCTAGGAAAAAAAAAAATAGCTTCTCCTTTCCTTAATCTTTATCATTTCTACAAGGCAGGAGGACACAGACGCTGCTTTGAATCCTCTCTGTTTTCAAGTCACTGCTTTTTGAGAGAGGGGACGCTGTAACTGGATGCAATCTAACCAGTGGCTTTGTAGCTGGGGGGCTGGTCTGGATGTTACGCCTGGGTCAACCATTTGCCACACAGGTAACTTTGGGAGGAAACCTATCTATGTTCCTTCATTTGAAACTGGGACAAGAATAAGAGTTAACTAGGGCTGCTATGAAGATTAGAAAACGTTCAAGGAAGGATTTAGCATACCAATGGACCCAGATTAGGAATCAAGTTCATGTAATTAAAAAATAGACTCTACCGCATTCAGCTGATACTGAAGTTTTAATTAAGTGATACCCTAATGGACGCGGTTATATTTTCTCAGGTTATTCTAGCTATGACACAGTCCTCAATTTATTTATTTATTTATTTATTTATTTATTTATATTTTTACCTCAGTTGGAAAAGAAACAGAAAGTTTTAGGTAGAACTTTCCTTCGTAACTAAGCAGTGTAAGTTTTCCCCTGTGTCCCCGAGAAGGAGATGAAGGTTTACTCAGCACTTGACTCTCAAGTGCCTCACGTCACACAGTTCTTACAACATCACCAAGAGCATTCTGCTCTTACTGTCCCTTGCTCAGATCAAAGGGACTTAGAGAGGCTGAGCCCCTGACCTGTACAATATTTCTGGGAAACAAAGTGAACACACCCTGTGCTTTCACAGCTACTACCCTCAGATGGTTTCCTAGGGAGCTGGTTGTCTGTTGTTGAAATATTTGTTCATATTTCTCTCCAGAGACGCGCAAAGGCACTTGGCCCCAGGGTAGGCCTTTTTGTTTCCACTGAAGAAGCCAATAACGAAAGGTGTATCTGAAGACCATGACAGGTAAACCTTGGATAACTAATAACAGCTTCTAGTTCCTCCCTTGGCTCCTGGGGCCTGGGGTAGGCTTGGCAATGGAGATGACATGGAAGGAAGTCGTCCTGGGGTATCATGGTGCTTGGGTCTCTGTGTTAAATGTCACATGTTGCCGTCATTGGGCACTAAGGTTCCATCACTTCAGTGGGACCAGAAGCCAGGGAGAACTTGCTTCTGCCAGCAGATCTACAGGACACAGGAAATGGAAAACAAAAGGAAGTGCTGACTATGAGCAGGCACTGCTCCCATAATTCCTCATTAGTCTCCACTGCCGGTCATTTGGGCTGGATGAGGAGAAATGCCAAAAGCCCGTGTTTCTTCAGAGTGAACAACTTCAGTTTGGGTCTTCCTGAAGACACACATTTTAATTTCTAAAGGCTTGAGCTAAGGATCAATTAGATACAGTACTAAGAGGAATTCACGTGCTGGAAAAATTCCTGACCAACTTTTCTTTAAGTATTGATTAGAAAGAAAAATGGTTCGTCTGGTAAAGATTCTGCTACCAAGTTTGGCCGCCTGACTTTGATCCCAAGAACCCACATGGTAGACGGAGGTGAACCAAGGGGCCTCTGACCCCACAGATGTGTCAGCCACACACATGCTGTCATTCACTAAACAAATAAATGTGAAAAAAAGGAAAATATTAGCCAAGTCACAAAATAAATGCCACCTCCTCATAGATTCAGCGATATTTCTTTCCAAGTGTGTAATGGCGGCTGATGTAGGTGTTACTCTCTAAGAGCCACGCCTTCCCCTAGGCTCTGACATCAGGCTCCCTTTAAAACAAGGTTCCCACGTGCATCTGCTTCTCTCTCTTGGTCTCGTCTTGGGAGCTCCCTTTACTCTTATTCATCCTCTCTTCCCTTCCATTTCTCCTTCCTGCTTTCTCTGCCACTATAACCATAACCCCTCTGTTAATCATAACCATATTCATCTGACAATAAAGCTCTTTTCTACATAGAAAAGCTATTAAGCATGCCCTGCTATCTGCCACTGCCTCTGCAGATCCCACGTTCTCATGTGCATCCATAGAAACCTGCCGCCAGATAACTGAGTTTATGCAAATCATATATATGCACAAAATTCTAACAGTAGGAGGGCTGTGAAAGGCTTGTGCAGTTTGCTTGTAGACACCCTGCTTCAGGATGTGAAAGCCAAATGCAGTCATCCAGTCTCGCAAATGTTTACCTTTCTTTCCACTGCTTCTGTAGAACAGAGCAAAAGATGGATGATCAACTGTGCTGTCCAATGCTTGAGAACTAACTGAGGAGTTTGCGCCGTGTTCTCTCACCACTGTTTACCCCCTGAGTCTATCTGATCACTGGGACTGGGTATCGAGGAAGCTCGCTTTCCAGTGTATCTTCTCTATGTCCCAACAGTGTGCCAGCAGCTGATTAACAGGCTGCATGCGATTGAATACCCCCAATGATTCCATGAAGTATACTTTTATACATATTTTATAGATGAGGATGCAGCCTTAGAGAGACTTAACATTAGCTGGTAAAAAGTTGCTAACAGTTCAGACATCTCCATTCTCAAACTGGTTCATCTTCCTATGGCATCATTTTACTAGAAGACTTAGGGAAAACCTGATCATGTAAAAAAAAAAAATAAATAAACATGGATAAAATTTATCAATTAGAGTTTGAAATTAGAACTTAAAAAAAAAAAAAAAAACTAAAGCAAAGACAAAGCCCTACTTTCATAGGTTCTCAAACATGACACATTCCAGGATACATACAGATATTTTGAACACAAAGCTAGTAAACCATTTGCCACACACGGAAGTCTGAGGTAGGTTAATCTGACTTCTTTCAAAATGACAGCATCATTTAAGCCTCTACATGCTATCTAGAGAACAGGTGATGAGCAGAGGGAAGGCCTTTAGAGTCAGGGCCCTGCTGAGATGTCCCTTCCAACTTCAGACTGCCTCCATTTATTTACCAGTGATCTCCACAATGCTGCCTTGATTATGCTATGGCTCCAGCTAGCCAATGAACAATGGGGCGTAGGCAGCAGATGCACACATCCATACTCAGTTATGACAGTCTTAAGTATCTGGCCTCCTCTTGAGTATTACATATCCCATCTCCCTTTTCTGCTGGTGCTGAGATGTAACAGTGTGTTACCTGAGACATGGCCATTAAAATTACATAGCACAGGTAATGGAGAACTCCATGCCGGTAATTAGCCCTGGTTTCCAGGCCCTCTGGGCTTCCTTTCTCCATGTCTCTTAGCACACCTGGGCCCTTTTCTGAGGCATCTCTTGGGATTTGTTGAGTGAGGGTAGTTATTTAACACTGTCCTCATTAACTCAGCCCAGCAAGTCATCCCACAGTATTGGGTTCACCATATGTGGGAAGGGTTTAATCACTCCACAACAGATTATCAGCTCTTGAATGGCTGGTGGCCAGTTGCAGCAGATTGGATTGAGCTGTTGTGCATGTTGTACTGAGCAAACATTGGTGGCAACTGAATCTACAGGGGCAAGTGTTTTTCTTTTTTCTTTAAAAGAACAGGATCTTAGAATGCCTATCTATCCTAAAGTACTCAATATACTCTACATCAGACACGGGGTTCCGGCTGTCTTCCAAGTTTCTCCCTATGACTGGCTGCCTCTGGGCATCCCATAGAAAAACTCACAATACTATTTATAGTCAGGAGTAAGCCAAGAATGTTGCTGACTCTTGGGAAAGAGCACTATAGTCATAGAGATGTTGACATAGTTAAGAACATGAGTTTTGAAGTTGGGTTACCTTTGCCCCAAATGTGTTATGTATTGTTTTTATGAAATACTGTGTAAGATACTTAGTGCTTTTGAGTCTTAGTTTTTTTCTCACATGAGAAATGGCAGTTATATTCTAAGCCTTTATGTAGTTTCCAGGTTAATGACAGTGTTCAACAGAAGCAATATGTATTCATAAATGGCAGCTTTACTGCCACGCCTTCCCAACTAGCAAGTTCTCAGAGCCAACCCAGTTTATCAGAACCCAAAGGTCAATCTTGTAGCCAAAGCTCTGGAAACACTTGCCCATTCACAAGGCTATTTGGTAGTCCTTAGCCTGTAAAACAGGAACAAAGCCAACAGTCACAGACAAGCTTTGACAGCACTTAACCTCCACTTCAGAGATGCAATCCAAGCCTCCTTGCTTAGCACTGGCTTTAATGAGTAGACTGTCCTGGGTATAACTAGTGGGCTCCTTCCCTGTTTGTCTGGCTAACCTGTACCCAGCTTCTGCTGAGGTTAACTAATTTGACATTGAACATGGGCAGATTTAGTGCTCAATTTTCTTGAAATCAAGTGGGAGACCCTGACCAGTGTCAGTTTCTCTTCTTGAAACCAGGAGCTGCTTCAACTCCTGGAGTTTCCCTAACATTTGAGAGACATCCTGAACTACCTGTGATCCTCGTCACATCAACAAAGACTGACAATGTCTGTAAATCTTGCTGAGTCTACCAGTCTGCGTTATTCTGCAGATACTGTTCATAAATTAGTAGTTGGAGGGGGCAGGAGAGGAGACAGGAAAAGAGGAAAGGAGAGCCAACTAACACAGATGTATCTTCAGCATCCTTTTAGCCCCAGGTTCTAATATGACCCCCATCCCACCATGTTACCTCATTTGATTTGAGATCAGAATTATAACCTTGGTTTACAGAGAGATGGAAACTTAAGAGATAACACCACATGGGGGCTTCCAAATAGCAGAACTAGCTTATTAAAGCTAATAGTGCTTTCACCATACTGCAAATACATCTTATCCACACATCCTGTCTTGCCAGGGTCATACAGACTTATTTTTAAATTTGAAAATACAAGTGAGGCTTACAATTTAAAAAAAATTAGTGTTGATCATAAACTCAGCTTCTCAAATCCTAAAATCCTAAGTCTGAGATGGTCTTTGCCAGTGCATGGTTTTATTTATTTATTTATTTATTTATTTATTTATTTGTTTGTTTGTTTGTTTGTTTATGCATGCCATGGTACATTGGAAGATAATGAAATCATATGTGTGAACTGAATGTGACCATGGTGGCACATGCCTCCAATCCCAGCTCTCAGAGAAGGCAAGACAATCAGGAGTCCAAGCCACCCTGGGCTGCATAAGTTCAATGCTAGCCTGACCTACATAGTGACACTGTTTGAAAAATCTTAAAGTGCGGGATATAGCCGATTATTGCAGTGTGCATCTAATATCCTGATTTGGATCTCCAGCACTGAAACACACACACAAACACACACACACACATAGGGGTTGGGGGTGGCCTCATAGAAGGGTGGTCAAAAGGGATACTGACTATTTCCACAATGCACTTAGAAAAATAGGCAGAATGATTTGGAAAAACTATGTAAATGGCTCAAGGACATGGACTGTGAATGCTTTGCTCTCTGGGTAACTCAAACAGGACCTGATCCCAAGCTTACACACACTAAACACTCATTGAATGGATGAGAAAATGAGTAACAGCCAATTGGCAGTCACAGGTCATTGGGGACAAAAGGATGAGTTGGTCTGTAGGTAGTCTCAGAATGAACACAGGACATTTGTAGAACCTGAATGTATTTTCCAGACATTTCAGTGCTGATTTTTACCATTTTTCTAAAGGAGCAAAAGTCAAAGCCAGTCATTTTGGCTGCATACCATGAATGATACTGTATGGTAAGCATATAGACTTTTGGCTACTCTTTCTCAGACTGTCTCCTAAATTATGTAATCAGCTGTACAATCCAGAGAAAGCCACTTAGACTCCGGTAATAAAATGTAATAGTCAATCCACTGAGCTGTTGCAAGAACAGTAGCAGCTACAGGGCAGGCATTCAGCAGGCTCTGCAGACATGAATTTGCTTCCCCCGCTAACTTTCCCTAATCTTCCTTGCTGACTCCATCTATTCTAAAACTGTAGATGTAGGTAAGACCATGTAATTGTGTCTTACATACTCTTATTCTGCCTTTACAGAGACTTTTTCAAAACACATGAGTCAGAGGGTTCTGTCTTCTCTCTTTTAATTCCAAGTGTCAGATCTACAACGTTCAATCCTGTTATATAACAGAGAAGCAGGGAAGTTGGAACTGGAACAGAGGAGACATTTTTGTAATTAGGCAACAGCATTTCTTTTAAGTCTGTGGCTTTCTGTTTTCTGTTTTGGTTGTATCTTTAAAAGAGGTAGAATCAAAGGGAGGTGGTCCTTACTTCTGCAGTGACTGCTGTTCTAAAGGCTTCAATGGAGACATCTGCTGGCTTTCTTCCAAAGGAGGCCAGAAGGGAGAGTTCAAGGGAGAGGAGAGGGGATGGTGGCTGACGAGGGGCCACATGTGTTTGTGTTCTCCCAGCTGAAAACGCTTGACTTCTGGCAGCGCCAGCTCCTAGTTAAACCTGAATCTTGCAATAGATGAAAGGCTTGCTTTCTTCAGTATTTCAGTGGTAGGAGATCAACAGCTGTTTATATCCTTCAATACCTAACTAAGGGCGAAGCCTTCACATCTGTCAGTACTTTCCGGTTCTGCTTCCTTAGATCACAGTGGGGAGGAGGCTAAGTTTGAACCCTGCTCCGTTCCCAGGCAGGATAAGCAGATCTCCCCATTTCCCACCCTCCCAGGATCTGCTGTTTGCCTAAAGTTCTTTTCTTTTATCCGGCACACGTCTTGATCATTTCTCTGAGAATAATGCATAACAGCATCAAGATCAAAAAAGAGAAAGTAGGCAAAGCTTAGAGGGAGGATGAGGGGAGACAGTGGAGTGCACTGGAGGAAGTGCTCCTAAAATAGGATCTTTCAAAAGGAAGCACCAGCGCACCAGTAACACCTGGGAACAAATCTCAGATGAGTAGAACACAGATGAACATGTTCATGATGATGGTGAATGACAGAACTTTTTATTGACTTCTAACATGACACATTTGAAAAGCTAGAGAAGGAAGGGGGAGAGCTTGCTTTGCAACCTGAGAACTGATTTTGATCTATATATAAAAGCAAAACAAAACCAATGAAAAACCCACAGTGGTGGCACCTGCTTATAATCCCAGTGCTGGGGAAGCAGAGATGGGTGAATTCCAGGTTAAGAGAGAGCTTTGTATTAAGCAAAGGTGAATAGCAAACAAAGGAGTGATCTCTCAGGTTGCCCTACAAACCTGGTTCTTGCAAATTGTCCTCTGACCTCGACACATACACCTGGCATGCACACTTATGTCCATACTTTCACACATGCAAAATGTTTTTTTTTTTTTTAAAAAAAAAAAAAACCACTTTAGCTGGTCAGTGGTGGTGCACGCCTTTGATCCCAGCACTTAGCAGGCAGAGGCAAGTGAATCTCTATGAGTTCGAGGCCAGCCTGGTCTACAGAGTGAGTTCCAGCATAGTTAGGACTATTTGACAGAGAAACTCTGTCTCGAAAAACCAAAACCAAATCAAAACAAAACAAAACACTTTAAAGTACTTTTCTTGAAAATTCACAAAATACACATTGACACAGTAAAACCTTGTGCTCAAAGAAAACACTCAGCTTCTTCAGAATTTTCCAACTTATTTTTTCGCAGGAGGAATCCAGCTAGGATTTCTCAGAACATAAGTGTCATGGAGCAAAGTAACAGAATTCAATTTGTATGCAGGATGAAGGAAACACATAGAAAAGAAAACAATATTATTTTCTATGGGGAAGATGGAGACATTGGCTACTTCCCAGAACAAAGTCTAAAATCACCTATGATGCTCACGTTGTCGCCAAACAGAGGTCTAGAAGCTGCCACCATCTCAAGTAACCCAATGGTGCTGTACTGAGAAATTTAGTCTACAGCTCAGTGTGGCAATGGCAACTGAGAGTGGACAGAATGCCCAGAGTTGAAAGCATCCAAAAGCCAACACCAGAAGGATGGTGCCACATCATTATTGCTAGTCTATGCTCTGCACATGACATTAACCTTTTTGCTTCTAAAAGAGAAAACTTTTCCCAGCACAAGTAGCCTTTAATAATAAAATGAAAGTGTAGGAAGATGAGAACGAAGGATTTCCCACCCTTTGGAGATGTGGAATACCTACCCAGGGGAGGTTCTGGGAAACTCCTAGGCAATGTTGCACACCTCATCTCCTTTCTGGTAACAAGGGACAGGAGAGGAAAGCATGAGGAGACTAGACAAGTTAAGGCAAAGCCAGTATCCTGACAAACTGGTTTATGTGCTGAATACTTCAAGATGCATTACACTGCAACAGTCAATTTATGTACTTTGTTCCTAGTATAACCCTAATTACTTCCATACATCCGTTTCAACTTTGGGACACCTCTCCATTTACAATGATTTCAACAGACTTTATCATGTGCTTTCCATGCACCTTTATTGAATGCCTCACATATTCGTTCTACCTCAGTTCTCCCAATCGCCCAATGTTCACTCATCTTAGAAATGCTTGAGTGCCCAGGTAGGCTCCCGGCACTGTGCTCAGCCCTGGAGGCATGGCGACAGAAATGAGAGGTCTCTCATTCCTACTTAGCCTGGGACATAAAACAGTGAATCCCACATCTAGCCTGCCTGTACACGGGTATCCAACAGATAGCAATGCAAAGAAATAATAAAGAGTGAGTCTGAGCCCTTATGTTTTTATGGGTAATAACACAAAACAAGCCAAGATACCTGCACTTCAAATGTTCCAGTCTACCTAGCAGTTAACGGAATTGATAACGGCCTGCAACTGCAATGACCTGTGATTAGAGGAGGGAGATGCCAAGATTCTTACTTTCCCGGAATATGGAGCGCTGTGTGATTGTTCCCCAAATAATATGTAGATTCCCCTACTGTGATTTGAAATCCTGAAACGTTAATACTAACAGTAGTTGCATCCCAACCAAAGCAACCTTGCATCTAAATTAGCCAAAAAGTGAAAACCTTACCAGGCTGAGTAGATTTGGCGTTTAGTCCTAAGAAAGCTATGAAGAACCTATCCAACATTTTCCTAACATTCCCAAGCATATGGAATGTATACCACTAGAGTCCACAAAATCACAAATAGACAGACCATAAATGACCTTCACCCATTTCAGTCAGATTCACATATGTGTGTGTGTCTGTGTGTATATGTGTATACATATATATGTGTGTGTGTGTGTATACATACATATATATTTCAGATATATTTGGGAAATGCTGACATGGGTGCTATCTAGTATTCAAAGACAGTATAAGACTCACATTATGAAAACTTCATCAGCTTTGGATAGAATGGGACAAAACATCAAGCACACATGCACACACTCACTCAAATTTCAACGCCTGTTGTGCACTCACCAACACATGTTGGAAATATGTCTTCATTGTTGATCTGGACTTCAATCCAATCCATAAGCAGGTTCATGTACTGGGGAGCTGGTAGTGCCGTTGGCTTCTTATACTTGAGGTCATCCTGCCACCGATACTCATATTTGGGACCCCCTGACATCACGGGGCAGGTCTGCTCAGTGCAGAACTCACAGATCGTGCCGTAGATGAGGTTGATACGATTGAAGAAGTCCACCACGTGCACAGCCACCCAGTCATTCTGGTCCTCCCCGCTGGGTAACTGCACAGCTGCTCTCAGGTCCACACCCGAGTTAAGGGATGCCTGAGCTCGTTTATGCAGCTCAAACCTCTGTGTGCCGGGTTCGAATTTCCTCTTGGGGCGGAAGGTCTTGTCCTTGTTGAACACTTGCTTCAGGGCTATGGACATGGTCCCCTCTTCGTCCTTCCTTTTGCAGGAAGCAAAAAGGCACTTGGGGCTTTTCAGTGAGAGATCACAGCCCAGCAGAGTTTTCCACTGCCAGCCCTCGGGCCCCAGTCTTGCAGCCTTCAGTTTTACTCTATTTTAAATGGCTCCTTCCATCTTCCTCCTCAGAGATCTCCAAGGGAACCTCATGTTCCTTTCTAAAGACAGAAAAGTAAAGGGAACTTGTTCAGTTTGCATAGAAGAACTAACAAAGACTTAAGGAAATCTCCACCTTGTATTACTGGCTGTGTTTGGTCCCCCCGGTCTCAGAGTATGAATGTGGAGGTTAAGCTATTGCCTTGGGTGCTGCACAGGTGCGGTGAGCTCCTCCAACCACTAAGGAAGAAAAGATGCTACCCCCTTTTTCTTTGTGGTTCCTATCAAATCTTTGCTAGCTTCTCTCTGTGTGATCCTAACCCAAGGCCTTTCTTTCCCAAGGGGCCAAGGAAGACGCATTGGCCAATGACTCACTCAGTCCTTTTGCACATCAACTCTTTTCTGGAGACTAATGAGTAAACATAGATTGTCTCTGACTTCCCAAAGAGGTGATGGGACCAGGTGGTTGAAAGGAACCGGGAATGTGCATTTGCTGGATCTGTAAGAGCTGATGAGAGGGGGTCAGTTTAAGCCCTGTATGTGTAATACAGTTAAGAAAGCTGCACTGACTAGGAGAGGGGGGCAAAGAGGAGGAAGAGGAAGAACAGGAGAGGAAGGAATAGGGAGAGGAGATGGGGAGGAGGATGAGGAGGAAGAGGGGGAAGCAATTTGCTGCAACAGTGGCTGTTGAAACAGCAACAGAGTGCACACAAGATGGAGAACACAAGATGGAGGCGGTAAGAAAGGGAAAGAGGGTCTTTTAGTTCCAGGCGATCTAGGAAATGGTCCCGGCAGCCCTGAAGCTTAGTTACACTTCATATCTTTGGGACTGGTGGAATACATCCTTGATTTTTAATTCTGCAGACTTTAAGTTAGTTGTTCCTTTTCAAGGAGCCCTAAGTATGACACTAGGACCCCTAATGCTCCATCCTTAAGTTCCTAATATCACTCCCAGGAGCCCTTTGGAATGGGGTCGTTCAACAGACAGCTCTGGCAATGTACATGTTAGATGTACTTGTGGGACAATGTGACACCCTCTGTCCTCATGTGGTACTGAGTCCCTGCATATAGACAGTGTGACTAAGCAACTAAACTTTTCAATGTGTCTTACTTTAATTAACTTGACTTTATTTAGCTATACATATCTAGTGGCTGCGACAGTGGACAGTGAAGCCCTGAAACCCTGATATCCATTATTTCATTTGTCTCTCGAAACTCTGGTAATATTTACAGATTCATGGAAGGCAGTGTAGACTCAAAGCAAGTATCATTCCTCATGGATCTCTAGGTGATAGAATTACTGTTTGATACCATCCTGTCGCTAGCAGGAGGCATAGTTGCCCCCCAGTGTGGTTTATTGGCCCCTTATAAAGGCACTTTCCACATGGTCCCATACTCTGAACTGTGATGTACCTCATCCTGACTTTCTTACTGATTGATGAAGTGCCCTGCCCAGAGGTCTGTCCCTGTTCCCCAGAAGCAGCCAATAAGGAGTAGGTTGAGGCTGTCCTGTGAACTTGGCACAAAGATGCTAATAGGTCCCCTTGGGCCAAACCTAGCAAAGTAAGCCCAGAGCTAGGGCCAACCTCAGAACAGTCAGTACAGAATCGGTTAAGGAGGACTGGAGGGTGAGCTCTCTGAAATGCTTTATTCAGACCCAGAAGGGGTTCTGCCACCCCCACATGTGAACTTGGTTAAGTCATTAACACAGGAATATAGTCCTGAAATATTTCTTCAGAATTTGAAATTAGCTTGTACAGTATTCGTCATGGCAGTTTCAAACAAAATTAGTTTCTGCTAATTCTTCCTGAGAGATCAGATTCCCTCCCACAAGTTTTACTGTTTGTTCAACACAGCCCTGGTTCTGCTACCATGTGCTTCTTTCCTGTCTCTCATAGCCCCATACTCACACCCCTTCTCTTCTCCCCTTTCCTGTTAGCTTCCTCTGGAATGCCACATCTGGGAAGTGGAACTTTTTCCTCCTTCTCTTGTGGCATCAAGCATACACTCTCTGCACCCGCAGAAAGTTCCACATGGAAAAGATCACATGACACCCTGCCTGAGATCTCCTGTGAAGTCATACTCTGGGTTACTCTGACTGTCATCTGCATGGATGTCAATGTGTAAGTCTTCAAATTCTAGGATGTGGACAAGTGCAATCTCTTCTTAAATGAAAGCCTTCATTTAAGTAGGGGGTGGATTATAAACTCAGTGGCAGAGCACTTACCCAGAATGCATGAGGCAGTAGATTTCAACTCTAGTGCCACAGAAAAGGAAGGGCAGGAGGGAGGGAAGGAGGGAGGGAGGGAGGGACAGAGAGACAAAGGGAGGAATGGAAGGCGGGTACCTTGAAGTTTTAGTTCCTCTGATGATGTAGTTTCCCTGAGAGGAGCCTGAAGAAACCCAAACCCTTAAAAACCATTACCAAAATGAGGACATGAATGAGAACGTGGGAAGATGAAGAAGCCTGGTGAGACTTTCCTTCTTCCTCTTCTTCCTCACTAAGTTAACAGCTGTCCCTCTATGCAGCACATGCAGCACATGCTCCCTCCCCTTAGCAAAGAAACTGGTCTCTTGAGTGCTGAGCATCACCACTGCCAGGCTAAAGAGAAGTATCTTTACATGCTTATTTCTCAAGGAAGCTCTTAAATCGGATGCTTGTAATTAAACTTCACCCTGCTCCGGCCCCTTCACTAACGTCTCTAGTTCCCTGCCCCTGAGATGTACATGATGTTTTTTCCCACTGCAGCTATTTCACAGTCCCATGGACATCTTCAGGTACAAATAAGCACCTCACATCAAGGATAAAGGGAGTATAGAACATGTGGTACTGTTAGCTCCATTTGACAGGAGTGCTGGTCTCCTGGCACCAAATCCACGTTATCACACAGGCTGATGTGATCAGGCACGGGAATGCCTCTGCTGGCTTAATTTCTCATTTACAGTGGAGGTATATTCTGAGGAGAGCGCCAGCTGGCCAGGTGAGTTTCCCACATATAAAGCCAAGAGAAATCGGGATGGATGAGAAAATATCTACCACAACTCCGAACACTAAGCAAGTGCATCCTTCTACTTATGCTTAAGGTGTCAGAGCTATGTTAGTGTGGAGACCCAAACAAAAGGATGTTAAATAAGCAGGTCATGAAGGATGCACCTGGTCTTCCTTGCCAACCCCATCCACATGGAGACCTGCCCACAGTGTATTCTTTCATCTGATAAAGTGGCTGCAGCTAGCCAGGCTTCTGGGCTCGGATATTTGGAAAACTGGCCTGAGGACCAAAGGTTCAAGGCCAGCCTGAGTAACCTACTAAGTGCCTGCTTGAACATTGTTTATAAAACAAATGAAAGGCTGGGGATGTAACTCAGTGGCAGGGCACTTGTCCAGCAAGTGCAAAGCTCTGGGTTTGATCCCTAGCACTGTTATAAACCAGACAAGGCTCCCATAGTGCTTATCGCACGTTAACATGGAGACCTGAGGCTCTGTTTAAATACAGGGAGAAAAGCTTTGCAGACATCAGGTCTTTTGACCCATAAACAGGCAATACAGAATATTAAGTCTGATCTACAGAAGGGGGCATGTCAGAAGGGAAGACTCTGGCTTTATCCCAGACCAATAGATCTAAATCTGCACTTCAACAACATTTCAGAAACACATGCTTGAAGCCCTAGGTAGGCCAGATGATGAGCTGGACAACGAAAGGGATGAAGATACAAACCTGTTCTTGTGATTTTGTCCACAGTTTGTTGCATAAATAGCCTGCAGTGCACAAGGTGCATGTATTGTGGAGGAGTGAGAAGAGCTGACTGTTTTCAACTCAGCTGCTTTGCTTGTGGGGTTAGGGGTTGAAGGGGAGGGTGTTCTGATCTGCCTGGATCTGGATAGAGAGCAACAAGCAGCTCCAGGCCTCAGGGGAAACGGGTGTGATACCACATGGAGGGTGGCTACTGCCACTGCAGCCACATGCCAGTTTCTTAGGTTAACAATGACATAGTGGTTATTCACTCTTTGTCTAATGTCCAGAGAGAACAGAGTAAGTCATAAATTTGGGGCCCTGGATGGAAACACTAAGAAAATTCTGTTATGAATACCATTCATTATAATCCTAGTTTTCAATAAATATTTGAAGCCAATCTCTCATTTAATTGAAAAACATTTACTAAGGCCCATTTATCCAGCAGACACAAGCCTGGGTACCAAGGGTGCAGAATTAATTAGAATTTGGCCTCTGTGTATGAAGACCTCACAATTTGGTCAGTTTGTGGTCAGTCTGAACTTGGCTTTTCACTCCCCAAAGTCTAACACACAAATGTGGACACTGATGCCAATTCCTTCTGTGTGTTACTTGAGTTAGGAATGAAAAGGCACAAGGTCTTTTGGAAAGAGAGAACAGAAATCCAAACAAACAGCCCCAAACTGACAGCAGCTCCATGTGTTCTCCGTATTTTCTGCTTTATAGATCAACTTTAGCAATAAAACAAATGCACAACAAAAATATGCAGAGAGAACACTGCTGGGAAGAGGGAATGTTGACACGGTAACTAAGCAACGCTGGCAAGGCAGTGGTGAAGAAGGAAGTTCTCATTTTTCTTTTATTATTGATGTCTTCTGCCTCATTAGTTGAAAAATCAGAGTCCTTGCCAGGGATAAAGGAAGAAATGAAACAAGTCTCCCACTGAATTCTGGGAAACGCATCTTCTCTGGCAGGGCCACATCTAAGAGGCCATCACAATGAAGCAGAAGGGTAATATTGACAGAAAGAGGAACAAAGATGATTAATGTTAACAGTCAGACATATGCGGTGGGGAGAAGTCCAAGATGCCATCTTTGGGCTGGAGGATGTCTCTGGGCAGGATAACTGATGACACCCCGCACAAAGGAGGTATAATCTAGCCCTTGCCTTGCTGGGTTCCAAGAAGCTGGAATGGTGATGGGCACAGACTTCATGGAAGATTTGTTGAACACGTGAGTAAACAACAGTGAATGAAAACACTGCACTAAAAACCAGAACCACAAAAATTAAACCAAATTGTAGTTCCTAATTTGAGTCATTTGGGAATTCAACCTCAGCCTTGGTGAGCTCAGTGACCGAATCTGAATATACCAGTTACTCGAGGATGTTTGTGGTGACACGCCAGTCTCCTGCAGGGAAGGACACCTGTCCCTGTTCCTTTCTAATGGGTTCCTCCAGTCCCACTAGAGACTAGAATTTAAAATTCTATTATCATCCTACCACTATATTTTCCTCTCTATGGCTGGAAGAGTCTACAGAACTTTGCTCTTACACTGTTAATACTGAATAAATTAGGTTTTAAGAGGTGGGATGTGTGTGTATGTGTGTTCATTGAGTAGGTATATGAGTGCATGTGTGCCTGGGTGCTTGGAGGGTGAGGAGCAGTCAAGTGTAATGCTTTATCACGTTCCTTCTTATTTCAGAAGAGTTTTTCACTGAACCTGGAATGAAGCTGTCAACCAACAAACCTCAGAGATCCTCCTGTCTCCTCCTCACAGGATCCCATATAGTCATGCATGCCAGTTTTTGATTTGGGTTATTTTAGTTTTTTTTCTCTATTTCTATAATAAGACACCATGACTAAGGCAACTTATAAAAGTGGTTAATGGGGTTTCAGAGAGTCCATGGCAGCAGGCATGTAGGTATGGTGTTGGAGCAGCAGCTGAGAGCTCACATCTTGAGATACAAACATGGGGGGTGGTGCAGAAATCTTTTGAAACTTTAAAGCCCACCCTCATTGACACATCTGCTCCATCAAGGCCACACCTCCTAATCCTTCCCAAACAATTCTACCAAATGGGAACCAAGTATTCAAATATATGAGCCTATGGGGGCCATTTTTATTTATACCACAGTGAGTTCCAGGGATTTGAACTCTACCTGCACAGCAAGTATTGTTATTTCCTAAGACATGTCCCAGCCCTGTGTATTTATACATCTGATGTTCAGGGACTCCTCTAACCATGTGCTGATTGATTCTTTCCTACCAACTTTTACATACCCTTGTGCTCCTGTACTCTGCACAATACCAACAAACTGGAGATCTCTGCCTGAGATGTAGCTTTGCTAACTCCTACCCCAACACACCTCTCAACTAAGCAGCTTCAGCCACGAGTTTGTCTGTAGGTTTGAGATTAGGAGAGAGAAACTCCTCTGCCTGCTATAATCTCCAAAGACATGCAGACTTCAGAAGCCAGTGTTCCTAAACACAGATGAAATCAGGAAGGGCGTGTACAGCCTTGTATAACCATCATCCTTAGCACTTCAGTGGCCATTCATCCTCCATGACAATTCATCTGTTTATTTATTTAGCCACCAGTACAGATATTCTAACATGAAAAGTTTGAGTATCTCCAAAAGCATCACATGCCAGCCTTGAGGTTATAGCAGCAGCAGGATCAGCCCAGTGAAGGTGTCTTAGAAACAACCCCTAATGGTTCAATTCAAATGATTTACCATCCCCTACACTTAGAAACAGCACTTTTTGGAGGAAGACCCAGAGCTGGAGAAGAGAAGTAATGAACTATAGATTCAGCACACTACACATCACTGTCCACTGAAGGCAAACTTTTATCTACACGTTTTCTTAAAGATCTTGTGGACATCAGTGTGGGGTTGGGATTCCCAGAAATGGGGAAGCTGGGGTGTCTTTGATCTAACCTAAAATAGGCTTGATCCAGCTTACCCCAGTTTTCAGAATGAAAGGAAAATCACTATGGAAGCTCAGCTGACCAACTGGATTTTAAAGAAGATATTCTGATGGTTTTATTTTTAATGTTTATATTTGTTTTTGAATACAGGGTCTCACTATGTAGCTCTGGCTGGTCTCAGATTCAGATCCACCTTCCTCTACCTACCAAGTTCTAGTTATAGGTTCTATCCAAAGAGAGGAGTGCACGTCAATGCCCAGCACAGATTATTTATCTATTTAATGTATATGGCGGTGATTTTGTCTATGTGTATGTGTCTGCACAGCAGAAGATGGCATCAGATTCCATTAGACTTCAGTTATAGACGGTCGTGAACTGACATATGATTGCTGGGAATTGAACTCAGGACCCCTGGAAGAACAGCCAATGATCTTAACTGCTGAATCATCTCTCCTGGCCCTAATGATTTTATTATCATGTTAAAGAAAAGAAAAAAAGATAAAAGTTTCAAGTTGTTGAAACTTGTTATACTATTATTTCCATATCCTTCAGTTCTCAGAAAAATACTCATTTTATGGCTTTAAAAAGTGATTTTAAAACACAGTATTTATGTTAGGCAAGTTAGGAAGATAAATAAAGGTAACATAATGGCTGAAATAAAAAATTAGGGTGTAAAAATATGTAAGCATGTTTACACTTTAAATTATAGATATTTAGTAGGTGCTGTGATAACTCAGACCCTCCTACAAATGAGATGAGGCGCACGGTCAACTATCATTTCCTTCTTTGTCTTTGAAACAAGGAATGACAGATGTTTCTTGGAGAAGTATTACTTTAAAGCAGAAACGTTCAGATTTAAGAAAGTCAGTTCCTGTAACTGTCAGCGGACATATGTATCCTTTGCCATTCTAAGTGAATTTGAGTCTTAGAGGCTGGAAAAGTTTTATTCCTGGCTTGAGGGGAGCTGATGTGTGACATCTGGAACCACTGTAAGAGATCTTTGAAGGGGGGAGAGAGAAGTTTAAGTGGACAGAAAAGCTGGAAATTGGAAAACGCAGTTCTCATTTTCAAAAGGGCACAATGTTCAGCTTGGCAAGGCAGGGAAGAGATAAAGCGAGGACGTTCACAGGCAAATTTTCAGAGTAGTCAAAGCCACAGCTTCTGCACGTTGGTGGGAGACTTCCAGAAAGTGTGTCCAAACTGTAGTCCTCCTGACACAACCATTCCAGCAAGGTTAGGAACAGCCTGACACACTGTAGAGGACAATGATGTTTTACTGTATCAAAAGATTTAACACTCCTGATAGTGGATTTAGCACATAGCAAGTACTTTTAAAAAGTGGTTACTGGAGCTGGAGAAATGGCTCAGTGGTTAAGATCACGGGCTGCTCTTTCAGAGGTTCTGAGTTCAATTGTGATCACCCACATGGCAGCTCACAACTGTAACTTCACTTCCAGGGATCTGACACCTTCACACGAAGGCACATAAAAGTGGTTATTATTATCATTTGATTCACATCATGATGCACATTTTAAAGGTGATATTTTATATGTTTAATAAAACCAGTATGGAATATCAGAGAACAGATCCACCCATAGTGAATCCAGGAAGGTCAGAGAGTGGTAACTCACACCTTGAATCCCAGTACAAAGAGGGTGGGGAAAGAGACCTGGAGGGGTGACCCATGTTTTTAATCCCATAACTCCAGAGACAGAGATCTTTCTGTGTTTCTGTGAGTTCAAGGTTAAATACCAAATAGTAGTAACTCACATCTTTAGTCTTAACCTGGATGTGAAACAACTGGGCAAAGAAGGTATTTAAGGCAGGTGTAGAAAGACAGATTAAGGCAGTAGAAGTGATGAGGAGGAGGCTGAGGAAGCTGGAAGACAGCTGGGTGAGATTTGGCTGTAGTCTGTTTCCTCTCTCTGATATTCCAGCTTTTCCACGATATCTGGCTCTGAGTTTCCTTTAATACAACCAGAATTCGTGCAACACAAAAGCTTGTTTTTAAGGACCCAAACAGACCTGTGGGTCTATGTTGTAGGATTCAGATGTCAGCTGATAAGGTCAAAAGACACTTATCCAGGGTACCGGGCCGCTGAAGGGGTCGGGGAAAGCCCATTGAAAAGGGGCTTCTGGAACATGAGACGCTCTCTTCCTGGTTCCTGGCTGTTGGAGAGAGGATCGGAATCCATCGTCTGTCCATCACTCGTCCACCGTTCCAGACTCCAGTCCCTGTTCAGGTGCTACTGTAATCTGTTACCTGTACCGTGAGTGTTGGTTTATATTTTAATAAATATCTATCTGGTATTGGTGCCTTCTAAGTAAACTCCGCCTACAGGTCTATCTCAGGATACTGAAAATTCTATTCTACCAAATCGCATAACAGTTAAGTAGCAGGCTCAGCCAGCACTGGTTGAGAACTTCCAGGTTTAGTAACTGTCACAATCCAGCAATGCACAGGTGTTATTATTATTAGTCCTATTTTATACTTAAGAAAATGGGAAGACATAACATGCAAACTTTGTTGCACAAGCCAGGCATAGTGACACACTTAGTTTTAGCCCTTGTGAGTTCACTGCTCTTCTACATAGAGATCTCAGCCCAGTCAGGGTCATCTCCTGAGACAGTAGTTTCAATAATAAATAACAGCAACAAAAAGCCACAGGTCTTTGCTCCACAAACCAGCTGAATGGTTTAAAAACAGAGAGGAGGCTCCACTAGCTGGTGTCAGGGAAAGAAGGGGGACAAGCGAATGAAGCTTGGCATGTTGTCCTACAATGTGCAGAAGGAGCTGGAGTCCTTAACGTTACTGGACCTGAGTCAGTTGGCTACCTCTCTGGACAAGGCATCTTTTACAAGCCTCTGTTCTGCCGCCTTTGAGGATAATGATGGTTATCTTTCAAGGTATTTTGAAAATTAAGAGCTACTGTCTGTTGCATGGAAAACAGCTTGTAGCAGACATAGTGACTGGTATTAAAGAGAGAGACACCTTTAGACCCACCACCTGGGATTGATGGATCATAGAAGGTGCTTGGGTGCAAAAAGGGTGTATTTTAGGAACGGCAGAGAGGCAAGGGGGACTCTGGAAAGGATCAAAGAAAGAAATCAAATGCTTCCTCCTCACTTGATTTAGGTAGGCTTTTCATTATCAGGCCAAAGGAAAGAAAATTAATCTGAGCAATATAACCTCAATATTCTCTGACATCTAAAATACATTTGTAGGACTGGAGGTGTGGTTCAGTTAAGAGTATATACTACTCTTACAGAGAACCCAGTTTAAGTTTCTAACACCCAAAGCAGGTGGCTCACAAGTACCTGTATGTAACTCCAGCTCCGGAGGAATCTGATACTCTCTGCTTGCTCAGGTACTTGTGATGCATATACACACTCACAGGCATACAGATATGCATATATTTATATATATGCATATGCTCTCATTATAAGGCTTTTTAGTACTTTTTGTCCATAGTAAAATCTAACACACATGGTTTATCTCAAAAGTTTGGGTATAGTAGGGCAAATTATACTTCTCATGTACTCCCACTAATTCTTCAAATACACTTCTCAGATTTTAACCTTTCACATAGTAAACTTTAGAATGATGTGCACTGCACATAACCGTTAAGCACAACTCAGCTTCAATCTCCTGTTCTAGCAAGAACTCACTACACTGTTTACAAAGTTTCCCTGTTATCAGAAAAGAGACCATGTTGACAGAAGAGGACCACAGCCTTAGAAATGGGAGAGAGCAGACAGTAGCCAGCATTGCACTCTCATAGATGCCAACAGGTAGGAAGTAGATAAGCCTGGGAAACAAGGGAGACAAATAATTGATGTGCTATCCTCTCTAACCTCCTTAATATGTCCATAACAAGTCAAACAATAGAGAAAACTGAGCCCAGCATGGAACAGTTAACCCTGTGACAAACACAAAAGGCTGGGGCACCAACCTGAAATTTCAGAGCCTTGTACAAAGGTGTGGGCTTGCGCCCATGCTTTATCTGTAGACTAGATACTCCCCCAGGTGAACTGGTTCCATGAAGTACTAATACTAGTATCACCGTGTGTTTGGGAAACACTGGAGAAAAGGTAAGTGAAGCCAGGCAAGTGACAAGTATTTGAGTTTGTGACCCAAATCTCTCACATTACCAACTCTCAGGCTTATCCCTTGTAAGACTTCAGCATCTCAGCCTCCAGTGCACAAAGACTTTGGCTATGCTGTGGGACAGCATCATTTGCTCACTTGAGGTTTTTATGAAGAAGAATTTCCCCTAAAAGCCCATTACTACACTGCCTCGGTCCTAGCATTACCTCAGGGGAAGAAGAAGAAATTGTTTAGTTTGTAACTTTGAGAATAATAAACTCAGCGGATTCGGCTTTTTCTTCCTCTTGAGAAGTGTGTATTTTCAGGAACTATGCTATTTCCTGCTGCGCAATTCTCTGACACTTGAATCGAAGAAGGCTCCTTCTTTACCACCGCAAGAAGAAATATAGGTCCATTCAGGATTTGGGTTCCCAGGCCTGCCAGCTACAGATCCACGCCTGTGTTTTCCACTTGATTTCTTGTCCAGTTTTAGTCTCGGTGGCTGTGATAAACATGGCCAACGTGACCAAGAAAGGGTTTCTTTGGCTTACAGGTTACACTCCATCACTAGAGAAAGCCAAGGGAGGAATTTGAGGCAGGAACTGACAGCTGAGGAACGCTGCTCACTGGCTTGCTTCCTCTGGACTGCACAGTTCCCTCCCTACAATAACCCAGGACCACAAGCCCAGGGCTGGCACACCTATTGTGATTAGCAGTTAAGGAAATGCCTACTGACCAGTCTGATGGAGGCAGTTCCTCCGAGGAGGCTCCTTCAAGTGTGTTAAGTTGGAAACTGACACTAACAATGGCACTGAACTTCTATAAGCAATAAAATTGAGGTCTAGTGTGTTGGTACACACCTGTGATCCAGCACTGAGGCTGAAACAGCATGATTGAGAGTTAAAGGTCAGTCTGGACCACTAGACCCTGTCCAAAAAAAAAAAAAGATATTTTTTGTTTTTTAAATTGGTGGTGATTAGTTTTTATAAGACTGGGAAGGTTTGCTTTAGTTGTTCTGTACTTTAATTTTAAATCTGATTTTCTTATGAATATCCTCAAAGCCCGGTAGAAAGAATGGTATTCTTTGTTTACTGGGGGCCCCAGAGACTCAGTATGAACTTGTACAGACTGGCTTGCCCACACAGAGCTAGCTGGTTTTCAGCAGAGACTTGTGACTTTACATCGTAACTTGTCCGTGGAAGCTTGGTCACCACATAATAAGAAGCACAGTTTTCTCATGAGTTTTCTTTGTTGAGAGAAAACCCGGTCACGGGGTGCATTTATCCCAGATGCTGCCCAGCTGCCAGCACCCTGGGTGGGAGTACCCAAAATAGAGTACATCCTATTTGTGAGCCAATTCTAGGTCTCACAGGCCCGTGCTCTCGTATGTGACCTCTATCCAGCAACCTGATACTGGATGGGAGGTGTTCTCTACAGGGACTGGCAAAACCTTCTAGCCATCCAAGTGAATAAGGCCCTGCCTCAGTATTCTCAAAACTTTCTGCCTCAACTTCAAGTCATTGGTAAAGGAGGAGGAAGGAGGAGGAGGAAGAGCTGGCTGGTGCACTGCTGCACGTATTCCAGCCTCAGCATCTGGCCCGTTCACTGATGACTTCACACTCCACTATGTACCTCCACTTCCTGTGGCCAATCACTCCTTAGATAATTCCAGCACAAGTACTTCACACAGGACAGCACAAACAGACCTCAGAGTCCTTTGTGGTAAAACTATTTATCTAAATGATCGCTGATCAGACACCAGACAGATAAACAGTTCTTTCTCCCACCAACAGAACCACACTCCCATACTCATGATTCACAATCTACAAAAGAAACCCTTTCAGAAAACAGATACCTCTTGCAAAGATCAACAGAGCCGCTGGACACACTGTTTCCAGGTCATATTCAGCTGACATATTTTCATGTTGCAACATTCGGTAAGAAGTCAACCCCTCAGGACAAATGCACAGCTCTACGACTTGAAAAATACAGGGCAAGGGGCTAGGAGATGGCTCCATTGGTAAGAACACATACAAGCAGGACGACCTTAGTTTGGATCTTCCAAACCCATGTAAAAGCCAGATACGGCCACATACACAGGCAACCTCATCTCTGGGAAGTAGAGACAAGAAACCTGGGCTCAGTGACCAACTAGTCTAGCATAAAGAAAACAACAGAGAGCTAACTTCTCCAGGCTCAGAAAGAAGTCCTGTCTCCAGGAAACAAGGCCAGAGTGGTAGAGCAGGTAAGAGAGATCTCCTCCGGCCTCTCTGACCATGTGCAACCCCATGCATCACGCATGCATCCCCAGAACACCACTACCAGCAAACCCTTAGGGTAGATCTGTGATGTTGTGAACAGCCTCCACCCGTGAGCCTGCTGTGTTTCTGGCCTATCACTCTGTTACTGCAAACTCTAAGGTTTGTTGCTCTCTTACGGGTTTTTCCTCAGCATCTGTCTGTCCTCCCCTGCCTCCACTGGTCTCTCTTGAGCTCTGATCCTCTTCCACTCCCATAAGCACGACAGGGAGTTGTTACTGATAAGATTTTGCAATAGGAAAGACTCTTGAAGACTCGTTTAATTCTGTCCAACTTCTTAACTGGTTTAAAATGAAACCAGACACATCTAATACCCAGAAAAGTGGATTTTTAAAGGCTGGCAGTCATGACAAACCTGGGACTGAGACTTTAGCCTCTACCTCAGTGTTCTCGAACATAATACCCTTAAAACTGCTCAGAGTAGCTTCTCTGTGGGTAAGAAAGTAAGCACCGATTGGCTAGCTGATTGCTTGACTTATAGATTTTACTTTAATCTCTGGTGGTTTTTAAACTGTTTAAAGAAACATGGCTTTCCCCCTCCATGTGTGGTATAAAATACAGAAATTCTCTCCTCAGCAATAGAAGCAGAGAGTCTAGGCCCTCCCAACCCTTATTAACGTACCTCCAAGAACTTGAAGGTCTGCCTTTGTCGTTCAGATAACCTAGTTGGCCCCCGGTGTCCACCTGTTTTCCTCTGCCCTTGACCAGACTCCAAGGACTGTGGAGCCTCTGCCTCCTACTGATGAGCCGCCTGTCTTCACCACACTGTGAGGCTTCTTTGCCTTGAACACTGCGTACACGTGTGCTTTTCCTCTACACCAAACAGTTCAAACCATTCTCTTTCCTCACACCTAACTCCTCAGCGCGTGGTCCCTGTCTAACTGGAGCTCACCTGCCACTCATCCATCGTCCCTGCCCATCAAAGCAGTTTCAGCCACACCCTGCCTCTGGCCCCTTCCAAGAGCTGACTTTGTGCCTGGTCACTCTTTTTGTTGCTCGTTAACCCTTGCTCCTCTGTAATTATTTGCATTTTGACTCTGCTCCTGTATTGTATTTTTCCCCTAACTCATTTCTCCTTCTAACCTTTTGCTTTTCTCTTGCTGCCCCTGGGGACTGGTAGAAAGTCATAGCTGCTGAATTGAAAATACATAATCCTCGTTCGCCCTAACCCAGGTTTCTACAAACAAGTTTCCCTGGGTCTTGTCTCCAGACCTTCAGATACACAGAGATCACCTGAGGTGTGTGTTTAAAATGTAGCTGTCTTGGGTCCTCTCCTCCCCTCCAGTATTGATCAGGATGCTTCCTAGTGTGTAAGAACTCTGAGTCGGGGGCTGCTACAGCAGGCCCGGGGCCAGACTCCGACACCCAGGAGAACAGGCCATGTGAGGATCTGAAATTCCAGGAGAAAGAATGATAGCTAAAGTCGGGGGCTTGGGGGCTAACCAATCACGTGAACCATTCTGGGAACTAAGTATGGTCTCCTCACTGCGGGTACATCACCCATGGAGGGGACGCTCAGTCCCCCTTGTCCTCTGCATCTGCTGCTTGTTGATTTCTAAGTAGGGATGCTGTATTGTGGGCCTGAGAGCAGCATGCTGGGATCGGTTCCCATAGCTGCTGGCTCTTTTTTTTTTTTTTTTAACATCTTTGCTCCTCTTCAAACAGAGACAATGAAGTTATCTATCTCAGTGTGTTCTGAGAGTTAGCATCAACCAAACTAACGTCGGCACACCCCGGCACACTGTCAGTATGTAACGGGTTCAATTCTTGTCCTTAATGTAATACTTCCTAAAATATAAGTGACCTTCCTTCAAGATAGAGGATTCCTCAAAGGAAGACTGCATAGGTTTCTCTTTCCCCTTTCTCAGATAACTCTCTGGGGCAAGGATACCTCTCAGATTTCAGTGTTGCTCAGTCAAGATGGTAAGCGAAGGCTAGAAGCTGGTCTGAAGCACTATAGGCAATCAGCACCCCTTGGTAATTGGAGAAAGGTTGAGCCAGCTAATTTCCCTACAGCACCTTTCCTGATGCACCACAGTCAACAAGCCAACCTGTGGGTCCCCAGGCAGGCTAGGGGGCTGCCAGGTAGTTTGTGTTTACTGGGCATCTGTATTTATTGAGATTAGGAATTCACACTTCCATGGCAGCAACAGAAAAACTCATCTTGAATCAAGACCTACTCTTAAAACTTCTTAATTTTTATTTTCTTATGTAATCACAGTGTGTAGACTTGCCAAAGAATGTTAAAAATAGGACCAAAAAAAAAAAAGAGTAAAAGTGCCTGGCAGTTTCTGCACTGACTGGCATGGAAACAGTTTCCTCACACAACCCAGGTTTTTCACTGTCTAGTGGAGTTGTTCGGGGTTTCCTCCTTTATTCTGGGGTAGTTTTGTTTTTCCCACACTCCTTTTTAGTGACAAGCCAGGGTGCTAACACTCTTCTAAAAAAAACAGTGAGGCTGCAGGAGGAGAGGTCCTCAGAAGTCTCCAGAGGCTGCAGGAACTTTGCCAAGGAAAGTGTCTGCTTCAACCAAGCCATGGAAAACAGCAGCGGCCGCAGACACCAGGCTCAGCCAAACCCTGCAGCGAGGACTCGCTTTATTTCGGGCCCAAGCAAGGGTCCAGAAAGCCACATGCATTGGCTTCTTTTCCATTTAAAATTCTACATTCACCAGTATGTGGTGATGAGGGTCATCATTTGCTCTCAGAAAGAGAAGGTGAGAAACCAGTCCTGGGAGAGTATCCTGTGCCTAACAAAGAGACTAAGGCAAGTGTTCCCCCACCCCCCTCAAGAGTCTTAAAACGTAGCCCAGGTTGGCCTGGAACTTGCCCAGGCTAGCCTGGAACTCAAAAGTGATCCACCTGCCCATATTTGCCTCCCATGTGTTGGGATTAAAGGTAGGTGCTACCACATCTGGCCTCCTATTCTCTTTAAATGACACTTTATTCTTTTTTTAATCTCTGGAAAAGATGTCATAGATTTGAACAACAACAAAAAAAAAAATCTCATGATCCAAGCAATTTAGTCAATTAAGAAAAATCAAAGACCAAATATAAGCAAAAGTGAAGACTTCAAGAGTGCCAGAAAGACAAATAAGACAGGCTTACATTAGGAAAAAAAGTGTCTAAAAGCTATGTTAGCATATCTCATATTTGGATCTTGAGAGAGCAAGATACACGCATTAGCAAACATATTTTAAATCAGATAGCTAGTCCCATATGCTACTGATTTTCCAGCTTCTAAGTGATACAGTGAGCTGGTCCTATTTGATCCCTTCTGATACACCCCATTCCAGAAGCTTCTAGAAAGAGACAAATACTGACAGAGCAGGGCAATGTGGCCAAAGAGCCTTGATTTATTTCAGCTTTGAAAAGTTTCTACACTTGGCTTCTGATTTCTTTAGGGAACACAATTCACACGACTCAGCTTGCTGTCTGAATAAAGCGCACGTTTTTCTCATCTAGAAAAGTAATCTTGTGAGATGTGAGGACAACCTGTCCTGTAGTCTGAGAGAGGCAAACAGGAGAGTAAGGTCATGCCAGGACATGAAGGGTTTAGAAAGCCTTGCTTTGTGGATAGAGCTTACAGGGCACAGACATGGAAAGGGTCAGGTTCTAGTTTGTAAGGCACCTAGAAAAAAGTAGCTTTCTTCATTATTAGTGGGAGCTGGCCTGGAACTTGCTATGTAGATGGAGTTGGCACTATACAGACCAGGCTAGTCAGGAACTCATAGAGATCTACCTGCCTTTGTCTAAGGACTGGGATTAAAGTCCTTAAGTTTTAAAGTTCCTCAGTTCTAAAGTCCTAAAGTTCTAAGCAATCACAGGAGAGATGAAATGGACACATTGAGACATAGTTCTTTAAACTCAGCATCATCAAACCAAAGGAGACACACGGCCTTTTGGTTTGCAACACCCAGACTGCAAAGCAGAAAGCAAAGGCAGAATGTGTGGTAAATTGTAGCTCCTTCTCTGTCTAATGTTATCTCTTCTACAGGGATTGTTGATAAAGGTTCCTATTAAGATGGTCCTCCAGCTTGATCAGAAGCCATTCGATCCTCCCAGCTCCACAACTTGAAGACAATGGAGGTGGGCAGCTCACAATTCACTTAGGAGCCTGCTAACGTAGAGCAAGCCCTCTTGTGGGGCACATAATCCAATGGCCATAGTAAAGAATACCTGTTGAATTTTACATACTAAAATTCCTAACCCTAAATGTGGTAGTGTTTCGAGATGAGGCCTTTGGGAAGTACTTATGTCATAAAGGTTCCCCCTTCATAATTGGGGCTGTCTCTCTTTTAAAAGGAACGCCAGAGAGCTCTGTTGCCCCTAGAAGGCACACATGTGAATGAAGCCATGTTGACACCCCAACCTTGGAACTATGGAATTAAATTTCTTTTGTTCATAAATTATCCGGCTTATGGTACTTAGCTATAGACTGAACTACAACCCACAGACATTTGGAATGACAATTCCCCTTTTAAAGTCTAGAATTGGGATGTGTTTGGCTCTACAAAGCTACTTCAAATTGTGTGGGAAGAAGATAAAGGAATTCTTACACTAATCTATATTTCTTCCAACCATTTTGGAGTAAGCAGAAGAGGGTCCTTTAGCAAAGCTTGATTTTGTGACTTATGAGGTAACAAATGTGTGCCTCCCACTCCTGTATCTCAGGAAGCTCAAAAGCATGGAGGACTCAGAAGCCATGACAACATGGGCCCACCTCACTCTCTGGTAAGGCTGTGAATTTTTATCCATTTCCTCAAGGCTGGCTGAATAAATCTAACCCCAAACCAGTAAACATGTAAAGACAAGGATTTTTTTCATGGCCCAGCCCAGGTCATCATAACCTAGACTACCAGAATGAGTGTGATGGCATGTACTGACTGATGCTTTTGTATCATAAGACACACCACTGTTTCCTGTTCTAGAACATTTTGGAGGGGTAGAATAAGGAAGCCAGGAAGTTGAGATAATTAGGCAAAATCTGTCAAAGGATCTTCCAAGAGCTCCCCTGCTCAGAGGAGGAAAGAGCAGGGAAAAAAGAATCGAAATGAACTGGAAGCCTGCAATGAAGCTTTTGTACAGAAAGGTGATATATACACATCTTTCTCTTAAGACTTAGGGTTTTATAAATCTCAGGGTCACCTTAAACTCACTTTGTATAACAGCTGAGGATGACCAGCTCCTGATTCTCCGGCCTCCACTTCAAAAGTCTTATATTATAAATGTGGGCTATCACACCATCCAGATGAAATCTCAAAATGTGTACATGTGCATGGTGACACACTTACACACTTCTGGGTATGTGTGTGGCAGCTAGAGAACAATGTGTCCTCCTCAACTGTGCTCCATCTTTTTTTTTTTTTTTTTTTTTTTTTTTGAGACAGGGCCTCTGACCAAACCTGGAACTCACCATTTCTGCTAGGCCGGCTGCCTCGGAGCCTCTGAGATCTGCCTGCCTTTGCTTCCCAGTGTTGGTATTACAGGTGGGCACTGCCAGGCCCAACTTTTACCTGGGGGCTACAGATCGGAACTCAGGTACTTAGCTTTGTACAGCAGGCGCTTTACCCTCAAAGCCATGTCCCCTACCCCTTAAAGTGCTTTTTATTCTCAGAAAACTGCTTGTCCAATACAAGTGTGTAGGGTTATTGTTGCTGGCAGGTTTCTAAGACTCAACGACCTCTGCCTCTTGTATTTATACCCTAGTGGAATCCTCTGTTTAGTGAGTGTGGACCTAATGACTTCTTTCTAGTGACTGAAATACCAGCAAGATGAAACACTTCAATGACTGGGCTGGAAGAACCGTGGCTTCTCTTTTGTTCAAATACTCTTCTACTCATTCGTGCTTACTTATAAAAAGAGAAATAGCCATCACGTTGTGGTTCTGCCAGGAAACTCCCATGGCAAAGAGTGACTAGTTAATGGCCAGTAGGAATAGGGAGGGGTCCACTAGGATCTGCATCCTGCTGGCAATCACTGAAAAAGTCAGAAGTGGCTTGAGATGCTTCTTTCGAGCAACCCTAAACCCAGCTAAGTGTGTAGTTACATTTGACCTTCAGGAATTGTGAAAAAATTAGTGTTGCTGTCAAGCCACTAAGCTGGAGGAATACTGTTTACTTGAAGCAATAGATAAACACACCTATTTAAGCATCACTCATGACAGCCACACATGAGGAGCTAGTTCTAGAGTGATGTAGCCATTCAGGAAATACTGGCTAGCCCTCAGAATACAGTGAGGGTAAATATCTGCAGTGATAGTGGAAGAAGCCCATGAAAACTGGGGCGTGGTGAGGGGCATGCTACTTCTAAAGCATTCCATCCTGTGCACTCCGGACAAGCTCCTCACCTCACCCAGGTCCAGTCTCACAAGAAACTCTGTTCTCTGCTAGCATATGTTTGTATATTTGTATATAAACACACACTCATTCCTGACTCTTCTTCACACTGCTTATCCAGTTCTTCTGTAAATTAGATAGTCTACCCTTTGGCTCATACTTTCATACCTCCTACTTAGGCCTACTCTCACGTGAACCACTCCTCTCTCCCTTCACTGATTCCATGATGGACTTCCCTGCATCCATCTTCCTCTACAATTTATTTCCAGATCAGGGCACTTTAGAAATATAAGTGAAATCAGACCTCTGATTATATGAACCCCAGAAGGCTTCCCACCATACTCGGAATAAAAGAGCCATTCTGTTCATTCATGAAGCCTGGTAGATATACCCTATCCGATTCTCTCTTCATTTATTTGTTTCTCTCCATTGCTTACTTAAATGTTTACACAACACATAAAATCTATTATCACTTCAGGCCTCTGTTAGTTTGCTAAGGCTGCTGGAAGAGCATCCAAAAGTACTTGGCTTCTAAAATGGAAAGGCATTGTGTCATTTACGGAAATCTGAAATCCATGTGTTGGCAGGACCGTGCTCCCTCTGACAGTGCCAGGGAACATCTGACCTGTGCGCCTCTCCTTGCTTATGTGGCCTGGCAATCCTCAGTGTCCCGTGGCGGCTTGTAGACTCATTGCTCCAATCTCTATTCTCATCTTTACCCGGTGTTCCTGTGAGCATATATATCTTCAAACATCTCACTTCCTATGAAGGTAGCTGTCTTTGAGATTAGAGGCTCATTCTACTCTAGGGGACCTCAAATAAATAAAGTCATGTTCAGAGGTACTTTAGGTTAGGATTTCAACATATGAATTTCAGGTGAGGAACATAGTTTAACCCATAAGGAAAGCCTTTGCAATCACTGGTCATTCTCCCTAAAAGGAAACCACGGTATGGCCACCACAGGAATGTGCCTTAGAAGTCTTTTAACTTACAAGGAGCCTAAGGCTCAGGAACAGTTGCTGTGATTCCCAGGGGTCAATCCTAGCACATGAGTTGGCATGGAGAGGACACCAAAGCAAAGCTGTTTCTGGGAGGTGAAAGCTCACCCAAGTGGCTTCACCTCCAAGACACTCCAAAAGCCTTGGCAAAATCTCAGGATGGCACAACATAAGGATGTGTCCACTCAACTCCCCCTCTCATATTGTAATCTGATGAATTCCCGTGTCCCAACAGCTACTTCCCCCTTTCCTCCCTCACTCAGGAGGACTTTGCACTTCGTTGCAGGCTCTTTAGGAGTCACTTTGAAACTCATAGTTAATTGTTAATAAGGGGTTTAACAGTTTCTGTCTGCATTGCCCTCAGATCTTAATCAAAAGGTTGAACATAAAAACTTCCCCAAAGGCTCAAGTGTTTCAATACCTGAGCTGCTGCCTCTGTTTGGAAAGGTTGTGGCTATCTTAGGGGGTGGAGGTTGTATTGGCCTACTATGTGCTTCATGACTACAGATGCAGCATCACCAGCCCCCTCCCCCAGTCATTGTTCCCAACCATGACGAACTGTATCCCCTCGAACTGTAAGCCAAAATGAACCTTTCTGCTCTTACTGTTTCTGGTCAGGTGTTTTGTCACAGTACTGAGGAAAGTAACTTCAAAAGCTCTCTTACATCCCATTTTGGTACCTGCTTCTTGGAGAACCTAAGCTAATCTCTCCAGTATCCAAATGATTCTTCATATCCTTATGTAAGCCTCTGACTAAGGGTCCTTTACCACCCAAAAAATAAAATATAATCATCCAATGCTGTCCCTTCCTGCTTTATTTCTATAGCTTCATCTAATTTTATGACATTTTTACTTACTGTTCCTTATGCCTTTCTTTCCAGGTAATCAAAACCTTTGATTTGTTCACTGTTCACCATAGGGACTATAGCAAAGCCAGGAACACAATGTTATTAATAGTTTGTGAATGTGTTTACTTTATAAAGAAATAAATATAAGACTGAATTCACCAGAATCCCCCTTTGATTCCAAACATATAAAATATGACCCAGGGTGGTCATCATAAGAATGTATCTCATAAACATAGAAAGCCAAGGCAGTAGGCCCAAGCTACTTGAAGCCCGAGGTTAAGACTGGCATGCCCAAGGGATGTCAGAAAAACAGGCCAGAACGACAAGATTACACCATCAGCACTGTGGAAATACTCCATCTTCACGGAAATAGAGTTAGAAAAAGTACCACTGTCCCCCAGGAAACAGGCTAAGGCTTTGCCACCCTCTCATATTTAAATAAAAAGCACATCCAAAGAGTTATGAGGAGGCCATCTACCAAGCACCAAGCCAATGCCATGCATAAGTATGTCAACAAGATTTACACTGTTTAGATTGCACAAGAATCCTGAGCCAATACATCACCATAAAAATATTCTCCCAACCAGGGAGACCTTCGCAGAAGCTAACTCAGATTGCTCAGCAAGAATACTTTCTACATAGCTCAAAGTTCACGAAGCTCCCTCAGGACAAACATCCCTACTGAACAAATCAGACAAAGATGTGAAAAAGCCCAAAGGAGAAACTATGTCCACAGCAAGCCACACACATAGACCTGAGGGCAAGAGAAAAGCCACGATCACTAATCATGCCTAAAATAAATTCTTAACCAAGAAGAGAAAACATAAGAAGCACAATCCTCTATGAGAAAAGGAAAAAGAAATAAAGCTGTTTTGTGTTTATATTTGACTTAACGTGATTACATTTTACCTACCTGTGAGTTGTGGGGTTGCCTTTAGGGTCAATGAGTTAGTGCATGGTCATGTGTTGTTCTACAATGTGGGCTCTAAGGATGATCTTAGGGGGCCAAGCACCTTTATCATGACTCAACAGCTCGTAAATAGAACTTTGAAAGATACAAAACAAGCCAGGTGTTGTAATCACACCTGTAATTCTAGTCCCTGAGGCCGAGGAGTGCTACCTTGAGTTTTAGGCTAATCTGAGCTACTTTGTGAATTCTAAGATACAGACTGAAACACTGCTTCACAAATAAAATAAACAAAGGAGGAAAAACACAATGTGATAATTTATATATCAGCTGCAGCTGAAAAAAGAATTCATGTTGTGAAAGATAGATCTGAAGAAAATATCTTAATGTTGCAGAGAGAGAAAACACGAGAAAGAACAATTACAGGATGTAAAAATGACATTTAAGGAAAATTAAAAAAATAAATTTAAATTGAATGCCAAAAGCATAAGAGGCAATATTAAAATGGAAATGATAAAGGCTGAGAATTTTAAACAATTTAAGCAATATAGTGTTCTTTTTAAAATATTAGCTCTTGCTGTCTTTTTAAGTTAATTTAGTAATAAATTCAACTGTAGAAAACAGTGAATTCACACATCTAATCATAATCACTCCCTACTACTCTCTCAATATATGTACTTTTAAGATGCACACAACAACACACACACACACACATCTTCATATGCACACCCATGTTTAGATGTCTTCCGGGGCTTCACGAGGGCATCAGATTTCCTGAAGCTAGAGTTATAAGCAGTCATGAACCACCATTCATGAATGCTGAGAACCAAACTTTAGTCCAGTGCAAAACAGCAAATGTTCCCAATCACTGAAACAAATACTATTGTATCACTCCAGCCCCTTAATAGGGGTTGAGTGAGGAAATTACAAATAGAAAGCAGAATTTAAACACACACACACACACACACACAGCATGAACTGTTAAAACAAACTGCAGAAAGTTAAATCTAAAAAGAAAATCACAAAAACAGTAAGAGGAAGATAAGTCGCTAACCTAATAATGGCATTGGGATTGCCAATTGATTTTATATCAGAGACCCAGAGGATAGCAGAATATAACACAATAACGTTCAGAATGGAATAAAGACACTAATGAGTGTGTAAAGGTACCTGCTGCTAAGTCTACCATGTGTTGAATCCTTGGCCCACAGGTAGAAGGAAAAAAACTGACTTCTCATGTCCACAAACACATACATATATACAAAATAAGTGTAATATGCACAAATAAGTATACACATATACACAAAAATAAATAAGCATAATAAAAACTTATTTAAAAACCTTTTTCAAAGGAATGTCCATCACCAAACCACTCTGTATACCCAACTAAATAAATTACTGCTCCAAAGTGAGAAGAAAGAAAATATACCCATACAAGCCAGGCATGGTGGCACATGCCTTTAATCCCAGCACTCAGGAGGCAGAGGTAGGTAGATCTCTCTGAGCTCAAGACCAGCCTGGTCTACAGAGCATGTTCCAGCACAGACAAGGATACACAGAGGGACCCTTTTTTGAAAACAAAGCAACAAAATTATAAATATATATGTATATATATTATATATATAGATATATATATATACACACACGTATACATACACGCCCACACCAAAATATTCAAGACCCTGTGAGACAGTAACAATCTATTTCAGGACAAACTGAGGCAATGTGGGATAAAATAACAATGAGCAAAACAAATACAAAATACATTTAGTACATTTAATAATACCCCACCACTAAAAAATTACCCCTTTTCCAGATTGTTAAGGAGTTATAAACATCTCGTAGTTAAAATACAGGTAGCAGCAATGTGGGAGGACCATTAAGTTACAATACTTTAAGGTCCTTATACTGCTTGACCAAGGAGGAACAAAACTGAATAACTTTTATAAATTGTAAACATGTATTATTATTTTAGGGAAAATGAAAGAGGAGGTGGGGGAGGAGAAATAGAAGGTGTAGCTCCCCAAAAGAGTGGAGGAGAGGAAACACTCAGATCACATAAGGTACAAACAACGAGAAGTAGATGAATACCCTGCTAAAAGAAATAGTTAAAGCTTTCTTCATGGGCCAGTGAGACGGCTCCACGGATGTAGGACTTTCCGCCAAGTCTGACAATTTGAGTTCAATCCTTCGGACATAACATGGTGGAAAGAGAGAAAAGACTCCTGAGTTGTCCCCTGACCTCCACCCAAGTGTCATACCATACACACCAGCTTGTGTGTACGTATATATGCACATGACAAAGTTTTGATAATAAAAATAGACTTGTAAAGAAGAGCTGCCAAAATGTGCAAAGTTATGATAGTAAAATACAAAAAAAAAGAGAGATTAATACAGAACGAAGTAAAAAATGAACACATGCATTGATTTTATAAAAGAGGAGATTCTAAAGACATGTAGACTGGCAATCCACGAGAAGCTAGGATTGGGATTGGAGGCACACATCTGAAGGGTGTGATTCCAAAGGATGCCAAGGTGCAGCTCACTCTAGAATTCAGTGAGTGAAAGATGTACACCGTAGCTACTGAGAGAGTGTAACAGGAGACCCAGCTTTCAGAGTGGTTACAGGAAAAGAGGAGAGTAGAGAACCTCGGGAATTGTGGTGAAAACGTGAGGCATAAAAGACCCCTCAGATGTGAACTGAGAGATTACAGTAATTATAGCAAATATAGATGAACTCAGTGCTGAGCCGAAGGACAGCCCCAGACTGAAATGCCTACCTGGGCAGAGGGGACTATGCCAATGAGTGGGGAAGGGAAGCATCAATTTAAAGGAAATGGTGCTTTTGTCTTCAGGGTCCAGAATAGCAGGTCTGGGGGTCAGGGAACCAATGGGGGTACCTGAAGGCAGTAAGGGGCAGTTCCCACTTTCTGTTGCCATGAGCAACCAAGGTAGTGTCATATCAGAACATCAGTTTTAGACAAAACTGAAACCCACAAACAGAAAATCTGATTTTGAAACTGTATCTCAGAGAGAGAGAGAGAGAGAGAGAGAGAGAGAGAGAGAGAGAGAGAATAGAGAATAGAAAAGTTGTTGATAATTCATCCCATAGGTGTAAGGAAACAAAGCAGAACAAACAACGTGGGAAAATGCAAATAAGTAAAATATCAGGATGAAAACAAAAAATTCAAATCCAAAAAGCAGCCCTTAGGACCCTTTGCTACGCGAATGGAAGCCATGTCTCATGCTCAAGAGCCACTGGCAGCCTCACCCTGTAATTTCCACCATGCTCAACCTTATCATTTGGCTGAGAGACCTCACATTACCGGATAGGAAAAATGCTGGATAATTCAAACGTAAAACACATGCAGCCCCAGTGGTCACTCCAAACCTAAAATAATGTCTGCAGGTTTGTTCAGCCAGGCCCGCTTACACCGAGTCTCCTCCGGGCCTTACCGGACACCCCAACTTCTCAGGCTACTCAGGAAAACCCATGCTGTTGAAGGCACCTTCAAACTGGAAGCACAGGAAAGAGAAGACGGAGGGAAAGAGGATGAAGGCTCAGCGAACACTACCCCTTCTTACTTCATGGCCCTGGAGAACTGATGTTACCGGCTGGCTGACTTCAGACTCAGCAATCAAGACACGTAGTCTTCTTCGGGCTTGATGGGGCTGCTGCTGGCAGCAGGGCGGGGACTCCACCTTCTCAGGTGCTAGGAGCTGCTTTGCCAGGGGCCAGCCTTAAACACCCTCTGCCCAAGAAGGCATTTCAGTCTGGGGCTGTCCTTCGGTTCAGCACTGAGTTCATCTATATTTGCTATAATTACTGTAATCTCTCAGTTCACATCTGAGGGGTCTTTTATGCCTCAGTAGCTACGGTGTGCATCTTTCACTCACTGAATTCTAGAGTGAGCTGCACCTCGGCATCCTTTGGAATCACACCCTTCAGATGCGTGCCTCCAATCCCATCCTAGCTTCTCATGGATTGCCAGTCTACATGTCTTTAGAATTCTACAAGGATTCCTTTATAAAGTTAAATGTACGTGTGCATTTAACTATCTTTTGGTTCCTCTGTCTTAATTTTTCTTATTTTAGTGGCATACCTTTCTATATTCTTTTTCTTTAAATTTTTTTTCACAATATATTTTGATCATACTCATTTCCCTCCCAACTCCCTCCAAATCATCCCACCTCCCTACCCAGCCAACTGCCCAGCTTCATGTTCTCACTCTCCACCTCTTTCAAAAAACCAAAAGCAAAACAAAAAAAATGAGATAGAAAAAGCAAAACAAAACAAAAAGGCACACACACACACACACACACACACACACACACACACACACACACACCACACACACACCACACACAAACCATAGAGGAGTGTTTTGTTGACCAACTTGCTCCTCAGCATGAAGCTGGTTGTGGCCTGTGATCCCTGCTGTACCCGATGGCATTTTTCCTTGGAGTCACTTCTATCACCTCTAGCTCTTTTTGCTGTGCTTTGTTTTTCAAGACAGGGTTTCACTGTGTTGTGTAGCTTTGGCTGTCCTGGATCTCACGCTGTAGACCAGGCTGGCCTTGAACTCACAGAGATGTGCCTGCCTCTGCCTCTGAGTGCTAGGGGAACTTATTATCTTTCTTCTTCTTCCACATAGATCCCTGAGCCTTGAGGGGAAGGATCTGATGGAGAAACCATTTAGGCCTAAGTGCTCCGAAGTCTCTCACTCTCTGCATGCTATCTAGTTGTGGGTCTTTGCTAATTACCATCTACTGCAAGAAGAGGCTTCTCTGATGAGGGCTGAGTGAGGTACTAATTTATGTATATGTCAATATGTCATTAGGGATCATTTATTGCTGTCTTCCCCAGCCGAGAATTAATATTAGGCTTTCCCTTAGGGTTTATGACCCATCTAGTCAAGCTGTTGGCCATTTTAATAGTGCCAGAAGTTCATCTCATGGGCCTTAAATCCATCCAAACCCTTATGGTAAGGCCATAATTTACTGAAGTCACTAAACACGGAGAAATTGAGCTGCTGCCTAACTAGAAGCTTCACCCCTACTGACTGACGTTCATGGTTCTGGAAGGTCCTTTGCATACTATTGGAGGAGAAAAGTAACTGTCAATAGCACCAACTACAGACTGAGATCTACAATAGTGACTTCCTGCCTGTAATACATACTGGTATAACAATAGATTTTATGGGGGTAACCAACCACTTTGTGACCTTTATACATCTTGCAGGTACTGATTATTATGTCCTGTTATTTATTTTTACTGTATTTTTGTGGCGCTAAAAATTTTATTTTGTGTGTATGCATGTGCACATGTAGGCTGTGTGCATACCCAGGACACTCAGGTGACGGTCAGAATACAACTTGCAAGAATCATTTCTATCTTTCCGTCACGTGGGTCTGAGGTATTGAACTCAAGTTATTGGGCTTCATAGCACCTCCAGCTGAATCTTTTCTCGGTATGTACATAAAGACTTGATGGTTTAAAAGGACTGTTGTCTCCATGGTACAAGAAAAATAATGGGAACTTTCCCAAGATTGAAGTAAATGTCTATAAATATATGATAATTACTTCTTTGTTAAATCTATTATTCAAAAACATTTTATTTTGTATGAAAAATAACTCATAGGATAATTTTCTTAATTTTAAGAACTCCCGATTGTATAACTCCTGAGAAATTTGAGCCAATCATAAATTGAATGAAATACTTACAGTCCAATGATTTCAAAAAGCAAATTATAAACATGCTTTTCATTGCCCGAAGCAAAAATTACATTTAATGTGGGGTGTGGGTAGATGCTGGTATGTTTGGAATGTGTGTGGGAAGGAGGGAACCTAGGGCCTCAAAAAGTCTCAAAGATCCAGTGCCCTTTGTGGTTTGAAGGTGCAGAGGTGCTGGAGAAAGCAGACGATGCCAGGATGGGATGTTGGATGACCATGGCAGAGGGGTCCATGATCAGCTCCTCACCCTCCATGAAATCTTCAATAAATTAAAGCCAAGAAAATGCTGTGTCACTGGAAAAGGACCAACTTTCAGTCCAATCCAAGTCTGGGCGGTGATTTGGGGGCAAGGACAGTGAACAACGGAGATCAGGGAAGGGGGTATGTCCAGGTAGGTTCCCTAAGACTTACTCTGAATCGAAACAAAGCTGTTGGTGCAGAAAAACATAGGAAGTGGGGGTTTCTCTCTGCGAAACTGATGAGTGAAACATAGCCAGAGCGAAGTACAGGGGAGTCCATCAACTCTACTTTTACTTGTCAAAAAACCCAAAACATCCTTCCCCCTCCCAATAAAGAGACCGAAACCCCGAAGAACATGGAAAGAAATTGTTGCTATCCATTCATGAACTCAATCTCACCTTTCCATATTAAAGGGCCATGAAGAAGCCTCCACAGGCAACAGTCCCAAGAGAGGTTGCTCCAGGCATTCCTTCCACGCTCCAGGTCAGCTCACAGCTCCCTAGTCTGCACTTGCCAGAGGGAGACTTTAACAAGTCAACAACTTGCCCCATTTGCCTGCTTGGCTAGTGTGGGCCTGCGGTCTCTCTTGCCTCCTCCCCTCCCCCTTCTCCCCCCCCCCCTCCTGTTGCCCCCCCCCCCTTCCACTCTCATACCTCAGGATCCTAGGCTTCCTCAGATTTTTTTTCTGTGGGTATCAGAAAGGGGCTCCCTAGGGTGCCATTGAATGAATTCTATGCACACAATCAGGTATCCGACGTGGAAGTGGACTCTGGGACAGATACAGTAACAGTGACCTTTAAACCTTAGTGGATGGGTGGGACTGTTAACCTTTAACCTTGCAAACACATGAGCCATTCTGGAAAATCAGCCTTACCACAGTTTTTTAAACAGACCACACTCATCCAAGTTCTGAGCTCGTGGTTTCTATTGCCAGGTGGGAAGTTTCAGCTGGTTGGCTCCAAAGTGCTAAATTATCAGTAACAATAAGGAACATGACAAATCCTTTGTACATACCTCTTACTGCATCATAGCAATTTATTTAATCTTCAAAATATCTGTGAGGTATTACTATTATTCCCAGGTTATAGATAAGGAAACCTGAGAAAGGTTACCTCATTTAGCTTAGATTAAACAGAGAGCAGCAGAGATGGGGTGAGGCCAGCATGGTCAGTCTGGTTCCACACTACAGTTCCTGCTCACCAAAACAAACTCCACCTCTAACAAAGCCAGCAGCTCTCCCCTCCTCCAATAGCAACATCTGCTGTTGCTTACACAGCTTGAGATATACCCTGCCTGCTCCTCACAACAACTTGGCAGGGGAAGAGATTAGGGAGTTCATTTTACAGAAGCAGGAAAGGGGCCTGAAAGGTTAGATGACCCCCTGGCAGATCTGAGCTCTTCCCACCTTCTCTGCAGTCTCCTTTACCTATTCCCAGATGGCAAATGCCTCTCCCCTATTAAGAGCTGTGCCTGAGAGCTAGATCTGCACACACCCGCTAAACCTCAACACTGCCTCCAGCAACTCTGTGCTCAGCAGTCACACCTCAATGACATAGCCTCTGGGCCACTCTAGGGTAGTGCCCCAAAACTCTCACCTTACCTCAACTCTCTCCAGAATTAAACAACAGAATTACTGTGCTACTGATTTTTTTCTCTTTGTTTGCTCTCAGTGCTTATTAATTTGGAGGCATTGAGAACATATTGATTTTGTGATAGAAGACTCGATCGGATAATATAACTGCTCTACGTATATAAATGCAGTGACACTTGCAGTGGACTCCCATGCACACTCACTGAGTTGAGAGATAAGACTTTTTTACATGAAGAGTCAAAAATGTGCTATGAATTTGTCCAGTCAACAAATGTGACCTGTCAGATCAGGATAGGTTTGCTGAGATGAACAGAACAGGCAGGACTCTTGTCTTAATGGAGTTTATAGTCAAGTTGGGAAGGAAATTAAATAGATACATGTCGGGATACCTACATGTGCACATGATTCACAGCTACAATTGGGCCATGTGCTAAAAGTGACCAGAGAGAGTACAATGACAGAGGACACGGACACAGAAACTTGCTTAGAAGGTGGTCCCAGAAATGTGACTTTAAATTTTTAAAAATTATTTTTAGTTATGTGCTTCTCTGTCTGTGTGTGAGTCTAACATGCATGGATGGATGATGGCCATGGAGACCAGAGGTGTCAATTCCTCCAGAACTGGAGTTCAGGCAGCTGTGACGCACCTATGCAGGAGCTGGAAACAGAACTTGGGTCTTCTGCAGGAGCAGTACATGCTGCTGAGCTATATCTATCTAGAACTGTGTCTTTTAAGAGAATAACTTTGCATCAGGACTAGAGGGTTTCAGAACACTGTCACAGTAAGACCAAGAATAGACCTGCTTTCCGATGGACACCTGACAAGTGAAATGTTTGGAGATAAGTACCCTGAAGTTTTCTGAAACCCGCTAAAATGAAGCAGAAGCCTGCAGCCTCAGCATCAATCCTCCAACGCCAGTCCACCAATTGCAGTATCTTCTGTTCATATCCATCATGGTACATCCTAAACGCATGCCATATGCTACAGTTCTGCGATGAAGCACCCCCTCACAGGACTCATGAGTTGAGGGCTTGGTCACCAAGTGGTGGACTGGATTATTGAGACACGACTGGACCATGAGAGTTCCGGTGGAATCACTGACTTAATCTACAGAGAGATCAAAAAAATGGGGGATGGTGGAAACTGTAGAAGATGGGACCTTAGGAGAAGAAATGAGTTGCTAGGAGTATATCTTTGAAGGAAATACCTCTTGTGTGATCTGTCTGCTCACCTTGCTTCGAGGCTGGCATAGGATGTGGGGATTCAATAAAAGCTTCAGAAGTTTCGGAGATATCAGAGGGAATCTACCCACAGTCTATGTGGGGAGTTAATAAAAGCTCCAGAAGTTCTGGAGCTCTAACCACAGTTAGTCCAGAGAGTGGTGATTCACACCTTTAATCCCAGGACAAGGAGTATCCTGGGAGTGGTGACTTAATCTCAACTGAGTCAAGGTCATTTTAGATTATAGAAGGAATTCCAGGCTCCCAAGCAGGCAGTGGTGGGGCCACCTCTTAAGAGTATTTAAAGTGGGGATAGAAATCCAAAGGGGTGGAAGCCAAGCCAAGGGAAGCAAGGCTGAGGAAGCTGGAAGACAGCTGGGTAAGATCTGACTGTGGTGTTTATTCCCTCTAATATCTCCGACTTCCTCAGAGATCTATCCCTGAGTCTCATTTATTCATGCCACAATAGGGTAAGGAACCCTGCCCACCCTTTTGACCACAGCCCAGAAACAAAGGAGACAGTGACCTTGAAATGCAACCTTGAAACTATAGGCCAGAGAAATCTTTCCTCCTTGAAATTGGGTCTCTCAAGGATTTTTCCTGGTAGAGCTGTATGACATATCATATTTATCCAGTGAAGTGCTTCACTGCCACTGTTAAAAATAACTCAGGTAATTTTAAAAAGTTGTGACAAAGTGCCAATATTTTAATGTGATAGTACTTTAAAAAGTAACACAATCAACTTATGATCTGTCTCTGTATCTTTCTATCTTTTTTTGTTTGTTTGTTTCCCAGTTCTGGGGATATAGAATCCAGGGACTGTGTACACTTGGCAAAGGCTGTACCTCTGAACTATATTCTTAGGACTATTTCTCCCAATTTCATATAAATACATATATATATATATATATATACATATATGTGAGTGAGAAAGAGAGGGAGGGGGAGGGGAGAGAGTAGATAAACTCAAGTGTTAGTAGTTTCCCCGCTGTGTTTACATTGATTGTTTGTAATAAATATGGGAGCCCTACATTGTCTTTTAGAAACATCAAAGTTTTATTTAATTAAATTGTTAAAGGCTTTTCAAAAGAGATCTAAACAAGAAAGCCTGGCAGGTCTAACTTAGGAAATAAAATGGATTACTTCCGACTAGTTCAAATCTGATGCTCCACTGACAGTACGTGAGGTAGCGCACAGAAATGATGCTGTGAGTGGTTGGTTCAGTCTCACGTTCTGAATGAACACACACACAGGGAGTCAGGCGTAACTGAAGCTAGTCCCAAGACATGCAGATTTCAGAGTCTGATATTTGGCTAAATTTTTTTTCACCTAGCATTCTGCATGCCGAGTGATACCGACCTTCTTGTTCTATATTAGGTCTGGTCTTCTAGAAGTAAAGGAAGAGAAACACACCCAGACAGTGTGACTAACAGTGTACTTTAAAGAGTATAAAGCAAGAAAGAACATACAGATTTCTCATTAGCCCAGAAGATGAGAAAATAGGGCTCTCTTGGCTGTGTGTAAAGTGGAAAGAGGCACAGGGCAGTTAAGGAGGTCTTAGTGCTGGGACACAGTTCGCTGTGACGTTTCCATCGGCGTGTGCCAAGTTATCTTTTGCAGGGTATGGCACAGCAAACAGCCTAGAGAGCTAGAGGTGGTGCAGGTCTGGAGATCTGGGAGTGCAGACAGATTTCCCAATCAACACAGACAAGACAGAGGTATCATCTACTCAGAGATGTTTTTACATTCTAGGGTAATAAAGATAATGAAGTGAGGATGTCTAAGACCCCTTAGAAGACAGAAATTTTCCTGGCTTGTGTGTGGTGTGCAGCTGTGAAACAAGAGTCACGTGTGCACAGAATTCACTTGGGCCCACATCAGTCCCATGAAATGTGGGGGGTACGGGTGGACTGGTGGTGGCATGCTCTCTGCTGTGCCCTGACTCACAAACTGAATAAATGTGTCTGTTTTCTCTGTTTTGTGACTTGTGGCCCAGTAGCTTCCCACTGAAAGTTACTATGTCAGGGCTGCCTGACCACTGACCCCGGGCCATCAAAGCGTGTGGAACTTGTCCTTTGTGTCAGAATTCAAATGGCCCCACATGGCGATGGACTCCTTGTATACCTTCTCTCCCTGAGGCTGGCTGACTTTACTCTGCCTATGGAGTGTTCTAAGCTATCAGGGCTTAGCCTTCCCGCCTTTTAGGCCTCTCATACTTCTTAAGTGCACCCTTTTCACTTCTTTGGCTGATATTTTTTATTTCTAGAGTTCAAAAGGAGCAGTTCACTGTACCAACCTATCTGAGTGGTCAGATGGGCAAACCAGACCAATCCCCATCCCTGCCAACATGGAGACTAGCAGGTAACCATCCCTAGGACCACTCACCTCCCACTTCAACCACATTCTTGGTCGGCTGTCTTCTGCTCTCTGAGGCTGAGGCTAGAAGTCTGCAGGCCACCTCCCTTCAGGCTACCACACTGGTGGCCTCCTATTATGTGGCATCCATGGGAGGTAAAAACAGTGTGATGAACATGTTTCCTTTTGCTTCTTCTCCTAGTCCATCCCCCCTCCCCTTTACTTTCGGGTTTTCATCCCCAGCCACTCAAGCTCTTTCAGCTATGCATTGAAACCCAGCAGAAGTCTTTTGTGTGGCCCTTCCCGACTCTCAGGCAGTTCTGCAGGCAGCAGGTGCCCTAAGCAAAGGCTTCTGATAAACTAAGATCCAGGCCCAGCAGTAGCTAACCCTGGCCTCTCACTGTCAAAAGAAGTACGCGGGTGGGAGTTAACCCCTTCATCTTGAACTAAAGTCACACTTGCCTTGGAGTTCTCCTCATCCACACTAATCTCAGTTCCCTCTCCATGGGAAGAGAGACTGTATTGCAGTTATGGAATGCAGCACAAGCCGGAGGGTGCAAAGCTTGAACTCTCCTAACTAGGAGATAAAAGGCAAACTGTGTGTATGTGGGTGGAGTGGCCTTGGGGGTGACTTGCAGAGTGCTGGAACTACAAACAAATTGAAGCCCACACCCTGGCTGGAGGTAGGCCCCTGGAAAAGAAAATATCCCACCACAAAAGGAAAGAAATTACATTCTGTGGCTCAGCAAGGCACTAAGGCTCAGTATCACCATGTGAATAATTCCACCTATGGAGCAAACTATGTTCTCACCCCCTTCAGCACAGATGAATCTCTAAAGTCAGGTAAGCTAAAGGAGAAGGACTATAAAACTTGATATTGTATTCTTTGTGATTTTGCTCAAATATTAAAACAGTAGTAAGAATATGTAGGAAGGGATGGAAAGATTGTGCAGCTGTTAAAAGTATTTGTCGCTTTTTCAGAGACCCAGGTTCAATTCCCAGCATCGGCATGTTGGTTCACAACCATCTGTAACTCTAGTCCCCGAGGATTTGACACCCCCTTCTCATCTCCACTAGCACCAGACACAAATGTGGTACAGATACACACATGGAGGCAAAACATTTATACACATAAAACATTTTTTAAAGATCTGAAAAAATATATGTATATAAAAGCCAAGAACAGCAGTACATGCCCACAAAGTCCATCTATTTGAGATGAAGCAAAATTGGGAATTCAAGGTTAGTCTGGGCTACTTAAATTCTATCATCTCTGTATCTATCTGTCATCTGTCTATCATGTTCTCTATATCTATCTATCAGAGCAGTGCTTACTGACTACAAGGTAGAGGTCAGTGTTAGAGAAGGAAACAGTGGGAAAGAATGGGGTTACATGGGAGAGAGAGAGACCAAAGCATATATGGCAAACTATTTACCTTGCCGTTTCTGAGTGGCATGTATTTCTCTCCCACACTGTTTTCTAATTCTGCTAGTTTGGAACATTTCATGCTGTGAATGGTTATATTCTGAGAATGGAAGGGTAGATGAGATTGTCTAGGTCACACGCCTTCCCATAGACTCATGCAGATGAGACTGACAGAAAACATCATAAAATTACATTAACTGAAATTTATTAGAGTGGGGGAAGAGACAGAGCACACATCTTCAAAAATGACTTGCAAACGATCCCATCCATCTTCCAACCGAGTATCCAGAGTGGTGACTCTAAAAGCATAAACACAATCAAAGGCTCAGCACCTGGCCATAGCCTTAGGGATCTCTCTTGATCTAGATTCCTTTATTTCTCTTTGAATTCAACTGTCCAGTCAGATAGTTCCCAGGTACCCCTGGGGACATATTCTCTGACTCCAGGGCCCAGTGCATACTATTCCTGGCCTATGCATTTCCTCCTTGGGCCCCTCCTGACCCTGCCTGTGGCTCAGATCTGAGATCAGACAAGTTCAGGAAGAAATCTATTCTTGCTTCCCTGGATACAGCCGAGGCATTCCACCTCTGCACCTTCCTCTTTGATAAAGTCTGTCAAGATGAAGGTCAGCTTTCTGGCCTTCTCTTTCCCAAAAAGAGAATGAGATCAATGTCAGAGACACTGTATTTTATTGTCCAGTTTGCCTAGTACAAGCAGAAGCCTGCAGAAGCCTGCCTGGTCTCCGGGACCCATAGAGAAGCACCTATCCCTGAATAGGATAGTCTGTGGATACTTGAGTGGATCTAGACCTGAAACTAACCAGCATTCCCAGTCACAGGGTTGAAGGACCTGATAATCTCTTTATCTCCCGAGGGATATAAAGCTTTACTGAAAACCTTTTGACAAGTTTATGATCCCGTAATATTAACTCATCAAACTCAGGAGGCCAGCTTAAGATAGCCACAGGGAGAGAGGTCCCAAGACTAGGTGTCTTTGTCAAGGCTTCTATGTTGTGATAAAAACAACACTGTGAAAAGAAGTGTGTAGGGAGGAAGGGTTTACTTCATTTTATAGACTGTAGTCCATCCTCCAGTGACATCAGGCAGGAACTTGGAGGCAAGAACTGCACGAAGCAGAGGCCATGGATGGATGCTGCTTCCTGGCTTGCTCCCCATGTTTTGACAGATTTCTTATACACTGCAGGACCACCTGCCTAGGGAATGGGAGATTGGGAGTTGGCACCACCCACCGTGGCATCAGTAAATGTTCTACAGACTTCTCTATAGGTCAGTCTGTTGGGGGCCATTTTCTAAGTTGAGGCTCTCTCTTCTCAAAGACTCTAGCCTGTGTCGAGCGGACATAAACACCAGCCACCACACTAGAAGAAAGAATAAGCTAACATTTTATAAACACAAAGCATAGTGGGAAACATGCCAGGCTTGTCCGCCACGCCTTTTTATCCTGGTAGGCAGAAGAAACACATTAGCTTGTTCTAATGTGTTTATAAAATTCAGAAACTGGCACATACCTGGGAGAGGAAGGTGATAATAACAGGAATAATAATTCCGCATATGTCCTTGGTACAGGACTCACTTTTCAAATCCTAGCTCATAAAGTACAGTATTTCTTCATAAGAATAAGATAGTTATACAGTGGGACAAGGTATATTATAACCTCATTTGAGGCTAACAAGGCTGTCAAAACACAAATTAAACACCTTCATGATGAGGGTGTGTTGTCGGTCCCAGAGATTAGAGAAACTGAGATTGAGGTAAATTATGCTGTTTATTAAAGAAAAAAAATGTCTTTCTCAGAAATCATGGGAAAGTTTGAAGTTGTGCAAGTACAGCTCAGGAGTGGATAGGACTTGGGTTGGCTGGTAGTCACTGCGCCTGAATAAATGGTATTTTCTCTCTCAACTGCTCAAACTCTTTCACTGTGAAAAGTGGAAGAAACGACGAATACCTGTATGAATCATTGTTTTTCCATATTCTAGATTTGAAAGATAACTCCTTAAAGACGAATATGGACATTTTCCTTTGTTTCTTTCCTTATTTCTAGCCCCCACCCTGAGTTTCTTTTTTATAACAGTTCTGCCTGAACTGGCATCTGCTTTGTAGACCAGGCTGGCCTTGAACTCACAGAGATCCAACAAACAGCCTCTGCCTCCCGCGTACTGGAATTAAAGGTGCACACCACTACTGCCCAGCAACATGAACATTCTTGTTAGGAGTGCCTTTTAATGATACTTGTAAGATGCATCTTAACCAACAATCTGAGAGGCTTAAACTGAAGACTGATTTCTCACTTCTCCAGTCAAACTGAAATCCTTGTCGTAGAGAAAAAAGAGTTTTGTGAATGAGATTTGAGGATAGAGGGAGGGGGTCCCCGGTACCGTAAGAGCAGATTCTGTAAGATTATAAATTGTACATACACATCTCAGTGCACATTTGCATAGGGAAGGATAATTTTTTTTATAATTGATCAACAAGAATTCCCTTATATAGTAAAGAAATAGGTCTGGGTCAAACACCTAGCAAGAAGTCTGCTCCAATGATCCCCAAATGAAGTGTACCTGAAGATTTCCAGGAAAACAATGCACATCCAGCATTACAAATTAGCAGATAAATGGACTCAACCATTTACTTACGCTGCATCTAGGAGCCGACAGCTGGCAGGCATCACACCAGCCAGTAGACAACAGTCAGTGATTTGTATCAAAGGAGAAGATAATTAACTCCAGTTTCAGAGCAGTTTGGGGCTAATGCACTAAATTTCCATCGTGCAACTGACAGATGGAAGGAAACTCAGAGTAAGCCTGTACCAACCACGGGCTCCAACATTTGGGAGTCTCTGTGGCTTGCATAGGGGAAAGAACAGAACAATACTTCGGAACCAAGCAAATCCAGGTTTAAATTCTTGCTGCGAAGCCTGGACACATTCCTCTACCTCTGATAACTTCTATTTTCTAATCTGCAGAATGGGGATGTATGTTCTTACCTTGCAAGCTGTGGATAGAAACGAGCAATACCATATATTTAAGCCACTCAGCAGCTGCACCTGGCAAGCACTAGACACATCCTAATGGAGGCTAGGAGGCTATTCTATTATTGCCTCATTATTTCAGTCCTTGCTGGTCAGGACTGGACCCTGCTATGTTTTCTAAGCACATGGGTTTGTAATATTCCCCATCACATTCTCTATATAGGAAGTTTTGACAAGGTGGCAAATTTTAGATACTTAAGATCTTTTAAAGGCATAAATTGCATGCAGGAGTGGCACAATCTGCAATCTCAGTGCAGTGGGGGAGGAGAGATATGGGTGGATCTCTTAGAGAGAGGAAGACTGTCCTGGTCTAAGAAGTCAGGTCTTGTCTCATATCAAAGAAAAAATGTAAACTGTCATCCAGAGGATCTGAATAGGACCAAAAGGCTATATTTCTTTATTTTAATTTTTAGCTTATGCATGTGATATTTTGCCTACATATATGCCTGTGAGCTATGTGCTTATCTGGTACCCAGGGGAGGTCAGAAGAGGACATCAGATCCCCCGGAGCTGGATTTACAGATGGTTGTGAGCTACCATATAGGTGCTGGGAAGTGAACTCAGGTCCTCTGGAAGAGCAACCAGTGATCTAAACAGCTGAGCCAGTTCTAAAGCCCAATAGGTTACATTTCTAATTAAGTGAGCTGCTGCTGGCCAAACCTGAGAGGTAAGGCACCAAGGTAAAGCAGCTGGGAAGTTTTTAAAACAAATCAAGCTGGGAAGGAGTATGAAAGAGGGTTAACCATTTCCATCCATGGGTACACGTCACCACAATATTCACAATTCACCAATCACATCGACTTAGAACCCCAGAGCTCCATGGGGTTGGGAGCCTCTTCTTACCTCCCCAAGGTCAGATACTCCATTTAGGTTACAAGTCAAGAAATGAATGAATGTAAGAGTGGGTTTGTAAATGTGAGGAATGAACAGAAAATAGCTGTTGGCTTTTGCATAAAAATGAGTTCAAGCTACATATTTTTCAACTACTGAACTAGCTCCATGCACTATTGTGGCATATGAACAGGTTAATTGCCTCCTCGCACAAGCCAATCTGCTTTTGGCTCACTCCCAAAATAATAAACCCACAAAATCAGCCCCAACTGAAACAAATCGGGGAAAAGAAACCTCAACAAGAGTGACATGACCTTTTAATCAGCAATGTTCCTGCAGGTTTATAGGAATCAGGAATGCTGGCTGACCTGGGCACAACATCAAAACCAATTCAAGAGAATTGATGACTGCTGAAGTTAATCACTGAGGGCCAAGCGTGGCGGTACAACCCGCCTCCCGTATTCAGGAGGTAGAGCCAAGGCCAGCCTGTTCTACTTAGTCTCACCCCCTAGACTCCACCCCAAAATCTTAGGAACATCATCAATGAAAAATCCAAGTTTCACTAGACAAACACTAGAAAGTGCTTGTTGTATTGGATCTAGTTGCAGAGCACAATTCTTGCCAGGACAGCATAAACGTTCAGCTATTGGCAAGTCCAGAGCCCACCTTCCCTCTTCTTTTGCAAACTGGGACACCAATAGTGTGGTACTGATTTCTTAGTCTCCCCAGATATACTAAGAGGATTAGATTTACAAGGTAAGTGTTGAAAAATAACTGACTCATCCCTCAACGGAGTCTCAAGACTTCAGTAAACATGACGCATCTCATTTGCAACAGGAGATCAGGGAATTGTGTATATTTTGAAAACTTTAGTTCTGTTTCAAGCAAGCCACACCACACAGACAGACATTAGTCAGCATGAATAGAGGAATTTAGCCCTCTGAACTCTCCCTCAGCTTCAGGAGGACTTTACAACCATTCATTAATTAATGCTTTCAGCGCCCCAGTGACCTCATTATGCTGTTGTTATGGAGTACTTATTTTTCGAATCCCAAGAGTTCTCATAGCAAATAGATGCTCGCCAGCAGTTACTTCTGTTTTCTTTCAGGATTATCCATTCTGCCATGTATGTTTATCCATAGTGACAGGAACAAATGCTAATTCAAGCGATGCTTGAGATGGCCCATTGTTTCCATTCTTGCAAACATTTCCACAGCGGGCCATATTCTACTTTTCTTTTTCCTTTGGTCCAGAGATCTCTCAGTGATTGAGGCCTCACCCTGTGACACAGGAGGCCCTGTCCCTTTGTGGAGGTCACTTTGAAATTCAAATATCCTTTTGACTCACCAATCATTCTAAGAATCTTTTCCAATGAAAAGCCGTGGGTTTCCACAAAGCTTATTTGCAGAACTTTGTGCATCAATTTGCCAAAATTTGTTGTACAAATTTAGGAAACAACTTTCCAAAAACCATGGAATAGCCAAATAATAAATTTCGATGCAGGCATAAAAATTCCAATAAAATATTTTGATATGGAAATATTTATTAATTAATATCAAGCACATGATGATGCAAAGCAGGCTATGCCTATTCTAAGTTATTCTGCTTCATTCTGACGTTGTACAAAACCACAAACATGTTTGTGTTTCTTGCATAGTGTGCCTCAGGACAGTATGCCTAAAATTTTCTTGGCCACCTAAAAAATATACTTACATATTTCCCTGGGACTCGGTAACAGTTACTGCTTACTGCTAATGAGAGTGGTGTTTAAATTTCATCTTTGCACGTCATTTAAATGTGGTAGTTTTACATTTTCTGCACGAAATATCTACAGCGTCTTAATTAGAATGTAAGTGCTTCCCTGGGGAAGGAGTCCTCTTACCAACACGAAAGTCATTTCCATACAGGTAGAACAAATTAATCAACTAATTAGGAAATTAAAAGAATTAAGCAACAATGGTGAGTATAAAGTTAACTTACCATACAAATTTGGCTTTGACTTCTTGTATTTAAATAAATTTTTCCCAGTAGAGTGTCTCCTGACTAGCTCCAATTCCTACTATCCTTTCCTGAACTGGTCCAGTGACTCCTCATAAATCAACAAGAAACTCCAAGAGACAAGGAATAAGAGGTGCAGAGAGAGCTGGCCTTGATGCTCAGCAACATGGAAGCCATGAATATGAATGGGGGGCGGGAGGGGGGGGGCTTGGGCAGAAGGATAATGGCAGAGAGAAATGCTATTCCATGACAGCTGCAAGCTCTCTCCCTGCACTGTCATTCTCCAGCTGCCCACCCCCTCCACAGGGACCGCTGCAGAGCCAGCAGCTTTCACGGTGTTCCCACACTCCGAAAGTACAGAGGATAAAAGGCTGCTGTATCGAAAGCTTGTGCTCCATAGAATAACAACAGTGCTAAACGTGCTGAAAAATGCGTTGCTACTTTTCATATCAATCACAGCAAATGCCAAGCAGCTCCCCAATCTACTGGGAGGTACAAGGGTGAGTATTGCTTAATTGGCTCTGGGAATCTTAAGAGCTTGCTAGACCTTTAATTAGAGGAGTTGCTAGATTGTGTGAAGCTCGTGTTAGGGAGGGGCAGACTGGTTCTGCCCTAGGTCCTGGGCATTTTGAATCTATCTTTGAACAAACTTAAAAGGATTCATTCATACTAAATGAAAAATTCAAGATAACAGCACTCCACATATTTGCTCACACTACTAGTCTCTTTGCATATGAATTAGATTTGATGACAGTTTATTTCCAATTCAGAATTTCTTACCTAGGCCAAAAGGAGAAACTCTGAGCTACAGAGGGGGAAATTTGAGACTTAAATGCATTTAGCTGTCAAGTGGGTAAACAGGCATTTGCTCTGGGCACATGCACCACTAAAATGGGAGACCTTGTGGAGAGAAAGTTCAATGTGGGTGGATCATCTAATTTCTCAAGATTAACTCCATATTTGGTATAACTCTGAGTTATACGATGACAAAGAGAGACAAAAATTAATACTTATTATAAGAAAACATACATCTCTGCTGGTCAGACTAGCCCCATGGATATAGGGTTTACAACCTCACATTCAAAAGGAGCAAGCCCTTAACACAGGACTTTTATTTTCTGGATGACTGTGCATATGTGTGAAGAGGCTCCAGGAGATGTTGGCTGACCTACTCTATCCCTCACATGGTCTCTCACAATATCTCAAGCTAGGCCGGTGGCCAGATCCAATGATGATCCCCCTGTTTCTGCCTCCAATATACATTGGGGCAGTGTATATGTGGCCATGGCTGGCTTTTTATGTGGATGCTGGGGATTTGAATGCAGATTCTTAAGTGTAAGAGGCAAATACTCTTACCAGTCTCTCCAGCCCCTTAAAAAAGGATTTTTAAAAGAGCACTAAAATTGCATAAATTGTATATGCATAAATTACCTTTCAGTATGTAGATTGGAAACTAGAAATTGAATTCAAAACTGCCCCTATCAATTTACCTTAATTAAGTCTCTAAAATCATTTTGGATTTTTCCTCCTTTGTTAAAATAATAATAATAATAATGATGCATCAGGGCTTACATTTTAAATATCTTACAAGGATTTAAAAGACAAATGCATTTACTTCCACACCTCAACTATTACAGGTTTATCTTTCATGTGATGAGCCAAGAAACAACACAATTAATCCAGAGGAAGTGGTTAGAATTCCAAAGTCCAGTCTCTTTGTGATTCAACAAGAAAGCAAGCCTAGTAAAACCCCTCAGGCCCATGAAGCAGCCTCATGAAAGCAAGTTGCTTTCATAGTGGTCCCAGCAAGCTCTACTTTCATGTTGCCTTACTGCTACCAGAAGATGAGACTCTGGGAGAAGACTCTACTTCATTACCTATGTCAACCTCCACAGCATCAGGTTCAGTCCTCAGAACCTAAGATGATCTTCCTGCAGGCAGCCCTGGACCTGCCAAACCAAACACTGTCAGGAGCAAGCCACAAATTACCCTCCTTCCATCTCTATTCAAATATTATTTCTGGATTTAATTTATTCCCACCACTCTCCTAGAATCCAGGAATTAGACAACTAACCCTCACCTTCCACTCAGCACTTTAACCCTGAATAATTAAAAAATTAAAGTATTTCCCACACTAGATTAAAAGTACATGTTAGATATAGTTTTTAAAAATAAAGGATTCTTCAGTCAATTGTGGGTTGTTGTGCAAAGATTCTAGTCCAGTGCAAGGTACATAGTAAATAAGGGCTGGTGTCTCATCCCTCCTCAGGTAGATATCCAGGGCAGCCTACCAACTCCCAATCAGACAGTAGCTTTCTGGAGAATCTATCTAAATACATTCCTCTCCAGGTAGCCATTACTGATGGGTCAGACTTGGCTTGTTGAAAGGCCTCCAGCCTCTCCAACCACCAGTATAAGCAAAGGCACAGCCAGTCTCACTCCTTACTGAAGGAAGTATGTTCTCACGGGAGGAGGAAGATGTTTTTGTCTCTCTGTTTTTGGTTTTGTCCTCTGTCATCCGCCATGCCTCCCTGCTGTGAAAACAAACAAACCCTTCCCTCTGTAAGTTGCCTGTCACACTGCACCACAACAGAAAAGTAATTAATGTAACAAAGTATGACAACTGAAAATCAAAGCGAAGGTCGATCGAGTCCCACAGGCTGCTGTTTTTGGGTCTGAGGGGTGGCTGTCCCTTGGCTTTCCTTGTGTTCCCTCTTCAGCCTTGGCTCTGTGGCCTGACAGCTCCTCATGCCCAATGGATTCCTTTATTTTTATATGTGCATGTGTTCCTGAGTGAATGCATAGGAACCCATGTGCATGCAGGTTGTAAGCAGCTGGGTAGGGGAGCTGGGAACCGAACCTGGGTCCTCCATAAGAACAGTTCATGCTCTTGACTACTAAAGTCATCTCCTCAGGTTCCTGTTTCTGCCTGTCTCTTTGGCTTACTCCAGATCTTGACTTGAATCTTGTGAGGAAAACTGACTAGTCCTCTATAAAGCCATAGCACCAGACTCAGGAACTTTCGATGAAAAGAACCCCAAACTGTCACCCCTTCAGGACTAGTGACTTTACTCTCCCAGTAATCAAGAGAGCTGGAAGTTGAAAGCTCTCAGCTGAGAGCCTGAGAATCTCAGTTGGTTAGAGAGAGCTGATTCACAGGAGCTGGCAGGTCTATGGGAGAGACGGGTAACCTACACATGGGGATTATGGACAGAGGGACATAAAGACTAGGTCCTCTTGCCTTAATGTGGGACAACTCTTCTAGGCTGTGTGAGCTTGAAAGCATTCTGTGTTTCACTCAGTTTCTCCCTTGGCTAATTCTGCAGCTCTCATTTACCTGCTGGGTGCTGTCCCTAGTAAACCCACACACAAATCTCAGGGTCTCGGTGTTCCTAGAGCTGAAGTGTGCTCATCAGAAGCAAGGCGCAACCATGTACAACTGTGCATTGTTTAGGGAAACCTCCCACACTTGTATCTACCATGCTTAGAACTTTGCTATTCAAGGGATACACGAAAGCACAGCCAGGCTCTTTTTAAGTCCCATTTCCCATTTTACCAACGCCTCCCTCTGTTGGGGCTTCATCTATGCTGTTCTCACTGTCTGTGGTTCTGAGGCGCATATGCACAGTGACCACAGGGTATTATGCTAGCAACTGAATGAAGTACAAGCTGAGCAGCTATCCCCTCAGTCCATAAACCACCCAGTGACAGGAAGAGCAGATGACACCGTGGCCAAGTCATGGCCGCGTGACACCAATCTTGTCACTTCTTTCAAAGTATGTTAATTACTGGATGGGGGTGCTGGTCCTGAGTGTCTGGGGAGTTCTCCTTGTGTTCCCACATGCCTTCGTGAGTGGCAGGAGCCCGAAAGGGAGAAGAGTCTGAGAGAAGTCCTAAAGTGAGTTCTTTCATCCACCCCAGGAACAGTGGGACCCGTATGTACTCATTTACGCTTGTTTCTTATTGATTCCATAACAAACTTCCATAAGCATAGGCAACGTGTTTCTTAAACTTTATACATTGGAGCCCAGGACCTTAAAATCGGGCTATGCTCCTCTTGGAGGCTGAGAGAAGAATCCTTTGGCTCTCCTTTACTTGCTGACAGAGACTGTGGGATTCCTTCCTTGCATGATGCCAACCTGACAATTAGGACCTCCTGTTTATAAGAACCCAGTGATTATGACGGGCACACCTTGGTAATACCAGAAAACCATCTACTTCAGTAACTTTACATGATCACATAGGCGAAGTCCCTTTTGACATGCACTTGAGCTTGATGGATGAGAATGGATAGCTTCGGTGGTCAGCTTTTCCCAAATGGCTTACGCTTTCTGTACAATGTTCTCAATTTAATTGCAAGAAAATGGGCAGAAGCAAAAAAATAAATAAATAAATAAAAATTAAAAAAATCTCAACACCTTCAGCCTGGTTTCAACTCTGCACTGAAAAATACCAGTGTGCCAGGGATACCGAATCCATTGTCTTTCTCTTGAATACTCACAGTTCCTCCAAACATACCAAAGGCTGGAGATGCTGTGCAATAAAGGAACCCTTTCTGGCTTGCTGGGCCCCGGGTTTTCTAAATGTGCTTTCTTATATTCATGGACGCTGCACTAGAGTTCTCCAACACAGCTTGGCAAAAAGGCATCAGATTCCTCAGTCCTCTGAAAGGTCAGTTTCCTGTCAGTCCGTGCCACCTGTTAGACTGCTACTCCCAGCAGCCCTGAGCTACGTTGAGTCACTTAAGCCAAGTGTGTGAAGACACACTCTTTGGATGCCTCAGCACTTTCTGGGAAAGACTGTCATCCCTGGTGTTTCCTCCTAACCCCCGCTTCAGCCCCCTTCTCCTTGATCTGGCTCTCAAAACCAATTTAAAAAGTCAAACAGGAAATGATATGTCATGGAAAAGACTCAGAAGCTTTCACCACCCCTTACTCATCAAATCAAATACTTGGGCAGATTGCCAAGAGAAACTGATCAAGAAAAAAAAAAAAGTTTCTTCGTTCTGAAAATGGATTGCTACTGTCAAAACAGATAAGAAGGCGTTGCCTTGTGTTGGTGCAGTCCAGGCTGCGCTGGGGTCTCTACTGCAGTGGGATGCTGGGCTCATCTTCTCTTTCTTAGGCATCACTGGAAGCACTGGGATAAAGAATCTGAGTCGAAAGAAACTTAGAAATCATTCGTTTATGTTTCTTTTAGAATCCTAGAGTCTTCCCTCACTATACCTAACTTAAAAGCTCTTAATTCAGTTTTTGCATATTTTAATCTACATCATCTGCCCTTAGGAATTAGGTAACTTGCAGGGCCTAATGCAGGTGATATCCTCATTCCTGTGTCTGATTCCCTCCTCTATCCAGATTTTTCATCATGATAATAGTCAATATGTGTTGCATGCGTCCATACTCCTTGCTGCAAGCACTGTGCCAAACCCTATAATTATGTCATCTAATCTGTGCTTGCCTATAGTTCTGCAGTATTGCTACTTTATAGGAGAAGAGCCATTACTGAATTTTACTGTATTTAATGGCGCTGAGCGTGTGACAACGTACTCAGCACTGTCCACTTTTACCCTCGCATCTCCAACTAGATGTTGTTACCCCTCCTTGAGGTGAAGAAGCAGAGGCTTCCACGTGGTAAGACATTGCTACACTCACGTAGTCAGGAGGTGGCAAGGCTGGAACCCGAACACTGGGAATCTTATTCATCTTTACTTCTTCTATGCTTTTCTTGCCTTCTATGCTTCTGTGCTGGCATTGCCTCCTAGTTGCTGTGGGATAATGCTCTTGTACACTGTAAAGATTTGTCACTGGTATTGGTTTAATAAAACACTGATTGGCCAGTAGCCAGGCAGGAAATATAGGCATGGCAACAAGACTAGGAGAGTTCTGGGAAGAGGAAAGGCAGAGACACAGTCACCAGCCAGATACAGAGGAAGCAAGATGAGAATGCTAGACTGAGAGAAGGTACCAAGCCATACGGCTAAACATAGATAAGAATTATGGGTTAGTTTAAGCTTAAGAGCTAGTCAGTAATAAGTTTAAGCTACTGGCTGAGCATTTATAAGTAATATTAAGCCTCTGAGTCAATTATTTGGAAAGTGGCTACTGGTTATTTGGGAGTTGTTGACAGAACAGAAACTTCCAATTACACCCAGTGGTGGCTCTGGGCATCTTTGAATTCACAGGGCATTTTTTTCCATCAGCCTTTTCTGGTAATTTGTCACATCCTGGATAGGAGTTCCCTTCTATTTGCTGAGCGTCTCTTATACTATGCATCCCTTAAGTATGTCACTTGAAGCTTTTGCTCTGTAAATGCAAACACATCTAGAACAAATCTTATATCAATTGGAACTTGAAATGAAAATCTACTTTGTTTTGAGGGAGGGTCTCTCTATGTAGCCAGGGGAGGCTAGAACTCCCTATGTAGACAAGCAGGCCTCAAACTGAGATCCACATAGTTCTTCCTCTCCAATGCTGGAATTAAAGGTGTTTGTTACCCAGCTCAGCTGAAAAAATCTGTTTTTGATGCAGAGTTCTTGGGTCTTAGTTGTTCATTTCTAGAAGCACTCCACCATGTTGCACAACTTGACTGCAGCTGTGGTTCCAAACACAGCATGCTCACTCTGCACTGTACATGCTGGCATACCACACAACACCAACAATCACCACCTTCTTCACCCAGAGTCGCTCAGATCCCAGAGAACTGCATGCTATGAACTGTGGAGCATTTGTTGTGCAGAAACATAGTGAATTTAATTATATACAACAAGGCCTTTTAACTTTTTCTTGCCATAATTCCTTAGTCTGCAAGTCTTAAATTAGTATACTTTTGGATTGGATTGTGTTAGATTTGATTTTTAAAATGCTATTTGAGTTGCTGATTGGGTTTCATAGAACACACACAGAAAAACTTATTAGAGAAACTTCTGGGGTTGAGATTAAGACAGAGTGGCCAACAATTTCTAAAATGGCCCTAAACATACTTCAATCACATTGTGCTGTGTATTTATGGGAATTGGCATCAACATATGATAGTCTTTATATTATAGAATTAAATATTGGTCCAAGTTGTAAAAAGAACACATACACCTCATCAGTGTAAACTTGCTTCCACCTTTAGTAACTATAATACTGTATGTAAAGATTTCAGTTGTATGCCTATGTTATGTTTCTGTATACCTGGAGTTGTGTAAAGATTTCTTGGGCAAACAAAGTCACAAGTGGAAAAACGTTCAAGAAGCCATGCTCTAGACAGATTCAAGAGGCCATTTCTATATAAATAAATGATTATATTAAGAGTATGTTACATTATCAACTCCTGCAGGAAACATGAAGAGGATGGTGACTGGATGCCTCCACTGAACGTAAACAGAAATCAAATAGAATCCCAGATGGACAAGCTGAAATGATACAGAGCTTAAGTTTGCAACTAATTCTGATAGGCAGAAAAGCAGCACTGATGTGGTACTTAAAACCATACAGAACATCACCTGGCCTAAATAAATATTTTTAAGAATGGGGCCAATATCACTGTTTCCTGAGGTCAAACTTCTCACTAAAACAGAAGCCAAGTCTCCTAACATTCTAATCTTTCCATCACTTCAGCAAAAGCAAAGGGCTCCAGTTCCATGTGATTCAGGATGCCTGCCTGTTACACAGAAACAGTCTAACCTTGGGTTAGCAAGGATGAGTACTGTGTGTACACTGTGTGATGTGAGAGGGTGGCAAATGTGATACAGATCTGCATCTGTACACTGCGTCACAGTCTATGGAAATGTCATCACAATTGTCCAGTGACAAGTTAACTTATTTTCTGGTTTTCCTAATGCTCATTATTCACTTAAGATAAATTTATTTGCCCAATAAAAATACAAATAAATTCATATATTAAGAAATACTATCCTATCTATGATCTGCTGGTGTTCCTGAAAGGGCCTGACCTGTAGACCCAAAGCTGCAGGATCTCCATGACACAGAGCAACAACAGGATACCCAAGAGGATCCCAATGAGGGCCCAGCATCCACAGTGTGGCAGAAACCAGAGGCCTCGAATCACATCAGTGACTCTTTGCAATGAACACGGGCAAGTAAAGATGTATGAATAACGAAGTGTATTGAGTGACTCACTGTGTACACTGCAGCTTCCATGGCAAGATTTTTTAGTTTTCCTTTTTTCTTTCTTTCTTTCTTTTTTTTTATTCTTAAGTTTTGTTTTGTTTTGGTGGGGCGGTTGCAAGGGGCAGAGGGCAGATGTGACGGGTCGGGGAAATGAATGGGACCAAGATGGATGACGTGAAAGACACACAGAATGAAAGCAAAGTAACGAATAAATAAATGACTAGTAAATAAATAAATAAAATACTGTTTCCTAGTCAGGTGTAGTGAGGCACTACCACCATTAGGGAGGCAGAGGCAGGCAGATCTCTGTAAGTTCAAGGCTAGGCTGGTCTCCATAGTGAGTTCCAGGATAGCCGGGGCTATATAGTGAGACAGACAGACAGACAGACAGACAGACAGACAGACACACACACACACACACACACACACACACACACACACACACACACCACAGTTTCCTGAGGCTACTTTGAGGAGGAAGGGGACAAGCAAGGAGGGGCAGGGATTTGTGAGAGGGGAGTGAGTGGGGAGAAGGGTCAACGAAACAAATGGATGAAAATTTGAAACCCATTATACAAAGAAAGAATGAAAAGAAGGGAGAAAGGAAGATAGAGGGGGAGAGGAAAGGGTGGGACTTAAGGAGAGAGAGAGAGAAGCTGTACACCCTCCTCTGTTTTAACCACACGCTGCTTCTGGGTCTGCCGGAGACTTAGCTCTGTGCTTGGATGCCCAAAGTCCTTGCTCCCCTAGCTCTGCTGTGCTAAGACCTTGACTACTCAGTGTCCTGGCTCTTCTCACGGGGTGGCAGTCCCTAGTCCACCTGCCACAGAAGGCAGGAGTGAATCGCAGCTATTCCCTGAAAACATGCACGAGAGGTGTCACATGTATGAGGTTGGGTCTTACACACAGGTCCCAGTATCCTCCTGAGGTCGTGAAGAAGGGCCCTGTGCTGCAAAGGGAGAGAAGGGGCCCATTGTGTTTTGTGTTTAACTCATATCTCTAAGCCAGGAAGATTGTAAAATAGTTACGTTGTGAATAGTTTCTTAGAAAAAAATGTTATTTTTGACAGGGGAGGGTTGTCATGCTATTAGGTGACAATTTTTCTTATTAAGAAAAAACAAAACGTGACATAGTCAAGACATTTTTTACTTAAATAAAGCTTGACAGAGAACCACACAGACTAGTTTTCCGTGACTTTTGTCAAATTACATAACCTTTTGCAGCTGTGGTTTTTCAACTATTAAAACAGCCATCTTGCAGAACTTTTTGTTATGACAATGCATGCACACTCACAGCACTGTGCTGAGTGCCACAGTGCTAAGAGGAATATTACTGAAGGTCTCTCAGTCCCTGCCCACCTGTCGTGGTCACGGTGACTACCGCCGTGATGAAACACCATGATCAAATGCAACTTGGTCACGCAAATTTATTTTTCACTTCCACATTACAGTTCATCATCAAATGTAGTCCAAAGGGCAGGAACCTGGAGTCGGCCAAGGAGGGGTGCTGCCTCCTGTTGGTCGCCATGCCTTGCCAGCCCAGTTTCTTATAGAATCCAAGACCACCAGCCCAGGGACAACCCCAGCCATGAAGGCCTAGACCTCCTCTCCTGCATTTGCCACTAACTAATAAAATGCTCTACAGACGTTTGAACAGCCTCATCTTATGGAGGCATTTTCTCAGCTGGGGTTCCCTCCACTTAGAAGACTCTTAACTTGTGTAAGGGTGACATAAACCAGCCAGTATAACACCCCTACGTCTCTCTCTAGCTGCGGTGCTAGGAACCAAACCCAAGGCCTTCAGCATGAGCTAAATGGCCAGGGGGTCTAGCACATTTTTCCCATTCATTCATTCATTCATTCATTCATTCATTCATTCATTCATTCCCTCCTTAATAGTAACTTTATTACAATTATTTTTAAGTGGACAAAACAAAGTATTGTTAGAGATACTCATTTATATTTAGTAACAAATGTTCTTTACTTTTAAATTTTTTTTTTAATTTATTTAATCTGTATGGATGTTTTGCTGGCACGGATGCCTATGCATCACACGTATGCCTGGTGTCCAAGGGAACCAGAGCAGGGCAATGGATCTCCAGGAACTAGAGTTACACATAGTTGTGAGCCTCCATGTATATACTGAAAATTGAACTTGGATCCTCTGGAAGAATAGCCAGTGCTCTTAACTGCTGAGCCATCTCTCTAGCCCATGATCACATTCTTAACTTAAGCAATTGTATGATTTTTTTTAAATTGTGTGATTATATTCTATTATTTGACAGTAGAAATTTGTCCATGACTTAAGTACATTTGAAACATCTAGTTTAAATATTAAAATATACAAGGCTATGCATTTATTTATCTTTATCTAAGACCTACACCATGAGTATATTCTCAGGATCTTAAGCCTGAAGCCAAAAATGTAGAAATTCAAGTCTCAACCCCATTAAATAAATTATTTATGATAGTGCCTTAGGTATAAGACATTAAACCTACCTTGAGGTTATCCAGCTAAAGACCTAAAGCTATCTGAAATTACTTTTGACTATTAACAAAAGGACCACAATAATTTGGTTAAGGGCTTATCATCAAAGGAATAATAATAATCAGTGACCCTTCTGGAAACCCTCGTTGGTGATCACAGAAGTTAGCTTGGACCAAGTCGATCACAGACAACTTACTCAAAGCATGCCTCAAACCACAGTTTGAACTTCTGCTCCTATTTGTGTCTGAACCTCTCAGAGCTCACCTGGTCCACTAAAACACGCAGTTTGGCCTCCTCATTTCCATGTGTGCTCCAGATATCCTCACACAGGGCCCCTCAAATAATCTCTTTAGTGCACGCCACATCATACCAGCATCTCTCTTGCTTAAAACCCCCTACATGAATTTTCATTGGTCTTAGAGAAAACATGAGCTGTATTCGTCCTGCCCCACCGATGATGTCAGCTGTTCCGGTGCCTCTCCCATTCCTCCACATCATCTACTCTCTTCTGCTTAAACACCTCAACTTCTTACCCCCAACACCTTAGCTTCCTGTCCTCTTTGTCCCATATACTTTTTCTTTCAGCTCATTTCATGGCTGACTTATCACTCTCTTCCTGTCTCAGATTACACATCTCTTCACCCGATAATCTCTTGCTCTGCTTATTTTCTTCACAAAATTTTTAAGACCCTATAATTTTACACTTACCTCTGAAATCCTGGGTATTAATGATGACATGACCCTCCGGCCAGCACTCCTTCCCTTTTTAACACCTTAATTAAACATCAGACCCTCAAAGAAGGATACAGGAATGGAAGAAATATGCCTGCAATACGTATTTGTAGCTTCAGTGACTTAGCAATGGGGATCATCCATGAAAAACTGTATCACCATATTTGGCAGTAATTGTCACTTCCCTGTCCCGCTGTACCAGGAAAGCCCACCTGTACAAAATCTTAATTGCATGTCACCTGGGAATATAAACTGTCTGAGACCATTCACACAGCCCTTTTCACATGGAACTTCACTCTTAACAATGACAAAAATATAGAATTGGTAATCAATCCCAAGATGTATGTCAAAATTTAAGTAGTTATTGTACTTTGAGACATGAAGGTGGCTTTGAACTTTAAGTCATACAACTTGTCAGAAAATGAAAGAGACAGACAGACACATACACACACACACACACAGAGAGAGAGAGAGAGAGAGAGAGAGAGAGAGAGAGAGAGAGAGAGAGAGAGAGAGAGATTGTTGTATTCTTTGGAAAGCACTATTCACATCAAACCCAGAATGCCACAGAAGTTCACCCTTGTTTATGGCCCTGGCTCACTCTAACAGGATAGTGCATTTTCCAGGTCTGACTAAATGGTAGAGGCTGATGCCTACAAATTATTTCCCCCACAGTTCCCGGTTCCTCTAATGAGAAATGCAGGCTTGGATCAGACTCTGGAAATGTAAGGGCAGTCTATCCTCACTAAGTGCCCCTGAGAATGCCAATGTGTGAGCGCAGTTTTCCTTACTTCAGATGACAAAGAAATGCTACCCCAGTCCAGTGAGCTGCTGGACTCTCTGCCATAGCTGAACATGAGAGAAACCTCTGAGCCCCTGCACAGTGCCTGCCAAGAAGCTGGCAGAGGCATCAGCCTGCACAGAGCAGAGTTCCTGGGGGTGGACCCTCCTGTAAGGAAGTCAAGGGAGGGAGGGGTCTCTGCCTAGACATCCTCCAATGCTCTCTGGAAGGCCCTTAGAGAACATTCCTGACAGAAAGCGGCACAGGCAAAGGCTTTGGCGTCTACTGAGCACTTAGCCTGGGTGCCTCTTTTCATTTGAGAAACTGTGAACATTTTAACAGATTATATTATATTTTCTCTTTGTTTGTAGAAAGCCCAGGGATAAACTTCAAACTCTCTGCAATAATGGCATTGGACATTATGGCATGCATTCATACTGTATCACTTAAAGCAGTTTCAAATCCTTTTAGGAGTGAGTCTGTTAATGCAGAGACACAGAGGACTTTAAACAAAACTCATGACCACCCTAGTCTTTGAAAATACGGCGTGGCCTCATACAGACTTGTTTTGAAGACTGGTTTGGTGGGTTTCCGCTCCTGTTACCTTGGGTGAGTTGCTCAGTGTTTCAAATCTCCCATTTCCTCCCTTCAAAGTTGACGGCAATACCTAAATTATACAATAGGAGAATTTTTTAAAATTTAGTAAAGAGCTGGGAATAAAAAAAGCTCAGTGGTTGAGTACTTGCCTAGCTCACACAAGGCCCAGGTTTGGTTCCCAGTACCATAACCAACTAAAACAGAGAGACAACCAAACAAAAAAAACCCCAATTAAATGTTAAGAGCTAAATTATTAGAATCCTTTATTACTATTGATGCCTGCACAGATCACACCATAATCTGTTCATGTGTCAAGATTTTTGATGCTGTTACTTATTTTTGGTTTTTTGAGACAAAGTTTCTTTGTGTAGCCCTGGCTGTCCTGGAACTCACTCTGTAGGCCAGGCTGGTCTCGAACTCACAGAGATCTGCCTGCCTCTGCTTCCCCCGAGTGCTGGGATTAAAGGCGTGTACCATGTCATCAGATTATGAGCAGCAGCACTAACAAGAACTATTCCTCTAGCATCCTTTCCTTTAATGAACACTCATCTCTCTCCAGTAATAAAGCACAGACAGTCTGGTATGCTTCCCAAAGTTACACAGCTATATTAAAAGTATAGCTATTAAACTGGTCTGAAATTTAAATTTAAGTATACTCAAGATAAGATACTACAATATAGTTATCCACATTTACTAAACATTTATGCATGCTATGTGCTCAGTGCATAAGGTAAGCATAACTAAAAAAATCTATGCATAATTTGATGTACCTGATGATATAATTTGATACAATAAAGAAAAAAAAACAAGCAAAAAGAGATTTCATGGATGGAAGACAGTCTGGTGAATCTCAGGCTTCCCATTCTAAGCTGTTTGTCTCAGCAAATGACTTTGAGCCTAAACTGATATGTATGTTGTAGCTCAGAAATCCGTTATCATGAGGTCCAGGAGTCTGCAAAAATGAGTCTTAATTTGTACAATTCAAAATAAGTTTATAGAAACATTCGGAGTATTAGGCCTAACCCAGCTTCCATTATCAAAAAAAGTTCCTCCCGGAACTGAGAAACCCTTATGAGAGCCGAAAGATGTTGAGTAAGAACAGGGATAGCCCGAAGACTCTAGGATGCCTGTTCTTTTATGGAGGCTCCCAAGTGCAAATGCAGAAAAAAGAGATTTTGCACTGTTTGTCCCTAAGAGCCACGCCCTCCCTAAGAGCCACGCCCTCTGAGCTCTGACATCAAGCCCCATTTAAAGCCGGGTTCCCACATGCCTCTCCCTCTCTCTTCCTTTGTCCTCTCTTGGGAGCTCCCCCACTTCACTCTCCGCCTTCCTTTCTCCTTCTTCCTGCCTTCTCTGCTAATATAATCATAACCCCTCTGTTAATCATAACCATATTCACCTGACAATAAAGCTCTTTTCTACATAGAAACTGTTAAGAGTCCCCTGCTGTCCACTGCTACCTTCTGCGCCTTTCTGCATTCCTACTGGCGTCCGTAGAAACCTGCAGCCAGATAACCATGCCAAAATACACACAAAATCCTAACCCACACTCCAACACGAAATTTAGGTTGATGGAGGCTAGGTGAAGACACCTTGGCTCAGCCCGTTTGACCCTAAATAGTACAGCGGCCTTAAGCAAGTAACCTCACCCCCTCTCGCCTCAAGAGCTTAAGTCTAAATGTCCTCCATTGACTAAGAGTGAGGGCTTGTGGGGGGGGGGGGGGCACCTTTAATCCCAGCACTCAGGAGGCAGAGTCATGTGAATCTTTGTGAATTTCAGGCCAGCTTGGTCTACAGCTTGAATTCCAGGACAGCAGAGCTACACAGAGAAACCCTGTCTGGAAAAACAAAAAGATTCTGTTTCAATGCTACCTCAGATCAAGAGTGTTGCCAGGAAGGAAAGAGCCCCTTCTCCACTCCTGCTGGGAAACAAATTATCCCCGACACCACCTCAACTACCAGCACACTCAGATGTACACCCTCATCCAGGGAATCCACTGAGAAAAGAGAAAGATTGTCCTGGTAGGTGACATATTCCACCACTATCCTCTGAAAGTCTTAACTGCCACCCAGGGAACCCCCAAAGACAATGGGAGAATGAGGGAGTAGAAGGAGGTTACTCTGACAACCCCTAAATCAGATCATCTTTATTAATGGTGCATATTTATTTACTTATACACTTACTCAACTTATTCAAAATGTCTTTTGTCAAGGGTCATCTTCTAGCACGCAGATCATCCTGTGTGTGCATGAAGTTGTTTGTAAAGACGCATAGTCTTCAGCAGGGCTGCAAAGGAGAACTGCTGTTGACCAGTCTAAAGAGCCTCCCAGGTGAAGGTGTGATAAAGCACAACTACTGAAAACAATGAGACACAAAGAGCTGGTGAAGTGGAGGAGGGGTCTCTCTACCTTTGTCCATACATGTCAATATGCAACGAGACTTGAGAAACACAGGAAATCCCGTGGTCCTTTCTGTCAACAAACAGCTGGTGTCGTGATTACAAAACCATGTAAGTCACATTTCTAGTCTGGAGGGGATGACATGAATCAACCCAAAAACATGAACCCAAGATATCTCATTGGTGTTACCAAAGTGTTTTTATGAGTTAAGTAACCTTGGGCAACTCAAAGAAGCTTCTAAAACAGCAATGAGACTTCAGTTGCCATCTATCTTATCTTCAATCAACCACAATACCTGACCTGTCCTCCTCAACCCGAAACAGAAAGAAAATCAGGGTCTAATGCTCCATCGTTGAAATGTTTGTTCTAGGCCTCTATATTTTAGAACCATTACCTGCAAATGACATCATGTAGCTCTAGAGACGAAGTGTCCATGATATCATAATTTTGATAACCCTCTTCTAGCGATTTAAGAGAGGTCTCCTATCCCCTCCACCTGTGGAGGGAGGTGGTCCACATCACTCACTTTCTGTGGTTCCTGTAGGCCATTCCAAAGGCAACAACCTGCCGTCACATGCTCAGACAAGAAAAAGACGACCAAGGCCATGGAGCAGAAATAACTACCCCTGCCCTGGGGAAGGGGGGGGGCATGATGAGAAGCCAAGCTGAGAGGTGCTTTCTGGCCTCACTTTGTCCAAAGGGAGTGAATTTTCATAATGTGCCAATATCATGACTGGTGGAGCCCTTGACCGCTTCCATTGGTTGCAAGTCAGAGCAGCTCAGCTGAGGGAGGGAGAGAGGATTCTGTGAGGGGCTAACCAGGAAGGGAGGCCGTGGGAGTGGTGTAGGAGCTCACAGGGTTGCTCTGGACTAAGTACCCTACACAGTCAGGCTTCAGAGTAAGGAAACATGCTGCCTTAAGGTTTAATCACCTCCAGACAAGGCAACTGGAATGACTCATGCCCAGCTACTGAGTAACAAAGATGATCAGCAAGTTATCCAGACTGCAGACTTATCCTTTCATAGGAAGCAATGAATCTTCACTGTCCATGTGCCCCTGAGGCAAACCCTGACGTGTCCCATTTCTCCACTTTGCCAAACACGATACATCTTGTTCATTAGTGCTAGCCTTAGAATGTGAAGGGAACTTCACACAGGCCAACTGATAACAAGGTAGCCAATTTGCTCCCTTTGATGAAATCAGCACTACATATAAAAACTATTTCAGATCCTGCTGGGAAATAAAGACAGGTATCATGGGCACAGAGCTGGCATGCCAATGTACACCGTACTAACGACAGTGGACAGTTGTGACAGACATGCATAGGGAAAAAATGTTTCCTCAATAGTCTTTTCAACGATTCTGAGGTATATTCAGAGGCCTGAGCAAGTGACTGATGATCTAATGTTTCTTATTAGGGTAGTTAGCAATTACATGTGAGTGTAAGCATGAGTGTCCTCTGGAGTATGTACCATTGTTTGCATGTGTCCATAAACGATGCCAACATGGAGAAATGAAGCTAAATGAAGCTCCTTGGAGATGGAAAGAAAACAGGGTTCTTGAATTAGGCGTGTTCTCCACGAGCTCTGTCACAGACCATTAGGAGCTCTCATGGTCAGTAAGACTTCCAGATAAAATAAAGATAGCAAATTAAATATGGATCTTCGGTCCGTATTTAATGGGAGACATGATTTCCTTTCAGTGTAGGCATATCAGAAACATTGCAGGGATATTCCTTAGGCTTATTTGCTAAATCAGGAAATCCTAATGACCAGAGAGAGGAGGGTATGCACACCAACCACTTTTCTTCTTTGTCACCGATACTATCAACATTGGCACAAACTGACATTCAAAGCACCTGGAGGATGAGGTCCACCCGCAGTTACAAGCCTGTAATTGTAAGTCCTTTCACCTCAGGGAGTACGCAGTCTTCCTCCTTCTCTAAGACCTGGGTCATGACTCACTTGTGCCGAACACTTAAAATGAAGTTTTGAATAAATAAGGATACAAGATGAATGACAGCAGGCGGGGTGGGGGGGGGGTTGGGGTAGTGGTATTTAGGGGGAGATAGAGCTTAGAAATAACAAAGCTACTCATGGTGGAAACACACAGGGAACTCCTGCATCTGTTGTAATCTTCTTCCCCTATGACAAGAAAGGCCTTAATGTAGCAAGGCAACCACACAGTGGCTGAAGGGTCCTAAAGAAGTGCAGAGTAGTACACTGAGCACCACAGAGAGCACCACAGTGAGCACCACCGTGGGCACCACCGTGGGCACCACCGTGTGCACCACCATGAGCACCACAGTGAGCACCACTGTGAGCACCACCGTGAGCACCACAGTGAGCACCACAGTGAGCACCACCGTGAGCACCACAGCGAGCACCACTGTGAGCACCACAGCGAGCACCACCGTGAGCACCACAGCGAGCACCACAGTGAGCACCACACTGAGCATCACAGCTAGCTGGAGTGCTTGGAGAGGAATGTTGGAAATTATACAATGATTTACTTCAAAAACGTATAATTAAGGAAGGCAAGGCCTTGCAGAAGCTCCAAATGTTAGGCAGCTTTACCTGGAACTACTTGGACTAGAAGTTTTAGGTGGAAATTATCCGAGCTATGTAAGAAAGTGGGGCCCTCAGAAGCACTTTACGGTGTACACATGTGTGATCACAGATGTCTGTATATGCACAAACACATTTCTGTGTGAAAAGCTATGAGATCAGTACATTGAGCTCCCATATAATTCTACATTGTCCAACAAAACCGGGCCTGAGATTTAGGGAGATACACACGTTCTTTGTAAGTAGAAAAGTTTAAGTTTATTGGGTCTGTTGCACTTTCTCTTAAAGATGTTTGCTTAAACATACACACACACAAAAACAAAACAATAAACAAAAAACTCGCTGATCCCTGAAAACTTAGTAAAATAGGTTAATAAAAATAAAAGAATTTTAAAAAGTCACTAATTTCTCCAATCAGAGATAAGATACAAAAATTTCAGGTTACATCCCACAAGGTTCTTCTTTTCTATCCAAGTTTGCAAATACCCACATTTAACACAGACGGCACTAGGCTCCACCCTCCCAAGGAAGGAGGGTGGTTTGTTGTTCCTCTCGCGGATTTGGTTTGGTTTGGAACCCCCTCCCCCCCACACACACACACACTGGGTTTCTCTGCGCAGACTCAGCTGTCCTGATACCCACTCTCTCTGTAGACCTGCTCCACCTGCCTCTACCTCCTGAGTGCCAGGATTAAAGGCAAGTGTCACCTTCGCCAGACTAAGAAGGTTTCCTTCAAGAAACAAAATATAGCCGCCTAAGAGACCAAGTATATTCCCACACATAACTTTTAGTATTTTGTGCAGAAATTTTCTACTGGTGCTTTATATAACCAAGAGCTTATTACCTTGCTTAACAACCAAATCTCTAATGACATCATCATTCTCTGGGCAAAAGATGAAGAAACTCCAAGAGAAAGAATTACTGAGTCAAAGACCATACAGATGGTAAAAATGTTGATCAATGTTACCATTTGGCCCCTAGGACAGTCAAATGATCGAAATCAATGTATAATCTCATATAAAAGAGCCTCCTTTCCTAATTTTGCTTTTGACAATCAGATATGCTGGGAAGCTAGAATTTATATAGATAAAGCCTTGATGTGGGAATGCGTTTATGTATGCTGTGAATCTCAATCTTTAAATAAAGAAGCTGTTTTGAGCCATGGCAGGCACCATAGAAAAAGTAGGAGGAGAAATCAGAGCTTAGGTAGGAGAAGCAGGGTGGAGTCAGGCAGATTGAGCCAGCCGCCCAAGGAGCAACATGTAAGGAGCACGGGTGAGCTACGGGCCACGTGGCCAACAGATTAATAGAAATGGGTTGATTTAAGATGTAAGAGCTAGCTAGCAATGTGCCTGAGCCATAGGCCAAACAGCATGAAGTTAATATAAGCATCTGAGTCATTTCTGGGGACCCGGGCGGCAGGTCTGTGGGTCTCTGGATCTCTGGCTGCCCGGGACCCGAGAACCCACTACAACAAAGCCTAGAGAGAAATATCTGCAATATTCCTGCTTTTAAGAACCTGGTCCATAATAACCAACAGTAAGAAAGTCATCTACAATTAGCTTTTGATGCAACTAAATGATCAAGAAGAAAGTTTGAGCCAGAATTCCAGTCACAGTCTTCTACTGCAGAACTCTAGTTGCTGCCCATTTCAATAGATACCACTGAGGACTCATTCACTTCCTTTGGGTTGGTTTGTTTGTTTTGTTTTTTATAAAAATAAGAAAATGAGCTAGGATCTTTAAAAGTCATACTATTTTACTTTTTTAAAGAAAAGAATCCATTTGATAGGACCATAATCTAAAAAGGAGTATTTGACCTAACAAAGTAAGCAGCACTGATGGCAAATGAGCATGTCATAACCCGGGTCTGTCTGAGTTAGCTGGCTGAAATGGGTGACCTTCTACCCAAATGCCTTATGGGCAAAAAGCAAGCAGAACAAACAAAATACTTCACAGATTCCAGAGCCATCAGGTAAGAAGGGAAGAGAATGATGCAAAAGATTTTAAATATCTAATCTAAATCTGTATCTACACCAGATCTAAAAAAAGAAATTGCAAGACAATACAGCAGGGAAACTAAAGAAGCCTAAAAATATTCTCAACCCAGAAGACTGCGAGGATATAGGTATACGAGGGAAGCCAGAGAGGAATATAGTGAAAAGAAGGGATAGTTGTAAATGTCTAACGTCAATAGAAATGTAAGCCAACTTCGTTCTGTGTTTTCTAAAGCCATGCTAAGTTGACAGGCTCAGTTGGTCATCCTTTTGAGATCCAAAACAACTAAGAGAAAGAAGGAAAAAAGAGAGGGGGAAGAGAGAGAGAGAGAGAGAGAGAGAGAGAGAGAGAGAGAGAGAGAGAGAGAGAGAGGGAGGGAGGAAGGGAGGAAGGGAGGAAGGGAGGAAGGGAGGAAGGGAGGAAGAAAATATCTAAATACAGAAGCTTACTATGTCAAGACTGGGGAAAGCTAAATTATGTTATTGCTAGTGAACTAGTCATCAGTAATCACAGTCATTTGGTTAATGACTAATTCAATTAAAATAGGATTTTGTCTATAGAATCAGGTACAAAAAATATATTTTCCAGAAGGATCATTTTGTCTTTGATAAGAGTGGAGTGATTTCCTTTCCCCCAGTGTTGGGAACTGAACTTGGAGCCTTACGCATGCCTAGCAACATCCTACAACTAAACGACACCCCACCCCTGTGTGTCAATTTTCTTATGATGTGTCTTACTCGGTGCTGGGATGGGTCAGCTGGGAACCTGACCCAAAAGTAATGCTTTGCTCACTTAAAAAAAAAAAAAAAAATGCCTGGAGGCAAAGGACTTGGGAATCTAAGAGAAAAAAAACCCCTCCTACTGAAGATAAACAGGTATATAAGCCCAAAAACGAGTAGCTAAAACATCCTATCAACCCTGGGTGTTAGGGATTTCTTTTTACTTTGGAAAAAATACTGAGTACCAAGGCTGAGATGACTCTAGAGCGTCTATGGCTGGTAGTCCTTGTGGCTCTACTCATAACGCCCAGCCAGTCTCTGAAGTGTGCTCATCTGGATAAGATCACCTGGGAGAGTGTGAAAAGTCTGGGCAGCATCATCCGGTCTCCCCTGAAATGTCTAAAAGATGTCAAGGATTTTGAGTTTCCTAAAGAAATTCTTCCATACATCCAGCATGTGGAAAGAGACATGAAGGCGGCCTTCTATGTTATCTCTACGCAGGCACTAAATATTTTCAGTCAGAACAGTTACCTCTCCCCTGTGATGATGGAGCGCCTACAACAGATCAGAATGAGACTTTCCGAGCAAGCACAGCAAGCACGAGACTGCTTTAAGGATGAGGAGAGAAAGAATACGGACAGTAACACAGAACATCCCCGACCAAAGCCCTTCGAGATAGTCTACCCGGAACTGAAGAAGTATTTCATCAAAGTCAGTAAATTCCTAGAGGATAAGAAATACAGTTTCTGTGCCTGGAATATTGTTGGAGCAGAAATGAGAAGATGTTTTGTGATATTTTACAGCTTCAAAAAACTACTTCAAAAACAATCAGGTATGTTTTCAGAAATACATTTCCCTCCACAGTTTCCTCTTTTTTCTGTGCCTGTGCTGTGTGTGATGTATCTGTGTTCCCAGTTAGACTGGTCTCCGTGTAAGGTTTGCAGTTTCTAAGGCTTGACCTTGGCACCTTAGCCACATCTACCTCTTTAAGAAGAAGCAATGCTAGCCATGTTCATTAGCATCTGGGAGACTCAAGGAACTTTCTTAGAAAGTTCTAAGGATGGGGTAAAAGGAGTAAAGTTTCTTTCCTATCTTCTGTCTCTTCCACTTTTCTTTGACCATTTTCTCCTGGCTTTTTCCTCTACCATCTGAGAAAGTTACCAAGACAGTAGATAGTTAGCAATACAGAGCAGAGAAGGTGTGAAAAGGTAGCATTTCAACACATCATCTCTCAGGCTGCCAAGGTTGCTTACTATATAAAAGTGCACCATAATAACAGTCTATACTCAATAGATAGACCCAAACCTTTCATTTTTTTAAACCACTTTCTTTAATATTGAGACTGTTTATCACTTTGTTTCTTTTAAAAGAACCCAAATCTTTCATTTTTTTAAACCACCTTCTTTAATATTGAGACTGTTTATCACTTTGTTTCTGTTAAAAGAATGGTGAGTTGTTACTTTAAAAGTCAAGGTCCACGGTGGAGTTTGGATGGATAGTTTAACCAAGTTGATCATTAAGCACCTCCTTAGTGCTTGAGAGTCTGTAATTCTAATGTAGCACCTGTATCATATCTAGAGTATATTGTTCGGTTTCTCTCTCAAAAGATGCAGAAATGGCTATGGATGTAGCTCAGCGGAAGGTTGTACTTGTCTAGCACGCAGAAGGCACCTGAGTTGAATCCTAGGAACTGCAGTGAGGGATGGAGGAAGGCATAGAAAATACTGGAGAAATTAGTGACAGCCTCTCATAGTGGGTGGTTTCCTTTGTGTGTACACCCTAAAGTGAATATCTGGAGTCCTATTATAGGAGAAATTTTAATTCATGTTTGATTTTCCCAGTTGGAAAGCTCCTTTTTGTCACTTAAGTAAATTAGCCATTCTAATAATGCCTGGTACTTTACCTTTATCTCTTAAAAGTTATTTTGTATCAGATTGCCTACACTATTTACTTAGCTCTTCTGTATTTACTCACCATCTGACTGAATGAATTTTCATCTCCTTTTCTCTATCATATTTCAGAATCATCCATCTTCAAGCAAGAACTTAGAAACTGACTGCTCAGGTGCACTCAGGAACCCTCTCTGCTAAGGCTGTTACCATCATGCTGATAAACTCTTCAGACTCAAGACTTTCTATGAACAATGTTCAAGACAGTGTATTCATAGAGAGTCCTACGATAAGACAAAAGACAAATTTCAGTGGAAAAGTTAGAAGAAATGTTAAACACACAAAACAAGCTGGGTAATATAGTATGGCATTTAGATTACCAAAAGATCAAGCAAAAGAATCAGACAATAAAACCAGTTAATGCAATCTATTGGTATAACAGCTCATCAATGCTGCCGTTCTAGATTGGGATCGTGGTAGTGGGGAGGGAGGTGGGACATGCAGCTGCAAAGCAGCACACAGACACAGTATTCTTTCCTTCCTTGCATTTCTGACTTCTTTGCCAGGCCTCTAGGACAGCTCACCAAGACAGCAGCAGCTACTGTAGGAAATTATAGCTGCTGGCCTGCCCTACCCTGTGTTTGCTCTATGCCAGGGAAGAGAATTGGCTAAGTGGGGTAGGGCTAAGTGTAGCTCAGTGGCAGAGTTCGTGCAGTGTGTGAGGCCCAACCCTTTAAGAAAAGATGGAGGGCAGGAGAAAGAAATCTCAACATTTTCCAGTCAGGATGGATTATTTGACAGAGAGAGCACAGAAGTCAGCACCACGCTCTTTATACAGAACACGTTATCAAAAGAGACCAATCCCACCAAAAAGCAAGAACATAAACAACATAGAGAAATGTTAGTAGACAATACAAAAAAAAATGTCTTTTCTGACTTTATTTAAAAAGTGTTCATTAAAGCAGGAATAAAATATTTCCCGTTAGCACTACAGAAATGGTAAACATGATAAAGCTGAGGGTGAGTAGAGTATACATTCTCATATATTGCTGGGGAGAAGATAAACTGGTGTGTGCTTACTATGGACAATATTGCAGTCTTCAATAGCCCCCCAAAATGTATCAATCCATCTGTGTCTCCAGAAACGTACTCCAAGGAAATAATTGGACAAGAATGCTATTCACTTAGCCAGTTCTCTTCCATTCACTGGAGATTGACATATATTTTTTTAACTTTTCATCTGTGAATTTTCCATTTTTCCTACAAGCTTTTTGGAGAAGTCTTTTGGTTCTAAAATACTGAACACACTTATTTTCCTATGTAGTGATTGTGTTCTTCCTTCCTGGCCAGCTGGGTCGGTCAAGTACCAGCTTCAGCTTTAATGATGCCCCTGGCACACCCTGAGCAAACACAACCTAAGCAGGTCTTCAGCAGATCCCGTTTGTTACTCTGCTGCTACTGTTACATTTCAAAGAAAATTGAGCTTGTGGGGCCTTCACCTTTATAAAATGTTTAAAGAGTGTGTAGAGCATTTCATAAAATTTGCTGTTTTTCTTTTCACAGACCACCCAAGATCTAGAAATTGCAAGAGAAGTTTCTCCATTTAGGCTTTCTTGAGTTAACAGTCTCTCAAAGAACTTTAAAGTTAGTGAAGGGCAAACCAGTAGCATAGGCCCAGAACTTAAAAGATCTGAAAGAGGGCTGGGTGTGAATGTGGCTCAGCACAGCACACTTGATTAACATGCTTGGGGCCCCATCCCGAGCAGAGCAAGGGCACAGAGCAGGTTCTTAGGTCACAGGTGACACCGCCCCCCCCCCCACCCCGTAAGCCTGAGTTGGAAGGGGAGGGGTCAAAACTTAGAAGCCTGAAAATGACATCTCCTAGAAGGACTAAGGTTCGGAATCCCAACAGGTGCATCCAGTCAAGTAGGCTGACCCTGGGGAAACCTTTCCATTGTGCTTTTTCCCACCGGCTTTGAGAATCAACTTCGCTCTTGCCAAGATTTCTTTTTTTCTTAAATTTTAATTCTTAGTGTCTTGTCACATCATGCATCTCGATCCCATTCATCCGCCCCACCCCATTCCCGTCCCTTCACGATTTCTTAGTAAATAATCCACACTCGCTATGGGCACTATGAGTAGTTTAACAGGCGCCCCCTCCGGAGAACCAGGGCCTCTACCCCAGACACCTGTTTTCGGGCCAGTTTTCTGGCCGCATCAGCCGTCAGAACTGCGTAGTCGTGGCCTGCGTTTCCTACACGGCTGGGAGAAATCTGGGACTTAAGCTTGGAGCCTTAGATAAAGTCCACAAACATATCACAGCCAGTCACGACACCACTATCTCCAAGCCGTCTTTAGTCTTTCCACGTTATGTCAGTCTCCACTCGCCCGTGGTCGATGGACCTCAGCCCTTAAGAATCTGCCACCCCCGAATGCGGTGCCACGCCCGCATCCATCGCCGGGGTTGTGCGCCATGCACGCGCGCCGAGCTAGCCACGGGACGTCCTTTGGACTCTCTCGCAGATCTCCAGGCTTTCTAGAACTTTGCTTCCACCCCCTCCACCCGACACCCGCCTCGGATTCGCTGGGGATAAGATCTAAGAAATGTGCCCTGGGCCACAAGCAGCCTAGGAGGCGGGGTTAGGAACAACTTTCCCTCCTCCCTCTAACCGCAAACCCCGGGTGGGGCGGCCTAGCCCGGTCCCGATCTCCCTCCTTCCCCGGGGTGATCCGTGACCCAGGTCCGCGCCAAGGCCGGCCTGGAAGGCTCGCGAGCGGCGCAGGAGGCTTTCCTCTGGGCTGCAGCCCTACTAGAAGTTAGAGGCGCGACAATGGTGGAAGCGGAGAAACAAAAGGCCATTCACCGGAGAGATGAGAATGGCTCTGTCGCCCTGTCTCCGCGGGAAGACAGCACAGAGGGGTCTGAAAGGGGGTTGGGAGGGATCCTGAGTGGTCCAGAGCCTCTGCCACGCTCCAGGAGGCGGGAGCTGCTCGTTACCACTATCCACCCAACCCCGGGGGTCCAGTGGCGGGGAGGAGAAATCAAAGGAAAGTTTTAGTTTTCACCTTCTCTGGTGCAGGAAAGGGAGGGGCTGCGGCTCCAGATGTTTGACAGTTGTTGGCCCCAAAGTTGAGCAAGATTTATTTGTTCTTAAGACCCTCCCGTCACGAGGCACCAGTAACCTGGGGACAACCCGAGACGGGGAGCTATAGCCCACGCAGCCCCAAGCTGGGTTCCAGGAACCCGGGACGCTCCCCCAGTGCAGATGGACTTTTAAAAGTTTCTTTTCCCGCCGCCTCAGGCCAGCGCGCACCCTTACCCGCATCGATGATTCAGAAAGGGATGGGGTGAGATCTGCACCCTGAAAAGGGGGGAGAGGCTGTGTGGGTGTTTCAAATCAAAGCCAAGGATCCCTGGGTGGGAACCGGACTCACGATCCAGCCCGGGAAGTGCGTACCCGGAGGCAGTGAGAAGCCAAGGAGCCCGCACCGGTCTAAACCAGACTCCGACCCCGGAAGCTCCGGGACGAGGGATGGGGACCGGCGTTCACGCCGTTGATCTGCCCCAGGTGTGCCCCGCACCTCGGTCCTCCTGGACACAATCCGGAGCGGAAAGCTGCGGGGCTGCGCCGCCTCCCCGCTCTCGGAAGGGTTACTTACCGTGGGGGTTTGTAACCTTCAGCCCAGGACCCTGCTGTCCTCCTTCGCGCGGGCAGCTGCAGCTGGAGAGGGAAAGAGTAAGTTCTTCCAGCCCGAGCAGAGACGCTAGGCGGATCCACGCGAGGAGCTTTCTGGCAGGCACGCGCGACTCCCGACGCAGCCACCGCGGCTCTGCTGCGGCCTCCACATGCACCGAGCGCGCCGCTCAGCCCGCCCGGGAGCCGCTGCAACTCATCGGCTCAGAGCGGAGTCCCCTGGCGGCCTCCTCTGGAAAAGCACCTACGTGGGAGCAAAAGGAGTCTCTCTGCCTTTAGGATCCTTGAAGGCCCACAAGGGCCTGAGACAGTGTGCAGGCTAAGAAGTCTCTATACTTGGATCCTATGACCAATGTAGCTAGAAAGATGCCAGACTAGAAAGGTGGCTGTCCCTGGCTGAGTATTGTCAACTTGACACAAACCTAGGAAGAGGGAGTCTTAATTGGGAAAATACCTCCATAAGATAGCCTATTGAAGTCTGTCCAGCATCTTCTTGATTAATGAGTGACGTGGGAGGGCCCAGCCCACTGTGGGTGGTGTAAATTTGGAGAAGGTAGTCCTGTGGTGTATGCGAAGCCATGCGAAGCAAGCCAGTGTGAGCACCGTTCCTCCGTGGTTTCTGCTTCAGTTCCTGTTTCCAGGTAACTGCCTTGAGTTCCTGTCCCGACTTCCCTTTATGATGGACTATGATCAAATGCACGAAAAGGCTGCTAGCAGTGAGGTATATATTGCTTTTGGACCTGCTGTTTTATTACAGTAATAGAGACCCTAAATAAAGTTCACAAAAGCTTTTTCTAAAGCACCCAGAAAGAGCGAAAGAGCTTATCGTTCCCCCAAATTTTCTAACTGTTGTAAAATGCCTTGGACTGCTTGACATACCTTAGAAAGTCACCAAATCACTGGAAAAAAAAATGCTTGGAAGTCATACTTACCTCGTAGGGTGGTTGTTAAAAGTAAACCAATTATAAAAAGTATTCTTAGATCATGGTAGGAGTCTTCGCACATGGTCTGACTTTCTGAGAAAAAAAGGTGAATTTGTCTACATGGTTTTACTCTCCTTTATAACATCTCAATGCGTACTGACTGGGTAGAATCAAATGACTTGACTGGGTATTGCATTCATAATTCCTGCTACATATTTGAAGGGATAAAAAAATATATGTATAATATGTATATATATAAATATGTACACACACATACACACATATATCTCGCTGCCTTTTCATGGCAAATGTCTTTCTATGTGTGATGTCTTTCTAGGCTCATACAAACGTTTAGAAAGCTGCTGCCACAGGCCTTAGTACCTGCTATGCCCTCTGCCCAGAATAGCCTTCTGAATTCTCCAGTCTCATCCTGGCCCCAGAGACTACCTTTTCCCTCCAGCCCTTTTCTCAGAGACCTTTCCTTTCAACCTCATTAGTCCATCCTTATGACATTCTCTACACACATGCCCTGCTCCAGTTTTCTCCATTAACTGAGTTGCCATCAGGCACACTAATTACTGCATTTTGTTCACACCTCATACTAGTTTTCCATGGGGAAAATAAGGCAGAAACTTAAAGGCTAAAAACAATATGAGCAAGGTTAGAGAGACATCTCAGTAGTTAAGAGTGCCCCGCTACTCTTCCAGAGGAACAGAATTTGGCTCCCAGCACCCACTGCCAACAGCTCACAATGGCCCATAATTCCAGTTTCAGCAGATCAGACCCCCCACTTCTGATCTTCACAGGCCCCTGCATGCACATAGCATGCACAAACGTGTACAGGCATGCATACATGGAACATTCATAATACATCTCCTATTAACATCTTCTATTAAAACAATATAATCTTGTGTGATGAAACATGGTCCAGCAAGGTTTTTCTCTCCATGTGAAGGTCAGTTGTTTAGCAAACTCAATTAAAACTGCAACTGAATCCCCTTTGCCATATAATATGATATAGCTACAGGTTACAAACATATGCTAGGTAATGGGGGGGGGGAGCGGTATTGTGTCTACAAACGCCAACTTACTTTTTTCTAGCGGAAGGAATGTAAACAATGGCTTTTGTCTATCTTGCTAATTGCTGCTATGTGCCCAACCTGTTTCTGGTTTAGTGAGCAGGTCTTTACAATGAATGGATTGGATCCTGTCCCCTCAAAATGCATATGCTGAAGACCCAGCTCCCAAGGAGAGGTATTTAGAGACAAGGCTTTGAGGATGGAAGGAGTCCTGAGGACTGTAAGGCTCTATTATCGGGTTGGTGGCAGAGGAAGGAAGAACGTGGGCATTATGAGGAAGAATAGAAAGCAGCGGAGGAGGAGCAAAGGAGAGACCAAGAAAGGGTTTTCTCCACTAGGGACGGGGCGAGAAGGCAGCCATCTGCAAGCCGCAGAGAGGCCCTTCCCTAGGCAGCAGCCCTGCTGCCTTCCAGACCCCAGCCTCCAAAACTGCTATCTCAGGAGGTTGTTCCCACCACATGGCCTGTAGTAGTTTGATATGGCAGCCCAATCGGACAGCATGACTCCCAATAAATACTTGTTAAGTTAATCAGTGGAAAGACTTGACTGTAAGCATTGTAATAACACAATCCCTACCACACACCCAAGTGTGGCCGTATTTGCTGAGCACTTTACATGGATTATCTCACTTAAATTTCACGAGATATCTATCTACATGCTAGGGAAAGGTGAGTGAGTTTAATTTTTAAAATGGAGGTAATTTACCTGTGGTCAAGATTTAGAAAATACTACACACAGTCTTGGCAGTGTGACTTAATGGCTGTAACCACCCTCACAATTCACTGCTAAGATCATGGGCAAGGGGTAGCCCTGGATCTCGTCCTAAAGGTGCTTAGAATCTAATAAAATAAAAGTAGCAATACAAAGAAGACTGTGTGGAGGGTTGGGATGGGAGGAAATGACTAGGACTGTTTATGCAGTTTGGAGAAAGGGAGTTGAATGGAATAGAAAGGATTATGCAGATTTTAGGGATGGGGCTGTTGAGCTGAGCTTGGATATGGTAGGTGTGGCTGGAGTCAAGCAGAGATAGAGGAAGACAGAAAAATTTGAGCTGTGTGTGCTCTGACCCTAGTTGTTTGGACAACTTGTCATGTAGCTACACCATTAGGATTGGGATCCCAAATACTAGATTGGAAACCAAAGGGCAGTTCACAAGATTTGGTAAGAGTGGGAAAAGTCGCCTGAAGCAATTGCTAAAAAGTGATCTGAAGCTATAACTCAAAGGTGAGAGGTACAAGAGAAAAATTAACTTCCGGCTAGGTAAATATTGTCAAAAGATATCAACTATCATTTCAAATTTTTTTTGTATGTATATGTGTTTTGCTTGCATGTGTTTATGTGCACTGTGTGCATATGTGCTCCTGGAGGAAAGAAAATGTGTGAGATCTCCTGGGACAGTTGGGATCTGCCGTGTGGGTGCTAAGGATTGAACCTGCATCCCCTGTAACAGCAGCCAGTAGACTTTATCACTGAGTCATTGCTCCAGCCTCTATTTCAGTAATTTTAAAAGGGTAATTTTTGGCCCATAATTCAGGGTTTAGAACCCAATTTGATATACCTTCGATTAGTGGTTTTCAGCCTTCCTAATGCTGCAACCCTTTATTCAATTCCTCATGTTGTGGTGATCCCAACCATAAAATTATTTTTATTGCTGTATTCATAACTGTAATTTTGCTACTGTTAATGAATCATAATGTAAATATCTGATATGCAGGATATTTGATATATGACCCTTGTGGAAGTGTGAAGGTATAGATCTACCTTTACAAAACTATCTCAGGGAAAGACCATTTTTCTAGAACATGCAGTGCCTGAGGGCAGGGTCCTGGTCTAAGAAGAATCTAGGAAAAATCTCAAGATTTTTCCAATAAATTTTTCCAATAGATTCAAAGCTTGGTTTCGCACCGAAAGTTCAGCCAGTAGATTCAAAATTTGATTTCATGCCAAAAGCTTAACCAATATTTTCCAAGAACTACTTACCTCATTCCCCTTTATCCAGTCCTGAAATGCCAGAATCCAGCTCCCTGGTGGTCTTTGGAGGGGGGGGGGGGGTCTTGACATGGTTACTTCAACATCCCAAAAGGGGTCTTAATCCACAGTTGAGAATCACTGTGATAGATGTGTAAGGTTTGAAAAGAGCAGCTATTGGCAGTGATAATAAGCCTATTCCTGACATTTGGGCAAGTGTGTTGGTTAGTTTTTATTGTCAGCTTGACACAGCCTAGAGTTACCTTGGAAGAAATCTCAATATTGTCTGGATTAGATTAGCCTCTAAGAAACCATCTTGACTGATGATTGATGTGGAAGGACACTGCCTACTGTGAGCAGCACCATTCCTAGGCTGGTAGGTCTGAGCTGTATAAGAAAGCTGGCTGAGCATGAGCCAGCAAATGAGATAGTAAACATTATTCCTCCACAGTCTCTTCTTTAGTTCCTGCTTGAATTCCTGCCTTAACTTCCTTCTGTAATGGACTGTGGTCAGAAAGTGTCAGCTGAAATTAAACCATTTCTTCTCCAGGTTGATTTTGGTCATGGTATTTATCACAGTAACAGAAGACAAGCTAGAATAGCAAGTATGAATTCTATCCTTTCCTTTCCATGGAGAAAGAAATCAGCTGTGCTGAGAAGTAGCTTGTCCAACTCTACACAACGCATATGACTGAAACACTGGTCCAGCTTTCATGCTCGTAACTGCTTCATGTGTCTTGACATGTGAAAGATCACACATGCATATTTATCTGAATTTATAGCAGGGGCAGCTTTTGAGTTGCTTCAGAGAGTCCTCACTGGGTTCGCACATAACTAAGGAACTTGATATAAGGAAAGGAAGCTTTTAACTACAATCTCTTACAAGGAAAGGAGAAGGAGCATGATTACGTCACCTAAAAGATTCCAGAGAGACAAGGTGGTGTGACAACTCAGGGTCAGAGGCCCAGAGTTGTGAGCCGCCGAACCTGGCTGAATATCAGAGAGCTGAGATTGCAAACTGTGATAATGATATAGGTGGTTGTATGGATTTAATGGAGATGCACATGACTTGCTCAGCAATTGCCTGACACATGTTAAGTGCTCAAGAAATGCCCTAGCTCTTCTCAGCACAGTTCTCACACTTCCACATCCAGTCCCTCACAAAAGTAAGAATCCCATACATGTTCCAGAAGTTTCACTGTCCCTTGGGATGCCATCTTCTGTAACTGACAACAAACAAGAGCATTTTCAAGTAGTTGGGTACAAGTTAAATAAACACCAGTTGCCTCATCCCAGTCAGCACAAGAGAATCTCTAACCTTCCCAACTCACACATCTTTAATGAGAGGAATGGCATACTGGTCTCCAATGGTGTTTAAGTAAAATCTGAGAAAGAGTCTGTTACCAAACCACTTCCTTTCAGCTTTTCCCCAAAGGACAAAAGGTATTGGGAAAGTATCACCATGGCAACCTGTCAGATGACAGCAGAGTAAAAGTCAAGCGCGTGCTTGCTTCATCGTTGACTGGAGTGGACCCACAGTCAAACTGCTTGAACAGCAGTTTTCATCATATATGGGTTTCCTTAGAATTTGATTACGTAGTGCTGCTGTGTCCCAAGTCTATTTATTATAATTGTTCCAGGTAATTAATAACAAATGAAAGCCTTCTCAAGAATTTTCAGCTCAAGTCAAAAGAGTTCACAAATCTAGGTGATAACCTAGCAAGTATCAACAGCAAGGCCACACTTACTCCTTATCTTCTTTCGCTCTGTTTTCAAGACTCTTGGCTAATCCACAGGCTCAGGAGATTTATCTTCCTGTTTTATGGAAGCATCTGTGAGGACAGAATCATAGTAATAAACTCTGGGTCACAGAAATAAGTGTGCATGACTCCTCCTAAGCACCGATAGAATGGCAGTGTAAATGTGAGGTAATGCATAATTATTCTCATGGCTTGAAATGTCTTAAATGGATCAGTTTATATTACCTAAGCCTATTTCTGCCAGCACAATTGTTAATATTTAACAATGACACTAGATGGCTGTGGTAATCTTGGTCAGTGAGTGGGTTTTCTATGTCACTGTTAGCCTGTAATCATAGCAGTGTTATACATATTCCATACTACCCCAGTTCCTACTCCACTGCCTCCCCACTGAAGGCTGTCATCTGTCATCCATCCATCCTCTTAATGACAGGAGTATGGTATCATTTTCCTTTATAATTTCCTTCCTTTGAGAGGTTTGTTTGCCAACCATCCTCCTTTTACATTACCTTCAATTTCCCCATTCCTTAGAGTATTTTTAAAAGGACACACCGATACTCACTTCCTTTACTTGTCCCCACTTATATCACAAGTGGTTTAGCTGGATTGTGTTGAGACCTATCAACAGGATTAGTCAACTGACCTGAGGACTCTTCAGCAATAAAACCTAAATAGTTTAATTAATTAATTATAAACTATATTTCAGGTTTAGGTACTAAATTTTGCTGTTTGTTTGGTGCCTGGCTCATAAGAAAAACCCAAAAAAATGTTTGCCTGTCTAGACATAACTGGCAGATAAACTAATACCTACCACCTGAGGCTTGTTGAAATATATTTAGCATAGTCTGACAATGGAAAACTAAGCAGCCATTTAAAGGTATGAACAGCCATGTGTGGGGCTATGATTAGAAGAATTACTTGAACACAGGAATTTGAGACCAGCCCATGCAACAGTTTGACTCTGGTATGGTTTGAATCTGCAATGTCTCTCTTGGGCTCAGGTATTTGAACACTTAGTCCGCAGATGGTGGCGCTATCTGGTGAGGTTGAGGAGCTTAACATGGGGCCTCTTTTACAGAAATAGGTCTCTTAGCCAGGTTATACTTGTTTGGGGTTTTGGGCCCCTTCTGCTTCTGCTTCACCGAGCTCCCGGGAGCTGTCACAGTAGGCTCCTCAGCACAAAGTCATTTGCCTTTTCAGCCCAAATAAGTTGCTCCTCACTTAGGCTGTCTACGTCAAGTATTTTGTTTACAGTGATTAAAAGTAACTAAAGTGTAAAATTGGTTAATTAATTAACTAATCAACAAATTAAAAAGCAAACAAGCAAAAGAACAAAAACTTGCTGTTCTTCCTGAGGACCGGGGTTCAGATCACTCCTGTGGAGCAGCTCACAACTGCCTGTCGCTGTAGCTATAGGGAGATCTCGTTTTTTGTGGGCACCAACACACATCTCTCTCTCTCTCTCTCTCTCTCTCTCTCTCTCTCTCTCTCTCTCACACACACACACACACACACACACACACACACACACACACAAAGGAAACCAATAGTTCTTACAACCACAAAATAACAGCAACAACAATGAATAACAATCTACTGAGCTGATGGTTGAGGGTCTGTGCATCTTTCTGATTATACACCATACATCAAGGCCTAGTTTTGCCATTTAAAGATGCCATATTGTTACTACATAGAAAAGGACAAGTACAGGCGTGATACTGATTTAAAAAAAAAAGTGTAGTTTTTTAAGGTGATGAAAATAGGTAATTTTATGTTTCCTTGGACTTCATTATCTAAAAACCTTTCAGTTAGGGTTAGTGAGATGGCTCAGTATATAATGGCTCTTGCTACCAAGACCAATGACATGGAATCCATATGGAGAAAGGAGAGATCCAACCCCTGCAACTTACCCTTTGCCCTCCACATGTGGATCTTAGAATTGTACTTGTGCATGCATGCTTGTATGCATGTGTGCGTAACTACACACCATAAATAAATAAAAATATAATCAAAAGTCATAAAAACTTCCAATTATACTTTTACAGTAATTCATTTTAAAAGTCCTTATAAAATCTTTTTGGTCCAAGACACCTAGTATGAGCTACCCTAATATAATATTTTCTGTTTCTTTTCCTGAAACACTGGTTACTTCTCTGAGGAGGGCATATGGGAAGAGAGCGATACAATCAGGCTTTGTTGAACACCAAATGAATGTGCTGAGTTCTGCCATTATTTCAAAACAACTCTGTTTTGAAGCTCAGTACTGGCTACTTTCAGTGCCTGGGTGAAAATCTGATTCTGCTGGGACAGCAGCTGTAAATAAAGCCCTGTCTCCCCAAACTAGCATGACCCAGGGGTTCTCTTAGTACGGATTTTTGTTGCTCTGATGTAACAGCATGACCAGAAGCAACGTGAAGGGGGAAGAATTTGGTCACACTTCCAGGCAACCTTCATCACTGAAGGAAGTCAGGGCACGAACACATGCAGGGCAGGAAGCCAGAAACCCAAAGCAAAAACCATGGAGGGATGCTGCTTATGGGTTTGCTCCTCACGACTGGCTCAGCCTGCTTTCTTGTAGCACCCATAACCACCAGCTCAGGGGTGGGACTGCCAATGGTGAGCTGGGCCCTCCCACACTATCAATCAACCATATGCTTGGCCACCAGCTAATCTGGTGGGGACATTTTATCAATTGATGGTCTTGCTTCCAACATGGCTGTGGGTTGTATCAAGTTGACAGAAAACTAGTCAACACAGGGGCCTATCCAGGTGATGTTCTTATTAACCGGAGGCCTGTTATGCCTCTTCTCTCCCCAATCAAGACCTGCCTCTTACTTTGAGTCAATGACCGGCATTTGCCAGGAACCCTTCCCTATAACCTCCAACAGTAGAAACATGCTGCCCCTGTGGCAAACTGTAGTGACTTCAGATCTCCTCCCTACTTTCAGACATGATGTCTGTCACAATACAGGTGGGACCAATGGAAAGAGTCCTCTCTCCTGAGAATTTATACCTCACCCATTGAGTTCACTAAGCAAGAATGGTACACAGTGGAGCTCTCTCGCCATTTTCAAGTATAGGAGACCCACCACTAACATGGGTAAAGAAAAGAATAAGGGAAGCCATTGAGGGGACACCAACAGAAAATATTACTGTCTGTGGTGGTTTGAAAGGAGTGCACTGTTAGGAGGAAGTGTACCACTGTGGGATCAGGCTGTGAGGTCTCTTTTGCTCAAGTTTCCCTCGGTGGGACAGTCAGTGTCTGCCTGCACACTGCCATGTTCCCCATCATGATGATAATAGGCTAAACCTCTGAACTGTAAGGGAGGCACCCCAACTAAGTGTTTTCTCCTATGAGAATTGCCATGGTTATGGTGTCTCTTCACAGCAGTAGAAGACAGTGACATTGTCAAAGCTTTTCTACAGCCAGTAGACTTGGAAACAGAAATGAAAGCCAGCCATCCTGTTATTTTGTCCCTCTGAGTAGGATGCCTATAACTTGCTTCAGAAAGAGTTCTAATATAACTAGCCTGTAGAAGAAATCCTAAAATCATTAAGAAAAGAATTGGAAAGACTATATCCCCCTGCCACACACACACAGTCGAAGGTCATCTACTTCATCATCTCTCACCGTTCTAAAGGCTTGGTTGATACAGGAAGAGGACGAATGTTTATTGAGGATCTGTTCTGTGTCAAGGCCTGTGCTGGGTTTTGTTACATACAATCTAATCTTCCCAATGACCTTGGACAGTAGGTATTATTACCTACTTTTTCAAGTTTGGGAAATTTGCTCAAGGTTTACTGCAGTGTTTTGGTGCTGAGGCTCAGTACTTTGTGTCTTCTCATATACACCAGCCCAATAATACTGCTATGTTACAATAAGGTTTCTTGGCCCCCAGTGACCATAAGTCCAGACCCACAGACCTGTGGTCCCAGGCCGCTTAGCCACCCGCCCCCCAAATTGACTCAGATGCCTATATTAATTTCATGCTGCTTGGCCTATGGCTCAGTCACATTGCTAGCTAGTTCCTTCATCTTAACTCAACCCATTCTCATTAACCTTTCTGCCATGTGGCCCATGGCTCACCTGTGTTCCTTACATGTTGCTTCTTGGGTGGCTGGCTCAGTCTGTCCCTGACTCTGCCCTCTTTCCCCTATGTATGCTCTGATTCCTCCGCCTACCCCTACGGTGTCTGCCATGACCAAAACAGTCCTTCATTTAAAGATTGATATTCACAGCATACAGAAAGACATTCCCACATCACTGCTATGAGTGTTCGGGAGCAGGGCTTGGTAGAGTAAATATCGTTGGTGCTCTGTATACAGCTCTCAACGCATTTCTATTCCAGCACATTTATGAAATGGCTGGCTTCCAACAGGACTGTTTCCACAGCTGTAGAAGTTTGTTCAACACAGCAGTAAGTTAGTGACTGCAGCAGTGAGGAAGACTAATGCCCCCTGGGGATGATGGAGAAAAAATCAGCATCAGTACGTGCACAAGACATCTTTACGTTTCTTCAAGACCAAAGCCAAGGTAACTCCACTCACATGAAGTGGCCACTTGCCAAATTCATTCAAGACAAATTTACTCAGCCAAAACCCTCGATTTTTCCTCTAGGTTCCAGTCAGGCTGATCACTCACTCCCAATTCCTAGAATTGCTTCCCAGATAAACAGCCCCCTCTCTGGTCATTATTGTTTAGGTTGCTTTTCGGGGGAATCCAAATCAATAGTCTCAGGACTCCTGGAAATAAGCAGCATCTTGAGCTCTGACTTGAAAAGGAAACAAGCCCAGGCTCTGGAGAAGAGAGGCCCTGGAACAGAGGCCAGCTGTAAGCCGAGGACTCTTCACAGAAATACTCCCTACATAGAATTTTTTAAAAAAATACTCTGAGTTTGGATTCAACATGTCTGGAAGGAAACAGGATAATGCTGACTGCTTTTCTTTTCTGAGTGAATCTTCAGTGGAAGCTCCCCTGTTTCTCCTTGTTTATAGTACCCAACAGTCTTGACCAGCCCTTCAAGGAATCTCAGGCCCTGTCACTACAAATTTGGACTTGAAGTTAGCCAGAGGACAATTAGCTATCATTTTCCACCTGGAAGGAAGCATAGCATGTTAGGTTGTCACAGTGCACTTGTGACAGTTGGTGTTGAATGTCAACTTGACTGTATTAAGAAGCTGGTACCAGTGAACTGCATCTATGTGTCTGTGGGGATATTTATAGGGAAAGTTGATATTGGAAGGCCTGCCCTGCATGTGGATGGCACCTTCCAAGGGGCTGGATAGAAGCTGGAGGAAGGTGACTTTCAGGTGAATTGCAAGCATGGTCCTTCTCTTAGTCATAGTGCGTCTGCCTGCTGTTATCTTTTGCCATCACTTTCCAGGTTCTTTGGAGTGTGATGGACCAATACCAGCAACTCTTCAGAGAGTCTCCAGGCTCTCAGCACTGGTCTCAGATGATTGAAGTGTCCAGCATTTTCTGGTTCTCCACTATGCTGTTTGGAATTACTGGATTACCTAGCTCTTATTATATAAACCAATTCACCAATTCCTGTTTTACAATATAAATTCTATTAGTTCTGTTCCTCTGGAGAACCCAATCTAATCCAGTGGAGGAATGTTTTCTAATCAGCTAGGTAACTTCATTTGCTAGTCAACTTTTGTAATAGAAACAAAGAATCCTGCTGGTGTCCCACGATCATAGACCCCAGAATGTCTTTTGCTTCTGCTGTATCTATAAATGTTCGCTGCAGCCATCTTTCTTGGTATCTGGCTTGGTGTGAATGGGCATAGAGAGATCCCCACTTCCCCTAACAGTATCATTTTTCTCACGGATACATCCCCATTCGACTGGGCATTTTTACCTCTGGATTATTATGGAGATGATTACCTCAATGAACTATACCACCTAACTGATAGTAATAATGTTAGCTCATGCAGAATTTTGATAAATAAAAATAAATATAAAGAATTGTTACACAGCTAGGGCTTATGAGTTTCCCTTAAGGATTGACATAAATCAAAGCTCAAGTTAATGATTAAGAGAAGCAATCAAGGGCTGGAGAGATGGCTCAGAGGTTAAGAGCACTTGTTGCTCTTCCAGAGGTCCTGAGTTCAGTTCCCAGCAATCACATGGTGGCTCCCAACCACCTATAGTAAGATCTAGTCCATTCTCTGGTGTGTAGACAGAACACTGTGTACGTAGTAAAATTAATTTATTAGTAAATAAATTAATTTTTTAAAAAAGAGAGAAACAATGAGTCCCAGGAGTCAGGCAGAATCAAGCTCCTGTAATGTTGAAAGACACAGCCACAGGTTCTGGTGTACATCATCAGCTAAAACAAAGCCTTATAAAAACTACCACAGGGTAGGTAGATGTTTCGATAATAGCCTTCGGGTGAAAAACCCCAGAAAACAATCTAAGTTCACAAGGATACATAACTGAGGTTAAAAACAAAAATACAAACAGCCCAGCTGTTACTACTAGCTGGTGTATTTTCTTGCTAGGGTTGATAATCAAAGGTGACGATTAATTTCTTGTACCCATTCCTGTCCTCAATCTTCTGATATAAAAAAAGACGACACAAAACTGTTACTGAATGGGTGTGCACCCGGAAGATCTAAAGCACAGCTGAGTCATGTGTGTGTGCGTATAAAAGTTCAGATTTGTGGTTCCTTTAAGATTCCTCATAAGATTAACTTTCAAGATAAATAGTAAAATTCTCGATTCTTTGTTATTATAATATGCAACCTACTAAAAGAGTTGACTGTGAAAAAAAATATACATATTTTCAACTGTACTCTGTGGGGATTTAGCAAAATCACCAGATAGATATTAGAGGTACTTTGACTTTGAAGAACCCTTGTGGAAAACAGTGACTGTTTTGTTGAAAGGGCTCTGCTGCCATCCCTTGACTTTGGTCACAAGACACCTCAGGCACCTGAGGCTCTTGTATTATTGTGTATTGCAGAAGATACATAATAAAGGACTAGAGCCATGGGAGGCCTGTGATACTCTCCTTCAGAAAGACAGGTAAATTAAAATTAGGGACTTTGGTATGAGGAAACACTTTGTATAACAATCAATAAATACACCTTCCTAAGGCTGTTCAGGGTTCAGTTCAGTCCATGGTAAGAGACTGGGTTTTCCTGCTGTCACGTGAACCTTAAATTTTCATCTTGAAATGCCTTTTTTCTTCAACCAACAATGGAAGGGAACACAGAAATAATAGAGAATAATAATAATAATAATAATAATAATAATAATAATAATAAAGAAATCATCAAGAGAAAGTGTGTCTTTTTCCCTAAACTCCCTCAGAAAAAAAGGTCTAGTATATGTGGACACATATACTTTCAAGCCCTGTGCTGCTGGAGTCTGACCTCCCAGACAGTGGTACAACCTCTTATGATGGTTAAACATTAACTCTGGATGTGTCTGTGAGGATATTTCAGGAAGAGATGAGAATTGGAATGAATCTCTGATCCAAGTTCCCCCTCACCATTGTGTGAGTGCTGTGAGGGCATAGATTTACCGTTACAAAACTTTATTTAAAGGAAAGATCATTTATTGCCTGAGGGCAGGGCCCAAGTCTAAAAAGAATCTAGGAAAAATCTCAGAAATGCACCAGACAGCCAATAGATTCAACACTTGGTGTGGGGCCTAAAGTTCAGCCAATAGATTAAAAACTAGATTTCACACTGAAAGTTTAACCAATAGTTTCCAAGAATTACTCTACCTCAGATAGCTTTACCCAATCCTAAAATGCCATGTAACACTCCACTTAGGTATTCTTTTCTTTAAAAACCCTCCCACCCCTCAGCTCAGGGCCGAATTCCCTCCCTGCATTGGAACATAGGGTTTCAGCCCTGGTTCGAACTTTGTTCTTGTCCAAAAGAATAAAGTGACCCTCATGTGTTTGCACTGAAAACCAGCTCCCTGGTAGTTTTGGGGGGGTCTCATGACATTTGTACAACAAAGGGCATCATAGTGAGGGCACCATGGTAGAGAGATGAAAGGAGGTGAGAGAAACCTGCTGTCTTTTCTACTCCAACCTCCTGTCCTTGTACATCAGAGTACTGGGCTCTTAGGCACATGGGTTGCGAGATGTATACTGACATGCGAACCAAACATAAACCCATTAGCAGCCATTATGTTGAAATACATCATACTCTTTCCTACATCTCTAGCTTGAAAATGATAGGCTGGATTACTCAACCCCTAGAAATATGTATCTCAATTTCTAGGATTTCCACAATAAATCTGTCTTTAAAGGTATCTAGATATTGGCTCTGCTTCTGTGCAGAGCCATGACTTTGACTCTCCCAACTCCCCAACTCAGTGGCTTAAAAATACAAACTATGTGACATGCACATCTTAATATCTTGATAGGGATGAAAACGGGGCTCTGCTCCAGCAGCTGCTATGTAAGATTTAGCCCGTGATGGTCACCATGGAAGAACAAGAAAGAGGCAGCGCTAATCCTCTTAAACTGGCTCTTGATGTCTCCTCACCCCCATCAAAAAGTCATATTTGTTATTCATGTTACAGTGGCCACAAAGAGTCATGAGTTCTACTGTAAGGGGAAGTACAATCCACCTTCCAGGTAGGGAAAAGGAGAAAAGGTGAGTGTCTCAGACAATGTTCTACTGCTTTCTTATGAAAGAAAGCATTTAATTGGGGCTTGCTTACGGTTTCTGAGGTTTAGTCCATTATCCTGAGGTGCACAGGCAGACATGGTGCTGGAGAAGCAGCTGAACCTTCGGTCCCGATCCACAGAGAGCAGGAGGAGAGAAAGGTACTGGGCCTGTCTTGGGTTTCTGAAACCTTAAAACTCCCTCCCTAGTGACACACTTCTTCCACCAAGGCCACAATGACTCTAACAAGGACATACTTTCTCAAGTAGTGCTGCTCCATAATGACTAAACATTCAAATATATGAGTCTATGGACACTGAGAGTTTGTGGAAAGTGTCGAGCATGTGTAGCCGTTTAACCTATGCTTAGGTGTTCTGTGTACCCTGTGTATATACACTTAAAGAGAGACGGTTATGAAAGTTAAATATAAAATTGTCTGTAAAGCACTTGGCACCTAGCCATTATTCGGTACCTGAATAATGTACGTACATGTTGTTAACTTGACTGTGGTTTTTTTTTTTTTTCATACCCAAAATATACTGCCAAGATTTACCTCAATCTTCCAAAATCTTGCATATTTACAAACTGTCCTTTTTCCTCTAAATCTCTCCCAAGTTTTGTTCATCCTAAGACATGGAATTGGCAAAGTGCTTCCTACCTCAAATAGAAGTGAATAGCACTAAAGAACAAGAAAACACTTTGAAGGAGAGCCTTACAAATAAAAGTTATAATTGAACTTCTTATATATAGCAAGTATTATTCTAGTACCTAAACTCAGTGTAAGTACACTAGAACAGTATGGGCTTCATTAAAAAGAACATAATATCATAATGCTTGAAAAAACTAGGACCAGGCATGCGGTTATTATTATAGTGTGGGCTTGGTTGGCTAAGTATGTTATTACAGTTTCAATGGAACCATTATCTTGTTAACAGAACACATGGTGAAACCTGCAGGAGCTTCCTGTGACTTCATGAGAGTGCCTGCACTCTGGCTTTCCCTAGGGAATGACAGGCCGACATGTCTACTTCCACCTCTCTCTACCTTTGCACTAGGTTGGCCATGTGTTCAGTGTCTAGTCAGAAGATTTTCTGTCCTGGTATTGATGCCCCCCCACCCAAAGTACTGACCTGTAGTTTTAGGAGGTGTTCATTATTTTGGCAGAATTTGAGCCAGGGACTCTTAGTGTTCAGCAAGTGATTCAGCTCATGTAGGCCCTGGGGATGTTTACATTTTTCAGGAACTGCTATTACAAAACCCCAAAGTTTATTTTATGTACTGAGGTTATTTTTGCCAGATGAATTCATTTGGTCAAGTTATTTTTAAGATTTTTTTTTCGTAGCTCCCTAGAGAAGGGCTAGAGTCCTCTTTGTATCTGGGAGAGAAAGAAAGAGAGAGAGAAAGAGAGAGAGAGAGAAGAAAGGAAGGGAAAAGACGGAGTCTATTTGATGGAAATTGGAAATCAGAGAAAAGGTCTTGCTGAAGTGAACCAAGGTTCTTAGCATTGAACAAAATATCCTCTGTGCAGATTGCTGGGAGAAGAGTCTACAAGGTACTGATTGCAGAGGCTTGATTCTGATGCTTCTAAAGGTGTTCAAATGCATCTCAAGCTGCTCCAACAGATATGCCCAGGAGGACGCTCAATGGGATGGATATTCATCCAGAAGGAACATCTAAGACTACCAATTGAAGGCCACAGTCAGCAGCAGGGAGACCGCTGAGAGCCAACAGGAAGCCAAGGCACAGACCTTGCACCCTACGTGGGGTCAAAAGGCCTGGAATGATTTATTAAACTATTGTGCAGATACCTTTAACAACTGATTTCCACATAGAAACTTCAACAATTTAATTTTATTATTTTTAAAAGTGTGTGTGTTTGCACACTGCTTAAAGAAGCAGAAGTGTCAGACCTGTCTTAACCTGGCCTTACAGGCAGTTGTGAGCCCCAGATGTGGGTGCTAGACTTGAACTTCAAATCTCTTCAGGAGCAGTACACATTCTTAGTTAAGATATAATAACTTAAAAATTTTAGATACGTTTGTGTGTAGGATTGTGGGTAAGTACACAGCACAACTGTATCATTTCTTCCACTTGTGAGTCTGGGAATGTAAGTAAGGCTGTTGGGCTTAGCAGCAAGCATCTTTTCTACTGTACCATCTTGCTGGCTTATAAATAATACTTTCACAAGATTAGCAAGGCCTTTGTACAAGGATAACCTGCAGATCTGTGGCTTGTTCTAGATGAGAGAAAAATAACTTTCTCCCTCTTTGACAGCTTCATACATATGCACTGATTCACTCCCAATCCCACCTTTCTATACCTCTCAACATGTTTCCTTCCTACCTTCATGCCTTCTTCTTCTTTTATTTATTTTAATGAGACAGGATCTCAAGTATTCCAGGCTGGACTTGAACTCATGAAGTAGCAGATAATGACTCAGAACATCTGGTTCTCATGCCAATACTCTACCAAGTATATTCTGCCCAAATAATAACTTGTAGAACATAGAGTTGTGTCTTTCGTATGGTCAGAGACTCTTTTAAAAACCTAATGATAGTAAGGAATTGTGCTCTACACATTCACTCCTAACTCTTGGGAGACAGAGGCAGAGGCAGAAGCAGAGAGATCTCTGTGAGTTCTAGGCTAGCCTAGTCAACATAGCAGGCTCCATAGCAGCTAGGACTACAAAATGAGATCCTGCCTTGTAAAAAAAAAAAAAAAGATGGTTATGCAAAAACCCATTATCTGGTAAAATACATATAAATGTAAGATTTTGTTAACACATTTAGTGATATCATTATGATGATCGTCTTAGTTTGGGTTTCTATTGCTGGGAAGAGACACCATGACCACAGCAACTCTTGTAAAGGGAAACATTTAATTGGGGCTGTCTACAGTTTCAGAGGTTTAGTTCATTATCATCAGGGTAGGAAACATGGCAGCCTGCAGGCAGACATGGTGCTGGAGGAGCTTAGAGTTCTGCATCTTGATCTGTAAACACCAGCATACCGAGCAAAGGCCTACAGATTGAAAAATAAACGCAGTGGGTCACTCTTGAATCAAGAATGCTGTTTATTGAAGCTTAGGGAAAGCCTTATATAGTGGGAGTTGCCTTGTTTCCTTTTGACTAACCTCTGCAGCTAGCTAGCGTAGCCAGTTTCTTTGTCCTCTGCTAACCTTCTCATTCCTAAATCAAAGCACCTGTTTGGGCGTAGTTCCTGATAATGGAATCAACTGGTTCTTGTAAACACTGAAGGCCACTAAACAGTGCTAAGCCCTGGGGACTGCAGGCTGATCTTTACACTGATCCTCAGGCAGCAAAAGATTATGTACTGCACTGGACATAGTTTAAGAATATGAGACCTCAAAACCTGCCCCCACAGTGACACACTTCCTGTAACAAAGCCACACCTCCTAGTAGTGCTACTCCCTGTGGGCCAAACTTTCGGAACACTTGAGTCTATGGGGCCATTCCTGTTCAAACCACCACAATGACATGCAAGACTGCTGGGGACATCCATAAATCCCCTTACCTGAGAATTTAGGAAGGTTTTGACCTAAATTAATAAATGGTACAGACATGGTACTCATTTACTTGTTCAGAACTTAGTGGGGATTTAGTGATGCACAAGACAAAGGCTCAGTTTCATGCAGCTCACAGTCTGGTGGGAGACAAATGCAAGGCAGTAGTACATGGTAAGGAGTCAGGCACTAAGCTGTAACTACAGGCAGACATAAAAAGGCCTGAGTGCTGGACAATTCATGTATAAAGTATTTAATCAAGTTATCATCATGCAACAGGAAATTAGGTATTAGAGCACATGAAGTTTAAAAGTCTAGCATGTTCTACTTCCAGTGTTGGAGGCCATGGAAGATTCACTTAAGATCAGTCCTCATGGACACAAGAATTGCCTGCAGTTCATGAAGGGGATAATATTCTAGGTAGTAACATGAGCATGTGAACAGGTTTAGTGATAGAGCAGGGTGTGAAGAGACTCTGGCCAGCTCAAGCGTGGGGAGCATGGCTCTGGAAAGCTGACCCCTTCTTCTACTCCCTAGGCCTTTAAATAACCTAAAAGCCATTAAATTGTGTTCCTAAAGTAACCTTCAAGGTCTATGCCTTGATTTGACCTCTTCCTTCTTCTGAGACTGACTACCAAAGTCCAACAATCAAAAGCCCTGTTTGGTTCATCAAATTAACATGCCTAATTAAAATTAAACACCTCATCCTAAAAGTTCTACTTTTATAAAAAGACATTTGCTTATGTTATGTCCAGATCGGGGGTCCCCTAGAGGACCACCAAAAAGTCTGAATCTGTATATAAAAGCAAAGAGTCTGTATTCAAGCTTGAGTTTGGACTCCCCACCTATCTGATGATTTGAGCAGAGTGTGCCCAGCACAGGCAGGGTGGGGTTCTTTATACTAGTAGAGGTCAAGGTAGGGGGTTTCCAGGGTTTGGGACCCTGATTGACATTTGTCTAGGAGTGTGTTTAATAAAAGGAGATAGGGGTGTGCTGGGTTAAAATAAGGATATACCTGGTAATATCTATGATCATTGGAACATTACGTATTTTCTCCTGTGATGCTGATTGGCCCATTCCTGGGTTGTGCCAATTTTATGGCTTTTCCTGGGGACTGAGTGGTACCCACCAGTAAATTGAGGCTCAGGCCTACCTTTCAGCTGGTTTGTATCAAGCCTGTCATGCAGCAGTATAGCCAAACTGCCTTGGATCCCACAGCCTAGGTGGTGCCCTGTCTGTCTCCCCTCTATCCAGAGGCAGTCCTCTGGGACAACATACCTGCTCCTTTTCCCTTGTCCCCTTTCGCCCTCCCGCTCAACCCTTATCTCCTCTACCTCTACCTCCTTGCACATTCGAACTCAGATCTCCCCCTTCTCTCTTTTTAGGAATTATACTGCAGGGGAGTCAGAAAGCAGCCACTTTAACTTTTCCTTCTTGCTTAATAAAGGATCTCTGAGGTTTTGGGTGTGCTTTGTGCCTAATCCAGGGGTCCAGGAGGGAGCCTCCACACAGCCATCCTTTAGGGTGAGTTTGGAGAAAAGCTACAAATAGTTATCAAGGTTCCACGTGAATCAGTGAGGAGGGACAGTGAAAGGGCTTTGGCTTATGTCCTAAAGGCACATGTTCATGGATTGTGGGCTCTACGTGGGTCAAAGGTTGTCACTGAGGGAAAAACCCAAATACCCTAAACAAAGCAAAATACAACAGAGACACCCAAAACAAACAAACAAACAAACAAATACCAGGTAAAGAAATCAGTGTTTTCTATTAGGAAGAATAGTCTAAGGCTGGAGGGATGGCTTAGTGGGTATAGTGCTTGCCTTGCAAGACTGATAACCTGAGTTTGAGTCCCAGGACCTATACTGGAAGGAAAAAAGCTAGATGCAATTGTTTGCATCTGTAACCTCAGTTTCTACCACAACACAAGAGGCAGAGATGTATTTTTCATCTATAGCATGCAGCTTTCAGCCTGGAAGAAACAAGAAATGATTCCCATCTCAACAAGGTGGAAGAGAGAACCGACTCCTATAAGTGGACCTCCTGATCTCCGCGTGGGCACTGGGGCTCATGTGCATCTATGCTTGCCTCTTCTCTCTGTCTCTCTTACACACAAAGTAGTAACAGGAGTAGTAGTGGTAGTGATTATTTCAAAGGTCATCCTGCCTTCTGTTGGAAAATAAATAGGTTATCAATTGGACAAAGGGGACAGGAAGGTATTAGGTGAAATTAAGGATGACCAGAAGGAAAGAAACTGCCAAGTTATTCAGAATGACAGATGACAGGGAGCCCAGCAACAGCAGGATAGATGGGAGCATAACAGTTCTGCATTCACTTTTTTCCAAACTCTTCTGTACTTAAATATGCCTAAAATAAAATGCCGGAACACTAACTAGCAACTGAGTTGTGTTGAGTTGGATTTTTTCCTTACTCACGCGATCATTACTCTGCTGGCCCTAGTGTTTGCAGAGATCCCCACATGGAGTACAGTAGACATATCTGAGAAATAAGAGATCTCTGGATACTACCTGATACACATTCAGTCACTTTCCTGGTGATTTTTGCCTAAGGAAACACTCTGCACTGTGCAGTGAGGCAGCGGTGGGATCAGGCTAGCAAAATAATCTTGCTACTGAGGTGTATGTATCGCCTAGAACCAAGGGAAAAGAATTGGTATGATTTAATTATCAGACAGAGGAACTGTGCATTAAATTGCCTGATGATGCTAATGATGCCAAGGACAGCAGCTTGCACAACAATTTTATAGAGCACTTACTCTGCTGCAGTTGCCTCCCAGGCATTCTGCATGCATTAGACCACTTCATCTTCCAGAAACCCTATGATGTAGGCTCTAGTATCACTGGTACAGGATAGAATAGAATATAGCATGGATTGCTTAAATACCGGGTAAGGTTACCTACTTCCTGAGGAAGTAAAGAAACTTGAAAGTCTCATTTCAGTGGTCCCTACACCCACCAATTCTATTTGTCTATCTTGACAAACAGAAACATGCATAACCTTTCCTATAACTTAGTATGAACATCAATAATTACTTTCTCCAATTTGGTCTGGCATTCTAAAGAAGCACAGTACTGAGGTTTCTGCTCCTCTTGGTCTCTCGAAAAGCCTTAGGAGGGGTACAAGAAACAAAACGCCATCCTTTTGCAGATTCCTGTTCCAAAGAATAGTAAAAGGGGACATAAAAACCAAACAATGGTGTTTTAAAACAATGGCTGTTGTTTTATTTTAGCCATAAGGGAATTTTAAAACTTGACAAACCCATTCAGCTTTCAAAGCATTCCACATTCCCCACCCACAAGCAAATACCAGAAGGGGCCAATTTGAGCCAACTCTGAGTTCAGGAGCAATTTTCTAAATACTGGATCAGATTTCTTCAGAGTTCACACACCACAGATGAATACTTCCATTGTCTCTCATTGGCCTAATGAACTGTGCTTAGCAATTTATCGACTAATTAATTAATTTAAAAAGGACATTTCAGTCAGAGATGAGATAGCAAGGTACAAATGCAAGCTGGAGATGACAGCACATTACTGCTTCAAAAAGATTCAAATCATTGCTCAAGATCTTTGAAATCTTAGAATTTTGTAGTCTCAAATCCAATGAAGGATTTTTCTGGGGAGGAGAAAGTCTCTGATTACACAAAGAAAGCAATTTCCTCAATTTGAAGGAGAGTTTTCTTTTTGGAGAAGAAAAGGAAAATTCTGATTATAATTACTATATCCACTCAACTCGTGTTCATTGGAAGTGAGCCCTATGCCTAGCTCCACACCAGACACTGAAATACAGAAACTGGAAAGTATAGTTCCTGTTGTCTAGCCTGTCTGTCAGGGAGGACAGTGAAGGAATTGTGTAATAAAGTGGCTAAAGAATATGTACTAGGGACCTAGTAGGCCCTCCCTCCAGGGTAGAGGGGTAAATCCACACTGTGTTCCTAAGATTTTTGGACTTAGCCTGTAAATGATGGAATGCCATTAAGCAGAACAGGTAATCAGACAACATCAGAAGGATTGTGTTATTATCAATGTGAATGGGCTAGAGGATAGGAAAATATCAAAGGCAGACTGAGTTCCACTCTTCATAAAAATCATTCCAGACTGTTCTGATGTCTCCTTTTCTGTTCTCTAGTTGGTTTCTCCTAGCCCTAAGATATACGCAATTTGGAAATTTTTTTTTTAAATTCAAGATTGTGTGTGTGTGTGTGTATACATGCAAATGGATGTCCACAAAAGCCAGAAGAGAGGACCAGATCCCCTGGCGTCAGCTGCTGTGAGCTGTTCTGTGTGGATGCCAGAGTCAGACTCTAGTCGTTGGCAAAAGCGGCAAGAGCTTTTAACACTGAATCGTGTCCGCAGTCCCACCTTACTTTCTGACAGTGCTATCTCATGCCCAGGCCTTTGAGGTTTCCCCAATATCTAGCAATGGTCTATAATCGTATTTCTCTGTAGTCAGATATCATAATTTCTATAGATTAAACCCTTTTACATGTTTGGAGGCTTGATATGGACTACCTGGGTACATGTTTGTGTATGTGTGTAGGTATATGTATAAGTTATAGAATGCCACAACCAAGGCTGACTCTTCAACCCTAGCTGACAAGAACCATAGATTTTTCAATCCAAAATATCCTTGAATGGCCCTTGTAGAGTTTGTGGTCACCCCTGAAACTTCCCAAGCTAGGCCCCCACTGTCTGCACTGCGCTCAGCATTATTTTCTAACTTTCTCAAAAAGTTCAACACCCAAAGCTTTTGCACTTTCCCAGCCCAAAGCTCCACACCCTTCCTAACACCATGGTCAGGTTTGTCAACATCCCATGAATCTGGTACCAGTTTTTGTCTTAGCTTTCTACTGCTGTGATAAAGCACCATAATCAAAGCAGCTTTGGGAAGAAAGGGTTTATTGGGTTTACATATCCTGGATCAGAGTCTCTTGAAGGGAATCAACGCAGAAACTTCTAGCAGGAACTGAAGCAGAAGCCCCCAAAGATCACTGCTTGCCGGCTTGATCCCTACGACTTTCTCATAGAGTGAGATATCATTTGCCTAAAGGTGGCATGACCCACAGTGGGCTGGACCCTCAAACATCAATCTTGATGAAGAAAATGACCCACACATGTGCCTACAGGCCATCTGATGGAGGCGTTTTGTCACCTGCAGTCCTTTTCCCAGGTTACTGTAGCTTGTATCAAATTGACAAAAGAAGTCCAACCAGGACGGAGTGGAAGTTTTAGGTGGAGGATCCTAGCTGGAGGAACCAGGTCACTGGAGAGCACATTGTTGAAGGTTTATTTTGTGCTTGGCCCCTTCTTTCTGCATTCTGGCTGCCGAGAGCCACACAGCAGAGGGCATAAGTCAGCACTGGAGAAACAAGTCAGCACTGGTATCACTCACGGCTGTCTCCTCAGTGAAGGAGATGTATACCCGTTTCCCATCCAGAAGACTTGGGGTGGATGGTAATCAGCTGGTGACCTTTGCTATCTGTAGGGCCGGGTCTCCTCCAGATCCCCAGAATGTTTGTCCCAGACTCTTCCCCTTTAGACCGTTATTTTTTGTTTCTTAGTCAATAGAACCCATCCTGAGAGAAGGCATCACATGTACTTCATAGTCTGCTGATTTCCGTGCTGTCTCCACCAGAGACCATAGCAGATTCTAGGCCCTTAAGCTATAGAATCCATGTTCATGGTAGAAGAGACATGTGTGTTACTAAAGAGTTTGGATGTGCCAAACTGAATTTAACTTGCAGGGATCCTCACAATCAAGAGATCTGCTCCTCTGTACACTCCCAAGCATCATGCTCTGTCTTCCCTCAGGTGAAGAAATAACAGATTAAGTGACTACAAACCCAGAAATGTATTTTCTTCTGTAAGTTGACTATTCTCAAGGCTTCTGTGACACTGCTGGAATGCTGACTACCAGAATAGAAATTACTATGGCTAATATGGATAGCAGTGTATAGAGGTTCCTTTGAACATTAAATGTTTGGAATGGGGAGATAGATCTGGATAAAAAAATGATGGCTATGCAAGCGTAAGGATCGAAGTTCTGATCTTCAGCAACCACCTAAATAAAGGTGGGCAGACACCCTATCATCCTTGTGTCTAGACTAGCTGAGTCTGCAAGCTTCAGGTTCAGCAAGACTGTGTCAGTAAGTGGAGAATTGCTGAGGACGATTGTCAATGTCAACCTGTCCTCCACACCAATGTGCCACTTGTGTATGTACATATTCATATATTTATACCTACATCTGTCAGAACCCCCCCCCCCCAAATAGATCTTTCAGATGATCCATCAATCTCATTTCTGGAGATAGAACCAAAGGAAATGAAATAGTGCCAAAGAGATAACTTCCTGCTGTATTTACTATGTCACTCCTAACAGAGGCTGAGAAATCCAAACAGATGTTACCCTAGCTTGACATCAATCTTGATGCTTAGTTAGGATTTCTGTTGCTATGAAGTGACACCATGATCACAGAAACTTTTATAAAGAGAACATTTAACTGGGGTAGCTTCCAGTTCAGACATTTAGTCCATTATCATCACGGCAGGGAGCATGGCGGTGTGCAGGTGGATGTGGGGCTGAAGAAGTAGTTGAGACTCCTACAACTTGCAGGCAACAGGAAGTAGACGGAGATACTAAATGAAGCTTAAGGAAAAGAACGCAAAGCCACCTCCACAGTGACACACTTCTCCCAACAGGACCACACACACCTACTCTAACAAAACCACACCTCCCAACAGTGCTGCTCCCTTTGAGAGCCAATTTTTTTTTTAACCATCACACCATTCAACAGATGAATAAAGAAAATATGATATATACAGAAAAATGTGCTATTTGGTCATAGAATGGAATGAAATCCTATTTGGAGTGAAATAGATGACCACAGGAAACTAAAAAATATTGTGTTAAGTAAAATAAGAGAAAGACCAGGACTGAGTGCTCTCTCACACATGGACCTAGAGATTTACCGAAGGCAGACTTAACAGAGGCCGGAAAGAGGCAGGATTTGACCACAGTACGCTTTGTGCATGTACAGAAACACTAGTCAATTTGTACACAAAATTACTGTACGTCAGTGACAATTTAAAAGTTTACATTATAATAAAAAGTGATTTTTAAAGAGCCCCAGAAAAGCTCGAGCATTGATTTTTGTCAATGCCCTTCAATTGAACACCGTTGGGCACTCACTACAGGAAGGAACTTTGTTAGATGCTGTATGCTTAGAAATGACTTTAACATCTGGGGATAAAACCGACTGTGAGCCATTATTGGCCGTGTGTCAAGCCTTAGCTTTCTCACATCTGAGATGACAGTTGTGGTGATGGCAGACGAGACAGTCCTGGGGGGAAGTGGTGTTAATTGAGGCCAGTGACACTCTCCATTACTTTGAGGCATACTCAGCAGATCAGGAGAAGATCAATTTGTGCAATTCCACAACAGCGCAAGCTCTAGAGTCACTATTTTTCTGTTCAACTTGCAGAATTTTTATATGGTTTATCTTCCTGATTTGAGAATCCTACACTTTTCCAGGGCGAGGAGCTGAGGCCAGGGCATGTTGTGAGCACTCGCCCCTAAGCTGCATTCTCAGCCCTAGTCTTTGAGAATCCCAGAGCTGCAGCAAATCTCTCAGCTCAGCTGCTCTACTATACGAATAGAGTTTTCCTCTTGGAGTGAAAATGTTGATTTCATTTCTTGCTTTCCAAATAGAAGCACCCCAAAGTGCTTTGTTCAGCCTTTGTTTTAAGTTGGATGCCTGTACCAATGACTTGAAAAGAATAAATTAGATTATATTAATATTATTGTAAGAGAAAATTTTAAAAGTGTGTGTGTGTATGTTTGAGCACACACATGCCGAGGCCCATGTGTGTGGGTCAAAGAACAAGGGGGTGGGTTTCTGGGAGTTTCTTTCTTTTTCCTTCACCGTGTGGGTCTCTGATTGAACTCAGGTTACCTGTCACATTGGGTAACACACAGCTTTACCAACTGAAATATCTTCTCTGACCTCAGTAGGGCATTTTTCAAAGGAGAATTTAACAATTATTTTGTATGTGAAATAATAATGTATGATGAGAAAAAAAATCAAGATTCAATTCTGGAAGAAGAAAGCTTGTGTTTTAGACAGGGCCATATAAACTCATGCAGCTCAGTCTGGTTTTGAACTCACTATGTATTTGAGGCTGGTCTTGAGCTTCTGATCCTCCTGTCCCTATGTCCCAAGTACTGGAATTACAAGCATGCACTATCATACTTGGCAGATTTATTATTTTTTTAAAATGTGAGTGAGTGAGAATCTAGCATTATTCATAAACTTTAAATATCTTCTTTAAAAAGATTAAAACTCTGGGTTAGTTTCAACATGACTGTCAGCAGAACAGCAGTATTTTTCCTGAATGAAGAACTAAAACAAACAGAATTTGAAAAGTATTTTATTCAAAATTCCCCATCTAGGAGGAAGGATACACAGCAGTGTTCACACATGCTTCAATAACTTACTTCACTGTACAACTTACATTCTTTATAACAACACAGTAAACCAGAGAAGGAAAACAATTAGCATTTAAATACGACTCTACCGTGTAAAGCAATGAGTGTGGGATGCTAAAAGGTGCAGTCTACACATTTACCACAATGGAGCAGCCTGGAGTTCATAAGCCACTGTGACCTTTCAGGATAGAATAATTATTTTTCTCGCTAAATTTAGTGGGTGAGGAAAGGGCTCTGTTTTTATCCTTTTTGTAAAAAATAAATATATTTTCCCTTTTAAGTCCACAGTTTTAAATAAAATACTTAGTTGTGTTTATGCATACTCCTGCGTCACACTGCTCTAGCGCAGACTCTACTGATCAATATTTCACAGCCAGCAAACGGTCAAACATTACACAACAGGCCACTGATTTGCCATAATAGCACCAGAGAGCACTGGGTCAAATTTCTCCTGCTGTTCTTGTGATGCAGGCAATATGGAAAATACACAGAATAGAGGCAAAACTAAGGAAAGAGGCAAGAAGCTCTTCTGATCCTGAAAGAAGATCTTATCAGCTTATGTATTTTTCTGACATAATTTACAAGGACTTTTCAGCCAGGCACATAGCAGGCCCTGCACAGGTGAGTCAGATGGAGGGGATTGAGAGTGAAGTCTGACCCTCCACAAGAAATTATATTTCCAAGACTGGGAAAGGCACAGGAGGTGCACATTTTAATTTGGCTCAAAAATAATGAAAATTAATTTTAAAAGTTGGCAACAATTACAAAACAAAATGTCACTTTCTTTGACAAAGTTACAATAATAAAACAACAATAAGCATCCCACAGTTCACAATATTCAGTGACCACATGTGACTGCTTGGCATTTCTATACAGACTACATCCGAAGGACTGAGTCTATAAAGGAAGGTCTAGCAATTGATTTCACCCAAAACTCTGCTTTATCAATATCTTCTTCCAAACACTAATGTGTGGTCAAGCTAAGTTACTCCTGAGGAACTGAAAACTTGGAAGGCTCCAGTTTTCAGTTGTTGCAGAAGTATGCAATCCTACACCAGAACACAGAGGGACAGAAAGTCAACTCGCACTGTATCTGTAAAAGCTAACTAGGGTTTCACTGTGATAATGTAAACCGTGAATCATAAGTTTTTGTTTTTTTTTTTTCTAAAAAAAAACCAAACCAGCAGTTATATCATTCATATCTTTAAAGGACAGCAATAGTATTTAGGATAGCTGTAAACATAAGTCCCTAAGAGAGTACATCTATTCTAGGAAAATAGACATTCACTGTAACGATGCACCTGACATCCCTGTACAGACCTCTAGTGAAAAGTGTAGTGTAACTAACTCCTGGAGCAGGACCCTGGAGGAAGGGTATGTCCACACCACCCAGCTACTGTGACAAAATAACACAGCAAACCACACGTTTAAAAGGTCATCAGGACATCTCGTTCCTGTACACTGGTGTAGAAAGGTCTCCCGAAGATGAAAGAGTGCAGGCCTGGCTTAATCTTCTCAGCCAGAGCCATTATTATGTTAAGATCGCCCTCTGCTGTTAAATCAAGATCTATCTTCAGGTTCCGAAGAGACTTAAATGGCTTTTTCCCCTTCTGCCTGTAAATAAAATAAAACAAACAATCAAACGTTACAACAGAGACATAGTTCAAAGGTAACAAAACAGAGACTTAGACCGCATATCGGTTTTCTGTAGAGGAGCAGAACTCACGTGTCGTCCTCTATGTATTTGATTAGTGTCAAGGCTTTCCTGTGAAGGACAAGGAGGAACTGTGCCAAGAAAGTGCTCCTGAGAGACAGGCCAGGCTTCAGATGGAAGACCTGTGGGAACACGAGAAAACACGCTTTCAATATATTTATATGGAGCAGCTTCCATGACAATGTTGACAGGATCTGATAAGCACTATCCAGCCACTTCTTCTATTTCCAAAGGGCAGGGCTGTGGTCTGGAAACACTCGGACAGTTTTCAAGATTTCCTATTTTACTGTGAAAAATGTACTGAGATTTTGCATTCTACACCAAAATATATCCTTATTTTATTATGAAAAATCATTATGTGAACTGTTTTAGGTTGTGTGGAGTAGAGGATGAGGAGAATTAATACAGCTTCAGGAACATGGAATTACATGACTACAGGCCATCCCAACTCTGTACTGTCACACATCACACAGACCCAGATCTAGACGTCCTAGTTAACATGGGCTCTCATTATCTAAAGCCAGGCCTATGACAGGGTCTTGGCCTGACTCCCAGAATGGTATTATGACGAAGCTCTGGTTACTGTTAAAAACACATCCCATACAATCCATCACCTTCTCCAAATGTGTAACTCAACAGACATTTTAAAAATTGACACAATAAAGATGCTACAATTTAAGTACAAGAATACTAATTTTTAAGAACACTTTAAGTTCAATTAAGGCAAATAAAACTACACCCCTCTTCAATGAAAAAATCCTTAAGGTATAGTGTAGTACTTAAAATAACTACTGGGGTGGGGATGCTGTTTTTAACTGTTAATATACAGGTTATTTCCCTTTAATAACTCAGAGGGAAATTCATTTACAGACTTTAGAAAGGTCCATATGCACTTTAGTTCTTTGGTTCTTCGTATGTATTCTGCAGGCACTGTGGGACATATTTTAAAGGAAAACATGCAATGTCTCTTCTCTGGCCATGGCTGGGGTCATGCTTACCTGATCCAGAAAGGCTTTCACTAAAGTGTCTCTGTGTAACACATCTTGGAAAATATTCCTAAGAAGAAAACAGTCCAAATATTACATGGTTTTACAAGGTCAGTTTCCATAACCTCTTACTCCAGTCAAAAAGTTAACATTTTATAAACATAAATGTAAGAATACAGATGTCAATATTTGGAATGCATACTTAGTTTGCATGAAGCGCTGGCGTCAATATTTAGTGCAACAAAATAAACACACACACACACACACACACACATTTTAACTCAAGGGAACATTTGTACATTACTGGTGGTTTTTTCTAGCCAGCATAAGCTTAGTATACCCAGAACGGGCACATGCCTATCTGTCAATGAGTTTTAGAACCCACACCTTACAAACTGGGTTTTTGTCGAGAGACTTACTACTGTAAATAAAGAGCAGTAACCCAGTAAGTTATTATCACCTCAGAAATGGCTGGCATGCAAAGTCCAGACAAAATGGCCAAATGACGAGCAGAAGCTAACAGATAAGACTGGCTTTATTCTCAGACCCCATTCCCTTCCAGTGTTTCTCTTCCATTTTCCCTGTATCCACAGAGGGAAAGTATAATGTTTATTATGATAAAGATATATGAAAAGCAAGAGGTCACAACACATGGATAGGAACAGCAGAGGAAGAGGAAGATGCAGAAATAAGTGGAAAAGACTGCAGATTTCTTCGTCTTAGGAGATGATCGTACCAAGCTAGAAAAAGAAACCAAGAAGAGGGGATACCAGCATTTCAGGACAGCACTAGACACTGATAGCACTGGGCTTTGTGGAAAGGTCAGGATTAAGTTCATCACTTTCCAATTTCTGTTTCACTGAATCAAAATCTGGATCACAAAAGAGCTGAGAAGAGCAGAGGAGAGATGCCAGGCAGAGGAAAGAAGATGAAATGCTGCTCTGAGAAAAGGCACTAGCCACTTGGCTAATGATGGGTTCGTTTAAGAGTAAGAGTTAGCAAGTAATATGCCTGAGCCATAGGCCAGACAGCATGTCATTAATAGAAGACTTTGTGTGATTGTTTGGAACTGTGGGTCCTGACCTAGGCTAGCCCAGAAACTTATGACTACACTTTCATATATCATAAATGACTGCTTTTATCTTAAAAATGCTAAAATTAAAAATTAATTAATTAGGGATGTGGCTCAGTTTTATGGCAGTTTCACAGCATGTGTGAACCCCTGAATTTGAGCCCCTAAACTTCCCAGACATAAAAGTAAAACATGCTAATACTAACATGAGTGCACAATAATATAATTTAAAATATAATTTTCTGGTTAAAAATATTTTTGAGACTTTTATATTCAAAACATTTAGTTAGAACTGGAAATAAATATTCTAAAATTCATGATATTATTTTCTCATGCCATAATAACTGACCAATTGCTTTTGCCGAATCAGCCCAACAAACATTCAAAAACAAAAACACTAACAATTTGCATATCTCTTCAAGTCTACATTTTCTGAGAAGAGATTCTAAGTGATCATCTAAAAAAAACAAAAATGAAAACAAAAACACAACAAAAAACCCCAAACAAACCAAATGTAAAACACAAAAACACAGGACTTCGGTCCATTTTTTATATAAGGGACTTATAAAGAAGATGCTGGCATACAGACAGAGTGAGAAAACTCCAGTTTTCCAGGATTCAGTATGTGAACTAGTGCAAGGAAATTTCAGTTTGACCAGTTCCTTTTTCTGAAGCAATCCTTCCTAACCTTTCTAAGCAATAAAAAGAGCACAGGAGAGCTGTGCAGAAAGGGATCCTCTGCATGCTAGGACCTCTGGGTGTCACACGCCTATTTGTGCTTCTGGCCAGCAGCTACTGTGGCTGTTGGTGCTGCATGTATCTTATTTCAGAGACACAGGATACACCCACTTGCTCCAAACTTACCAATAAAGTGGCTGATAAAACCCTTCACCCCACTAATCACACCTAATATTTTGAGTATATCATAAGAACTTTCACTATTTCAAGCCCTTAATTGATTCAAGAAAACAGTAAGACGATAGCCCAAATCTTTTCAGACTTTAGAGATCATTTTAGATGCTTTCTTGCAAGATCACGTTTTTTTGTCAATCAATATTCAATGATTGTTGTACTTTGGTGATTACATTTTCAGGTAAAAAATAAAGAGCAAAATGTACAATGCAATGGTAGAAAGTGTTCTCTTCATAAATATCAACTGTTTTATATTTATATCCATAAAAAGGGGCTTAGAATTAATGCAGTTTAGCATACAAAAATGTTCAATGCCCATTAAACACTAAATTACCAGCAGTAGGGCTGGCATTTTCCGACTGATAATTGTTATTCCTGGCACTTTACCAAGTAACTAGGGGTTCAGTATATATTTATTAAGTATTTGTTTTTAGAGGAAATCTTATCTTAGAAGAAATAATATTTTAAGAAATGAAGACTTAAGCCAGGTATGGTGGTACACACCTTTAATCCTAGCATGTGAAAGGGAGAACAGGTAGATATCTGTGAGTTTGGGGCTAGCCTGGTCTACATAGTGAGTTGCAGGCCAGTTCCAGTGAATTTTTCACTGGGTCACATAGGGCTATGCAGTGAGACTCTGTCTAAAAATAACAATAACAAAAATCTAAAAATAAAGTGGTTGATAAAATGCTTCTTCAAGCATCATTATGCTTGTCACATTTCTTCCTCTTTAAATACAACTGATTGCTTTACTCGTCAATGACACAAGTTTTATGTTGTCTGACAATGCCACCTACGGCCAAGTGTCACATACAGATCAGGAGTGAAGCTTTCATCTGTGTAGATGATGGTGTCCTGAGCCATGTCCTCTTCTGAAGTTGCCCTCCAGAAGGCTGTCAGCTCTGATCTCATGTATCTGCGTTGATTATAAATATGTTCATGACATGGTGGCATCTGCTTGACAGTATTGACGTCCACATCTATGTGCGTGGTTGGATACGGGGCATACATGACTTGCCGGAAGGGTAGTACAAAGCTTCCCGTTGCATCCTGTCAAAACCAAGAGAAAACTTACTGGCACATACTAAAAGAGAAGCCATTTAAAAATAATGTAATAATTATAATAAGAGATCTGGTATAAGACTCTTTCAGAAGTAAGATTCAGGAGGTTGCTACATAAAAACTCAGACACTACAGTTTGTGCTACAATAAAAGAAGTCCGTGTATTAGTAGGGAAAATACTTGCCTCTTGCTAGTTAGTTGGGCAGCCAGTTACCATGTAATAAATACCTGCTGTATATGCGGTATTGTGCTAAGTGGTGTGAACAGAATAGAAGATGGAGGCTGCTTAAAGCTATCACTCTTAACAGGCTCGGATAATCACTGTATATCAAGGGATTTTAGAAAAGCAATACAACTTTTGCTTGGAGAGCTCTTGGTGCTTCTTTCAATCACAGCTTTGCACTGGCATCTGGCACAGGGGGCTCTTTCAGAAGTAACAGTATATAACTGAGCAAGAGGATGATAGGAAGTGCCATGCACGCTACTGTGCCTTTAGAGAAAACTGGCAAAATTGAGATTTGTAAAGTTAAAACTAGAAATGTATTTTCTTTAGTTCTGAGCTCCCGGCAGGTATACAATTTATACCCCAAAGCTGATTTTCGCTTTAGGGGTGAAACTGGGGATTGAACTCTTAGGGCCTTCAGCCTTCGGGCCTTCAGCCTTACGGCCTTCAGCTCTCTAAGTCAGCAGATATCAACCTTTGGGGGTCACATATCAGATATCCTGAATATCAGAGAATTACATTACAATTCATAACAGTAGCAAAATTACAGGTGTGAGGTAGCACCAAAAACAATTTTATGGTCGGGGGTCACCACAACATGAGGAACTGTATTAAAGGGTCGCTGCATTAGGAAGATTGAGAACCACTGGTTTAACTAAACACCAACCACATCAATGAACTGTATCTCTGATCCCCAAAAGCTGATTTTTTTATTTGCAAGAATTCAATTTTTTAAAAAGTATTTTTTAATTTTATGAACTTCATTATAAAAACAACCTCTCAAGTAAACAGCAATATCACATATCAAAATAAACCAGATTCAAAATCTATATAAATCATGACTTGGTATACAGCTAGAATATGCACTTGGAACAGCTGTGGAGTGCCACATTAAATTCTACCCTTTCAGTATCAAATGCATTTCATGCACTTACCCCCCACTGAAGACGAAAAATCCATGATGGAATTTAAAACTAGAAAAGTCAATTAGCTTTATATTGTCATTCATAACTTGTGTCCATATATCCAGTCCTTTCTCATCCCCTTTATATTTAACTTTTAAGTAAATATAATCATAACACTCAGAAAGTTGAGGCAGGTAGATTACTGTGAGTTCAAGGCTAGTCTGATTTTATGTCTACTTGACACCGCCAGAATTAATAGAGAGGAGGTGGATTCAATAGAGAAAATGTCTCTGTACTATTGGGCTATAGGCGAGCCTTCTGGGCATTTTTGTTTTTTAAGGTGATCCAGAGGGAGGACCCGGCCCACTGTGGGTGAGGCTGCTCCTGGGCTGGTAGTCCTGAGTTCTATACAGAAACATGTTCAGTGAGACATGGAGAGCAAGCCAGTAAGCAGCATTCTTCCATCGTCTCTGTATAAGCTGCTGCCTCCAGGTCCCCACCCTGCCTGAGTTCCTGTCCTGACTTCCTTTGGGGATGAACTGTGATGTGAAAGCATAAGCTGAATAAACCCTTTCCTCCAAATTACACTGGTCATGGTATTTCCTCACAGCAGCACTAACCTTCACTAGGACAGAGGTTAGTACCAGGAAGGAGCAGTTACCATGCCAACTAAGGGGCAGCAGCCTAAGGGCTGGGACAGAGTTCCTCAGAAGGTGCTGTATGCTTTAAATCAGTGTTCAATATATGGCACTCTTTCTGTGAGGATCCACAGTCCCAGGAATCACAGGTTAGAAAAGAGAATATTTCCATTCACTATCACCCCTAATGACCCACTAAAAGATATTTTGCTTCCTATTCTTGTGACCTTAATTTCTTAAATTGGTTACTGAGGGAGTGTTTCTGCAAACATCCCATTGAACTGGAAGCCAGCTTCCCTGGCCACCTTGGACTTCTGATGCCCTTAAGCCATCAGGCTAAGAAAGAAGTATCAGTGTTAGGAGGGTTGACTGATCCAGATTACCATGGAAAATTGGATTGCTTCTCTGCAGTGGGGATAAGGATCATGTCTGGAGTGCAGGAGATCCTTTAGGTGTCTCTTGGTGCTCCCATGTGCTGTGACTGAAGTCAACGGGAAACTACAATGGCCTAATCCAGGCAGGGTGTCTTCTTTCTTTACAATGTGATATAATACCGATTAAGAGAATACCAAGGGCTAACATATTTAAGTTTGAGAGGCTAAAACAATGTCCCTCAAGGGACTTTGCCACCTATTCTAAACTTACACTGTGTTTGCAGTTGTATGAGGGATAGTTATGCCATGTTATGTATAATTATGACCTGGTCAAATAGATAATTTGTTTCTGATTGTACGTGGAATAGTTATATCATGTTTAGGTTGTTATGACCTTGCTATTGTTTTTATTTGGAAATTAATCCTGACATAAGGAGATATGATTATGTGTCAAGTTGACAAGGGGTGAACTTGTGATGGCTATTTTTGGTTGTTAACTTGATTACGCCCAAAACTAAAATCCAAAAATGGAGGGCACACCTGTGGGATATTTTTGCTTAATTTGAAGTAAGAAGATCCACTTCTAATCAAGATCTTCGAGGTAGGAAGATAAGCCTTTAATTCAGATCATTTGAGCTAGGAAAAGATTTAATTTCTTCTCTAAGTTAAAGCCATTTAAAAGGACATTTAATCCAGATCTAATCTGGGCCACAATTTATGATGGAAGCCTCTAAGGACATGAAGAAGGAAGCGTTGCTCTTTGCCCGATTGCCCTAGCTTTGCTAGCAAGTCTGTTCCTTCTAGCTTTAGAGCTGACTCCTTCAGGACTCCAGCATATACCAAAGACCAGCTGAGACATCTAGCCTCATGGAATGAGAAACTTTTGGATTCTTGGACTTTCTGTTCACAGCCCTCCATTGTTGAATTATCTGAAACCCACACATAAGTCATGCTAATAAATTCTTTTTCTATAAATACAGAGAGATTCATTTTTATAAGTTTTGTTACTCTATAGATCACTGACTAATATCCACCATCCATCCGTCCGTCCATCCATCCATCCATCCATCCATCCATCCGTCCGTCCGTCCGTCCGTCCATCCATCCATCCATCCATCCATCCATCTAATGAACACAGAGTAACTGCATTGGCAGAGCAGTGTGACATTTCAATACATGCACACAGAGTGTACGATTTACTCACGGTGCCACACCTGCCATCTCTGACAGTTATTATTTTCTTTTGTCACATCACTGATGGAATGCAAATTATTAATTTTTAAAGTAACTCCTAGTATCCTGTCAGACAACCATGGTCTAAAGTTAGAGTTCAACAACAACAAAAATCACAGAAAGTCTACAAACTCATGGAAACTGAACATCTCTCAATTGAACTACCTCTGGGTCAAGGAAGAAATTAAGAAAGAAATCAAAGACTTCCTAGAATTTAATGAAAATGAATCTACAACACACCCAAACTTATGGGACACAATGAAAGCAGTGCTAAAAGGAAAACTCATAGCACTAGACGCCTATATGAAAAACCTAGAGAAATCTCACACAAGAGACCTAACAGCACAGATGAAGGCCTTAGAACAATTAGAAGCAAACTCACCTAGAAGGAGTAGATGGCAGGAAATAATCTAACTTAGGGCTGAAATCAATACGATAGAAACAAAGAGAACAGTACAGAGAATCAATGAATCAAAGAGTTGGTCTTTTGAGAAAGTCAACAAGATAGATAAACCCCTATTCAAACTAACCAAAAGGCAGAGAGAGAGTATCCAAATTAACAGAATCAGAATTGAAAGGGGGACATAACAACAGACATCCAGGAAATCCAGAGAATTATTAGGTCATACTTTAAAAATCTATACTCCACTAAAATGGAAAACCTAAAAGAAACAGACAGCTTTCTGGACAGGTACCACTTACCAAAATTAAATCAACATCAGATTAAAGACTTAAACAGATCTATAACGCCAGGGAAACTGAAGCTGTTATTAAAAATCTCCCAAGTACAAAAAGCCCAGGACCAGATGGTTTCAGTGCAGAATTCTACCAGACATTCAGAGAACTAATATCAATACTCCTCAAACTGTTCCATATAACAGAAGTAGAAGGAACATTGCTGAACTCTTTTTATGAGGCTACGATCACTCTGATACTCAAGCCACTCAAAGATGCAACAAAGAAAGAGAATTACAGACCAATCTCCTCCATGAACATTGATGCAAAAATACTCAGTAAAATTCTGGCAAACCAAATCCAACAACATATTAAAAAATCATCCACCACCATCAAGTAGGCTTCATCCCAGAGATGCAGGGATGGTTCAACATATGAAAAACTGTGAATGTTATCCATCATGTAAATAAACTGAAAGAAAAAACCCACATGATCATCTTCTTAGATGCTGAAAAGCCTTTGACAAAATCCAACACTCCTTCATGATAAAAGTCCTGGAGAGATCAGGAATACAGGGAAAATACCTAACTGTTGTGGGATTCAGGTGTCAGCTGATAAGGTCAAAAGACACTTATCCAGGGTCCTGGGCCTCTGAAGGGGGCGGGGAAAGCCCATTGAAAAGGGGCTTCTGGAACCCGAGATGCTTTCTTCCTGGTTCCTGGCTGTTGGAGAGAGGATTGGAATCCATCGTCTGTCCATCACTTGTCCACCGTTCCAGACTCCAGTCCCTGTTCAGGGGCTACTGTAATCTGTTACCTGTACCGTGAGTGTTGGTTTATATTTTAATAAATATCTATCTGGTATTGGTGCCTTCTAAGTAAACTCCGCCTACACCTAACTATAATAAAAGCGATTCACAGCAAAACAGCAGCCAACATCAAACTAAATGGAGAAACACTCAAAGCAATCCCACTAAAATCAGGAACAAGACAAGACTGTCCTCTCTCTCCTTATCTATTCAATATAGTTCTTGAAGTTTTAGCTAAAGCAATAAGAGAACAGAAGGAGATTAAGTGGATACAAATCAGAAAGGAAGAAGTCAAACTATCTCTATTTGCAGATGATATGATCGTATATGTAAGTGACCCCAAAATTCTACCAGGGAACTCCCAGAGCTGATAAACACCTTCAGCAAGGTAGCAAGGTTCAAGATTAACTAAAACAAAACAAAACAAAAAAAATCAATATCACTCCTATACACTAAGGGTACAAAGGCTGAAAAAGACATAAGAGAAACATCACTCTTCACAATAGCTGCATAGAGAATTAAATATCTTGATGTAACTCTGACCAAAGAAGTAGCAGACCTGTTTGACAAAAAAAAAAAAAAAAAAAAAAAAAAAAAACTTTGCACAGAAGAAATTGAAGAGGATATCAGAAAATGGAAAACTTTCCCATGATCCTGGGTAGGTAGGATCAACATAGTAAAAATGGCAATTTTCCCAAAAGCAATCTACAGTTTCAATGCAATCCCCATCAAAATCCCAATTCAATTCTTTTCAGACCTTGAAAGAACCATATTCAACTTCATATGGAATAACAGGAAACCCAGGATTGCCAAAACAATCTTGCTCAATAAAAGGACTTCAGGAAGAATCACTATCCCTGACTTTAAGCTATTCTATGGTATAGAGATACAGTAATAAAACAGCCTGGTACTGGCATAAAATCAGACTTGTGGATCGATTGAATCAAATAGAAGATCCTGACATTAACCCACACACTTAGGAACACTTGATTTTTAACAAAGAAGGCCAAAAATATTCAATGGAAAAAAGTATCTTCAACAAATGGTGTTGACATAATCGGATGGTGGTATGTAGAAGAATGCAAATAGATCGAAACCTATCACGCTTCATAAAACTCAAATCCAAGTGGATCAAAGACCTCAACATAAACCCAGCTACACTGAACTTGATAGAAAAGAAAGTGGGAAATACCCTCCAATGCATTGGCATAGGAGACCACTTCCTAAATATAACACCAGTAGCACAGGCACTAATAACAACAATCAATAAGTTGGACCTCCTGAAACTGAGAAGCTTCTGTGAGGCAAAGAACATGGTCAATAAGACAAAACGACAGCCTACAGAATGGACTGATCTCTAAAATATATAGACAATTCAAGAAACTAGACCTCCAAACCTAAATAACCCAATTAAAAAATGGGGTTCAGAGCTAAAAAGGGAATTCTCAACAGAAGAATCACAAATGGCTGAAAGACATTTAAAAATTGCTCAACATCTTTAGCCATCAGAGAAATGCAAATCAAAACAACTCTGAGATACCACCTTACACCTGTCAGAATGGCTAAGTTCAAAAACACAGATGACAGTCTATATTGAAGTCGTTTTTCTGCTTTGGCAAAAACTTATGATACCAACCTGAATAAAAGCAGTGAAAGTAGACATCATTATCTTGTTCTTGACTTTGGACACAATTATTTCAGCTTTTCCTTATTTGGTATAACATAGGTTGTAAGTCTATTGAATATAGCTTTTGCTTCATAGAAAGAGGAAAGTTCCTCTGAATATATGTTTATTTAGGGTTCCTGTAACAGTATTCATATACTTATATCCTTAAGAATAACTATGAAAAACCACACAGTGATCGTGAAAAGCTATTTTTTATGACTTTGTGTGTGTGTGTGTGGTGTGTAAGTACACAAACACACATGTAAGCGCGGTATGTATTCATGGCATATATATGAGTGTTCACGTGTGTTGAGTGTATATGTATCTGTACATGCACATGCATGTTTGTATGCATGCATATGAAAAGCTAAGTTGATGTCTAGAATTTTCCTAGATTGCTCTTTTACATTATTCTTTTTTGAGGTAAGGTCTTTCAATCAAACCCAAAGGTTGTTAGAAAAATAGTTTATTTCTACTTAATTATTACTTATTAGATAAGCTAATTTATGCTTATCTGTTTTGCTTCTTGAAAATGAGCCAAATTTAATATAAAAATTTAAAATGTAAGTACTAGAAACAGACCTTGTGCATAAGCTTTAAAAGACAGTTTAATTTTTAAAAATGAATAAATATGTATATTTCCAAATCTCCTCAGTAAGCAAAAGAGACACTGCCATTTCAGAGGCTCGGTCTGATTCAGGCATGTATTTAAAAAGAAAATAAGAAAATAATATCTAGTCCCATAGCTAAAGGGGCCCAAGTGAAATATAAATACGACCCCATGGTGCATCATAGATGATATGAACTATAAATCCATAAGACACACACTCCATGCTTAGAACTATTAAAAGAAATTAATCCCCAGACAACAAAATATATGTTACATTAAATGCTAACAATATATTTAAAAAGATTCTCAGTAATTATTCTTAAAATTCATTTTTACTTGTGGTTTCACATAGGATAAATGAATGGCAAGTATACCTTTAGCAAGCCTTGCACAAAGAGTCCCGATTCATATTTAAAGGATGATTCTGCTTCACATAGCCTGGAGCATTTCCTCTCTGCTGGAGTCAGAAAAAGGCATAATGTTCTCACTATCTAGAGAAGAAAAGATTTAGCATTGAAATGTGAAATAAGAAGATCACTGTTTGCTTAGGAAACAAACTTTAATAGAAATTTTTGTTGCGTTACTAAATCAATTCCCAAGTAAGGAGTATCGTTAAGTTTAGGAAGTAGTTGGTCAATCAACTGCATGCTATCTTAGAACTTGCTACATTTGAGTAAATATTGCTGTTCGCTAAGTGAACAGTATTTGTTCTTCCCCAAGTTTATTTCTATTAAATTTATTTGACCATGGAACCTTTATCTCAGTGAGAAATAATAATCTCATGCAATACTTGACTGTACCTCTACCCACCAACAACTGCTTCTCAAGTAAGCAAAGAGCTCTGGAAAAGAAACTCCATGTGTTTAAAGGGAATCACCACATGGTGCAAACGGACAGCCAAACCCTGTTACAACGAACAACAGGGACTGCCCAAACCTTCCACAGGGGAAAAAGTACAACATTTCACTTGAAACAAGCGATTGTGGTGGGGGTTTAGAAATGGCTGACACTGAGAAGAGCTGACAGAGAGCTGTATTAGGGAACAGTAAGTGTAACTTTGTGGAACTCTGACCATATCCAGAGACAGCTCAGAGACAGTGGTTTTCAGAGAGCAGTGCCTCTCAAAATGAAAAGATAAAAGACAAGCTCTTCAACCTAAAAGAGGATGAAAGATCAAAAAATATTTAATAAATGAAGGCCAAACCATGGAGCCTTTCTCCCTTCATAAAGCCAGCCAAGATGCCCTGCGCCCCACGGAACCTAAGGTTTCCAGCATCTCCAGTGGAAAGATACTTTTGGGGTCACACATAACAGCTCCAAATGCCTAGGTAAAACATAATGAGAGCTTTATTAATCTCTCATAAACAGCTGAATTAGAAATATAAACTTGGCAAATTAAGCTTCATATAAGTATGCAGGATGGCTTGCAAAAAATGGTGAATAATTCTGTAAAGCAAATAACCATCCCTAACATATTTGCATGTAAAACTTTTATTTAAGTTAGGTTTGTTACATTTGATATAAATAAATGTTTATGTGTCTTTATTGACTATAAAGACAGCTGTGCACTTTTGGCATGAACCCTAAGGAAATATGTGGTTTCTTATCGTTTCTCCCTCCATGTGCATCTCTTTTAGGGAGCTACCCTGAAAGATATCTTGAGAAGGTAGTTTTCTAGTGGACGTGCCTACACTACTCACATTTCTCAGTTCAATGCTCATCTCTCTGTAAGTTCCCTGACAACAAGGAAATTAATCATGTGTCCCCATGATGTAATGGTAATAAACTCATATTTTGCATGTCACCTCCAGATGGTGAATGGATTATTTAACCTGCTCTTTTATGTTATTTACTTTTTATTACTCTCACATGTTTGTTTTAATCGAAAGTTGTATATGTTCACTCTGTACTTCATGGTTATATCGACCCACGTAGTTTCCTATCACCTCACATGTTCAGTGACAAATTGTTCAGTAGGTAAAGTCACACAGGAGTCAAAAACAACAGCTGACAACAGCTGGGAAACACAAGAAAAATATGTGGAAAAAATCTCATTTAAAGAGCAGGCAAGAAAGCGCAAACTTTTGATCTCAGTACGTCAGTAGAAGAGGCAAGTGAACTCAGGGAGTTTGAGACTAGCCTGGTCTACATAGTGAGTTGCAGTCCAGCCCAGACTACATAGTGAGACTCTTGTCTCAAAAACAACAATAAAGCAAAACCAAAAACAAACAAAAAATACATTAAATTTTTTTCCCAAAACAATTTACAACCCAACCAAGAGTGATGAATTATCAGAATTAATGTGGTGACTGAATCCTTACATCTTTTACTCAGCATTTTTGCTAGAGGTATCAGAGTAATTTGGTAAAATTACACTGCCTCCTTATACTATTAGGCTATTTCAATTGCAATCTAATATTCAAATGATAAGTCATGACATGCTAGCAGTATTAAAAGTCAGATCCTATTTGAATGATGAGAGGAATTACCTTATTTACTTTCTCCGCACTGCTGCCTACAACGACAGAACAGCCGCAGGTCTGCAGATGGGAGCTGATGGCACTGTAGGTTAATGAAAACACTGGCAGTATTACAACCTCACAAACAAGAGCTTCGAATATCACGGAATAGCTTTACTTGACAAACACCAAAGCTATCAGAAGCCTTTCACAGACATCATACTATCTGAAGCTACGACGACCCAGGGCTGGAGGGACGGCTCACTGATTAGGAGCATTTGCTGCTCTCGGAGAGAAGACCCAGCATCCAAATCATGACTCACAACCATCTAGTTCCAAGAAATCCAAGCCCTCTTCTGGCTCTCACGGGTACCAGGCACAGGTACACATGTGGTGCTTGTATATAGATGCAGGTACTCACACAGACACAAAATTAAATTTTAAAGAAAAAGATACTCCAGTTAGTTAATAAAATTCCAGCATTTTATACTAATTTCTTTAAAGACATATTTGAAAAACAATATATGAAAGGCTGACACTAGCAAGTTTTATAGCTTCCAATTCAAGCTGTTAAGACCTTTCTGTCAAGGTCGTTCACACCTGGCATTTCACTTAAAGGAAGAGAATGTAGAAGTAGAGGTAAGTACTTTTTAAAAAATACTTATTCACTTCTCACTCTTTAAAAATAAAAGCCAGAGACAGTCTGCAACCTGTACAGTAAGGAGAACACAGCAGCAGAGGAAGTATACATGCAGAACACTCAGTGCTTCAGACAAACACACAGCCCCTCAGTCAGAACTGACCATCCCACCTACCCTCGTTTGCAGAGGAAATATACATAGGAAACATTAGCTATTGGTTACTCATGGAGTCGCTGTGCTTGGCACTGCCTTAAGTGCTTTATATGATTCATCCCACTCAGTCCCTCAATGACCTATAAAATAGATGTTGTCACTGTTCACATTTTAGAGATAAGAAAATGGAGGTACAGCTTTGGGTAGCTCGACCAAGTTGACCCAGTTGTGTCTGATTTTAAAGCTTATGCTCTCAAGTTTTAAATTCCATAGTTAGGTGAAAAATACCAGTCCAAAATATGAATGATTTCTATTTCTACAGAATTCACAAAAATTTACAATTCAACTCAATTTGATAGGGTTCTAAGATTTATCTTTAATGAGAAGTACAAGTAGAAACCAGAACCAAACAAAAGCTCAGAACTTCTCTGGGTTCTATGCAAACTCAGCTTTTTTAGGCTGTGGAAGGGATAACATGGGAGATGTCTCTACTGGATAAGTAAATATGAAACACGTGAGCAAAAAATGTGCAATGCTGTCTCTAAATAACGGAGTAAGTAGACATTCTATTGACTTTTTCCCATTAAATCTTGTCCTGGTGAGCATGCACAGTTTTATCTGCTTTACTAAGCATTCAGAAAAAGAAGTAAAAGTCTTACTTGAGAAGGAAGCCTTCATGACAGCTGTCACCGATGTCATCATCACTGAGCACGGTATCAGCTATCTAAAAGGCACACACACACACACACACACACAAAATGAGCTTGTTTACTCAGAGGGAAAGAGCTCTCAGAAGTCAGTATGCTGGCATCTACACGGCACTCCCATTATGAGCATCACGGACACCTATAAAACGGTGGTATGCACACACTCTTCAGAAGAACAAAGGGAAAGTTGGCTGGACAGGTTAAACAACAATTTTTACAACCTCTGTCTCCGAGCTATCAGAATCAGGAGACCAAACTTAATGACTAGTCAGCGTTAGGAACAGTGTCTAAAGATAGCTACACATGGAAAATATGTGACTGAAATATCCTCAATAAAGGACCAAAGAAACTGGTGAATGAGGGGCTGGAGAGATGCCTTGGCGGTTACGGGTACTGGCTATTGGCTGCTCTTTCAGGGGACCTGAGTTCAATTCCCAGCACACACGTGGCAGTTCACAACTGTCTGTAACTCCAATGTCTTGGGGATCTAACACTCTCTTCTGTATGCAAATGGTACACACACACACACACATAGGCAAAACACCAAAACATGTAAAAAAATAAAAAAGAAATTAGAGAATGTGGCATCTACCCACAGCTTAATTGGCACAGTGCTCTGTTCAAAAGCACTATATCTAATACTAGTTGCTTCTATAAAAGCCTGAATTTCCCTTCTTCTAGGAAATACAAAAGTGGACAAACAGTGAAACAAAGTAAGTTTAATTTTATAGAACATGATTAATAAAAAAATCATGTTTGGCCAGAAAATTCAGCATTCTATATGTGCTTACTGGTCTGAAGTTGATACTTCATATGAATATTGTTACAACAAAATTTATAGTATTAAAACAAGAACATTACCCCCCACCCTCACACACCCCACACAAATCACTCAAGGGAATCCACAGAGAGTACAAATGCCCCATGGCACTTACATCTATTTCTTCGGGAACACTGTGTGACTTCATAGATGCAAGCAGCTCCATTACAGGAATGACTTCCCCAGTAAGCATGGGAATGATACTCTGACCCTGTGTCAGACATAATAAAGTGAAAAATCGCAGTGTGGGCTAGCCAGGTAGTAAAAATGTTTCAAATGGGTGCAGAGAGGAATTGCTCATCACAGTTCCAAACGAGCCGACCACTCTAGAAACAGCTGTCAAGTATTTTCATGCTCTTTAAATGTCTTTTCACTCCCTAAGGAATAGCTTCCTTCAGTGTGTACGGTTTGTCGGTTACTGTCACATACAACAATTAAACTACAATGGCGCACTTAGAAAGGATCTCCTTTGGAACTTAACTAAGACATAATAGCTATTGCTGAAGGCCATCATTATATTTTCCTTTTAAAAAGTAAGAAAAGTCAAGCATGAAAAGATGCTGAATCATAAGAAAGGAACCAGGAAGGCTCCTCTCAACATCCAACCTTCACACTCAAATGACATAATCTACTCAGATGCATACTAACGTTGCCACACAGAGCAAGAATCAATAAAACTTCTGTTTATTGATCTCTGAAGAACGTGCTAGATAGCATCTCTGAAACATCACTTTAATTGTGTATTTTCTGGCATCCAGCGTGTGGCACGTATGTGTGTAGTGTGCAAAACATGAGGGACATCACTTATTTACTGCCATCTCGCCCATCAGTTTATGATCATCTAACGAGATGCTGAAATTTCCAAGCGCTTATCCATCTCAGCTAAACATTTTAAAATTATTAAATTTTACATATTTACTTCTGTAAGTTTTTTTCATTCATTCAGGTTTCATGAAATGATATATTTTAAAGTTAGAACCTCATCTTAAGGGCTAAGGATTATATATTATATCATTATATTAAAGGTAGGACAGTGGCCTGGCATGTATGAGGCTCTAGGCCTAATCCTCAGCATACAAACAAACAAATAAACACACACCCATTTTCAAATCCCCTTATCATGGAAGGTTCTTGTTTCCCTTGGAAATTATCCTAATCTATACATGACTATGCAGATACAGAAATTTTATTATTTTAAAAAAAATTAACCTTACAGTAACCTCCAGGATAAACTACTCATTGTTTCTGCTTTTGAGAGTCTACAATTAATACATGGTATTCAACAATGTATGTTAAACTTCCTTCCTTGTTCAGTGATTTTGTCAGATGACAGATATAAGGACCCCACACTAACCATGCGGAAGCTGTTTCTGGGTGCTGTGCCATCTCGAAGTGGGAGTAAGATTCATAATAGAGCTGTCACAAGCACATTATGTCAGCTATGCAGATAACACAGCAGAAAGGGCAAGCTTTACCTCCCCTTGGCTTCAGGCACATATAGCACTGTAGACAGTTATCATCGTCATGACAAACGACCAGTCTCACTGGAGCGCAACAAAAAATCTTTCGGGACAAACGCAGAAGACACTGACACCCTGCACTTCTCTAACCTGACCTTCTGCAGGGCATTGTTTCTTCTTAAAATCTCTTTAGTTTCTTTTCCGTGTACTTTCCTCCCGACACAGGTGAGGTTAGTATTTTTAAGAATAGCCAGAAGAACAGAAGAAACTCAGCTTAGCAAGGACTCTGGCTTTCAAAAACAAAATCTCACTAAATGCAAAATTTTATTTGATTCTAAATTCCTGACGTTGAAATGACTCTCCTTAATCATTCCAGAAACGCAGCTGAAAGTGGCTTTATTCCTGGAGATGCTCTCACTGATCAGTAAGCAAGTAAAGACGAGATTTTAATACTTTGGTGTCAAATCTTTTCCTAGAATAGGCCTTTTTTTGTTTATGTTTTTGAGACAGGGTTTTTCTGTGTAGCCCTGGTTGCCCTGAAATTTCCTTTGTAGGTGAAAGCTGAACTCACAGAGATCCATCTGCCTCTTTCTCCCTCTCAAGTGCTGGGATTAAAGGCATTTGCTACCCTGAACTGTGGGGATGTTTCAAATATAATAAGGAACAGTAGGAGACATCAGAGGGATCTACCCACAGTCAGTCTAGGAGGATCAGACAGTGGTAACTCACACTGTTAGTTCCAGTACTTGGGAAGCAGAGGCAAGAGAATCTGTGAGTTCAAAGCTAGCCTGGTCTTCAAAGCAAATTTCAGGACAGCCAGGACTGTTACACAGAAAACTCTGTCTGGAAAAACAAAACAAACAAAAAACAAAAAAAGACTGGAAGAGGCAGAAGAAACCATGGCTCACACTGTTAGTTCCCCCCCCCCCCCCCCCCTTTACTGGGAAAGTCGGAGATAGTAGAAAGAGGAAACACCACAGTCAGATCTCACCCAGCTGTCTTCCAGCTTCCTCAGCCTCGCTCCTTCTGGCTTCTTCTGCCTGCTCTGTCTTTCTATGCCTGACTTAAATACCTTCTTCTCTCAGTTAAGGTTGACACCCCCAATGCCTGCCTGGGAGCCTGGAACTCCTTCTGTAAACTAAAATGACCTCAACTCAGATTGAATTAAGGGCATAGGTCACCACTCCTGGGATATTCCCTGTGCTGGGATTAAATGTGTGAGTTACCACTGTGTGATCCTCCTAGACTGACTGTGGGTAGATCCCTCTGATATCTCCACTGTTTTTATTATATTTGAAAATATTCCCACAACCATGATAACGGACTAAGCTCTGAACTGTAGCCAGCCCCAATTTAATGTTTTGCTTTATAAGAGTTGCCATGGTCATGGTGTCTCTTCACAGCATTAGAAATCCTAACAAAGACATGAAAGATCAAACTGTGGAGTATGCCTCAGAAGGTAGGCAAATACTTTACTACCATACTCTCAGACCCTCAGAAATATTAAAAACATTTACTTTTTTTTTTTCAAGTACCATTCGTTTTCAGTCATGCTAAGGAAAATGGGAGCAAAGGTCACACAGCCATGTTTAAAGACTAGAGTTTTACAGGGCGAAATAATGAGGATGGATGGCATCCCCGGATAATGGGAAGAGGTAGCCCTTTCCCAATGGGGATTCCCCTCACTGAGGCCGCTTCAGAGGAACCTGTCTACCCCATGTTGGTAAGGTCTGAAGTTAACTTTTCTTTAACTTCTACAGGTGAAGGTTTCATGACAATTATGTTTTGAAAACTCCACTGTTGATTCCCTAAGGTCATTTAGAGTTACAGGATAAACACAGCAGTATTCCCAAGAGTCATTGTTACTAGCCTGAATGGTAGGAAGAGCACCAGCAATTTCAACAATAAAATAACTCTACCATGGAACACACAAAAATAGTCTCAGTTTTAAAACTACAGTGTAAGCCTTCAACAAAACGCCTATCCCTATGTCAGAAAGCTCATATGTATGCTCACTCCCTTTACATTGCAGCTTCTGTGAAGACAGTCGCACAAGAAATGCCTTTTAAAACTTGTATGCACACAGGGCTTGCACAGGTCTGGCTCTGATGGGTCTCAGTGCTGAGAGAGAGTGGATGTAAGCCCACACCCCTAACCCTAAAACTATATCTCCAATCGATAACTGCTCAAGAATGGAAAATTACTTTTCTGCAAAAGTTTCACTGGGTATACAAACTAGCCTCAGAGCCAGGTTCCATTCCCAGCAGCAGATGCAAACACAGAACAAAGTCAGTGGCATTTTTGGAAGTTCTTTATGCATAAAGTTATGTCAGGGCTTTATATATATATATAAGTATATATATAATATGTATATCTCGCAGTGTCCAGTTCTGTGTCTTAACGGAATTCTTGTGTACGGGAATGTCTCTGTCTATACGTACCTTCTTCAGCTTTTTTTTTCCCTCCCATTGACTTCTCTTGCCCTACTCTAGTTTGTTTTTATTTTAGCTAATGTTACTTTATTGTTATTACTATTATTATTTTAGATGCCTGTTTATATCCTAATGAGAGAAACAAAGAATGGGTATGGATTTGGGTGGGGTGGGAAGTGGAGAGGTTCTGGGAGGAGCTGAGGGAGGGTAAACCATAATCAGAATATATTATATTAAAAAAATCTATCTTCAATCAATCAACAAATACATACTTTTACTATGAGTAAATGATCCCAAACTTACTCTGGCAGATTGGAAAAGGGTGAGTAAGTATTAATTACTATCTTTTTTATTTGTTTTATTCAAGTCTTCAGATTTAGGCTGCAGAAAATTTAATTAAGTTCATTCTCTACAGCTTCACAAAAATTATTCATTTTAATGCTCCTTCTGTCAAATAAATATATCTTCAAGTCCTAGTGGAAGTACCCACCAGGTTTATGCAGCTGGGAAATGTCACTGGCAGCATGTGATAGGACATCTTCAAATTCTAATGAAGTACCCACCAGCTTTATAGGGATATAAGCGTCAGGGAAATGAAATGGCAGCATGCGACGTGCACTCTACCTGATCTTCCATTCTCTCTGTGCCTTCCAAGACAATTTTCTGGACATTTTCTTGTCTTTCCTAAGAAAAAGGAAATTTACTTTAACAAATTCACTTGATGCTTCTTTATTTTTCAGGGTAGATATGTTGTCATGTGTATTTCACAGGAAAATCCTTTCTGTTACAGGTGAAGACAAGAAACCGTCCCAACAAGTTTCCGCTTTCACAGACAACATAAAATATAATCAAAGCATCCTTTATTCTACAGGAAAGAGATGAGATAATGTGGCAGAGAAGAGCCCACATCACACCGGCAGCTTCAAAAGAAAATAATTACACACTATTTAAATCAAACGAGATTGACGTGCATCTGAGGAACGCACGAATGGTTGGTTTCATTCTGTTCAATCCTTGGATGGGGAGAGCAGGCTGGCACTGAGCTCCAGCCCTCTTGCCTGAGTCTCGAGCTCTGTGATTACTGAGGTAGTACTGGCAGCAAAGCTTTTGAAAATCCAAATGATTTTCATCATAATTAAACATGTCACAAATGAGGAAGTGTGTCTGCAACATGTGTAACAGAAAAAATTCGTCTTAAAAAAATGCTATTTCCCCTTATAATAGGTTAGAGGCCTTATAAAATTAGTCATGCTTTAGTGGACTTTCAGGAAGGGATTAAACCAGAAAATAGGAAGGAGAACTGAGTTTGTGCCTGAGATATGCCAAAAATACATAGCAATGTGAATATCTGGAGCAAACAAGATTTCCTTTAGCTAAATTTGCAAACTGAAAGAAATAATTCCCTAGAATCCATCTTGTCTATGCCAACCCCCTATTTTACAAAACTGGGAACCTGGGAAAGCAGTTTTGTTACCTTATACAAATCTTTGAACTTTTACACTTTCACAGTTGTATGGAAGAGATAAAGCCACACAAGAACAGGAAAACAAAAAGGATTTAGAGTCAAAGCTGCCGGAACAATTCAGACTACATGTAGATTCTCTAAATGTTAACTTTTGACTTGGGAGTGGAGAGCCACCATCTCATCTCCCATTACTACCATGAGGACCATGGTCACGACACCAGCTCTCTCTGTGACATAAAATAATAGCACTACTGTCTGAGTTTTAGTTGCATATAATTTCCAGAACTTAAATGTAAATGTACCAGAAAAGTCTTTCAATAGTCAGGTCACCACGAGCACACTAAAAGCCCTTACCTTATGCATCCATATCCTTCCTTTCCGAATGATGTGTGTTAATCTGTCAACACATACTCTATGAAGCGGGAGGTAGAAGCTAAGCTCTGTCTGCGGAAGTATGATCGACAGTCCGTAAGTGCTCCGATCGCCATTCCAGTTCCCGTCAAAGATCAATGAGACAATAATCACTCCTTTTTCAGATAAGACAAAAAACTTTACATCTATAGCTCCACTCTCTGCATTTCGGAGAATTTCTCCATTTAGAGTGTGGTTGGCAAGAAAAGTTATTTCTCCATCGCTGAGAAGTACCTGTTCTGTCTTTGGGGCCCAAATGTGTCTTACTCTAGGACCGAGAATATTATCCCAGTAAGCAAAGGTAGCTGCCAACAATGGTGATTCGCCACTTAAAGCAATCTCTGTCTTGGCAACAGCAGGAGATGGTGGTGGGCAGATAGTCGACATCCCTGCATCCCAACTCTCACATTATCCACATGCTCGCAGAAGCTAAACAGGGACATAAAAAACAGTGATTAGGTCCAGCCATTTAAAGATATCCATCCAAACCCCAACGACTTAGAAAGATGCTATTTACTAAGATAGACAAAGAATAAGCCTTCATCATTCCCAAAGACAAAGCCTGCATATAACGACTGGATACTTGGTCCTTAAATCATTTCAACTAAAGAAGGACAAAAGGGGAAGAACTGTGTATAAATGAATGGACTCCTATCTGCAAACAGGTACAGTTAGATTAAGATGGTCCACACTGGAGCAGAATGGACTCTGATCCAATGGTGGTTGTGCTTAAGAGAGGGGGAGCAGAGCAATGGGGGGTGGAGGGTGAGGGTGGGATGGGCAAAAGCAGACCAGGCCAGCTGCATGGATTACTGGTGACCACCAAGTGGGGACAGACAAAGACAAAGAAGGAGGCTTCCCTGGAGCCTTTGGAGGATCATGTTCCTGACAATCACTTGACATTGGCATTAAGCTTAACTACTGCTTGAAGTCCCTAGTTGGTGTTTTTGCTACAGTGTCCTTAGAAAAGTAATTAAAAACCCAACGGCAGAAATACTAAACAACAGCAAAATAAATAAATAAATAAATAAAAGAAAATATAAGATCAAAAACAATAGCAGAGCAGCTCTGTCACTGAGTGAACTCTGGCTATGAGGTACTGAAGTCCAATGCTACTGCCTAAAATGGCTCTGAAACAGGGAGACATGCAAAGATGTCAGTGCAGAAGGCCGTATAGCAATGGGAAGAGCTTATACTAAGTTGCTAAAATAGAGAAGTTTCAGTTACTCAGAACACAGGAAACACAAGAACAAACAAGCTGACAGCTGAGCAGGAGCCAGGGCTCCACATACAGATCTTCATCCACTCTAATACATTGCCCTGGGAGAAGAAACTTTACGTACTATCTGTATAAAATCATCCACTCTTACAAATACTTTAATTAAAGAAAGATATGTAACCAAACAAAGTAGAAAAATATGCATAACAAAATGGTAGGATCTTTATAAAATAGCAGTACTAGAAGGAGCTCATGAGTGAACTGTGATAAACTCTTTGCCTGTATGATTACTTCGGGAATGAACATTTGATCTGTAACAAAATGATGTCCATGTAAGCAATTTTATTTAAAAATGTTTACCTCCTTGGCTGGCCAGACCGTTCAACAGTAAAGGCTCCTGCCACCGTGCTCAATTGAGTTCCCAAGATCTATATGGTGAAGGATATAGCTTATCTCCCCCCACCATCTACATTTTGTCAAGAGAGTTTAGAGTCTCATGCACCGGAGTATGGTCTATATTTAGAATGCTGAATGAGTGGTTTCTTTTTTATTATATTATGATTAGGCATACAGAACTTGGCAAAACACTTAACTCTAAGGATAGTTTACTTGGAATTTTTAACGTGCATTTTTAATTCCAGAAATTCACTTATGTACTATTTACATTTTAATAAATGTCAATTTGATAGTCTGAAGAGACCAAATACTATAGAAGAGGCACAGCTTGTTTAAAATATTGAATATTTTGGATACAATTGGAAATGTCAGTTTTCAACAAGGGAATAAAAACATGTAATTTGAATTGAAACTACAATGGTCTTCATTAACAGCAGCAAACTAGAAGCCGACATGACAAATGAACTCAATACACACAATAAAGGCATGTTGCAAATATATTTCTTTTCCATTCTTTCTTTTAGTTTGTTTAAAAAGGTGAATAATTTTAGGGTAGGTCCAAATAGAAATAATTGCATAGGAAAAATTTTCCTTGAAAATGTGATCATCGGTGTAATATATTCAGAAGATGGCATTCCATGGAGCATTGCCTCTACCCAAAGGCATTTCTCTCCTCACTGACATTAAGATATAATCTTGTAAAAGAATGTTTCAGAGTTGGACACACATCCTTGCTTAGCATGTGCAAGCCCTGGGTCCCAATCCCCAGCACCAAAGGAAGAAAATGCTTTATGTTTGAGTATGACCCAGAGAACATGAAAACTCAATTTACTATGGCAGGATGAGAGAACTTTGGTAGCATCACTAGGAATGGAATTTTCAGAGATGAGGCTTTAAAAAAAATTTAAAGACCTATCTTATATTTTTCATTAGTTCAGAAATATTTTCATCTGTTTAAAGAAGCAGTTTTTCAACCAGTGGGCTGAAACCCCTCTGGGGTCACATATTCTGCATGTTAGACATTTACATTACAATTCATAATACAAGCAAAATTACAGCTGTGAAGTAGCAACAAAAATAATTTCATGGTTGGGGGCATCACAACATGAGGCACGGTGTTAAAGGGTCACAGCATTAGGAAGGCTGTGGACACTGGTCTAAAGGAACCTCTTGTGAACCACACACTATCTTGGTCATAAACCTTTGCCTTGAAAACTGTCTCCATCTAATGTGGAAATGTCTTTCTGTATGCTTTGAATATCAATCTTTAAATAAAGGAGCTGTTTTGTTTGGCCCATGACAGGTACCACAGAAAAAGTAGGTGGGGAATCAGAATAGGTAGGAAAGGAAGGGCGGAGTCAGAGACAGACTGAGCCAGCCGCGCAAGAAGAAACATGTAAGGAACATAGGTGAGCCATGGGCCACGTGGCAAGATAGATTAATGAAAATGGGTTGAGCTAAGATGAAAGAGCTAGCTAGCAAGGTGCCTAAGCCATAGGCCAAACAGCATGAACTTAATATAAGTGTCTGAGTCATTTTGGGGGCCAGAGAAGCCGAGGGCGGCTAAGGGGTCTGGGGCTGCAGGTCTGTGGGTCTGGACCTCTAGCTGCCTGGGGCCAAGAAACCCTATTGTAACATCCATCTTCTGTCCATTCCCCATGTTTACATGTTTATTAAGTCTGTTTTTTTTTTTAAAAGGTGAATAAGAATTAATAATAATTATGGGAAAACTTTAACCTGATCGTGAAAATTAAACTATTATAAGCCATTAATTTTATTTAGCTTTATTCTTGGTTTAATTATTAAAAAAAGAAAGGACTAAGGATAATATTAGGTTATTTAGCTTCAAATGGAGCTTGCCCCCAAATAGTACTTGCCTCTTACTCCCAGGAGATGAAGTGTAAGCCCTCCATTGGATATCTAAATTGCAGAGTGTATATATTTGTGTGCTGCCTTTTTCTTTACATTTTATTTATTATAAGGTGTAATTTACAAATTAGACCCAAAGAGAGCATTAATAACAAAATATAACTATTAATGCACCAGAATCACAGCAAACTATATGAATGTGGTCTCCTTCTGAAATGTCATATTAGATTAGACTCACACTCCTTCCCATGATAATAGGCAATGACATACACTACATGATGTGATGTGTTATGATGAACTGAGGTGAATGGCTTAGGCCTTTAGGTTACTGTTGACCTTCTGATGTGTCAGGAGATGATCCTGGATCACTGAGATATGACAACCCTGATAGTTAGATGTCAGGAGGAAATGGTTCAGAAGGTCTTCTGCCCAATTCTTTTGGAAAAACCCTGTATTCAGAAGTTGGTGTCTCTTCTTAACTCATCCATCGGTTACTGCTGCAGTTATAATCTTCTGGATGACTTTATGCTGAGCTCTATCTGAGGTCTGTCCCATAGCTCTGTCCTTTAATTTCTTCACAATCTTATATACATCCTCCTCCTTCTCACATTTCTATGTCCACATCGAAGGCTGTTTCAGTTTTTCTTCCCCCTTTTCCCGTAGATTAGTAAACATGTTCTTCTAATTCCTCATTTTTGAAATCTCCCCAGTGGCCTTCAGCATTTCTGCAAATCAAGCACCTTAGCAAAGCCTCAGCTTCTCTGTTAGGTTCTGTTTCTCTACTTCATAAACATCCCTGCATCAGGGCAGCCACCTTATCAACGCCTTGTGTCACTCACTGACAGAAAACTTGGCAATTTATGTATTTTGTCTTTATTTACTTATGACATATACTCATTCTTATTTATATATTTATTGTTACTATTCATCATTATGTATACTTATTTAATTTTATGTTTTGCCTGCATGTGTTTGCCTGGAGCCTGTTGAGGTACCTGGGTTCTCTGTAAGAACAAGTTCTCTTTACAATGGGGCCATCTCTCCAGCCCCTTCAGAACTTCGGCAAGAATCTTTGAACAGACCTAATGCTTTGGGCACGACAGGCTCTCTCTCTCACCAACTGATCAGAACACAGTTTCTCAATTATGTCTTACACCCACAAACTCAACTTTTTAAAAGATATTAAATACATTGTGGTTATCACTTTGTAAAATGAATTCAACAGAAAGACAGACGTAACTTTTACCCTTCTTCACAATTTCACAGATTTGGTCTCACCATGAATTTCAGTAACATCAGCATAGCCCCCTCTCCCCATTTATGGTGAGAACTTTCACATTAAAAGAGCTACTTCATGCTTCTGTTAGGCAAGTGCAAATTACAAGTATCATTATCCCCTACGCTACCAGCCTATTATTAACTAAAACAAGGGTTAAATACAAATGACCTTACAACTGAAATGTCTACGGAGTGACTAGGAAGCACATTGTACCCAGTGTGGATACAATGGACACAGATAGACAAAAGGATCAACCGTGTCCTGGGAAGGACAGAGAAGAAGGTACAAAATAGCATCAAGCTGTTCAAAATAGCATACTGCTTAAAACTAAGAAACTGGTTATTTCACAAATATAATATTTTTGGACTGTAGTTGAATGTAGATGAAATCATTAAAAAGGGGAAATTACTATAACCCAAAGACTGAAGTATTATAGAGAAGTATAATTAGGGAAGCTCTAAGTATGATTTTACTAACACTTGTAGTTAGCTGTGATGAAAGTCCATATAAAAACGAGGTAAAAAAAATTCAGTTTAAATTTTTAAAAGACCACAGACTCTTTTGAGGGAAGCCAGGATCCAAACTGAGTGAGATGGTGGCTTGCTACTTTACAAACAAAACTCAGGGTTTACCAGGGCTTAACCAATACTTCCAAAAGTAATAACAGTGTACTTATGTTAATAAGCATGTTAACACTGTTAGCAGACAGGCATATTTGAGCCTTCTTTTCTTTAAACCTGTGGAGAGAAAAAAAAATCAGCCACCTCTTTCCAGGCTGCTTTTAGGAGGTTCATTCACCTACTGCTACTGTGAAGCAGAATTATACCACCACGAGGCTCTCACTTCTTGTAACAATGCTATCTATATATTTCTCCCAGTAAAGAGAAGCAGAAGCAGGGCCATAAACCAGCCTTATTAGCCAAACAGGAGCCAACCAAGGTCTCTGCAAAGGCAGTGGACTACCTGGAAGAACAGCCTTTGTTGTTCCTTACAAATTTTCAATATCAGTCAAGACTCACCAATTCATGACACAATGAGCAAACCCAACACTTTGGAGCTACCCCAACTCTTATTCACTCAATCATTCTCTAAAAGCAAATACTAGATAGCCAACAAGCCAAGCAGACTATTTTACCAACTTCTTAAGTTATACCGACATTATGGAACATTAAATACTCACTTATCATACAAACTGCAATGCAACTGTAGTTCTCATTTCCTGCTGGAAATAAGAGCATGGTTGAGGCAGTTTCCAACTAATTCAATTTTTCCACAGTGCCAATGTTCAGTGAAGGCTAGTTAGCTGCGTCTCACACAGACAACACTAGTTCCTCCTGATCCACAGATTATTTTCTGAAGCTTCAGTATCTGTAGTAAACTTTAATCCAAAAATAGTAAACAAAAATTTCCAGAATATAGCTTGTGGGTTTTAAACCACACATCTTTGTACTGTGCAGTATGATGAAACCGTGTGCTGTCTGCTCCAAGGTTGTGATTCACCCTTTTGCCCAGCACAGTCATGCTCTCCATGCTGTCTGCCACTAGTTACTTCTCTGTCCTCCTGGTTCAGATCAGGTGTCCAAGTACCAAGGTGCCTGCATTCAGGTGAGTCTTGTCTTACTTAACAGGGGTAAAAGTACAGTAAGCTACTTTGAAACAGAGAGATTACATTCACGAAACTTTTATTACAACATCACGGCAATAGTTCTACGTTATTGTTAGTTATTTTTAACTTCTTAGTGTACCTACTTTCTAAACTTTGTCATGTGTATGATACGTAAAGAGGGGAAAACACTTACACTCATATTATAGTATTTATTGGTGCTTCTCTTCACTGGGGGCCTTCTGGTATGTCCTTTTTGTTTGCATTTCTTTATTTAAAAGTTTTTTTAAAAAACATACCAACTACATACGGTTCTCCTCCCCCCCCCCCCCCCCACCTCACCCCACCATCCACTCCTCAAAGAGGATAAGGCCTCCTATGGGGAATCAACAAAGTCTGGGATATCAGGTCGAGACAGGACTCAGTTCTCCCACTGTACCAAAGCTGAGCAAGGTATCCCTCTATAGGGAATATGTTCCCAAAAGCCAGTTCATGCACTAGGGATAAATCTCGTTCCCACTGCCAGAGGCCTCACCAACTGCTCATGCCACACAACTGTCACCCATATTTAGCAGGCGTAGTTCGGCCCCACTGGCATGTCCCTTTAAATATAGGGGATGATTATGATATTCTGATTCCATATTATTAACATCCATGTATTACAGTCTTTTATTTTCTGTGCTGTTTCTATAAGTTTTCCAAGTTGATTAATGATCCTATCATAAAGTATCTTCCAGCCTTTTAGGGGGGCTTTTGTACAAAGTAAAAGCACTATCGAGGCAGACGGTGTATCTGGTTTACACTACTGGTGATGGACAGGAACAGTGTGAATGGGAATTAATCCACCTATTTCAACAAGACTCTACTGGAGCCTAATAATCCCCCACTTCAGAAAGCGCAATCCTTCTTGGACAAATAAATGCACGACTTCCCTCCTCTCCTTTCCCTCCTGGCCAGACAGACCCTGCGTGGACAGACTTATAATCAGTGCGCTTCTCTCTGCAACTGATTACCATCAGTCAAATGATGCCCAAGTCACAATGGTCACTTCCTTCGGTCTGTGCAACCGCGGAACTGTGAAGCAACCTGGTCATGTCCCACAGAAATGGGGAACACCCTGTCTAGAGCTGCAGCCCACGTTACTGAGCACCGGCACTTCTTGCAAACTTCTGTGAAATTCTGCCGGCGTGCTGCTCGTCCCTACTCTATCCCGCCCGCGCTTTCTCCTCCCGGGCGGAGACCCTCGGTAGACCCGAATGAATCCCGGGACTGCCAGCGTACTGGCTGTCGCAGGGCCAGGCCCCTGGAGCACAGGCTTCTGGCGGTGGAGGCCGCGCCCGCAGTATTCCCAACGGGTTCCCGCAAGGGCCCGGGAGAAGCTCCAGGTGGGGGAACGCGGGAGGCCAGCGGAGACGAGGCCCATCCCCATCCCCTTCGCGCCGCCGCGACCCCCGCAACTCCACGGGTCGCTGCGCCGCAAAGCCAAGGGAGCGTTCGCTCAGGGGACAGGGAGGAATTCAGCCCGAAATAGAAAAGAACCCCGCTGGTCCCCGGCGCCGGCCAGCAAGCCGACCGTAGCTGCAGCCCCGGCTCTGCTCGCCTGTGCGTCTCACTCACCCACTCGCCGCTGCTGCGCCTCCACCTCCCGCGCAGGGACCACAACCGCAGTCCGCTCCGGGCCCCGCCCCGCCCCGCCCCGCCCCCGCCCCGACTCCGCCCCATTCGCAGCCACGCCCCCAGCCCACCGAAGTCCCGGACTCCGTTCGGGTCTGTCTTCGGGTCTTCGCGGTCTTGTTCCCTTTTTTCGTCTTTGGTCACCGTTGTAGAGTCAAGCACAGGGCCGAGGCAACCAAGACGCACCTCCTTAGCAACCCTCCCTGGTCTGTCTAGACACCACTCCCACCGAGGAGAGGGCAACTGGGATGACTGACACTACAAACGCCATCTTTCACGTGGGCGGAACTTGTCTCTGCTCGACGCGCCTCTGTTTCCTAGTGGGACACCGTAAGTTCCGGCTTCGCTTTCAATATGCTCTGCCTTTACCTTGCTGTGCTAGTGACAGGCCCGGCAGAGGATGGCTTGCGCTTTATATCTTTTCTTCCAAACCCTGGTCAGGATAGATAGTGCCATGTGTGTTAGGGAAACTTCCTGGGCCCCAGAGGGCATACGGAGTGGTTGTAAGTAGTTTGTGTAGTTTTGGCAGATAGTTGGTGCTTAACAAATATTTGATGAGTGGATTTCTTTTGGGCCACATGACACAACTGATTATGCTCACATATGCTCACACCACAACAAGTACAATTTGTAATTCCTGTCCCTCTGTCTGTGCTCAGTCACCACCTTTTCTTCTAAATATCATTTTTGCTAAACTGCGCAATGCCTTTGGAAAACGCATCATTACTTTGGATGTGTTTAATCTTTTTGGTTTGTAAATGTATTGTGGATTTTCACCACAGATGATGTTTAGCATTTTTCAGCAGGTTGTCATTTACAGAAAAAGACAGGGATTAGTAACAAAATACCTCTTAAGTCGACACCATTGGTAAAACAACCCCTTACTAGGTATTGCAAAGGTTTTTGTTTTGTTTTGTTTTCCCAGCAATAGCTATCTATCAAGTTCTTACACTGTTTTGTATTATGCTCTTCAGTTTACACAAAGATTTATACTTTATTTATACGTGGAGTTTAGAATACATCCAAATACGCAGAGCTAGAATGAAAAGAACCATGTTTGGAAGGCTGAGGTTAACAGTGAGATGCTATAGGTCAGACAAGTAAGGCTAGCCACCTAATTGATGTACAAGATGAGGAATATGTTTATATTATATTGCATACTGAAAATTTACTAAGTATGTTTTAGCTACTAACACACACACACACACACACACACACACACACACACACACACACACACACACAGTGTTCATTTGTTTGTAGTAACCCAAAGCTGTCAAAGTAATTCATTGGATCAGGTGTTTTTTTTGTTTGTTTGTTTGGTTTTTGTTTGTTTGTTTTTTCCCCCCACTAGATGCAGAGGATGTCTGTTTGGTGCCTGTTAAAGTAAGCCCTATTATGGTAATGATAATGATCACGGTCAACTGATAAAGTTTATTTTTTATTAAAGGATTTTAAGGGAGCATTCATAGATACAAGAGGAATTAAGCAGTTGCGTGCAGTTCCTGGAAAGATTGGACTGGTCTGATTCAGAGGTTCATATCCTCCATCCAAGAGCATAAGAGAGAGAAGGGGATGCATACTTGCACCCCATCTTAAACTGCCCTCCAGCCACACCCCTAATACTGGTGCCCCAAGGTCATAGGTGATTCCCAGATCTAGCTGGCCAAGAAGCTACACCTCTAGGTCAAGGTGATGGTCCCTGCTCTCAACTACAAAGCCCCTGTCTTTTAAAACCTGTCTGTGGCGATTAAAACTAGCACTGAACTTCAGAATAAGACTAGAAGTTGGGTTAATTGCCTGGAGGAAAGGATAGACCTCAGGTTTTCCTACTTCGAAATTTTGTCTAGAAACAAAAATAGACCATGTCTATCAGATATCTGATTTTGTGCCATATCAGTTACCAAAACAACGAGAGAGAGACAGAGACAGAGAGAGACAGACAGAGACCAAGACCTAAAATTCTGTATGACCAGCAGGGTGGCACATGATTTTTAATCCCAGCACTCAGGAGGCAGAGGCAGGCAGATCTATGTGAGTTAGAGGTCAGAATGATCTACAAAGTGAGTTCTAGAACATTTTGTTGTTAAAAAAACAACAAAAAACCTGTATGATCACAAGAAATGAAATAAATCGTGATATATTATGGAATATTTCTTTACACTGTCTGAAGATGTGTCACTGTTATTGAGTTAATAAAAAGCTAAATGGCCAATAGCTAGTCAGGAGGTATAGGTGGGGCCTCTAGACAGAGAGCTCTGGAAAAAGAAAGGCAGACTCATCAGCAAACACGAAACAGACATACAGGAGGAGAGGTAAAAGTCACATGACAACACATAGATGAACAGAAATGGGCTAATTTAAGTTATAAGAGTGAATAGGACAAGCCTAAGCTATAAGGCTATAAGCCAAGTTTTATAATGAAAAATAAGCCTCTGTGTCATTATTGGGGAGCTGGTGGCGCTGAAATAAAATCCCTCACAATAATAAACTTATATTTTTGCACTGGATTTTGTGACCAATGAACGGAACCTTTTTTTTTTCCCACATCTGATTGAACAATTGCTTAGTTATTTGTGCAGTAGTATAGTAGCTTATATATCTTTAATTGAATTGGAGCAAAACTTTAATAATAGGAAGAAAATAATAAGTATGTATGCTGGCTCATAATTCTTTTGTTGCCCGAATGAGAGCCTAGCACACATTTTCACATCTTCAGGAAACAAAGAGAATATGATGCTAAATGAGTAGGAGTATGAACCATGTTATTGATGTGGGAGATTTTTAATCCTTATTCTCTCAAATTTTGCAAATAAATCACCTCAAATAACTCTAGGCTCTAACTGAAAATACATTTTGCTATGGAACTATATCTTGAGGGCTGGGAATGCAGAGCATTTGGTAGTGGGGTTGGGCTTGCCTGGCTCCCCAACATCAAACCTGGAAAGATGGCAAACAATGATAATCTGAGGCAGGAGGATTAGAAGTTGGAGGTTATCCTAGGCTATCTAGTAGGTTGATGGCTATTGGGGTCCACATATGAAATTCCATATAATAAAAGAAAGAGAAATATCTCCTCAAACAAGACCAAGAGCTGCACCCCCCCCCCCCCGGCCAACCAGAACAACACCATTAAAGAACAAACATTAGACATGTTTGAATTATCCATGTTTAATTAACCTTCAACCACGCAAAAACTCTTCAACAAGGGGCCTGTTAAGCAGAAAGAGTGAGCTCTGCATTCACTACAAATATTAAGTACTGCTTTAGGTTAACCATTAAACTTTGGACAGTTCTTCACTTCTTGGAGCCTCAGTGTTAGATTACTTTGAGTGGCTTAAAGGAGGGAATGAAAAGCAGAAAAAGAGGCCAGCCTAACTTCTAAGCAGGACTGTTTATTCATGGCAAGGGTGCATTTTGTTGTCCATATGTGTGGATGGCAAAATGCCTACAGAAAAAATGGCTGTGGCTCTCTTAGTAGGGACAGAAATGACGCCCACAGGTACATTACATTATTTCTGTAGTTTTTTTTTTTTTTTCTATCTGGAGCTTTCTTACCTAGCTGCAAAGGAAGCTTAAGTGTAGTCTTTTAGAAGGAAGTAGTCACTCAAAAATAGCATGTCCAGTAATCTCTTGCATGGTTGTTTTTAGGTTTGTGTGTAATCAAGCAAGCTATGAATTTAGAATAGTCCATTTTAGAAGTTATGACTCTACTTTCATTTTGATAACTACTGCTCAGAGATAATAGATGTGTGACTTATAATTCTCTTATGCTGTGCACATACTTAGAGTTCCAATAAATATGTCAGAGCACAGAGAAGCTTGCTGCATCACAAATGCCAGTGGTCAGGAAGGCTTTTCTCCATCTTCTCTGCTAACGTGTTTCAGAAGTGTGATAAGCATTACTTCTGAGCTGGAACCAAGAGCTTGTTGATTATTAGCTCCTACTTATAAAAAATTAGATGTGACTGATACTGGCAAGTGTACAATTTTATGATAGACACTGATGAAAAGTATTGCTATATAAACCACATAGTGCATCTAATTTCTCTTAAGTAATGTAATCTTATGCAGCTATCTTTTACAATCATTGAAGACTTAATAAATATGTACTTTATGATACATTGCTGTTTGTTGAAATATGAATGAACAACACCGAAATATTGGACCAAACAATGTCCCTGTGGAACCTTTGACTTTTGAGCCAGTATGATGTAGTGATTTAGAAAAGCCTAGGAAGTGTCTCTCTGGAGCCAACACTTTATAGTTCTAACTACACACAATGTAGCTGGGGTACTGCAAGCAGGTGCCGTTAGAACAATACATGCTTCAGTTCTTCCCAGGCCTGAGGATATCAACTGTACCCGCAGTGAGAGGATGCCATCCTCAACCAGATGTTAGATCTCTCTCCTTCACACTGGTGATGTGTACCTTATATACAACAGTGTCCAAGGATGGAAGCCCCTAAACAGGGGAGGGATTTCCTAGCTCATTGCAACCCTGTAAAACATAGGAAAGCAAAAACGTCCTTTTAAATCTTAGACATTATTGTACAACCACAAAGAGAATATGAAATTCTGTTTTGTTTTAGAGGAAGAGAGAATTTGTGGTTGTCGGTGTCTGATTGGATAGATATGGATGCAGCCAACAGTGCATGTGGATGGTGTTGGTACCCATGTAGAGAAGTCACAGTGATAATGCACCCTTTCCACCCACATACTTCCCAGACTAGCTCAGAATATGTTCTGGAGCCACTCTGTTTAGTGTCACCATCTACTCGGAACCATTAATAGTTTTGCGATTATGTTTATATTTTATTGCATTTAATGGGACTTGGTAAGCAGGATTTTCAGTATTTAGTAGCAGTATGAAAAACTGGTCATCAGTGTCATCAAATGCTATTTGAAATTCAAGACCAGATGTCTATAGTTTTAACTGGATTCATTTGCTCTTTAGCAGATTGTGGTTAGTGTCTAACTTAAACCATCCCAACTACTGTAAATGTTATTCTCAAGACAGTTTGCCCTTCTTCCTCTACCTTTCTTTTTCTCCCTCTACACCCTAAAGGACATTACACTGGAGCTGAGGTTGACCTGGAACTTGGAGTAATCTTCCTGCCCTCAACGCGGTTGTTTGCTATGAAAATTGTTTCATCGGAGCCCCATTGGTTTAAAGCAAGTGAGAAGCTCATGGGAAACATGTCTTTCTGACCATCCCTCTCCCTCCCTCTTAAACTCAGCAGAGAAACAGGAAACCCAGCTAACATCTCAGGGCCAATTCAACACCATCTAGTTAAAAAGATATGTATTTGCCTTTTTTTCTTTGTAAAAGTTATTTTTAATAAATTTGGTCCTTTCTCTTCTACACAGATATAGGGTCTGGCCCAACTCTAACTTTCCAGAGATACCTGTGTGAAGTTCTTACTGGACCTGAACTGATTTTATAGATTGCTTGTGCAGGAGTGTGGCAGAGCGTCTTCTAACATCATTTTATCTGAGAAATTGTTTCACACATTTTATGAGATTTTCCCATTATATTTTAATGTGTTATGAAATTATTTTTTAATGACATTTTTCCCCCTGACATCTAGCAAAACTAATTTTATATGTTCACATTGCATTTGACAATCTAGCTGAGTATCCTTTCTGGATATATGTTTTTAAAAAACATAAAAATCAAACAAAATAAATATACCTCAAACCAAGGTAAGAGTTATTTTACTTTGTCGTCCTCCGGACATTAGTAGCTTTCCATTTTCCTGAGTCTAGGGTCCTTTTTCTGAGTTAAAGTCTCACCATCTGGTTCCAGCTAGCTTTCAAGGGTTTACTCTTACTTACCTTTGTTGTTGCTCTTGCTGATACATGTGCTGACCGCTCTGTGGGCCACATACCCAGCTTGGAGTATCTTTCCCTCCCACTTCTGTGTAAGTAAATATTTTCCCTCCTTCTTTTGAGAAGAGGTTTCTCTGTGTAACAGCCCGAGCTATTCTGGAACTCCCTTTGCAGACCAGGCTGGCCTCAAATGCAGAGACCCACCTGCCTCTTCTTCCTGGGTGCTGGCATTAAAGGCGTGTGCCACCAAAGCCTGGCTTGTGTAGGTAAATCTTAGCTCTCATCATAGGCTGTCTCTTCCATAAAGCCTTCCTGTATAATTGTTGTGAGTCACTCATCCCATTTGTGTACATTTAACCTCCACTAGTAATGCAAAAGCCAAACTCTGTCTTTGCACTTGACATTTTAGGTCAAATAACAGTTACCTGATATTGACAGATATAATCGGAACTATCAGAAAACGTCAGGACTGATATAAAATGAACTGATGTAGTCATGAACTTTGTAGTCATGCGGAGACAAACTTGACTCAAACATTTTATATGTCGTTTGAGTCACTAATTTTTAAATTTTTCCTTTGTCAAGGAAATGAGACAGTCCATGGAAAGTGTTTAGTCTGATGCCTCCCCCAATGGTAAGTGAGCCACCAATAACACGAACCACAAACTAGACACTCAGTTGGTGATTGGTGAGCAATTCTATTCTGAGACCCTAGTTTCATGATGAAGACACTGAAAAGGAAAGGGACACACACACACAAATACACACACATACACACACATACACAAATACACAAATACACACACACACAAATACACAAACACACACACATACACACACACACAAATACACAAACACACACACATACACACACACACAAATACACAAACACACACACACACACACACACACACACACACACACACACACCACTCCCTTCATTAGAGTAAAAAGTCTCCTAAAAAACAGGGTCTTTTTTGAGCCACTTAAGTGTCTCTCTGCATCTCAGAGTAGCGTTTATCTATGCTAGGTTTCCAATGTGGGATACAATTCAAATTCAGCAAATTTCCACTAGAAACAAGAAATTAATAAAGATATCTTTAATTAATGTATATGCCTGTCTCACTTTGTAAAATGTTACTGTGTTCCAAAAATGATACATGTTCACCTGACAATAAAAAAGCTTAATTTGAACATCTTTGCATTTTTAGGTGACAAAACATAATCAAGTCCATCCCATAATCAAGGTTTCTAGATAGACATTTCACACGCTGCCAAGCAAAATGAATAAGAAACCCTGTGTGGTGATTTGAATAAAAAATGCCCCCCCCCCCCAATGAGTCCATCGGGAGTGGAACTACCAGGAGGTGTGGCCTTGTTGGAGGAGGTGTGGCCTTGTTGGAGGAGGTGTGGCCTTGTTGAAGGAGGTGTGGTATTGTTAAAGGAAGTATGTTTCAGTTACTTCTGCCTGCTGATTTGGGTGTAGAATTCTAAACTGCCTTTCCAGCACCACGTCTGCCTGCATACCACTATGCTCCCTGCCATGGCGCTAATGGACTAAACTTCTGCACTACAAGCCACTCCTAATTAAATATTTTCCTTCTAAGAGTTGCCATGGTCATGGTGTGTCTTCAGAGCAATAGAAACCTCACCCATGACACTGACACATAGGTTTGGCCTGTACTTACAGCTAAAGCATTTGTCATCAGCTTTAAATTTGCATATAAAATGTAATTAAGTGTTGTTTTTGTAGATGCAAAGAAACTTTATAAGTTGTTATCTTACCTGTGTAACTGTTACATGTTGATTCTTGGGCACCTGGTCCATGTCTCTCCTTATTCTGCCCTCCTTTCTCTGATCTATGCTCCGATTTTCCCGCCTACTTCTACGGTGCCTGCCATGGTCAAAACAGTCCTTTATTCACAGCATAGAGACATCCTCCCACATCACTGTGGCACAATGTACTGAGAGTGGTCTTCAGGCCATGTACTAGGGTGGTCACTCAATTATCAAAGTGAATCTCTTTGAAAAATCAGACTCCCTAACAGACTTCTCTCTTTCTAAAAAGCAGTTTACCAAAGTAGGAGTTGGGTTGAAATCTACGTTTTAAGAAAAATCTCTGTAAGAGTAAAGGACTGATTCACAGGCAGGAAAGTATATTTGAATAACATAAGGGATGGGTTGTGGTGCCATTGTCTTTCATCCCAAAATATGTGGAGAGATAGTCATATTAAATAACTTATCTAGAAATTATAGAATATCTACTTGGGCAAATTTAAGACTGAAATTTCACATGAATTAACACATAGGGCAGCATAATCTAGAATAGAACTACACACTGGGGAGATAGACGGGAGGTGTCGTTACTTCAAATCATAGCATGTGTCAACATCTAAGTTCTTATTCCTCCCTGATCCATTGTCCTCACACTTTATCCCGTGTTCTGGGATATGTTTGCACACTGCTAGTCATGTCTCAGGACCCTCAGTTGCCTTTACCACATAGAAGACACTGTAAGGAAAATGTCACAGGCATCTGATCGGAAGACATGTTTCCTGCTAATTATCTATACATTATGAGTCAGTAGATTCTTACTTGTTTTATGAACCAGAAAAGAGAAAAACAAACAAACAAAAGACCAAATGGTCATTTGATGAAGCAAATACAGTTTTGTGTCCTCCACCCCACCTTGAACCCAGGGCCTTGTGCTTATTAGGCAAAGTGCTTTAGCACCCGGCTAAATCCCTGATGGAAACCGTATGTGCAACATCCTTCCATTTCCCTTTCTCATTTCTTAGGAGAAGTTCTTTTGCTATGTAGCCCAGGCTAGCCTATCATGTTGGTTTGTGCCACTACACATGGCTCTTCCACATCTTCATTTTTTACAATTTGCTCTTGAACTCTCATATAATTAAATGAAAAAGCAAAAAGGATCTTGGCTAGGAAGGCAAGGGCACTTGCACCAGCTTAGGGCCTGAGTTCAGATCCCAGCATGAACACAGAAGGCCTGCGTAGCCATGTGAGTGCCTCTGACACCAACACTGGTAGGAAACAGGAGGCCCACTTGGTCTCACTGGCTGACAGCCTCAATCAGGGACAGATTCTGTTTCAAGGGAGTAAGGTAGAGAGCGATAGAGCAGGACCCCATGTCCTTTTCTGAGGGCATGCACACCACACACACACTTTTTGGTAAAGGATTCAAATAAAGAAGCAAAAGAAAGACATAAAAAATTGCAGGCAGATAATTTAAAACACCTAAATAGTGATTTTTCTTTAACACACACACACACACACATACACACATACACACATGCACGCACAAGTGTAGCTTAAATTCACACTTGGTAGGAGGCTACTTGAGCACTGTCCAGTTCAGTGTTCTGAGAGCTTGTTAAATTAATTATCGTAAAGCAGCTTCCCTCCCTATGTCCAACCCCAGAAAATATGCTTGGAGTGGAAAAATGCAAATTGGGTTCTGAGGTAATTTTGTACTCTAGGGACAGATTTTTTTTTCATTTCACATTACTTCATGTTGGAAAAGGTTCATTATTATTTATAAAGCAGAACAAGCCCCAAAGCCAATCCATTTTCAGCTACATCGTCACTTTCTGCATTCCAAACACCACTAAATTCCCAAATGAGGAGGCTAATTCTTTCCTTACCGAGCCATACAACTTGCTTAAGGTATTACTAATGTAAGCGACAGCATTTTATCCAGAATGATTCTTACTCTCTACCACCAGCACTCAGACACTTTGCTTAATCTTTAAAAAAATAGTTATCACTATTAAATTTTGTTTCTTTGAGTAATGTGGTCCTGTATTCCCCAAAACACCTGGGAGTGTGGCCTTTGAAGGCCATTATTTCCCTGTCACCCATTTTGTATGTCTAGATGTGCTTCTGAAAGCATTCATTTTCTTACTGTATTTGTCAGTGAGATTGGTTTTTGAGACAGCATTTGTCTGGTCTGGAATTTGCTACCTAGTTAATAATTCTAAATACAAAATTGATAGAAGTTCAAAACAAAACAACAATGGGGGAAAATGGGTCCCTCTTCTCTCCCCTCCAGTTCTGACATAAAAACTGTAGTTCAGGGCCATTCTTCTGAGTGACAACAGGTTTGCCTTTGTGGTATAGTATTTGCCGGACTGTCTCTGAGGTTTCTGTACAGTGTGTCAAAGATAAGAGATTTCCCATCTCAGTGTGAGGACTTTTTGCATTCTGAACTGCATCAAGACAGCTGTGGTGATAATTTCTGTCAGGGGTTGCTCAGGGGTGGGCTAGCTGTGCTGAAGAGACCACACAGGTGTTCTATGTCACTGTTCCAAGTGTGGGCATGTAATGGCTTCTTTATGTCTTGTGTTTCCTCTTTTCCCCCCTGCTTGCTTCCTGTGGTCCCAAGAGCATTCACAAAACAAAACTCTTTGCAAATCTAAGACAGGAACAGAAACGGGAGGCTCCCCTTCTAACTCTCTGATCCTGTGCTGAGGAAATGTCCTGACAGCTGTCAAGAGGAGAAACTTATGAAAATGATAGATTTGAAACTGGAAAGGAATGAATTGAGATATTTCTTAAAACGTAGATTTCAACCCAACTCCTACTTTGGTAAACTGCTTTTTAGAAAGAGAGAAGTCTGTTAGAGAGTCTGATTTTTCAAAGAGATTCACTTTGATAATTGAGTGACAACCCTAGTACATGCCTGAAGACCACTCTCAGTACATTGAGCCACAGTGATGTGGGAGGATGTCTCTATGCTGTGAATAAAGGACTGTTTTGACCATGGCAGGCACCGTAGAAGTAGGCGGGAAATCGGAGCATAGATCAGAGAAAGGAGGGCAGAATAAGGAGAGACATGGACCAGGTGCCCAAGAATCAACATGTAACAGTAACACAGGTGAACCACCGGCCATGTGGCAGGACAGATTAGTGGAAATGGGTTGAGTTATGATGAAAGAGCTAGCTAGCAATGTGCCCGAGCCAGAGGCCAAACAGCATGTAATTAATAGAAGCATCTGAGTAATTTTGGGGGCTCAAGTGGTGGCGGGCAGGTCTGGACCTCTGGGTGAACACTGAGACTAGGCTAGCCCAGAAACTTCTGCATCACTGGATAAATCAGCACAATCAGAAAATGCTCTCTGCAGCAAAGCTTTTCTGAGGAAAAGGTTTCATTTATGTAACATCCAGGGTGGGTTTGTAGTTTAGCTTTTTCTGAACCCTTTCTAGACTAGTTCAGGCAAAGGCCTTTTCTGTTTCAGTGCCAAAGCATCATTATTTCATTTACCTACCATTAGGCCCCTTTCAAGCTTCAGAAACTAGTTGAACCACTATTGGAAGATGGTCTAACTTCTGAGAGATAGGGCTTCAGAAGATTTTAGGCCATGACCTGTTGTTCTTGTGTTTGTATTTCTGGATGCGCTGCCTTTCTGGAAGCCCAAAGCCATCAGGTAGCTGATCATGGAGAAGTACTTGGAAAATTGGACCCAAATGAAACTCGTTTTTTTTGATAAATTAATCATATCAGATATTTTGTTATGGTAAAGGAAAACTAACATGTCTTCTAAATAGCTTAATTCTAGGGCCAATTATGTATGTTAGGCATCAGCTAACCTTACAAAAGCCATCTCACATCAATAAAAACATCATTACAACACAAAATCAATATTTCTTATGTTCATCTTATGGCTGATCTTTGATAATGATGCAAATTGTCATTTATATAGAGATGTTGTATTTTGATAATGCTAGAAAACAGATAATGACTTTGGAGAATATCATGATTATTGCTTCTAAGATCAATATTTACTCCTAGTCAATGTGATATCAAAGTCACTAGTACAGTTTATGTAAAGCTCAACAAATTTGGTCAACAAATGATTTAATAGGACATCATTGACTGTTACCTTTATTTTTTAAATCTGTTTTTGGAGTTTACTTTTAAGCATGTGAGTGCATTGTGTCTGCATATAGGCACGTGCACCTGAGTGCAGGTGATTACAGAGGCTGGAAGAGGAAGTAGGTGTCCCTGGAACTATGGTTATAGGTGGTTGTGAGCTGCTCATTGTCGATTCTGGGAAATGAGCTTCATGTTTGCTGGAAGAGCAGTACTCCCTCCGCCATTAACCACTAAGCTGTATCTCAAGCCCTAAGCCCCTTTTAAGTTGGAGAATACAACATACCTAGAAAAAAGTGCACACTTTTTAGGGGCACAGCTTATGGATGTTACAGAGTCAGCACCTGTGGGTCACTACCCAGGTCACAAAATATAACATTGCTGAGATGGCGCAGTGGGTAAAGGTTCTTGTTGCCCAACCTGAGTTCAGTTCCCAGGTCCCATGAAATAGAAGAGAGAATTTATTCCTATAACTTGTCATCTGACCTTGACTTTTGCATAATGATGTGTGTATCCACCTACTTCTCACCCACTCCCAAATCAATAAAGATTAAAAAGTAATTTAAAAGCATTATCTGCTTCAGGAAGACACACAAGCTCTTTCCTCCCTTCACTATCCTGGCCTTTCTCATTAGACAGCCGCTGTCTTGATAAACTAACAAGATGAGCTTTGCCAGCTTTGGAGCTTTATACTGTGTAAAATTTAAGCCCTTCTAATCAGAGCTTCTAGAAACTATTCCTTTTGTGACATCCCGTCTCAGACGTAGAGTAATTGTTTCTTTGTAGGTAGTTCTATGATGTAGATGAGTGGCTTATCCTATAAATCATTACCATAAAACCTTATTTATAATTTACGTGAGATGTCATCACCAAACATTATGACCTTGTGCCCTAACACACTAAAAAAATGGAATTATTAAGATTAAAGACATTTATTGTTGAATATGTCAATTTGAGAGCATTTGGTCTTTTGTGCTCTGTTATTTTTTGATGGTATGACTTTAATCTTTGGAACACAGTAGTGAGTTGTTTGATTATTGAAATATTTTTCTTTCTATTTGTTTGGTCTCTTATTGGAATGTGTTTTTCTTGACAAAATTTATGAGTATTTAATAGTTTAAAAGTAAATGATTCTGAGTTCTTGGCTGTAGCTCAGTTATTGAGTGTGTGTCACACGTCCATAAGATAGTGACTTAGTTATGGTTTCTATTACCGCCCTGAAACATTATGACTAAATGCAAATTGGGCGGTAAAGGGTTTATTTGGTTCTTCTGCATTGTAGTCCTTCAGCGAAGGACACCAGAACAGAAACTCAAACAGGGCAGGATCCTTAAGGCAGGAGCTGATAGAAAGGCCAAGGAAGGCTGCTGCCTACTGGCTTGCCGCTCATGGCTTTCTCAGCTGGTGAACCCAGGATCACCAGCCCAGGGATGGCCTCACCTGCAATGGGCTGGGCCCCCTCACATCCATCACTAATTGCCTAGAAAATGCTCTACAGCCAGATCTTACGGAGGCGTTTTCCCAATTGAGGTTCTCTTCTTTCAGACGGCTCCAGCTTTTGTCAAGTGACGTGGGATGTCCTAGTCTCAGCACAGAGACTAGACAGCTGCTTGGGGGATGTTGCTGGTTACCAGCCGCCATGAGCTGAGCAGTGTGCCTGATTTCTGCAGCCTCTCTTATGGGTTGCCTTACAAAGAGACTTTTCCCAGCCACTGCTTTTGAGTTTGGGAGCAAGCACAACTGCTTTTCAAAAGTGGGAAAAGCTGTGTTGAAAAGCCAAGCCAGGTGGAGCTGGTAGTTAAAACAGCACTTTACAGTTTAGCAATTCAAATTAATTATAAAATGATTAAAGATACACAGTAAAACAGATTCAGATGGAGAAAACCTCCAAACATGTTACAATGTGTGCTGCCGGTGGACTCCTTCTGTGGAGAGAGGCTGGGAAGATGAGGTGCTTGTGAGGTTGAGGCTGTTGTGCCAAGGCTTTCTCTGCAATGCCACAGAAGATGAACAGGTCCCTTCCCAGAGAGGCTGTGGTGAAGGAACTCTGTGTGGAGCCCAAGATCTGCTCAGTGTTGGAGTTTCCTCAGTAGCTAGCTGAATGCCAATTTACTAGGATCTGCAAGAGTTGCTGCAGTGGGAAATGATATCAGTTGTGAACCAGTAGAAAACCCATAGAATGTAAGAACCTATTTATGACACTTCCTTATTCTCTAGTACACACTCTGGAATGAACCAATAAGCAAACCATTAAGACTCACACAAAAATCCTTCTGAGGCTTGCTGCTCTGTCCTCATAGGAAAAGAATGTTGTGAAAGGAAACTTAAGAAAGAATACTTTGGAGAACTTACTTTGAAATGACATTTTGATGCCAACAGATTCTAAAAGCTGACATCAACATTTCTAATATCCATGCATTACTATTTAATACAATAGGTTAAGTGTTGCTTAGGGGGATTTAGAATCATTCACTTCTCAGAATTGAAAAGGATGCTCATTATCTTCTTATTACTTCTCATGAAAATTTGCATTGCTCTTATCATCCACAAACTGCTCCTCGGCAATTCTTATTACTAACAAATCCATAACCTGACTGGCTTCTCTTGAAATAGAGGGTATGATGGAGTCACTCAGAAAATAGATACTGAACTGATGGCATCAATTGAAATGAATTGTAGCCAAGGAAAAGGTGCTTGCTCAAGCATTTCAATGCGACAAAATCGAGTTTAGAAATAATCACTTACTTTGGGACTACATTCCATAATCTAACTCACCCAGGTGTTTGTGGCAAACCCATGCTAGACCCACATAAAGGATGATGAAGGAAAACAAACTGGCAGTGTGACTTAAGAGGAATTGGCATCTATTGAGGGGGCACTTTTTCAAAGAGCTTTTAAATAAAAGCATGTAGTGGGATTATGTTATTACATTGTAAATAATTGCCTTGCCTACTAGTTTAGTAAAAAGGCTGATTGGTTGGAGGAAGGCAGGAAGTGTGGGCGGAGCTACCAGACTGGGAAAACTCTGGGAACAGAAGAGCAGAGCAGAGAAGCCAGAGAGACACCACGGAGATGCCAGTGGATGCAGAGGGAAGAAGTTGAAATGCTGCTCTGGGAAAAGGTGCCGAGCCCCATGGCTGAACAAGATAAGAGTCAAGGATTAGTTTAAGAGTAAAGAGTTAGCAAGCTATATGCCTGGTCCCTAGACTGATCAGCATAAAATTAATATAAGTGTCTGGGTGTTTCAGTGGGACTGCGGGTCTGGAGCACAGGCCAAACAGGCCAGAAACTTTCTACTACAAAAGCATCTTCTTTTGTGCACAGCTAAGGGAAGGGGCCGGATTCAGATGGCATCTACGAAATTTCCCACTGTCTCCTTACTACATACCCATCCTTGTTCCTCTGCCCATTAAATGTCACAGATCCTCTGGATGGTATATTGGGAAATGACCTGAAGCCTCCTTTCCAATAACTGTTGCCTGTAGGCCTATGTCAGGATGTGTGTGAGGTTGTGCTATTAATTTCTTATTGAACTGAGTGTTTGAGCTGTATAATTTTTGTATTTGGGAATCTGAAGTTAGTACTATGCAAGAACATTCATAAATGATGAGGAGCTTAAACAACTTGTTACTAGACTTTTGGAACTAAAAAGTCAAGTTCTTAGTTTTGTCTTTTCTTCCTCACCCCCCCCCCCCCTTTTTTCTTTTCTTTTCTAATAAAAGATAAAGTTTCACTGTGCAGCCATGGCTGTCCTGGAATTCCCTTTGTAGAACAGGAACTCAAAGAGATCCATGTGCTTCTGCCTCCAATTGTTGGGATTAAAGGTGTATACCACCACACTGGGCACATATTCCTTAATGTCAGCTTTTATTGAAAAGCTTTTAGGTCATCAGGGAAATGCAAATCAAAACTACTTTGAGATTTCATCTTACATCAGTCAGAATATCAAAGATCAATTAAACAAGTCACAGTTCATGCTGGCAAGGATGTGGAGTAAGGGGGACACACATCCATTTCTGGAGAGAGTAAAAACTTGCATAGTCATTATGGAAGTCAGGGTGGAACTTTCTCAAGAAGCTCGGACTATTCTATTGCAATATTTAGCTATACCACTGTCTTAGTTAGGGTTTCTATTGCTGTGAAGAGTCACCATGACCATGGCAACTCTTATAAAGCAAAACATTTAATTGGAGCTGGCTACAGTTTCATCTATTATTTTCATGGTGAGAAACACGGCACCATTCAGGCAGACATAGTGCTGGCAAAGGAGCTGAGAGTTCTACGTCTTGATCTACAGACAACAGGAAGTGAAGTATGTCCCACACTAGTCATACCTTGAGCATTTAAGACCTCAAAGCCTACCTGTACAGTGACATACTTCCTCCAACAAAGCTACACCTCTTAATAGTGGCATTTCCTATAGGCCAGGCATCCAAACATGTAAGTCTATGGGGGCCATATCTATTCAAATGACCATGTCACTGCTGGACATATAACTAAAGTATTCATCCTACAGAGACACTTGATCAACTATGTTCATTGGTACTCTATTCAAAATAGTCAGAAATTAGAAACAGCCTGAATGCTCATGAATAGACAAATGAATAAAGAAAATGTGGTACATTTATACAAAGGAATATTTCTCAGCTGTTAAAAAATGAAATCATAAAATTTATAGGTAAATAGATGGAGCTAGCAAAAATCATTTGAGTGAGGTAATCTGGGCCCAAAAATGCAAATATGGTATATATATGTATCTTTAACATGTATGTCAGATGTTAAATATTTAATAAGCAGACTAAAATTCATATAACCATAGAGGTTATATTAGAGTAAGGACTAGTAGGAGTGGAGGATGGATCTCCTTAGGAATGGAAACTAGAAGAGATAGTTATGAGTGGAGGTAGGAGATGACTGGGATGGGATGATCAAATGAGAAGGGAAGGGGTGGATGTGGAGGAAATACTGAAAAGGACAGCTAAAACTGAGGCCCCATTGAGGGATTGTATGGAAGTAGATAAGTAGAACTTTTAAAAAATATATGGAATTGACAAATAACTGGGGAGACAGAAACCCAACTGGCCATCTCTTGTCACCAAATTATGCTTCCAGTTTTGGAAATGGGTTACAGCTAATCATTTTGTTGGCTAAAGGGATATATGGGAACCCTCAAATAATGCAAGCTATTTCTAGTGCAATTAGTTGCTCTTTGAAAACTGATGGTAAAACCCTATGCTAAAGATAACACCCACACAACTCAGTTACCATGGAGAAGTCGAGTTGGTACCTACCCAGAGACTTTACCTATATTGACTAGTGTTCAAAGTACTGGAAACTACTCTGCATCCTACTAAAGGAGAATGATAAACATCTAAGCTACAAACCCTTTGATCTATAGTGATGATCTGTCTGTAAAATACACTGGTGCAATAGTGGCAGAAAGGTGTGGGAGTAACCAACCAATATCTGGGTAGATATAAAGCCAACTCCTTGAGATAAAATTCATTCCCAACCCTGCTCAGGTGGCCAAGAATCCGAAATAAGATAGGTCAGGGACCTAGGGGAAAGGCAAACATTACTGTCCTCTAAAGAAATATAACTATGAAATGACTTCTAATGAAATTCTTTTATACTTAAAGATCAGTGCCTTGCTTAGCCATCATCAGAGAAGCTTCCTACTACAGCAGGCAGGAACAAATACAGAGACCCACAGCTGGACAATGAGCTGATAGTGAGAGACCTTGGAACATTCAGTCCTAAATGGGATGTCTATCACACAAATTTTTGTTAGTATATAATGAAAACCCAGCGCCAAATATTGGGGAAATGCTGGAATATCAGAAAGAGGAAACAGACCACAGTTGATTCTCACCCAGGCAACTTCACAGAGCAAACAAGGTAAATTCTATCTTCAGTAGTCCTCAGGCTGGCTGTTTGCTTTTACAGAATGCACGGATGTCTGATTCCTGCCTTAAATATCTTTGCTGCCAATTATTTCACTTTTAGGTTCAACTCTACATCATAATCCAAGATTTAAGATTGAAGGTGTGAGCTATCACTGCTTGGCTGTTAGGCCTTAAACTCATAGAAATATAGGAAGATCTCGGTCTCAGGAGTGAGAGATTAAAGGCATGGGTCACCATTAAGGCATTCATTGTGATGAACTCTCTGACCTTCATGGATTGACTGTGGGTGATTCTATTCTCTGATATTCCAAGCTGATTTTATTAAATATACAATATATCACCAACTATCTCCTTTTGTATAAAAAGTAAAAAAGAAAGTTGTAACTAATATAAGAAAAACTATATACAATAGGTACAATAATAATATACAATATATACAAGCAATAGTTACATGAGTAATGTTCAGTCCATTAACAATTGACAAATTCAAAGAAAATTTTCTATTATTTATTCTATTTTGGTGAGTCCAAAGGACTAACTTACTTTCTATCTAACTTGTATTATTAACTGAAAACTATCTTTTGATGTCTCTTGAACTTAAACACTTTGGCCTCTAAGTGAGTTTCTTTTCTAAAACTGTCACTAGAAAACTATAACTATCTCATCTTCAGCTTCCTCAGAGACCCAAGAAGGAAATAATATTAACCAAGTAAACAGGACCTGCAAGCAAGCAACTTCCAAAAAATGTAACAGATGAAACAGTTGGCTGCCTGGACAGTAGCCCAAGGTTCCTCTACAGTGTTGAAGCATCCATCTTTGGCCTACAGACCTAACATGTATGAAAGGTTTCTCTGTGAAGCAGGATATTCCTAAAGACCTTCCTACCTTATCCTGGCAAGGTTGGCAGTTCTTTTTTGTGTCTCCTGCTTGTCCGTTTTGAACATCATACTGTCAGCAGTAAAGGCAAGAGTACTGTTTTGCCCAGTGGCTAACTTTTGCCAGAAATGTCAACTCCATATGGAGTGCTCATTTTATTATGTGAAGTAGATTGGTGCTGCTAGGAGCAGACATCTCATTGTCATAAAAATATCAAAAACCTATGTTATTAAAATATCTTAAATGGCGTATTCTATGGATCTCTGAAGTGTTTGAAGAACACCTGTCCATCTAAAACATGTCTCTGTTTGATTTTGAAAATATATCTAGTAGAGCTATAAGTTTGATTGTAATGTCTAACTACTAATTTGCATTTCTTTATATCCTAGTAGTTGGTTATAATAACTTTCAAGGACTAGCAATTCATATTACATTGTTAGATGAACTGAATAGGTACACTACCTTGAACAAGCATAGACATATCTCAACTTTGTATTAATATATATGATTTGGATACAATATACCAAAAATTCAATCTAATGTAAAATATTTAAAACTAGTAATTGCTTTTTAAAAGTAGATTCAATAATCTACCCTTACATTTTATCATATCTGTGTGCTTTTTTTTCTTTTTATTCTGTTGATCTTTTTTCTAACCATAACCAATAACAATTTGTAACCAATTACCCTAAACAATGACAATCATCCATAACCCATTGAAAGACCAAAACCATTCACCCCACCTCTTGGGAATGTGGGTGTTGTGTTATTAAATTTACTTTATGCTGTCTGGGGTCAATGGCATCTTTAGGGGATCCCGAAAAGAAAAATTTTGTTAATTTTCAAGTCCTGAAATAAGTAGCTGTATCATTTGTTGTCCAGTCTCTGCTTAAAGGGAAAGTGTAGGGCTTGTCTCAAGTCCTGGCTAGAGTAGTCTGTGAGGCTGGCTCATCTCAGCTAGCCACCTCAAAATTGTCCTGAGCAGTTTGTAATCCAAATTCTAGTTAGTATATAATGAAAGCCCAGAGGAAAAGCTGGAATATCAGAGAGAGGAAACAGATGACAGTCAGTTCTCACCCAGACAACTTCTCAGGCCAAACAGAGTAAATGCTATCTATCTCGAACAGTCCTCAGCCTGCCTAATCGCTTCTTCAAAATGCCTGAATCTCTGCCCTAATAATAATCTCTGCCTGCCTTAAATATCTTCCCCACCCAGCTGTTTCACTTCCAGGTTCAACTCTGCATCATAATCTAAGAGTTAGGATTAAAAGTGTAATGTGAGCTACACTGCTTGGCTATTAGACCTTGAACTCACAGAAATACAGAAAGATCTCTGTTTCCCTGAATGATGGAATTAATTAAAGGTGTGAGTTACACTTCATGGCTTGACTGTGAGTGATTCTATTCTCTGATATTCCAGGCTGGGTTTTATTAAATATACAATATATCACCACAGACTTTTCCATCAAATCCCTCTGTCCAGAGCTCAGGGAACTCTGCTGAAAAGGGAACAGAAAGATTGTAAGAGCCAGTGAGGATACTGAGAACATAGCAGGACTGATGCACATATGAACTCCTAGTGACTGTGCAGCATACAGGACATGGTTGGGTGCAGCCAGATGGGGGTCCCAGCACTGAGAGGGGCAGGGAACGCAAGGCACCATCCTTAACTCAGAAGCTGCACTCAACATTGATAACCTCTCTCAAATGTAAACTACTTCTGTTTAATGGATTCTCACCGAGTACATAAACCATCTTAAGGCCAGGCTTCATGCCCAGTAATATATGGCCAATGCAAAACAAACCCAGTGGCCTTTTTGGAGGTTCTTTGTCTCAATGCTTTTCCAGGGCAGGGTTTTTTTTTTTAATTTTTTATTTTACAGGTCTTTCTCATATATTATGGTTTGCAGTTTTGTGTTTCTACTGGCCCCCGTATGCCTCTGCGTCTGTAGTATTTCGTGTGCTTTATCTATGGCTCTTTTTCTTCTGTTTGTTTTCTCCTATTCTGGCTTGTTTTTCCGCATCTTATTTTATTATTTTTTGATGCCTATTTGAGTGAGAGAAAAGGGAGATAGAGAAAGAGAGAGGGAGAGAGAGAGAATTTAGGTAGGGAGAGAGGTGAGGAAGATATGGAGGGAGTTGGGGGAGGGCAAACTGTCATCAGAACATATTGTATAAAATATATTTTCAGTAAGAAAAAAAGAAATAGAAAGCTTTCCTGCTTGTATTGTTTTAGCACTGCCTTTCTGGCTTCTATGAAAACTGGAGCCTCTGCTCAGGTCTTTGTACCGCCTCTGCCTCACCAAACTCGGTACTGTAGTCTCCCTCCCACGCCGCCCTTTCCTCCTTGTCCCCATTTTACCGTATCTATTGGCTGTCATTCATCACCCTTTCTCCACATTGAGCTTTTCTTTCTGTGCGTCTGCAAATCAGAAAGATCCAGGGGACTCAACTCAGTCAGCTCGCTGCTAAGCTCTGGTGCTGTCCATGGAAATAAATGAAAAGCCCATATGTAAGTTTGTGTTTTGTTGAAACAAGTAAAATCACTTTCACATGTAGTGTCTTCAGTTTAATATGTCCAAAATATTATCATTCTATATGCAATAAGTTGAAAGTCATTAATGAGATATCTCCATTTTTTCCCAAGTTTTGGAAGTTTGGTTTATAATTTGAATTCATGGCATATTTCCCCTTCGGATACAGTGTTGGGCTAGTCAACAAGTTTCAAGACTGTATCATATCTTCTGGCTCTTAAGCATGTATTTTAAAATTTCAAATCTATTTACATGGATAAAATTGTATAAAACTTAGAGGCTAGGACTAGTTTCATATTTCAATCCTGAGTATATAGTAAGCAGTTTGTACTTTTAATAATAATAATAATAATAATAATAATAATAATAATAATAATAATAATAAGTGAATGGCCGTTTTCCCTGCACATATGTCTGTGCATCACATGTATGTATGTTTGGTGTCTTTGGATGCTGAAACAGAACACAGGATGCCTTGCAACTAGAGTTACAGACAGCTGTGAGCCACCAGGCGCGTACCAAGACTCAAACTTGGTCCTCTAGAAGAGCAACCAGTGCTCTAAACCCCTAAGCTATACCTCAGGTCTCACAGTTGCAGTCTTTTGTTGAAATACTGGATGTATTAAGCTGTCCGTCACTTCTGTCACGGAGTATACTCCCACCATAAGGTGTTCATGCTTGATGTTTTCCTTCCCTTTCTGTGCTCAGGATAGGATTCAACAGCTGTGCTGTTCTTGTTCCGGCTGAAGTTGAAACCTTGGCACTGTTGGCTGAGGCTCTGAGAAATGGATGTGCATTGTTTGCAGATCCATTGTACCAGAGAGCAGCGCTTTCACAGAAACTATTCAGACAAGTCAGACACATTGGGTACGCAGCCAAAATCAATACAATAATTGCATCCGTTGTTGGTTTTTTTTTTTTTAAATTTCTAATGGAGATGCAGTCAAAGGCATGCAAAGATGTTCTGCATATAGAATGCAAACATGAAGCAGAGCTTTTTCCAGTGTGATCTAGTGCAGAGACTGAGTGTCACATCATTGCTGAAGAGTAGATGATATAGCAGCAGGGAGGGATGACCCCTGGGTGTGCGTGATGCAGAGAAGAATCTGAAGTAGGAAAAGATGAGGCAACTGTTAACCTCCATCCAGCTTGTTAAAGTTGGGAGAGCAAGGAGAATGCACGAACCTTTCAGTTTGCAAATCCATGAACAGATTGCTGAGTCGTGTACTGCATCCAGCTCTCTTAGCAACTCGTTTCAAGGCAAAGCCCCCTACACAGAATTCTAGGATTATAATTCTAGAACTGAGCTTATGAACACTAAGTCAAAGTCCATGATTTTTCCTCATTACGTACAGTGCCATGTTAAGCTACAAACGCTGTTGTAGGGGTATTGTGTTGTTTCATGGTAAATAATTGTCCCACCTACTGGTTTAATAAAAAGCGCTGATTGGCCAAAGGCAGGCAGGAAGTGTGGGCGGGGCTACCAGACTAAGAAAACTCTTGAGAACAGAATGCCAGAGAACGCCAGAGAGAAGCCGAAAGAGGCAGAGGACAACTAGACTGCTCTAAAGAAAGGTACTGAGCCATATGGCTGAACAGGTTAAAAGTCATGGGTTAGTATAAGGGTAGAGAGCTAGCAAGCTATATGCCTGGGTCTTAGGCTGATCAGCCTAAAACTATTGAAAGCATCTGTGTGTCTCTGTGGGTCTGCAGGTCTACAGGTCTGAGGGTCTGTGGGCCTAAACCTTGTGGTAAGGCCTGAAAGTCCGGGCCAGAAACTGCCTACTACACGCTGTCTTCATATAGTCTAATGTTCAAGGGATTTTTAAAAAGAGTTTATCAAGCTGTCTTTGTTTAAGTATGCAACATTTTTAGTTAATCTTGAAGTCTCATTTGTAATAGTATCAATCTTAGTTTCCTATTATTTTTTTCTTTGTATAGTTAATATATTTGCTCCTGAACAGAACTCCTTATCTGACTTAATATTATATTTTAAAAAATTGTTCATTTTAAACTTCCATTCTCTGATGAGCTAGCGGGATTCTGACAGCTGGGTCCTCCGGTCACAGCCTCTTCCATGACAGCAAAGGTACAAGTGAGCACATGCCCTTCACATGAGGGGGTTAAGGGACTGCTGTGAGCTTGGGTGAAACCCCCTAGCAGGCTGTTGCTTGCTCTTTCCAGTACTGCCTATCCCTGTTGCCCTCACACTCTGCCCTGTTCTTTGGCCTTGATCACAGGCTCCCACGTGCACGCTGACTTCTGAGAGGCCTGGGAGAGCTTCCCCTCAATGCCTCTTACTGGGTGGGTAACGACTGGCATTCCGAAACAAAGGAATCTCTCCTTTTTCTGGGAAAGTAAATGGAGTTCTTTGCTTTTTAGTAACTTTTGTTATTGCTTGGCAAAGTGAGTCAGTCTATGATGCTTATTTTTTCCTATGCTATTATTATTTTGGTTTTGTTGTGAATACAACTTTGAGTATATTAAAGCTAATGATAAGGGAACTGAGACTTTAATTTTGAATGTTTTTGGATTTTCATTTTTTAGCAACTAATCTCTGTCATAGGAGACTGAAGCACTGGCCTTCAAAGGGGTCTTCCATTATGGCTTTATTTCTTGCTCTGTTGAGTACATAAGGATTTCTCATGTTTTTCTCCCCCTCCTTCTCTCTTTGTTATTCTTTGGAGTATATTTTTAACAAGAGAAAGGGAACGGAAACCCTGGCAATCAAAGAGAATAAAGGAGAAGGAATAATAGTTTCAGTGAAGACTAGCTACCTTCATTATTTCTCTTAAGGTTACTTACTGTTGTTAACAGATCTGCCGTTTTGTGAGCATTCATTGAGTAGACTCTATGTTTAAGACACTGTCCTTGGTGATAAGTGGACATAGACAATCTCCACTTTTTCTTGTTCAAGCTCTAAGATAGTAATTAAAAAACTAGCTACTGTAAATGAAAATCACATGGAAGTTGTATGTGAGGGGGTGTGGTAAAGAAACTGGGGACATGACTGATCTTTGATATGGTTAAAGTTTTTATTGTAGATATGAGAGAAAGAGAGAATAGCCAGAGTAGGAGCCCATAGGAAAGAAAGAAGTACATGGCCAGCAGACTGGACATGGACAGGGGGTGAGTGAGAAAAAATAAAGATATCGAGATATCAAGAGAGAGAATGGGGGGAGGAGAGAGAGAGAGAGAGAGAGAGAGAGAGAGAGAGAGAGAGAGAGAGAGAGAGAGAGAGAGAGGGAGGGAGGGAGGGAGGGAGGGAGGGAGGGAGGGAGGGAGGGAGGGAGGGAGGGAGGGAGGGAGAGAGCGCTATAGGTATATGTCAGAGAGAGAATATAAGAAAGAATAAATATAGAGATAGGAGAGATAAGCTTAGTTCGGGTTTCTATTGTTGTGAGGAGACACCCTGACAATGGCATTTTTATAAAGAAAAACTTCCAGTTGGGTGGCTTACAGATTTAGAGGTTTAGTCCATTATCATTCTGGTGGGATATGGAGACATGCAGGCAGACATGGTGTTGGAGAAGGAGCTGAGAGTGGAGAAGGAGCTATATCTTGATCCTGTAGGCAACAGGAAGTGGTCTGAGACACTGGGCATGGCTTGACCCATGAGACCTCAAAACCCATCTCCACAGTGACACACTTCCTTCAACAAGACTCTACCTACTCTAAAAATGCCACACCTTCTAATAGTGCCACTCTCTATGATCCTATGGGGTCCAGTTACATTTACACTATCACAGAGGATGATGAGTAGCTGAGGGGTAGGAAAGGATAGAAGACTTGCCTGGGGACATTAAAAATATATAACAAGGACTTTGCATAGGGTTTGGGAGAGCCTGAAGTCACAGGCTTTGATATGCAGCTATAGGTATATGTCAGTGGCTCCATATGTCCCTTCTGCCATTGGTAGATGAAATGACTCCTTTTGGAAGATGGGAACTGGTTTCACAATTTTCTGAGGAGTGCTGGCTTTTATCTAATAGCCAGAAATCCTTTAGTCCAGCTTGATCTCATTTCTGGCTATTTGGACAGCTTGAGACCTAACAGAAAACTTTATAGAAAGTATAAATTTTTTGAGGTTACATCTCAAAAACCTACAGAATCACTGTGTTGGTAGAATCTCTGAATCTGAATTTTTAGAAGGTTTTGAGACAATTGGTTATTTACGTGGCTTAAGTAGTGTTATGTGGTAGGATTTAGGTGTTAGCTGATAAGATCCAAGGATGCTTATCCAGGGTCCCGGGCTCCTGAAGGGGGAGTGGCCAACCCCATTGATAAGGGGCTGCTGGGACCCTGAGAAGGTCCGTTTTCTGGTTCTTTACTGCTGGAGAGACGGGTTTGGCATCCATTGTCCATCGCTCAGATATTCCAGTCCCTGTTCAGGCGCCAATATAAACTGTTACCTGTATTGTGAGTGTTGGTTTATATTTTAATAAATATAAATCTTAAATTGGTCCATTTTAAGAGAAACTGTGCCTACAGTGTTATTTTAGCTTTTGGTCACCCTTCAAAATGAAGTAAAGGGAAATAGGTAACTACTGAGATCTGAAACAATGTAATAAACTCAATAAACATGTTGGAAGTACTCCACTTTTTCAGATAAGAGGTACAAAGAAGTTGTGTTAGTCAAGGTTATTCATGTCAGTTGCTATAATTACAACATTTATATCTTGAGCATAGACTACAGTAGAGCTCACACAGATCCAGGGCAGATATTCTTGTCAGACTGTTCTCATGAAGAGATCGCTCCAAAACTGAACCAGAAATCGAGACTCTGAACTTTACACTTAGAGCTCCTCACCGCATGACCTTCAGGTTGGCTCTGCAGGTAAAGAAAGGACATGTTGAAAGAGTTTGTGAAGAAGAAGTAGTATGCACTCCCTGTGGCCATACTGCTTGTCTAGAAGTACTCACAACACTTCAGTAAGATGAAGGAAGGCAAGGAAATGAGATCTCGAGTATTTACAAAGAGGCAGAAAATAGCTCAGAAAACACATAGCATCTCTGCCACTGGTGTATAAAGTGGAGTCTTGGTTAATTAAGCAGCTGTATCTTTTACCAAGCTAGTGGGACATCAGGCCACTGAAGAGATGTGGTCAGCAAGTGCAAGCTTTTGTGCAGCCCATTCCTCTCCTAATATTCCCTTCTAAAGAACTCATGGTAATGAAGGCAATGCGATTTTATATTATAGATAAAATTCTCAAATCTAGACACATGAATTTTCAGGAGATAAGGCATCTATGTTGAAACACTAATTGTAGCATTGAATATAATGAATTATTACTATGCCATAAAGAGACACTATGCATAAGGAATGTCAAGTGTTTAGGATCACAGGCCAGCATAGCGAAGACAGGTCTTACTGACCTTTGATAAAAGCTTTGGGACAAGCTGGATGCTAATCTTTTTTTTTTTTTATTTAAGAAAATTTTTTATTTATTTTACATACCAACCACAGATCCCCTTCCCATCCCTCCTCCCATGCCCCCAGCCTCTCCCTACCCCCATCCTCTCCTACAAAGGGTAAGACCTCTCATGAGAAGTCAGCAAAGCCTGATACATTCAGTTGAGGCAAAACCAAAGCCTGCTTCACTGCATCAAGGCTGAGCAAGGAGTCCCACCATAGATAATGAGCTCCAAAATGCCAGCTAATAATGTACTAGGGATAGATCCTGATTCTACTACCAGGGACCCTTTAAACAGACCAAGCTATACAACTGTTTCTCGTGTACAGTGACCTAGTCCTGTCCCATGCAGGCTTTATCAGTCTAAAGTTTATGAGTTCCAATGAGCTTGGTTCAGTTATCTCTGTATATCTCCCCATCATGATCCTGAACCCCCTCGATCATATAAACCACTCCCCTCTCTTGTACTAGACTCTCAGAGCTCTGTCCGGTGCTTGGCTGTGGACCTCTGTATCTGCTTCCATCAGTTACTGGATGAAGGCTCTATGAAGATGGTTAGGATATTTATCAATCTGGTTACTGGGTAGGCCAGCTCAGGGGCCCTCTCCACTATTCCTAGTAGTCTAAGCTGGGGTCATCCTTGTGGATTCCTGGGAATTTTCCTTGCATCGGTTTTCTCTCTAACTCCATGATATCTCTCTCTATCAAGATATCTTTTTTATTGCCCTCCCATTTCATCTCTCCCCAGCTCCAGCATCCAGTTCTCTCATGTTATCCCATCCCCTCCCTTCTATTTCCCCCTCTCATCCTCAATTTTCTCAAGAGATCCCATCTATTTCCCCTTCCCAGGGTGAGCTGGATGCTATCTGAAGGGTGAACAAAATGAACACATGTACAGCTTTCATAGCTAGGATATTAACAACATTCCCTCTTACCCAGTCTTTTAACCATTACAACTATATTCCCTTTCATGTAACAAGGTCTTCACCAGTGTGGCTGGAGGTAGATAATAATCTTGTCCTTGTGGTCTATTTTATCAAATTTGGTATTGCCAACATATTTATCAGGATTTGATACTTTCAGATGTTTTAATTTTGTGATTACATATTTTAAGATCAGTATTCTGCCTTGTAGATCCCAAGAACCCCCAAAATATCCAAACCCACATATCCCCAAACAAACTCAAAAAAAGGCTGAACCATTTTTTTATAACATAGTGCTTGCTCCTGAATTTAATATAAAATACTATTCTGTAAAATTTCTTCAATATTAAAAACTTCAACCTTATACAATATTAATTCTTAAACAATCCTTCATTCTTACTTTTTTAAAAATAAAAATTACATTTAATTAAATAATTAATTAGTGTTCCCATGTATACAAGTGCCAAGCTGAAGGCTAACTTTTGGAAGTTGCTTTTCTTTGCTACCATCTAGGGCCCCAGGGATCAAACTCAGGTGTCAGGCTTGGCAGTAAGTACATATTTATTCCTGGAGCTAGGATTAAAGGTGGATACCATCACCACTTGGCTCTGTTTAGCTTTGATCACACAGAGATCCAGAAGATCTCTGCCTCCTAAGTGCTGGGATTAAAGATGTGAGTCACCACTCTCCGACCTTCATGGTTTGGCAAAAATATTGCAGGCTATCTTATTGAATATACCTCCACAAAGACAAGGTCCAAAACTAAATAACAGCTCACAATAATAACTAAGAGTAAAACTAGAGAGGTGGAGACATGGCTCAGCTTTCACTCCTGAGTAGATTTTCTAATTACAAACAACACACCTAGAAAGAAGCGCAAGAGCCCCAGACCATTTACTGTAAAGCAGATGTCGCTTTATGATGACATCAGCCTCATCCCTCTTTGTTCACTGCGAGTATCTTCATTGCACCATTTGTTCTGGGGGCTTATGTTAAGCTGCTGTTCTCTTTATGTTCATCATGATCCTCAGATCAGGCTGCGTCACATATTTGTGGCACAGACACCAGTGCACCACAGAATATACCATGGAGCTTTATACAGGTATTCCCTAGGACATCACATGGGAGGAAATCTGAGGGTGCATTTCTTAGACTGTGTCTTTTTTGTTAGGCAATACATGCGGGTAGATACTTAATTAGGGGAAGAGATTATCCACTTCAAACTGTTTTCTCTTATCAGGATTATGTGCTGAGTAAATTGTGAGTAATTATAGTCCTGGAATGCATCTCTAGTAAACAAAAGAAAGAAAGTTAAATATATAAAATTGTTCATTGAGCCATTATTCAAAATAACTTTAAAACAACCCATGGTCCACTAGAATATTGATGATGTCTCCAAACGACAGATAATTATCCTATTGTTTGAAAATGGCAGCTGATGACTTTATAGGAACTGTCCAGTCTATTATATAATGTGAAAGTAAAATGCCAGGATCCAGACATGTGGGCTTTCCTACCATCAAAACAAAGATTCACCAGGCAGTGGAAGAAGTGAGGAGTCAAGCAGAGGTACGAGATCGAACATATGCTGGCGTCTCAGTAGAGCTGCTCCTAGGAGCAAATGAAAGGCAAGAGAGGCAGGAAAAGTTGCAGGGCATTCCACTCACTCGAGATAACACTCTGCATTTGCTGTTGATCCCACTAGGAAATAAAGCAATGGTCTAAAAACTTTCCACAGGCCCTTATCTAGACAAGGTCACAGTTTCACTGAGAGCTTTTGTAAACTTGGAAGCATTTCAGTTGTTAATATATTCAGATTAAGTTTTAAATCCTTCAACAAGGTGTGATTTATCTTTTAAAATAATAGCCCTTTCTAGAGTACACAGTATGGCACAGACAGTTACCAAACATTTAAATTTTAACTGTTTTTAAGACGGCTCCCCATGCTTGAATTTTGCCAAAATGATTTGAATCTGTCTTCTCAAATCGCAAAGCAAGCAGAGGCTGAGCTGAAACCAAGGACTAATTAATTATTTTGCCACCAAGAAAGTTACGAAAATAGTATTTATTAAGCGCTTGGGACTGTGTTAAGAACCAAAAGAGTTGCTCAAAAGATGTCAGAGTTTGGGAAAGGCTTGCCTTGTCTTTGAAAGTAGACTGGCAAGGATGAAGCATAGACTCTAAGGGCCACAGGGGACTTGAGAAACCCTATTTCCTATTACCCACTCTCGTGCAGAACTTCAGTTAATCCATCGTAGAAAAATGAGACCTTGCTTTTTAATGGCATTCAGGGAGACATGTAGTAATCATATTGAGGAATGACTTTGTGAGTAGACAATAAATATGTCTGCATATCAATGTTATTGCACTTGAAAAAAGCATTGCTCAGCCATAGAGAAACTTCAAGGATTAAAAATGCCTATGTTAGTCACTAGCTCTGAGGTGGCAGTTTGTTTCTTTGGGTTTCCATGGTCTGTGAGCAGAGAAGCAAAGCAGATTCGTAGAATGAATTATGCACATGATTATATTTAATAGGAAACCCAACTGCACACATTTCTACAGAGGAATTCAAAATTAATTATAGTTTTATCAGATGACACATTAAATATCCTTAATGGAGCTGAAACCACATAGGATATGTAGTAATTTCATTCATTGCTTATCAAAAAATATTTATTGAATGTTCTATTTATATGGGGTTTGATTTAATCTTGCGTTTTTCTGTTCAATATGATTCCAGGAGAAACAGAAAATGCCACAAATGTGTGGCATAGAGACCAGTGTACCATGAGATGAATCCATTGAGCTTTATGTACATGTACTCTGTGACATCACACAATGAGGAAATTTCCTAATGATGCATTTCTCAAAGTGTGAGATATTTATTTTCTCCTTAGGCAGAATCTTTCTTTGTAGCCCAGGCTAGTCTGGAGCTATTGACGCAGCTAGGCTGCCAGGGAACTTGTGGAACTGCTCCTGGTTCACTCATGACTGCGAACTTCTAAGTAAGAGTCCCCCTGGCTGGATATGGAGCCTCTTCCTTTGTGAGAAATGTCATCTTAGGTACCATAAAGCCTGTGCACATACACAAAGACATTCCTGCCTAGAAATAAAATGAGGAGTAGGAAGAAGACAGAAACAATTACCTAGGGCATGTTTGGGCTGAAAGAGCTGAAGCTGTTAGGGCCTTGGACTCACTCTAAAAATTAAATGTTCTTTTGATAAGCACATTCCTTCTGTCAACAAATATGTACTGAGTGACCATGGCCAGGCACTGTGTTGGCAAAGAGTAAACAGTCATGAAACCAGGCTCCATCCAAGTTTGTTTGAGTTTATGGTACAGTGAAGAGATCACTGTGACATCACCAAGTAAAGCCAAAATAAAATTATCATAAGTGCAGGGTGTAAAAATGTATTTCTTTCTTAGGGATGTCATAAAAAAAATGCTACAGTCGGTGGTGGTGGTGGTGGTGGTGGTGGTGGTGGTGGTGGTGGTGGCGGCGGCGGCGGCGGCACACACCTTTAATCCCAGCACTCAAGAGGCAGAGGCCAAATGGATCTCTGTGAGTTCAAAGCCAGCTTGATCTACAAAGGGAGTTCCATGACAGCCAGGATTACACAGAGAAACTCTGTATTGAAAAACAACAGCAATGAAAAACAAGCTACAAACTGAGCAACTTAAAACAGCAAAGATTTATTTTCATGTGGTTCAAAATGCGAGAAGCCAGAGATTAGGGCCCTGTCAGGTTGGCTTATGATAGAGGCTGAGGCCTGGTCATGGTGTTAGCTTCCTGTGGTGACTGACAATCCTTATGGCAACCTAGCTATATGCTCTGCTCCCTTTGTCACGTGACATGCTACTCTCATTGTGAGTCTGCCTCTGTGCCTCAATTTCCCTTTTTATAAGAAAACCAGCAATATTGGACTTAGGGCTAATTGTAAGTAGATTCCTCAGTTTTAAATACTGTCATAGAAAAGCCAGGATTCATCTTTTTATTTTATTTTATTTTTTAATCTTTTTTTTTAAAGCCCACAGAGAAATGTAAGACTAAAGTATAGGATGACTAGGGCAGGATGTAAAAGGAAAGAACAGTAGATGTGGACTTAATTCAGACTGAGGGCACCCTCTTAAAGGAACTGGTATTTAAATTGACTCCTAACATGAAGAATTCTGTTGAGGCAGAGCTTAAGAACCTTTGCCTCATTGTATGATGTAACCAAAGGAAGGAAGAGAAATTCCCATCTCCCACCAGTGTAGGCGAAGTTTTACTTAGAAAGCACCAGTGCAGGATAGATATTTATTAAAATATAAAACAACAGTCATGATACAGGTAACAGCTTATAGCAGAGCCTGAACAGGGACTGGAGTCTGGAACGATGGATGATAGATTCCAAACCAGTCTCTCCAACAGCCAGGAACCAGGCAAACAGGCTTTCCAGGGTCGCAGCGGCCCCTTGTCAATTGGGTTGGCCATGCCCCTCTCAGGGGCCCAGGACCCTGGGTAAGCATCCTCGGATCTTATCAGCTGACACCTGAATTCCACCACATCTCCTCCTTTTGTCTAACTATAAAGGTTCTAAACTAAGACTATATACAATAGGAATTATTATGAGGTAGTATCTAGGAGAGGATAAAGTACAAATTACAACCAAAACCTAACCTATATAAGGTACATCATATATTTCTAGAATATTGGTAGATGGTAGGGTGTATAAATTACTTCAAAAGGTTAATCTGGGAAAGTGAAAATTCAACACCTGAATGTTCTTATCTAAGGGATAATAAATAGGGCGATAACCTTAAATACCTATTCTTCAGCCTCTTCAAGACCTGAGAAGGAAGGTGTATCACCTGAAAGTCAGAAGTACATGGAAGTAGTGGCTTCCAAAATTTGGGAGAGGACAGCAACACAGCTACCTGGACAGTCACCTCTGGATTTGTGCGCTGTTGGAGCATCTATCATATTGGCTACAGGCCTATGGTATCTGACAGATCCTTTTACAAGCAGGGCAATTTTGGAGGGACTGTCTTATCCTGTCCAGGCAGGTTTCGTCAGTCTCCATCCATCAACTTGTTCATCCAGCTTAGACATCATGTGTGTACTATCAGCAATCAAGGTAAGGGCAGTTCCTTATCCAACTGGCCATTCTCTGCCAAAAGGACAAACTCCAAAGGAGTATCCTCGATGCTCAACACCATCTCAGGAAAGGAGCAGTGACACCAAGAGTCGTCGTGTCTCTCGTGGCCAAATTTTAAATAAATGCCATATTCTCTGGGTCTAAGAAATGGTTGAAGATTTTTGTCTATCTATGATATTCTAACCTGTATCTAAGATGACTGGGATATGGTTACTTTAAGTACTGTTGATTGTAGTTTTTATCGTCTTAAGGAATAAACCCTGTACTAAAAATTAGAATACCTATATAAGGGGTGTACAATCCCTGAACAATGACCTTTAGTATGACTATCAAACATTAGCCAGGGGTATATTACCATGTAAAGTGGCTACAGCATTTTAGACATGTATATATATATATATATATATATATATATATCATCTAAACAGAGGTATATAAAGCATCTTGTGCATATATCATAACTAGTGCAATCATACATTATATCTAGTATAGTTAAATGAAGGTATTAATTGCATAGTGTACATGACAATGATGTGCAAATATTTTAAACAGAGGTAGAAGCATACATAAAATATAGCAATTACAGATTCAATTTTACATAATAGTTACAGATTCAGATTTACCGAAGTACAAGTTGCTTTGGTTATATAAAGCAATCTCAGATTAAACTTTGTGCCAATGTACAAATTATCACAATTAAACATATAAGATGATTTCACATTTGTATAAATATACAAATATCTATGTCAGTGCAAATTGTCTTTAGCTTAGCCCATACATTCAGCTAGAATGGTGTATAGGTAGGTAGAACAGTCTACCTTTATCTATCCTATCTATCCCCCTTCTCTTCTTCAAAAGAGATCTTTGATGCTATATTATAGCTCTGTCCTTCACCCAGTTTTAACTTATAACTATTCTATTAGAATAATAATTACCCACAACCCTCAGAGCATAAAACTTATTGGGAAAGGGGGCATAGTCTTTCATAAGGTTGCTTCCTGCTGGCTTAAGGGCGATGGCATCTCTTTGGGATCCTGTAAAAGCTATAACAATGGTTAGATCTTAATGGACTGACCATATCCATCTATAACCATTCTCAGAATAGTGGTTAACTCCATGTGGAATTCTAATTAGAAGTGTGATCTGAAGGATAAACATAGAGAGCTATCTTGCAGCCATTTTTGAATAGTCTTATTTCCTGAAAACAATCATTGATTGGTGCGCACCAGGTTCTTGATTTTTCTATTTTTGCCTCTGTCTGTCTGTCTACCTGTCTCTTACTCTCTTTCTCTCTCATACTCTCCCTTTTATTCTTGTTTCACTAGTAGGAGTTGTTGTGGTAGGGGCCCCATCTCGGTTCCAGGTTCTTTGTAGATAGCTGATAGGCGGAAATGTTATTTACAATGGAAAACTTAAGCATTGTTGATACTCAAAAAAGATATTCATATCTTCTATGACTTCAGGAGATTGTATGCAGACAGAGAGAAACATGGTTTAAGATGAAGTCACAATAATATTGGTCCCTAAACATTCTGTCGTCTGTCTCATACCAGGTGGCTTTTCTGATACAAGACAGAATTCTTCACATTTTCTTTACCAATATGCTTGGGTTTAGAGAGGGAGAAAGCCACTTGCTCCCAATCCCAATCCAGCCCTAATAGTCAAATCAGGACCACTTTTTTTTTTGAGCGATGTGGTGGGATTCAGGTGTCAGCTGATAAGATCCAAGGATGCTCACCCAGGGTCCCAGGCCCTTGAGGGGGCGTGGTCAACCCGGTTGATAAGGGGCCTGCTGAAACCCTGGAAAGCCTGTTTGCCTGGTTTCTGGCTGCTGGAGAGACCGGTTTGGAATCCATCATCCACCATTCCAGATTCCAGTCCCTGTTCAGGCTCTGCTATAAGCTGTTACCTGTATCGTGAGTGTTGTTTTATATTTTAATAAATATCTATCCTGCACTGGTGCCTTCTAAGTAAAACTTTGCCTACATCTGGCCCAACATGGGGTGCCATTTGTTGTAGTGGGGTTTCTGGGTCCTGGGCGGCCAGACCCACAGACCTGCCGTGCCAGACCCTTTAGCCGCCCTCCGTTCAGGCCCCCAGAAATGACTCAGATGCTTATATTAACTCTATGCTGTTTGGTCTATGGCTCAGGCACATTGCTAGCTAGCTCTTACATCTTAAATCAACCCATTTCTATTAATCTGTCTGCCACGTGGCCCGTGGCTCACCTGTGTTCCTTACATGTTGCTCTTTTGGGCTTCAGCTCGGTCTGCCTCCTACTCCACCCTTCCTTTCCTACCTATGTTCTGATTTCTCTTCCTACTTCTTCTATGGTGCCTGTCATGGCCCAAAAAAGCTCCTTTATTTAAATATTGAGATTCACAGCATACATAAACACATTCCCACATCACACCAGTGCTTTCTGAATCCTCACTGCACATTTCATGAATAGAAAGCAAAAGAAGTGAAAGGAATCTGTGTAAGGGCCCCCACTGGGAGGTCCCTTGAGGTGAACTTTTATTTAGGGATGCAACCTCAGCACTTGTAGCCTAAAAACACTGGGGACTACAAGACAATTCCAGCCTTTCCAGTTTTGCACTTACAGATTGCTATCTTCAACCCAGATGCCATGTGGTGGTTTAAATGGGAAATTTCCCTCATAGGCTCCAGCATTTGAACGTGTGGTCTCCAGTTTTTGGGAGGCAGTTGAGAGGTGTAGCCTTGTGGAGGAAGTATACCCAGGGCTTTAAGAATTTAAAACATCACACAGTTCCAGTTTTCTGCCTTCCGTGCTTGCTGCTAAATATGTGATCTCTCTGCTTCCCGTTCCTAACACAATGCCTCTCAGTCACTGAATCTTCCTGTCGCCATGGACTCTTACCCCTTTAAAGCTGTAAGTCAAAACATATTCTTTCTTCTACAAGTCACTTTGACCACAGTATTTTATAGTAGAAACAGAAAAGCAAATGATGCGTTATTTTATTTAGTTAGGGTTTCTGTCACCACAGGTCTGGCACAGATCTCTCTGATCAGACCTCTTCCTGAAGATTGTCTCATCTCTGTTCATTGTCCAAGTCTTTGCCATTAGTTGATGTCTGCAAAAGAAAATGCAAGGGAATGGCTTTGTGAGTCTCATATGGATAAGATTTCTAAATCAGATGGCCTACTAATAACCACTTCTGAGTTCAAAATTAGCTTAGCTTTCCTTTTAGTGCTGATAAAGTGCTGAGAGGCAGAGGAGGAACAGAAGGTTCAGGGTTGGTCACGGGACACCAGGCATCTGGAATGTTTTTCCAGTGAAACTCTATGTGGGAATGGAAGCCTTCACAGTGACAAGCCATGCACGGTGCTAAAAAAAAGAGTCAGGTAGAAATTAACATCAAAGGAGAAGTAATAAATGCTGTGAAGAAAAACTATAATTGTGGCAACACTTACAAAGGAAAACATTCAATTGGGGCTGGCTTACAGTTCAGAGGTTTAATCCTTTGTTGTCATGGAGGGAAGCATGGCAGCAAACAGGCAGACATGGGGCTGAAGAGGCAGTTGAGAGTTCTACATCTTGATTCTAAGGCAGCAGAAGGAGACGGTGCGCTAAACTGGGTATAGCCTGAGCATATGAGACCTCAGAGTTTACCTCCATACTTCCTCCACTCCCTATGGGCCAAGTATTCAAACACATGAATCTACGGGGCCCATTCCTATTCAAACCACCAATACTGCTCCCTGGATCCCATAAGCTTGTAACCATAACATAATGTGGAAATACATTCAGTTCAATTTCAAAAGTCTCTGTAGTCTATAACAATCTCAACCTTGTCTAAAAGTCCAAAATTCAAAGTCTCTTCTAAAATTCATGTGCTCTCCTAACTACAATCCACTGTAAAATCAAAATAAAAAAGCAGATCACATACTTCCAACATACAGTGGCACAGGATATATATTATCATTTAAAAATGGAGGAAAGGGGGCACAGTGAAGCAAAATACTGGTCCAAAATAAGATTGAAAACCATCTGAGCTAACTCAGAACTGTGCATCTCCATGTCTGATGTTACAACACTCTTCAGATCTCTAATTTCTTTCAAAGCTTTGTTGCCTGCAACACACTTCTCTCTCTTGGGCTGGTTCCACTCCCTGTTACCAGCTTTCCTTGACAGGTATGTCACAGCTCTGGCATCTCCATTTGGTGGTCTCCAAGGCAATCCAGGCTTCACCTTCACAGGTTCACACAATGTCCTCGCTAGGCTTCTATGCAGTAATATTCCTGCTACATGCCTGGCCTCAGCGGCCTTCAGTAGTAGCAGAGAGAGATGCTATAACCCTTTTCTTGTATCCTTGACTGTAAAGCCAGAACCATGCGGCCAAAGCTGCCAAGTTTTGCTTCTTGCTGGGGCTGAGACGTGGCCTCCTTGTTCAAGTACATCTTTTCCAGCTTTCTGTTTTCAACAGTTTCCTTCATGGCCTGGAACTTGATTTGTAGACCATGCTGGCATCAAACTCAGAAATTCACCTGCTTCTGCCTCTGGAGTGTTGGGATTAAAGACGTGCACCACCACATCAAAGAGACCTAAGCTTTTTTTAAATTGCTTTTCACAATTTGGAAGCCTAGCTGAGTGGAGTCTTGCCCTGAGGTTACCACTCCCTTTATTCCACTTAATATTTTTAATCTGTTTATGTCCTTGAATCCAGGATTTATATCTATTCCACTTCCTGATGTCCCTTTTGTCTTTGAACTTTTCATTTTGTATTTTTCCTTGCTCAGCTTGTTTCTTTTCATTATAGATTTTTATAAGCATGAACACTAATAACCATACAACAGAGTCAATAAACTGGACTGTTTTGAGATTTTTCTCTGCCCATGGAATTAATCCCAGACTTTTCACTTTAGCTTCAGACAGATTTTTTTAGCCAAGGGAAAAAGCAGCCACATTCTTTGCCAACATATCATATGAACAGTCTCCAGGTCACATTCTTCTCCTCTGAAACTTCTGGAGCCAGGCTACCACAGTTAAAATCTCCCTCAGCACCACTGTCTTTCATGCACCTAGTAGTATGACCCATTAAACAGTGCTTAGAGCATCCCACTGCTTTCCTAACCCAATGTAACAAAGTACCAATTCCTCTAAACAAACGCCTGGTCAAGCTTATCATAGCAAGACCCCAGCCCCTGACACCAACATCTGTCTTAATTAGGATTTTATTGATGTGATTAGACATTATGACTACAGCAACTATTGTGAAAGAAAACTTGATTGGCACTGGCTTACAGTACAGAGGTTTAGTCTTTATTGTCATGACAGGAAACATGGCAGCATGCAGGCAGAAATGTTGCTAGGGAAGGAGCTGAGCATCTTACATCTTGATATACAGGCAGCTGGGAGAGACTGCCACATTGGGCATGGCTTGAACATATGTGAGACCTCAGAGCCTGCCCCCACAGTGACACACTTCCTCCAGCAAGACCACACCTTCTAATAGTGCCACTCCCTATGGGCTGAACATTCAAATACATGAGTCTATGGGGGTGTAACAGTCTAATGGCTATACCCATTCAAGCCACCGTATACATATAACCAGGGGTTGAAAGGACCATAGATACAGGAACCATATTCTCAGTGTTTCCATGATGAAGTTGGCATGGCTGTTTCCTAAAGCATCTGAGGAATGTTCATGCGATTCTGAGACTGAGAACTTTACTTATTGTTATCCTTACAGCAGAACTTCACCTCTCTTGTGAGATGAATTTTATTTGGAAAATGATATTTTATTATTTTTAACTTTCTTTTTATTTATGCTTTGCAACTTTCACATCATGTATTTTGATCCCATTCATTTCCCTTTCCCTTTGTATCTGTTCTCTGCCCTTGAACACTCAGCCCAATAGAATAAAATTTGAGAAAAAAAGGAAAATCTCATCATAGAAGCTGCAGTGTGAAACAGTGAGCCATGTAGAAAACCCTTTTATCATATATTTTTATTTACAAGTGTTCATTGCAAAGAGTCATTGGTCTAGTTCAAGGCCTTTGGTTTCTGCTACACTACGCTGGGCCCTCAGTGGGACTCCTCTTGGATAACCTATTGTTGCCCTGTATTGTGCAGGTCCTGCAGCTTTGGGTCTGCGGGACTAGTCCCTTTATGTGCTTGAGCAGATCACAGAAGGAGTGGATGTGTGGGTAGACCAACTTATAACTCTGGTTCTTGGCCTGGGTAGTTCAGGTTGGTTAGTCTAACAGCTCTCCTCTGTCCTTACCATGAGGATGAGCTCTCCACCATTGCCCCAACTAGTTACCCTTCTTAGCAATGAGCAAGGAAGAGGGGCCGGTTCTCCTGCTTTCACACCTTCAGGGTTGACTCTCTCATACCTCAAATATCGGGGCCAACTATACTGTGTTACCCATGTGAGATGCTGGGGCCACTCTCCAAAGTGCTGCAGCTGGTGAGGGGCAAGGGCAGCCCTCCTTTGTTATGACCTCAGTACCAGTCTCTCCAACCTGCCACAAGTGGTAAGGGGCAAGGGGGAAGGCAACTCTCCTCTGCCTATGCCACCATATGGTAGATGAGGGACAGGACCAAATCTCCTAAGCTCACGCTCTTGGGACAGTTCACCACACCCCTGTCAATAGAGTCAACTCTGCTGTGTTGCCCAGGTGAGGGACAGGGACCGCTTTCCCAAGTGCTGAAGCTAGAAAGGGAGAGAGTCAGTATCCTCACCCACCAGAGGTGGTAAGGTCATGAGGGGGAGGGGATCTTTCTCACTCCCCACCACATGGCTGACAAGGGGTGTGTGGCCAGCTACCCCACTTTCATACCCTCAGGGCCAGTTCACCCATGCCTCTGCCAATAGGGTCAGCTCTGAAAATGATAGTTTAGAAAACCGAATAAGCTGTCAGTATTTTACTGCAGTTATTATTTATGATGGGGGATTTGTGGGGTTCACCTGTGTCATTACTGTGCTTTGATCATAGAATCCCTTTGAGTGATATTGTGATTAATTTTATAATTTTATAATTAAGTCTTGAAAACATTCATTTTTACGCATTGTTCTAATATATTATGCTATCCACTGTTGATTTGTTTCACTGAACAATAAGACTTGAACATCTATGCCATTACTGAAGTTTCATAGTGACATTATCTACCATATCCCTTTCTTATTATAGAACCATCCATACTTCTGGATGCACCACAAGGAAATTATATTTAAAAACACCCATCAAAGCAAGGAGAGTTACACATGAGAGCCTAACCTCTCAGAGTATCATAAGTTCATCCCTTTTAGCATGCTCATTAATGAGTATTTATTATTCCTAATTACACTGACCTCAGCATTTATGATCGTCTCTGGTTCCAAGCACAAGTTTCACTTGGCAAAGGAATTTGAGAATAGAATACTTTTTCTGTAGATTGGGTTCTGTATCATCTTTATGTATGGGGTTGTGGTTTAACGTGAATAAGTCTGATCAGAAGTAATATGCAGAAATTTAACCCTGCATGATGGATTTGTGGATGCTAAACAGCTTCTCCACCTTTAAGGCGCACCTCCTGCCACAGAAATATAACTTGAAATAATTGATTCACAGACGTTAGTTGTGGAATCTTGTCTATAAGCCGAATGTTATATATTAACCCAATGTAGAAAGCATGAAAATGATTAAAACAAAGGCTGGAGGCAGGAACCTCCAAAGAGCTTCAAGGATTCCCAGAATAGATATAAGTCATGAAGCCACCCTCAGACCTGTGATTAACAAGTCATGTAGTTAATGAATCCTGTGGCATGAGACCCTTCCTTGGGTCCCTCATGGAAAGATTGCTTTCATAAGAAGATAATGTAAGTTGTAGATTTTAACATTCCCCTCATATATAAAAAGGCTACTTGCTCCAGATTATGTGTTGTTGTGGGGCACAGAGCTTCAGTACTAGGTGCCTGTTATTGCCTTTTACCATCGTCTTCATCCTCATCATCCTCATCTCTGTCACCATCATTGTCATCATAACTGCTGTAGCTATTAGTTTAAACCTCGACTTCTTCTATGAGGAGGTGAAATGTGAGTATGGGCAAGAGGGTCAGAAGTTTTGCTAGTGTGTCCACCCAAATGAGTCATGGGGTGGGAGTAGTTTGGCAAACTTCCCCTTCACACTATATCCAGTGTCCTCCCACTCCAGTCTCAGCAATCAATAGACAAACGAGCAAGTCTTCATTCTTGCACATGTTATTTCCTCTGGCCACCTTCTGACAGAGGTGTGAAAAACTGAACTGTGCTTAGCTGAAGGAAAAGGAGGAAATGCAACAGAGGGCCCCACTCACAGGAGGAGCCATTTGTGAACAGCTCCAGGATGCTGAGCACATAGACACAGTGAAGCCGTTTATTGCTGTCATCGGTCACCAGAATGTGTAAATTTAAAAACAGCAGGATGGCACTGCTCCATCTCCGCCTATCTCTCAGTCTCTGCCATTCTTCCTCTTCATAGCTGAAGCCTTCCTGACTCCGCCGTACAGGCTGTGCCCTGAGCCAAGCCAGTGGGGACACGTAGCGGCCTCATGTCCTGATGTCTGCATCACAGTTCTCTTCAAATTCTTGTCCTGCTTTGCTGAAGACTCAGGTGAGGCTTCTAGCCTGTTATTCTAAGTGCAGTGTAGGGACCAGCAGAGTTGGCACACACTGCTGTCTTGTTAGAAATGTACAGTCTTAACTCTCAGTCCATACCCCATAATTAAAATTTGTATTTATTTTAGATTTTAATTCACAATGATTAGAGAAACATTGCTATAGAAGCAGCTTCTTGCTCCCTCCCCTCAGGGACAGGCTGCCTGTCACCCAAATTTGTCCCTAGGGTGAATGCTTCCTTGGCGGAAGCTGACCTTTGCCTATCCACCTGTGTCTTTGGTCTTGTTATTATTTCTGGCTCCCAGGTTGGTCATCACTGTGTTGGTTTCAGTCTTGCCAATTGTCATGTTGTCTCAGATGCCCCCAAGCTGGAGTGTCTCCTCATATGCCTTCAGTGTGTCTTCCTAAATGCTCTTTGGAAACTGGTTTGAAGTGCTTTCCTGGGTCACATGAGATGGTGGAACCTGTAGAAATTGGGGCTTGGTGGAAAGAAGTTAGGTTGTTGAAGATGTGCCTTGAAGAGGATGTTAGGAGTTCAACCCATTCCTGCTTCTTTCTTGGCTTCCTGCCAGCCATGAGATGAGCAGCATCCATGAGCCACACTTTCTTACATACTGTATTGCCACAGACCCAGAGCAACAGAGCCTGAACTGAGACCCCCCCTTCACAGAAATGTAATAACCACTTTTAAACAAGGCCACCTGTATCTTCTTATCTTCTTAATATCTCATTTTAGCAAGCCATGCTGAAGGAATATACATGCACATTGGGAAAAGATGCCCAGGGATGGGTGTTAATCATAGAATAGCTTTAAATTAGTTTAAAGGATTTATTTATATGTTTATAATCATTTGCCTGTATGTATGCATGTGGTATGTATGTGCACCTCATGCATGACTGGTTACATTAATTAGTTAGTTAATTGCCTGTTATTCACAGATGATTAGTAGAGATCCTATATGTTTTCTCTTGATGCCCTTGATAAGACCTTTTGTAAGCATTTTACTTTTTATAATGCTGGAACCCTTAATTGTTGGCAAACTCACTTGCTTCATAAGACAACAAATAAACTCCCTGGCTGCCATGCCCATACAGGTCCATTACCACCAGCTTGACCTTGCTGACCAAAGTTTTGCAAAAATTCAAATAATGAGCTTCTTATGAGGGGTGCATAGTACTCAAATCTATATGAGTTTGCTTATAATCACCTTAGACATCGGTGTGAGGTGCACGACAAAAGCACTACAGGGAAAAGACAATACCTTCTGCCTCTGAGTCCCCTGTGAGGCATCCCTGATTACATAGAAGTTAGTGCCTATGGGCACTTTTCAACAGAGAGGAGTGCCTAGGGCCTCTCCTCCCACAAAAGACATCATGATTACTCCTTTCTGGGAAAATCAGGGCAATGCCTCCCCTCCCTGGTTAAGAAAGAAGTACCTCGTCATGCTAGACCTAAAAACTAATGGAAGGAGAGGAGATGCCAGGAGCCAGAAAAACCTTAGCAGTTGAGATGCCAATTTTGGGACCAGCATATTAAGCTTCCTTTTCCCTAGAAGAATCCCTCCCCAAAAGCCAGGTGTCTTCCCCCTGCTGTTAAGCGAGGTCGTGTCTTCGTGTCCGTCCGTCCCCCCCCCCCCTTAAGTAACATTTCTAGGGTTAAACAATAGCTAAGATTAAATAGTCTCCACGACAAGACATCCTGTTGGCAAAATAGCCTGCAGCTGTGAATTCCTCACCTGCTTAACCTTGCTTACCCTTCCCCCAAAGGACTGTATGTACTAATAAAAGAATAAAGTTTTAGAGCTTGATCAAAATACTGTCTTGCTCTTCTTCTTTGTGTTTCTTGTCCCTTCATCTGTCTGTCCCCATCTCTAAGCCCAGGCGCTCTACAAATTGTATAATACCTTATACGAATATGTTAAAGGGGAAGGTGTAATAGAGGCGGCATATACGAATATGTTAAAGGGGAAGGTGTAATAGAGGCGGCAGACAGACATCAAGTCATCTTATGTATAAATATAGATTTCTAAGACATGCTTTCAAGTTGGTTGAAAAGGAAGTGATAGACAAACTGCCGCAATGCAATACCATTCACTTTTAACAACCACCTGTGTATTTTTCTGTATATGTATGTACAGTATTCACATGGGCTAAAAACATTGATTAAGACCAAGACCTATGAGAAAGAGTAGTTGGGTATGATGGCACATCTCTGTTTCCTATCCCCAGCATTCAAAAAGCCGAGACAAGAGGATGATAAGTTTGGAGCCTGGATGGTCTACATGGTAAAACCTCATCTTTAAAAATTAGAAAAGCAAAAATTAAAAGGAGCCATAAGAATACTAATGAGCTAAAATGAGGAGATGGGTTGCAGTGTCAGAACGAAGAGACTCATCCCTTCACTGGTCACATCATCTTTGTGTTGCTTAAATGTTTATAGTGAAAATATATATGGATAATAATTGCTTAATAGCAAAAAGCAATAGAGAGAGAAAAATAAAGAGAAAAGTGATAAAATTTTATCACTAGACAGCTGATAGTAAAGAGACAATGTTTTATTGCTTAAATAATAATTGTCATGGAGAAACTTCAAGAGGACACAGTTGTGAGTCACATTTTCCTCGGTTGTCAGTTCTCTAGGGTGGGAAGAAGAGGAGCTGGTTCCTCATATCCTTCCAGCTGTGGTTCCTACTCTAAACAGCTGCTTCGAAAAGTGTTTTCCAAAGTTTCATGTCACTTTGCATTTCTGCCAGCATCCTGTGAGGGTTCAGACACCCTTTCTAATGAACACCTATTTCTTTGTGATTTTCATATGAATTCTGCTAGTGGGCTAGTGATTGTGTACATTTTAATGTGGTTATTGGCTACATTAAATTGATCAAACCTCTAAATTTTAAACCCTAAATTATAGAATTCCTAGAAGAAACTATAGGAAAATCATTCTTTTCACTTGAGCTAGGCAAAGATTTCATAGACCAAGGAAAACCCCACAAAGTTACAATTGGAGAACGTTGTAAGTTGGACCCCATGAGAAGTTTTTAAAATTAAAACTTAAATTTAAAGATTTGTGGCATTTTTTTGGGATGCTGTTGTATGTGAGGATTTCAGCACAAGATGTATGTAAGAGAGGTACCATAAAGAAACTGCCCACATGATCACTCAGTGGTATACTTAAGGGAAAGATTTTTTTATTGTAAATAAGGGAGAGAACAACCAGGGGCACATGAAAGAATGAGAGGAGAGAGAGAGAGAGAGAGAGAGAAAGAGAGAGAGAGAGAGAGAGAGAGAGAGGGAGGGAGGGAGGGAGGGAGGGAGAGGGAGAGGGAGAGGGAGAGGGAGAGGGAGAGGGAGAGGGAGAGGGAGGGAGAGAGAGAGAGAGAGAGAGAGAGAGAGAGAGAGAGAGAGAGAGAGAGAGAGAGAGAGAGAGAGAGAGAGACTGGACATGGCCAGGACTATCTATGAAAGAGAGAATTGAAGGGGACAGAGAATAGAGAGAATAAAGAGCAGAGCAGAGCAGGGCTCAAAACCATGAAAATATCTGGGTTTTAAGAAGGGTGAGTAGCTGTGTGGTGACACATTTTATATTTAATAATATCAGCTGGGAATATCAGAGAGAGGAATCAAACCACAGTCAATTCTGACTCAGCCAACTACTCAGCCTGAATTGGGTAAATGCTATCTGTCTTTAAGAGACCTCCACCTGGCTGATTGCTCCTACAGAGTGCCTGAATGCCTTAATGTCTGCCTATGCCTGCCTTAAATATCTTCTCTGCCCAGTTGTTTCACTTCCAGGTTCAACTCTATATCATAATCATAGAGTTTGGATTATAGGTGTGAGCTACTACTGTTTTTGAACTCACAGAAATACAGAAAGATCTCTGTCTCCTGAGTGATGGGATTAAAGACATAGGTCACCAGTCTGGTCATTCCTATTGCTGGGATTAAAGGCAGGAGCTACCACTCTCTGACCCTCCTGGCTTGACTGTGGGTGATTCTGTTCTCTGATATCTCAGGCTAATTTTATAAAATATAAGATATATCACCACATAGCTGAAGTGTGGGGTGGGAAAGGCTGGGAGACTGGCATGGAAGCTTTGAAATGAGGCGGCTGGAAGCTAACGTGGACTTTGGTTTGCTGATAGGAGCCACAGGTATATGTTAATTGAGAGTCATATGTCCCTTTTGGTAGAGACAAGGGCAATGATCCCTCTTGCCAGATGGGAACCAGCTTCACAAGTTCTGAGGTGGCTTTTATCTAAACCACCAGAAATTTTTTCTATAGTACTATTGAGTTAATTTCCAGATATTTGAACTGCCCTTTGGAGTTTGGGGAAATGGACTTTCCTTTGAATTTGACATTATTAATATAATAAAAAGGTAAAACTTGCAGACCATGAGAATTTCTCATAAGACAATTTTTTATTGATTTTTTAAAGAATTTTATATCATATTCCTCAATCCCACTCACCTTCCAGTCCCTTCATATCCACCCCTCACCCTTACAGTATTCCTTCCCCAAAAGAACTCCCTCTTATGCACCTAAAGTAAAAGAATCCCCTCAATAAAAACAAAGCAAACAAATAAACAAAAAACCCAACCTAGGTCCTTTGTCTTCCCTGCTTCTCCAACCCTCTTCATTCACCCTGGTGGTATTGGGAGCTGAAGTATGTCGTGTCAGTACAACCTTTCGCCCATTTGGCCCCATCTGCAAAATGTTCATTGCAATGAGTCTGGCTCAAGGTCTGGCTCAAGGTCTGGTTCAAGGTCTGGCTCAAGGTCTCTGGCCTCTGACACACCATCATCACTGGACCCTCACTAAATCTCCTCTCAGATATTCTGCTATTGGTGAGTCATGGAGGTCCTGCAGCTGTTGTTCTGCAGGACCGGTCTTTTGGTGTGCTCCAGCAGGTCATAGATGGGATAGAAGTTAGGGTGTGCCAACCCAAGGCTCAGAATGTGGGCCTGGGTGTATCTGAGCTGGTCAGTATGGGCTGCTGGCACTCTTTCCACTTCGGGTTAGGGGAAGAACCAGCTCTGATACACTATGCCATGGGGGTCAGCTCTCCCAAACCTGTGGTGAGGGAAAAAATTCTCCCATGTGGGGAAGGACCAGTTCTCCTGCTATAGTGTCTAGTGAGGGGCAGGACCAGCTATTCCAGGGCCAGTGAAGGGCAGGCTGGCTCAGCACAGACTTTGGATTTCAACATGCTTAGTTCTTTTGGCCCCTGTGGTAACATGGGACGTAGACATCAACACAGACTCTAGCTGCAGCAAGACCGCAAACCCAGACATGGCCCTTGGCAGCCATTTGGCCCTGGATATCACTATGGCCCAGGTGGAAGTGCAGACCATCAGGATCTATATGGCTCCAGTAATAGCATGCCTCTCAGACATCATTATAGCACTTGGACAGCCTAGGTGACATCCCAGACTCCTGGCATCAGTATGGCCTTCAATGGCATCAGAAGCCTTGATGGCATCAGAAACCACAAACATCAACACACACCCTGGCTTCTATGGTGTCAAAGACCTAGACATGGCCCTTGACAAAAGCTCAAACGCAGATTTCCTCATGGCACTGGGTAGTAGCACAGGCCATTCAGATCAGCATGATCCAGAGGCAGCATAGCCCTTGGACACTGACATGACCACAGGTGGTGGTCCAGTCCCAAAGCATCCTTGTGGCCTTTGGAATCACCAGGGTCATGAATGTCAACACAGACCCTGGATACTTTAGGACCATGAACCCAGACATGGTCCTCAGCAGCAAGCAGCTCAGCCCCAAATGTCACCCTGGCCCCCAGTGGCAAGCAGGCCACTCACATCAGCCTGTTCCTCAGCACCTTCTCCAGTTCTGTCTCTTTCCATAGCACATGATCTGTCCTGCTTCTCTTTCTTTCCCATTTCCCCACCATATATTTGCTCATCTTAATGGCACCTACCTACCTGGCACCTTGAAGCCTGTGGTGTTTTCAGACAGCCCAGCCTATTTAGTGGTCTGAGAGTCCAGTTCCCAGCCACTACCCAGAGTTTCCTTGGAGCAGGAAATAAAATATTTCTATAATAACTTTACACACAGCCAAAATACTCTTTATTCTATTTTGCTTTTTATTTTTCTGCCAATAACAAAGTTCCAAGCATATATATATTCATCCATTAGCAACTTGTTGGCAGTAGAAAGGGCTACAAGGTTATCTTTCAGGGCTACAAGTGTTCTTTGCAGATATGGTAAAAGGTACATGCAACAAAAAAACTTGCCAGCTTAATTGGTGGCTGACAGCAGCTTCAGTTTGTAAAAGTTCTTGCTTATCTCTTAAAGGGAAAGCTACAGGGGTCCCAAAGGGAAGAAGCTAAACCAATAAGAGATCAAAGGAAAAGGCAAATTTCCCTATTTTATAGGTATTAAGTGCAACTAAAAATGTAGGCTGATATTTTGCAATTTGTAAGATGCAAAAATGCAGAAAAGACCATTTTTCTCTGGGCATCGAAAATACAGTTTCCAGTGAAAATAGGCTCAGCAAATAACCATGATAATCTGTGTAAACAAAAGGAAGAAAACAGTGCTGATTCACATCAGCAGTTTCATTAAAAGCCGGTGGTATAAAAATGGTACACTTCAGATCTAAAAATACATTTTCTGCCCTATAGTAGTCTAAAAACCTAGGGAGGGGACCTAGTAAGTTTTTGTTCAAAGTATAGAGACAGTGCAATTATCTTGTAACTCTGGCAGCCTGTGGAGCCTCTTCTTAAAGCTCTTCTTAAAGCTGACTCCTTTGTAGACTGCAGACTGTGTTAGATCAATTAGTTAGTTAATTGCCTGTTATTCACATGAAATCTAGGACTGTAGGAAGCAGTAAACTGAGCTTAAATCTTGCCTTAAAGACTGGTGTGGATATATGTACAAAGTGTTACTTGCTTTTTGAGGCAGAGTGAGGAGGTTCTGTGGTTCTGATAAGGGAAGACTAGTGGAGGAAGCTTAGGGTAATATAAGTCTCTATTAATCTCTGAAGAACTTTGATATAACAAAGCCAAACATTTGCAATCTCATTCATGAAGAATATCTGTGAAAGTTCCACCTGTGATCTAGCCACAAGGACATTTTGGCCAATTTACCCTTGTCAGTAAGCCAAGGATAGAGAACAGGCCTCTGAGTGTCTTACAGTTCACATGGAACAATAGATCTAGTTATGGAGCATATTTTAGTATGTTTCTATTTATCAAATTGTACAGCCTAATGAGAAGTCATCTTCCTGACCATCTACAAATACATGTGCTGATAAGATTGAGAAGCAATCATGAGATTACATACACATATCATAGGAAAATGGGAGGTAATGAGGAGATACCACAGCTGTTTTTGCATGTGTGACATCACAGGTGGAAGCAACAGTTTTTTGAATCAGTGGTTTATAAGCCTTGCTTGACAGGGTTATCCTATCAGACAATTATTTCTCCGGTGTGTTGACTTCTGAGTTATCAATTGCTATAAGCTGTATCTGTGTCATGGCCTACAATAGCTCATGACAAGCCTGGACTGGGAGGACCAAGTCTAGCCTTAGGAGAAATATTCTTTAAAGTATATGATTAACGTATTGTGTTCAGAACATAAAAAGAAAATTTATAACAACAAAAACAAAACAACCCAATGGAACAGGACTTTTAAAAGAATTGAACATTTCCTCAGTTTCTCTATTAGTGATGACTGAAGTTAAAAGGGGATGTTCTTTCTTTGGATATATACTTGGCAAATCTCTGATGATCAGAAACTCACCCAGATGTCATTATTTATATTTATTTATTTTTGCTGTAACAAATATCCTTTTGTGGTTTTTATTCATAGTTTATTACAAGCAACTAATTACTTTTAAATGAATAACATTCTTCATGTGTAAATAAATAAATGAATTTCTACATAGTCAAAGTTTAGCTAATTAGAGGCTCAGTACACAAGTTGTGATCCAGTTCTGTTATTCCTCTCCTTTACGAAGACTTCCATCTAACATTTTGTGGGGGAAGACTCTTTTTAATGTACAGTTTTGCTCTTTCTTTAGATTCTTAACTCCCTTGTGGTTCATAAGGTAAGAAACTTAGAACATAGACTCATAATGAGGCCGATTAAGTGCCAGCCTTAATAGCCTCTTTCAGGGTTCAAAAAAGGCAGTACAATGAGGCAAAGCTAAGTATCTGAGAGCAAAAGTAAATATGCTCATGTCATGCTCTTTCTGTGTGTCTTGTTATTGTGCTTATTCTTTATGCAGGTTGGCCCACAGCACCCAGGGCTTAGCACTGTTTACCGGAACCAATTGATCCATTTCCATTATCAGACCATTGCCCAAGCAGGTGCTGCGGTTAGGGTATCAGGAAGTCAGAAGGGAACAAAAAATTTGACCCAGGCCAGGTGTTGCTTGTGAGCTGCCAAGGTTTCTCAGGTGAGAAAAAACAACCTTGGTATATAAGGCTTCCCCTGAGCTTCAATAAATGGCATTCTTGATTCAAGAGTGACCCATGTCTCTTGTGTCTCTTAATCTCCAGATCCTTGCCCAACTTGCGGTTCATTCAGGTGGCACAGGTGGCACAGTTCTTCTGTTCTCTCTCAAGTTTCCAAAGTTTTTAGATTATATACACATGTAATCAACAATTTTCTGGCCAAAGAAAGACCACAATGCTTCATTTTTTTAAGGGCCAGATGAGAGCTATACAAGAGTGGTGAGAAATCACAGATGGAAGCAACAATATCAGAGTTGGCTGCAAGCCTTGCCAGACAGGGTGCCCCTTCAGAGAAACATTCCTCTGGTGGGCTAACATCTGAATTATCAACTGCTATAAGCTGTATTTTCATCATGGCTTATAACTGCTTATGGCAGTGATTCCTGAAAGACTCATCATTTCCCTTTGATTTTGTAACAAAGGTAGTAGACTATACTCTGAACCAAAATGGCATCACTAGGTATGCTAACCAGCCTTTTGTTACTGTGAAAAATACCCAAAAACAATTTAAAGGAAAAATAATCTAATTGGCTCATTATTTTGAGAAGTGTCAGTCTGTAGTCACCTGAGTTTGTTACCTTTGGGTCTTAGTTGAGGCAGAACATCTTGACAAAAGGTTGGCAAAGAAAGCCATTTACCTTATGGATCTGTCTTGGTTAGGGTTCTATTGCTGTGAAGAGACACTATGACCATGCACTCTTATAAAAGAAAATATTTAATTGGGGCTGGCTTACAGTTCCAGGGTTTAGTCTGTTACCATCATGACAGGAGGCATGGTGGCATGTAGGCCAATAGTACTGAAGAAGTAGCTAAGAGATACTATATCCTGGTCTACAGGCTGAGAGGGAAAGAGACTCTGGGCCTGCTTTAGAGTTTTGAAACCTCAAAGCCCATCCTCAGTAACACATTTCTTCTAACAAGGCCATACGTATAGGAACTACTATTTTATAAACTTTTGGAATATATGTGTTTATATTTTAAAATAATTTAATTGGTATTATTTTACTTGTAATGGGGGCAGCTAATGCTGTTCCTAGAAGTCCTAGATTATCAGTCAGAAAACTCAGTATCAGAATTGGAACATTTCCCTTTGAGTTGTTAATCAAGGGGATCCCAGGTATCCTCAAAACGATATAGGCTATAGACAATGCTCTTGTTTGCCCACTAGAATTTGATAATAGCATCTTATTGCTAAAGGCAGCAGCTATTTTGGTTATAGACATGGAGAAATGAGTTTGTACTTCTACAGTCTTAAGGCTTTGTTGTTGGTTTGTATGTCCACATGTATATTTCTTATTGTGTTGGTAAAAAGTATCATTTAAAAAAATGAGGTAACTTTAAAAAAATGATGCTAACCTCTTCAACAACCACGCCGCTTTTGGTCCTAACTTTAAATTTACTCCTTTACTACTTAAATTGCAAGGTTTTATGCCCATTCTTCTGAGTTTTGCTCCTGAGTCTCATTGCAAATCTGGGTAAAGTCTCCAATCATATACATGACACGGCATGATACCTTGAGATTTTCTGTTGAGATTAATTAGTCTGTCATCTCTAAATTCAACCTCCCACAAAAATCTCAGAGCATGGACAAAATGTAGATATGTTAAGCTAGAATATGGCCCAAGTCATTTCCTTCATTTCCATCAAGAGACCTTTAGAGTTCATGTCCCTATTGCTATTCTGCTCCGCTGAGCTCCCACTGGAATAGTTCATCAAGTTCCGCTTATAATACCCTAGATCTCCACCACCCAACTTTTCTATACTCCTTCAACAAGTCAATTTAAATGTCTCTGACCCACATCATTGTCTGATCACATCCCTGACATATCATCTCAGTGGTAATTTTCTGTGCCAGTGAGCTTCTCATCACTGAAAATAAAAACACCTCAGTAAATCCTTTTATTGGTAGAAAATTTGACTTATGTCACAGTTTTAAGTGTTTTAGTTCATGGCTGTCTTTGCAGCTTAGAGACTTATATCGAGATAGAATATTGTGTTGACAAGCACATGTGGCCAGAGAGTAAGATCACACAAAGACCATCGATATAGTATACAGGCCCGTTTCCTTGGGCTCCGTTCCCTTTTTGAGTTGACTCAGAAAGGCCTAAATCCCCCCCTTTCTCTCCTCTGTCCTTGTCTGTCTGATGCTGACCGGAGCTGAAGCTTTTCTGGCACTTTGAGCTTCCCTGAACTTGGGCTCCCCTTCCTGCCCTGTGGCCACTTGTCTGACCTTCATGTTGGCTTCAGTTAAACAGCTTGTCGGGGTTTTGTTTTTGTTATTCTTTGTTTTTTTCTTTCTCTTCTGTAGTTTTCTTCACTGGGAAGCTGCTGAGAGCTGCAGTTTATCCGCCCTAAGGTTTTTTTGTGTGTGTTTTGTTTTTTAAATTTTCAGTTTTAATAAAGTTGTCCCTGATCTTTCATTTGATTCCATCCTTACATTCTTTTGTTAATGAGACGGAGAACCCCAGGAGGGGACTTTTATTTGCTATCAGTATGAGGCAGCAGTGGATTTGATGAGGTTAGTGTCCCTGTGATTCCATCAACTTTCAGTGTCACAGACTTAAACCAAACACATGAGCCTTGGGGGAGACATTTCATATTCAGGCCATAACACAGCATACCTATATTTAATCAGGAACAATGCTTTGTGTGTGTGATAATTCTTGAGTAGTGTTTCTGAACGACCACAGAGAAGCAATAACTGATTGCGGTTCCCTTCACTTGTTCTTGACTCTTGGGTAACCTTGAAGTTACCATCATAAGGACAGAATTATCCCTGAGGCCCTCTATATTGCCCCCCTTCCTTTCTCTCTTTTGAGACAGAGTCTCACTGTGTAGCTCTGGTTGGCTTAGAATTCTATACTCTAGACTGGACTCACAGACAGCTATCTACCTCTCCCTCCCACATTCTGGAATTAAAGGTATGTACATCATGCTCAGATTTATGTTTATTTTCAACATAATCTCTTCTTTTATCAATCTTATTTTTTCTTGTGTGTTTAAGACTTCTTTTGAATTAAGTTTGGAGATGTTGAAGGGCTAAGATTTGAGTGGGGGAGGGCAGGGAAACGGCTATTTACATAGTCTGACTTCACACACCCCTACCACTTGCAGATATCTGGAAAGACTCCATTTCCACTTAGTGGCAGTTCTAACAAATGCTCATTGTTTTGATTTGTAATCAATCCTCAATTAGTTAAAAATGTGATGATGTTGGAATCTTGAATGACATTTTCTTGTTGTGGATTTAATGAGACTACTTTTTCTTGTGTATTTGTGTTGTTCTGATAGTAGTCAGATCTTTGCTGCATAAATAATTTGTGGCCTACTGTTCAAAAACCTTAAATGTGACATGATTGACAGATATACGTTCACTTCTATTGTTTTTAGTTTTTATGAATTTAAAAAGAATGTTCTTTTAATTTTTTCACTTTTTTTCTGAAGAATGAGTAATGAAAATGTGGTATATATACACAATACAAGTGCTGTTCAGTCACAGAATATTACATTCTGTCATTTGAGACGGCATACATGGAAATGGCAGTGACTATGTTGAGTAAAATAAGATAGACACAGAAAGATAAGTACATTGGAATAGACTGCAGGAGAGCTGGAGCTCAGTGTTGGGGGTGGCAGCCTTCTTTCCTTACCACATCCAATGTCCCAGTTAGCACCTGAAGCACTGTCCTGGAAAATGGCTAGCCACACTGTCCAGTTAGTCAGGTAGGTTATCATCACTCTTTTCTATCCTCCAATTCCAGGCCCCCTGTCTCATCCCTGGCTTTGCAGAAGACCACCTGCTGTCACCTCTTCTTCTCTGTCTGTATTCTCAGAGGACTAAGCAATTCCAGTCCCACAGCCGTCCTTTCTCATGTTCCTAAAATTGAGAGAGGGTAACACAAACCAAGGAATGGGAAACCCACCCAACAAAGACAAGAGCAGATTTCAGGACCTTGCAATACAATCATCCCAAACCCAGATGCCTGCAGATGCCTTCATGTATAAAAACAAAATATATCTCTACTAGGTCCCAGCAACCCTACCACACTAGGCCCTGAAAAACGCAGCATAGCTGAAGCACAGGACAAGAACTTCAAAATAGCCATTATGAATAAACTCAAAGACCTTTGCCTGTGGCCACATCAGAGGAGCTGCAGGTGGCAGTTAGGGGATCAGCCACCAGGAAGCAAAGATCTCATGAGTGAATTTTGATGGACAAAGCCTCAAGAGCCTCAGCTCCAGAATGTCTCTCTTCTTATTGCTGTGTTTGCATGTTTGTTGCTGCCATTTTTCCTCTGGTATCTGTCGTGGTGTGAGGAGACATGGGGAAGTCTCCACTGACCTTAACGTAGTGTGATTATACCATGGAAATATCCTGTTCTACTGAGCATTTTTACCTGTGGGTTATTATGAAGATGATTTTTTTTTCTAAGCCAAACTGTCTAACTGAAGCAATGATTTTATACATTAATTGTGTCAGTTTAAATAGAATTTTTATGATTGTAGGTTTTAAATACATATAATAATGGGTTATGATAGAGGTTACTTTAATGGAAAAATTAACGTAGGTAAAATGCTGCCCTTTTCTGTGATAAAGCGGGGGATACAGAGTATAGAAAAATAGAACAAGGGAATGTCACATAGCTAGTATCTCTTGAGGACCCATATAGACTGTGGCTTAGGTTAATGATTAAGAGAAACAGCTGAGTCCCAGAATCTCAGATAGCTTAACTTCTTTTAATCTTAGTGTTGAGAGATATGTTCACAGGTTTCAGAGTACATCATAACTAAAACAAAGCTTTAAATATGACTTAAGTTTAGACTAAGATGTTTTGTTAGTGGCTTGGATGTAGAAAATCTTGGAAAAAAAAATCTAACGTTTAGAAAGGCACGTAGTTCGTGGAAGACTCATTAAGGTCAAGGACTAAGAACAAAGCAGCCCAGTTATTATTGGCTGACATACTTTTCTTGCTGGGATGAGTTGGTTGGTGATCAGGGGTGACGATTAATTCCCTGTACCCATTTCTGCCCTTTGCTTCCTGATATTTTAAAAAAACAAAACAACCCCCCCCCAAAAGACCCCAAAACTGTTGATGATTGGGTATAAATCTCCAAGGATTTAAAAGAGTGGGCTATTCTTTTATATATATAAAAGTTTAGATTTTTGGTTCTCCTGGGATTTCTTATAAGGTTAATAAAATGACTGGTCCTTTCTTTGCAAAATACAGCCTGCTAATAAAAGAAGTGGCTGAGAAAAATCCCTTGTGTGTGCACACAGTTAGTCTATAACAAGTTGCTTGGGTGTAATGTTCGTGGCTTACTTTTCACCTCTGCCATATGTAAAATGCTGCATCATGTAAGGGATATCAAAAACATGTTGTTTTTTTTTACTCGTATTAATTGTAATCATTACCTTGAAAAATAGATTGTCCCCACACTGTAATATTTATACGGCTTGAAAGATTCCACTGGGTTATATGAGCTGTAAGGGAAAAAATGAAGACACAGGAGAAGGAAAATACCGGGAAAGACACAGAAGGAAAGTTAGAAGAAAGACATCGAGATGGTTAGACAGGAACACGAGAAGGATAGAGTAGAGCCATCAACAGAAATAATAAAACGAAGAACTAAGTTTTGGTCCCTCCAAAAGTCCTCATGTATATGTCTGTCTGTCTGTCCAGTAGTAGTTCACCTTCTCTGCATCTCTTCAGATTCTCTGACCTGCTGAAAGCTTGCCATTCATCAGCACCCTTGGTGAGGTCCTGACGTGTTGGAGATATATGTGTGTACTTGTGTGGGTTTTTTTTTTTCCTTTTTTTTTGCTGGCCTGAGAGCTAAGTTTTATTTCCACAGATAGGAAAGTCCAAGGTCTGCCAACTCTGTAGGATCCCCTCAAGCCTTGTGCTGCTGGAGGCTGGTCCTCATGGCATCAATGAACCTAAAGAGGCGATGAGTGAACTCATTAATGAAATCTGTTAAACAAAACCAGAGAATGATATGAAATGAAGGCATGGAAGTGGGAACAGAATCCCTGATGAAAACCGAAACCGAGGTAAAATTGGAAACAGAAATTTAGAAACTAGAACAGGAACTTAGAGACAAACCCTCACCAACAGAATATAAAACATGGGAGAGAGAATCACGGGCACTGAAAACAAGATTGAAGAGACAAATTCTTCAGTCAAAGAAAATGCTAAATATAAAAATCCAGGCACAAAACATCGAGAAAATCTGAGAAAATATGAAAATACCAAATCTATGAATAATAAGAATAGAAGGAGAAGAAACTCAGGCAAGAGGCACAAAAATATTTTTAATGAAATTACAAAAAAAAAATTCTTAACCTAAAGGAGATGCCTATCAGGGAAGTACAAGAAGCATACAGAGCAAAATTACACTGGGCCAGAAAAGAAATTTGCTGTGACACATCATAATCAAAACAATCAATGTACAGAACAAATAAAGAATATTAGAACTACCAGGAAAACAAAAGAACAGGAATCATATAAAGGCAGACCTATTAGGATAACACCTAGCTTCTCAGTGGGAACTCTTAAAGTCCAAGGGGCCTGGAGGAATGTTCTATAAACTCAAAGAGATCACAGCTGTCAGCAAAACTTTCAACCACAATATGAACAACAAAAGTAAATTTAAGCAGTGTCTATGTACAAATCCGGCTCTGCAGAAGACACTAACAGGAAAAATTTAACCTGAAGAGGTTAACCGCCCGAATAAAACACAAGGAATAAGTAATTTCAGACCCAAATCAAAAGAGGTGGGAAAAGCCACACTATAACAAATGATGGGGATCAACAAGCACTGGCCATTGATGAGTCTCAATATCGATGGTCTCAATTCCCCAGTAAATAGACAGAAGCTAACAGAATGGACATGTAAACAGAACCCATTTTTCTGCTTCATCCAATAAACATGCCTTACTATTAAGGATAGATATCACCTCAGGGTAAGGGATTGAAAAAAAATATTCTAAGCAAATGGATCCAAGAAGCAAGCTGGTGTAGCCATTCTAATAACTACAATGATAGGCACTGCTATGATGAGTAAATATGTGGTGAGGGATGGAAGAGAGAGACAGAACAATTAGTGTGCTGTGTAGAGAGGCAGATCTGAAGAGGTGAAGGTGGTGAGGAGTGGCCAGATGTGGGAAGCCTGCTTGCCACTGGGGCTGTGGGCTATCTGGGCCTGGGCTACTGCCAAGGGCCATGTTCTGGGTCCATGGTCCTACCTCAGCCTTGGTCTGTGTTGATGTCCGTGGCTCCTGTTACCTCTGAAGACTGGGAGGATAGGGCTGTACAGACCTGTCCTTTTCCTTTACCTGCTGCAGCATTTGAGAAACCGGGTAGGGTCCTGCACCTTGCCTGGGAAACCTAATAAAGGGTGTGAGCATGGGAAAGCTGGTACCCTACTTGTCTGTCATGTGGTGGTGTGGGCAGGGGAGAGATGCCATTTCCCTTGCCCCTCAAGGCCAGCAGCAGGTGGGAGAGCTGGCCCCTGGGTCGTGAGAGTGGAAGAGATGGTCCAGCCCTTCACAGGTTACAAGGGAGAACTAGCCCTGACCTCACCAGTTGTAGCACTTGAAAGAGTGGGCTCTGCACTTTGCCTGGGTAGCACTGTTGGTGAGAAGTGGGAGCGAGTGGGGGAAGGGTAGGTGTGTACGATCCAGCCCTGAAGGCATGAGAGTGGGAGAGCTTGCCCCATCCCAGTCATCTCCAGCCAAGAGAGTTGGCCCTGCCTCTCGGGAGAGTGGTCCCTGCACCTTGCCTGGGCAACAGGATAGAGCTGGCCCAGATGGTGTAGATGTGGGTAATCTGGCTTGGAGAGTGTAAGAGGACAACTGGCCACACCCCTTGCTTATTACTGCATAGGGTAAGCTAGCCTGGGTGATGCTGGAGAACTCACTCTGATTATGGTAAGGGATGTGGGAAAGTCTGTGAGCTGACCAACCCAGAAACCACTCAGGCCCAGAACCAAGCTATGATTTGGCCCATCTTGACATCCATTTCATCTATGATCTGCTGGAGCATGTGAAGGGGCCAGACATCCATTTTATCTATGATCTGCTGGAGCACGTGAAGGGACCAGTCCTGTAAATCCAAACCTGCAGGATCTCCATGACACAGGACAACAAAAGGGGTCCCAGTGAGGGCCCAGTAACCAGAAGCCTGGAAACAGATGAATGATTCATTGCAATGAACACTTCCAATTAAAGATGTGGGGCACACTACAACTTCCACAATGAGATTTTTCCTTTCTTTTAAATTTTATTTTGTTTTATCTTGGGAGGGGTGTTCCAAGGGCAGAAGTTGGATGGGAAGGGATGGGGAGATGAGTGGGATCCAGATGCAAGATGTGAAATCTACAAAAATCAAAAGTTAAATTAGAAAAAAAAAAGTCAATGACATCATGTCATTTTCAGGCAAATGGATAGAACTAGAAAAAAAGAGATTCATCCTGAGGGAGGTCCAGACCCAGAAAGATAAACATGGTATGTGTTCACAATTGGATATTAGATGTAAATAAAAGGATAATCACACTACAACCCACAGACCCAGAGAAATTAAGTAACAAGGAGGGCCCAGAAGGATACATGAATCTGTCTCCCTGGGAAGGGGACATGGAAGAGATTCTTATGATGGACTGGGGGTGGTGGGGATGGGAACTGAAGGGACCAGGTTGGGAGGTGGAGGGGAAGAGTACGGGAAGAGATGACTGGGAAAGGGGAGCATTTCAAGATGAGGTTGACCCCCAGTGCAATGGAAATTCCGAGGAGTCTACAAGGGTGACCCCTAGCTAAGACTCCTAGTAGTATATGTAGCCTGAACAGGCCATTTCCAGTAATAAGGCAGGGCGTCCAGTGAGGGATTGGGCTATCCACCCAGCCACAGAACCTTTGACCTACAATTTGTCCCGCCTACAAGATGTTCTGGAGTCAAGGTGGTGCAGGAATTGTGGGAGTGGCCAACCAATAGTTGATCTGGCCTGAGACTCCTGCCGCTAGAGGGAGTCCATGCCTGACACTGCCTGGAGGGCCAGGACCTGGAGACTGGTTGTCATGGAGATCTAGGATAGAACCAAACACAACTGGCTTTAACAACTGTCCTTGAAATGGTGCTTATTGAGTTCTGCTATACTCACAGATTGGTGCCCACCCTGACTGTCATCAGAGAGGCTTGCCTCATCCAGTGCTGAGAGGGGAGGTGGACATAAGCCGCTATCACTAACCCAGAAATTATCACCAACTGATAACAGCTTGCAAATAAATAATTAGTTTTCACCAATGCGTTCTCTCCAGGTATACAGACAACTCTTAAGCCAGGCCCCATGCTTTTGTAGATGACCGACAAAAAGGCATTTTGGAGACATTTCATCATGCTTTGACAGGATTTTTATTTTATTTTATTTTATTTATTTATTTTTCCCAGTCATGTTTGGGTCTATCCTAGGTCTCTGTGTTGTCCAGTCTCTGGGTCCTGACCATCCAAGCAATGTCCTGACCATGGGTTCCCTCTCATGGTGTGGATCTCAAGTTAGATCAGTCATTGATTGGTTACTGTCACAACTTCTGCATCACCTTTATACCCCCCACATTTTGTAGGCAGGAAAATTTAGAGGTGGAAGGTTTTGTGACTGGAATGATGTACCGGCCCTAGTACTGGAAGCCTTGCCAGGTTACAGAAGATGATTGACTGAGTACCCTCCATTACTCAGAAGTCTTCACCCTCCTAGATTCCAGGGAGTTTGCATTGCACTATGTTTCTAACTCTACTGGGATCTTCCAGTACTCTCTCCCTTACCTCATCTCTCCAGTTTCCACTGCCTGCCCCAGTCCACTCAAAAAAATCTATACTATTTTTTCTTCTCAGAGAAACCTATGCTTCCCCCCGAGCCCTCTTTATTACTTAACCTTTCTGGGTCTGTGGATTGCAGCATGATGAACCTTTACTTAAGAGCTAATGTTGACTTATAACTGAGTACATACTGTGTTTGTCTTTCTGGATCTGGTTACGTCACTCTGGATGATCTTTTCTAGATCTGTTCATTTGCCTGCAAGTTTCATAATGCCATTGCTCTTCGTATCTAAGTCATACTCCATTGTGTAAATGTACCACATTTTCTCTGGTTCCTGGCCCTCCTGACAGTGTCAGACATGGGTTTCCTGTCATGGTATGGGTCTCAAGATGGACCAGTCATTGGTTGGCCACTCCCACAGTTTTTTCACCACCTTTCCCCCAGCATATTTTGGAAGCAGGGAAAATTGTAGGTAGAATGTTAGGTGGCTTGCTGGGTGACCCAGTCCCTCAACTGGAAGTCTTGCCTGGCTCCATATCTCCTATTGCTAGGAGTCTTATCTAAGTGTCACCCTTGTAGATTCATGGGAGTTTCCCTTGTACTAAGTTTCTACCCCTGACATGGCTCCCAATTCCAGCCATTTTTCCCTATACTCTCTACTTCCACATCCACCTGATCCTTTCTGTTAGCATTCTCACCCTCCAGCCTCCAGTTCACCCACTAAGTTTAATCTGTGTCCCTCTCCTAGTGAAATCCCTGTGTTCTTCTTTGAGTTCTTCCTGTTCAATAGTCTCTCTGGTTCTGTGCACTATAATATATTATTCCTTCCTTTTCACTGAGAACATACCATGTTTGTCTTTCTAGACCTGGGTTACCTCACTTTGGATGAATTTTTTTTCTGCTTCCATCTGCTGGCCTGCATTGATGATGATAATGACTGACTGATGATGCCTTTGTTTTTAATAGCTGAGTATTGCTCCATTGTGTAATGTGCCACATTTTCTTTATCCATTTCTTGATTGAGGGATATTTATGTTGTTTCCAGTTTCTGGCTATTGTGAATAAAGCTGTTATGAACATAGATGAGCAAGTGTCCTTGTGGTAGGATGGGTATATATGTCCTTTGAGTATACCAAGTGTGGTATAGCTGAATTTTGAGGTAGATAAATTCTCAATTTTCTGAGAAACTACCCTATTGATTTCCAAAGTGGCTGTACAAGTTTGCATTCCCACCAGCAATAGATAAATTTTCCCTTTGCTCTGCATCTTTGCCAGCAGGAGCTGTACTTGTCTGTTTTATCCTAGTCATTCTGAGAGGTAAAATCAGGAACTTTGAGATGAGGGAGATTATTTTGTATCACACAGGAGCACAATTATTGTTATGAACCCAAAAATGTGAGGCAGTTGTCCAGCTGAGTTTGCAGGACAATTAAGATGTGACATGAAGATCCAACCTTTTCTGGCTATGGAGAGAGGATAGATGGCTATAACGGTGGGAAGGTTCTAGAAGCTAGCTAGAAGTTAAAAGGATCAGACTCTTCCCTAAAGCCTCTAGAGGGGAGACAGCCCTTGATTTCACCATTTTGGACTTCTGACCTATAGAACAGTAAGACGGTAAATGTGTTCTCTTGAAAGCCACTAACAGTAGTAATTCATTATGGGAGCAAAGTCTAACTATGCTAAGGGAATAAAGCACAATTTCATTTAAATTGCATAAAAAGATAGCTTTTATGAAAAAGTTAATAAGTATAAACAAAATTTTTAAACAAAATTATTTTATTTATCATCTCAAATTTTGAGCACTATATTTTTCAGATACTTATTATCAATCTTACTAATGTAAACATCAATTTACAACAAATAAATGTGAATATCGAACATGAAATTATTTACATAAATAAGAGCTTTTAATTCTTTGATATTCAATAAATCTTTGTATATTTTCATGGTAAAAGTATGTGTATTTCTCTTATCCTGTGTCTATCTAACCCCTATTTCAAATATATTACATGTAAATTTACATATGTACATACTTAAGGCTGCTGTGAAACTCTTACTACTGCAAACTGTATTTAAACAACTGTGTTTTTTTTAAATGGCTTTAATTCAGAAGTACCTCAAACCACAAAGACGAACCTGACAGAAGAGATGCCCAGTACTCCCGGGAAAGTGCAGTTCATTATGCAGGAATCTATTGCATTCCTGTTAGCTGAGAGGCAGGGTCTGACAAGTTAATTAATGTGTCTATGCTCTTCCCTAAGTGCTTCTGCCACTCCAGCTCTCTTCGCTACCTAAAACAGTGTCTGCCTTTGATTGGCGCAGCCGCACAGCTCACAACCTTTTCAGAATTCAGAGGATCTTGCCTGTTGTCTTAGAGTCATGAGACAAGAGTCATGGGAGCGTTTCTGGACAGTGTGAATCCTGAACGAGGAGGTTTATGGTGATGAGGCACCGGTGCTGATGCTGAGCATTGGATCCTGGGGACAGGACCACCAGCATCCCCTTTAAAACATTTGCCAGTCCCTCTAATGAACAGAGACCTTTTACCTGGGCTCCAAGGCCATTTTGAGATATTTAAGAGCCCACCCAACCTTCCAGACTATGAAGAGTTGTTATTTCCTGCTGTTTATACCAAATGAACATCTGAGTCCTTTAGAATTGTCTGTCACAAAGGGTTTGTGTTTAATTACCTCAGTGCCAGCTCCAGAAAGGGAGAGAGGAAGCATTTAAGATGCCCGTTCCCTTCTTTCAGTGAGACGAGCTTTCCCGATGTTTCTAGTGTGTGACTAGGGCTTAGTACATGTTTTTGTTGCCCTGTTGATGTTAAATTTTTATGGTCAAGTCCCCCCACACCTTTTATAAACTCTGAGTCTTTTCTTCAGTGGGCTCCTTTATTCCCATCTCTTTTTCTGTACCTCAGGAATTTACACCCCTGCTGCATGACACACACGACCCTCTAACACATCTGTGCCCTAGCTGACCTCACTTCATGTGCCATGGATAAAACATTTCAGAATTGTCTTCCTTTTTGTGTTGCATTCATTCTCACTGAGTTGTGAAGTGTGAACATCTCAAGAAGATCCTTGAGAACAAAGTTTTCATTGTAGGATCTGTTCTCAGTGATGCAACTAAAATGGGTGCAATAATGGTGTGATGGTTTGAAAGAAAATAGCCCCCAAAGGCACTATCACGAGGTGTGGCCTTGTTGACATGGGTGTGGCCTTTTTGGAGAAAGTGTGCCACTGTGTGGACAGACTTTGAGGTCTCTTTTGCTCAAGCTTCACTCAATGTGACATTCAGTCTACTTCCTGTTGCCTGCATATCAACATGTAGCAGCTCCTTTATCATCGTGCTTTCCACCATGATAATAATGGACTAAACCTCTGAAGCTGTAAGCTGCCACCTCAATTAAATGTTTTCCTTTATAAGAGTTGCTGTGGTCATGTGTCTTTTCACAGCAATGGAAATCATAACTAAGACAGATGAGAAGACACAGTCTTGTCCGTATTAAAGAGTAATTCTTAGTATAAAATGCTCAACTGAGCATAATATAGCCATGACTCTTGTTCCTGAAAGAACAGTTGGAATATTTCTGGTCACTTCTTATAGATATATACATTTATTTAAACAGGTCTTGGATATCATGAAAATAAAAACGGTTGTTGAAATACTGTGAATTGTGGCTGTAGCCCAAGACATTAGTAAATACAACTAAATTTAAAGGTTCTCTTGGTGCCACCTGTCTCTGTACTTAATTTCTCTCTCCCTTGTCTCTGTATTGCCCACTCCAGTGCTCCCAGTTAGAGTCAGACAAATCTCCCATTTCCCTCTTATAGCACATGTATCCCATTATTTCCCTCCTACTCACATAGATCTGTTTTACATTCTTAATGCTTCTATGTTCACATATAAAAATTCAGAAATAGGAACTTGGACTGAGGCTTTTGGTGGATCAGTACTCATGTATTAGCCATGAGTGCCACCATGAGATCTATACCCCTATATCAGTGTCAGACAGCCAGACTTTGTTGTAATATTAGTCCTATCTTCTTGGAGTAGAACATCTACAGTGGATCACAGTTAGGGACAATTTGTGGTCTTCATCTTCTGAAGTTGATAAGATGTGGGCACAGATTATTTAAAGGTTCAGCCTATGCACCCTAGATATAAGCTCCTTCCCAGGGTTTTTGATATTTGTTGCAGCCGGGAAAGCATTAAGGCTGTAATGTGTCATGACTCCCTTGAGGAGATGATGTTTAGATAAGACAAAGTCTAGCCCACACAGACTTGAACCTGAAGTATGAATAGATATTTGATGGTCAAGGAATAGCCCAGTCAGTGCTGAGATCAGGATATGGCCTTTGCCCTGATGATTTGTATCAGCACTGGAAACCATGTTGTGAGTCAAAATTATTCAGATATAAGGTTTGCCTGGCTCCAAGGTGAGACCTACATGTTTTTCAAGATTTGTTCAAGACATACAGAGAGTCCTATGCCTAGCTAACAAACCTGAATGCTAGTTGTGTTCAGGATGTTTGTTGGTTAAGTGTGTCCAGGACTTCCTTGAAGCCATAATGTGGGATCCTGGTTCCATTTAGATGAAGATGTTGTCTGGGTTCAGATGAACACCTGGTTACCCAGAACCCTTGACCCTTGGTCATCCCAGGCTATTTTTTGATCATGGAGTTGTCTTAATATACATCTAATGTCTTCCATATATCCTTCAAGTCAAGATGAGCCCATCTCTTTGCTGTTTCTTTGTTACTTTTGTGATCAGTGCTCAGCCAGGGTCCCTTGAAGTTCAGGGAATTGCCCAGGCTCATTAAGATTCCTAGTTTGCTTTAAGTTCCTCTCTAAAGTAATTTCTGCTAAAACTCTTTTGTTCCCAGGTTTTCTGGAGATAGAAACAGATATGGAGAGCCAGAACTAGAATTCTGGCCTCTAAGACCAGGAGTCTCTGAAATCTGAAGTGGATTTGGAGTCTATATTCAAACCAAGTTTTTAAAACCTGGAGATAGGATTTAGGAGTGGGTCCTTTGTGTAAGGATTTTGTCATGAGCGTAGAGCCGTTATGAACAGACTTAGGGCCCTGCTAACAGGCTTCTCATGAGAAGATCTACTCACGAACAAGAAAACAGAACTCAGAAGACATTGAAACTGCCTGGGTCTTGATCTTAGACATCCAGCCTTTAGAATTTCACAAATAACTTTTTGTTGATGAAAAGCCACTGGTCTGGGATATGTTTTTATTGCATCCAAGTGGCCTTAGACAGCCCCTGATGTTAGGATGATTTGAAAAACTTGAATTCTAGGCAGAGAGAATTTAAGGAAATGACGACTTCAGAGCAGCTGTACAAGCAGAGACCAGTAGGCCTCTGTGTCCTCACAGTCATCATGGGACTGAAGAGTCACTTGTAGCATTAGGGTTTCCTGGCCCCCAGTGGCCAGAGGTCCAGATCTACAGACCTGCTGCCCCAGACGCCTTAGCTGTCTGCCGCTGATCAGGCTCCCAGAAATGACTCAGTCACTTATATTAAGTTCATGCTGTTTGGTCTATGGCTCAGGCACATTGCTAGCTTGTTCTTACATCTTAACTCAACCCATTCTCATTAATCAGTCTGCCACATGGCCTGTGGCTCACCTGTGTTCGTCACATGCTTCTTCTTTGAGCGTCTGGCTCGATCTGTCTCTGACTCCGCCCTTCCTTTCCTACCTATTCTGATTCCCCATCTACTTTTTCTATGGTGCCTGTCATGGACCAAAGTAGCTCCTTTATTTAAAGATTGATATTCATAGCATACAGAAAGACATTCCCACATCAGTCACTGGCATTCTTGTTCATTCTATAAGTCCAGGAGGCAGGACACCAGACAGCAAACCTCCATGTTTTAAAAATATTTTATAGTTTCATATTTATGTTTCAGTATGTGCTTTCTGTCCTATGTGTATCTACAATATACATGTATTCATCACTAGGATAGTAGCATCATGAGTGAGTATTTGGGGAGATATTCAGGTTCCTGTCCTCATGGAGGAATCATAAGATTATTATATGGTATTATTGGAGTGAGTTTGCCCCTGTCTGTCATGTAACAACATGGCGCTTAGCTCTTACTTCCATTCTGTGGTTCACTATGTGAGATGTTCTTGCACTGCTCAGATAAATGAAAGCCATGATGTTATCTTGACACAGTTGATATGAGAATGTTGCCTGGGTTTGAAGAATAGAGGATACAGCCCATAAACCCTTGAGTTTAAGGAGACAGCTGTCCCTCATCTGATTTCCAATTCTTGTTACAGAGTTTGCAGCTTTGTTGGAGCACTTGGTAGTGGCTAACCCACACTTCCCCTCAAGTTGACCTAGGACCTGAGCATAGACATCTACTGGATGCAGCCCACATATTCCGCATGCCTGAGGTATCCAGATTATTTGATGGTCATGTGAGGATAAAAAGAGCATGTGTTTGACCCATCCTTATAGCTTAAATAGGCTCAGGCTGCTTGGTGGTCAAAGAGCTATTGGATTAGCATTCTGGAGTTCACGGCTTGTGGTTAGATGTCAGTCATCAGTGTATAAATGGTTGTGGATGAGTATAAGTTTTTTGGTGAATAGTGTGTGACCTGGGTCACATATGAGCATTTGGTTTGTGCCACAAAATAAATTGAAGATAATGCCTGGTGTTAAACCCCTTCCATCATGTTGAGGCAAGGTCTTTTATTTTGAATGGGCTACTGTGTATAACAGGATGGTTGGCCTGTGAGCTTATTGGCAACTGTCTTGTCTGCCTCCCATCTCACTGTAGGGGTGCTGAGATTACAGTTGCATGGCATCATATTTATGTGGGTTCTGGGGATCAAACTCAGGCCATCAGACTTATGTGCCAGATATTCTTACCTGCTCAACCATTTTAGCAGTCCAAGCAATGGGACTTTTAATTGCTCTGTCCTTTTACTCAGAGTATCAACTGGGAGCCAAGTGTTTAAATGCCTGAGATTATGGGTGCCATTTATCATTCAAACCACCCAATGTGAACCTCTACATATGAAGATTTCTTTTGTGCTCTTGGCTTTTACAGTAAACAGTTAAAACAGTGGAAATTATTCCATAGTCAAATTTCCTCTTATTGTTTTATTTTGATCAGGTGTATTTTTTCATTAATTTCTGCATTGCTCACATTTATTAACTTACTTTGTGTTGGTTTTGTTTCATAGATCCTGCTTCACAGATCTTCTTGTACAGGACATTGTGCTTAACAAAGTACAGGCAGGAACTTTAGGCACAAGTAAACCAAGTCCACAACTCACAATCTGACTATCAGTATTTCTGTATTCTCTCATTCCACATGTAGTACTAAAGTCCTGGGGATGAAGAGGGGTAGCTGATGTATCTGGTTCTTACAGAGGAGATAGTTCATAGACAAACAAACAAGCAAAGGAATAATTGGCAGAGGGATCAGTGTGCCCTGGGGTGGGAAAGAGGGTACATTTAAAACATGATGCCCAGAAGAGTTATGTAAACTGTGTAATTTGATTTCATTGATGTGACCAAAAAGGTTGTTAGGCTGCCTCTGAGAGACCTAGACAGAGAGATATGCAAAGGCTGGAGCTTAGGAGATGTTGGAAGGTGATAAGAACTGAGGGAGAGGGATGGACAGTAGAAGGGGATCCGTCAGGAGGGTATACCTCTCAGGGCACCCCTACATACCTCACAGGCTCTCACATCCCCAGCTGGGTTACATCTGTACCTTCCTCCCAGTCCCCACCCCTCTAGCACCATGAGTACTGTTCTCACCCTCACAGTGCTCTACCAGTCCCGTTAGGGCCAATCTCTATGTCAGTATTCCTCATGCTAGGGCGCTGACACCTCAGACTAGGTGGTTATCTTATTTTATTTTATTGGGTGTATGGATGTTTTATCTGCATGTATATCTATGCACCAAGTGCATCTATTGCCCACAGAGGCAAGAAGGAGGCACCAGATGCCCTGGGACTGGGGTTAAATGTGGTTGTGAGTCATCATGTATGTGCTTGGTGTCCAAACATACACATGTACACATACACGTGCATGGTTGGTGTACTTTTAACCACGAGACATCTCTCCAGCTCTGGGAGTTGGTTTTGTAGTAAAGCTTTAATTCTGTATTTTTAAAAAACTTTCATAAAGTATCACAACACATTTTCTTTGTGAAAAACAGCCACTGCATACCACAAAAAGATTTTGTTAATTCCAAGGATATGTTGAATGAATAATATTGATTAATAGTGTGAATAAAAGAAGTGCTAGAAGATGGGATACAGCTATTCAGTGATTGATGAGATGCACATTCACACTTAGAAACAATTGATTCTTAATTTATAATGGTAACTCTGTTGCAAATAATTTGGATAAAAGAAAAATAATAAAAGAGAGATAAATAATAATAAATAATAAAAAAGAGAATAGTTTCACCATAGCATCATACAGAAGGAAGAGGGGAAAAATACTGTGACATGAGTTTTGGATTGAAATTCTATGTTTGTGAAATGGCGATATGCTTTTTACTAGAATACAAGGAAGCTCTTAAAGAGAATTTGTAATTGGGGATCGTCAAGCTTCCAGGAGTGCAAAGGCTATGATACTTGGTAGGGATGAATCCTGCAAAAACTCGCTGTGGGTTATAAAGACAATTTCTTCAAGAGACACTGCAGCTGAACAAGATCTTTTTTTTTTTTTTTTTTTTTCCCAACGTGTAGCCTGGGGTGGGGGGGGGTGAGTTTGAGATTGAAGATATATCTTCTGTTGAGAAGTGCAAAAGGAAGTAAAATTCTCAAGAAAAGCAGAAAGTTTTGCTGTCAGCCATCTTACACATCTGCTAATCTTTTGGAGCCAAGTTCCCAGGGCATTAAAAAAAAAAAAAAAAAAAAAGAGAGAGAGAGAGAGAGAGAGAGAGAGAGAGAGAGAGAGAGAGAGAGAGAGAGAGAGAGAGAGAAAACATGCTCTTCCCTTAATTGGAGCGCAAAGCTAGGTGTGAACTCAAGATTGAGTGCTGGTAGGGTATTTTCGGTTGTAAACTTGCTTTCTTACTGGGAATTTTCTAATTTTCACAAACTACAGTGTAAAATAAGAACTCTTAGGCTTGGGAGATAGCTGAAGAAGTAAGTGTTTGCCTTTAACCCCAAGAATCTGAATTTGATCCATGGAACCATAAATAAAAGCTGGGACCGGTGGCACTCATGTAATCTCAGTGCTGGGGAGGCAAACAGGTAGATGCTTGGGACTCACTGACCAGCCAATCTAATTTATCAGCTCCAGCCCAGTCCGGCATTTCTTTCCTTGTTTGTTTGTTTTTTAAAAGGTGGATGGCATCTCAGGGACACCACCTGAGGCTGAGGTGGCTCTCTTGCTTCTACACACATGCATTTAAGTGTATGCACACCCTACACATATGTGTATCCCCGCAACAACCAGCCCTCCCCATTTATTCATTTCCTCTTAAAACACAGTGGTAGAACCAGACAGATGTTTAATTTTTCAGTTCCAGATTGCCTGTGGCAGTGTACCGAGGCTCCGTCTCCTGCTATGTTAGGGTAAAGGTATAGAATTGCGGAAGCTGAGGCAATAAAAGCGGTTAAAATGCACGTTCTCCAACTGTGGCCATCTCAAGCGGGAATTTACAATCTGAAGTCTGACCCCACTTCAGATCCATAGAATCGCAACACAGAAAGTTTATGTAGTCATTTTGACGATTCTGATGATGAGGTGCACCAAGTTAGCTACAGCTATTCTTGGCAAATGTTGATCCAGGAAAACTGCCCCTCCATCACTCACTGTTTGGGACAAAATACTTTCCATGGCTTCTTGACACCACCTGAACATTCTGAAGGTGGAGCTACCTCTAGCCTACTGATGAAAGAATGCATTCCTGCTTTGTTCTCTTCTCAGCGTAGACTACTGTACGCTGCTTAATTTAAGGACAGGTTTTTAGTGACATTGCCTGTGTAACAGGGACAGAGCTCTTATTCCTCAGGTACTGGTTGCTGTTCACTAGCTGAAGAAATTGGAGGTAAGATGCTAGGACCCCTAAAATACCCAAACAAAGGTAGATTCAGAGAGCGTTCTCATGAACTATGTCCTTGTGATTATAATGTCAACACGGAACTTCTAAAAGTAAATGAAATACAGTCTTTATCTTTTTGAGCAAACTCTCTCTCTTAAATATTAACAGGAATGTGATGTGGGAATGTCTTTTTGTATGCTGTGCATATCAATCTTTAAATAAAGGACTATTTTGGCCATGGCAGGCACCGTAGAAGAAGTAGGTGGGGAATCAGAATAGGTAGGTGACGGAGGGTGGAGTCAGATCAGATCGAGCCAGAAGCTCAAACATGTAAGGAACACAGGTGAGCCACAGGTCATGTGGCAGACAGATTAATGAGAATGGGTTGAGTTAAGATGAAAGAGGGAGCTAGCAATGTGCCTAAAGCCATAGGCCAAACAGCATGAAGTTAATATAGCATCTGAGTCATTTTGGGGGCCTTAAGCAGTGGCAGGTGGCTAAGTGGTCTGGGACAGCAGGTAAGTGGATCTGGACCTCTGGCTGGACTGGGTCAGAAACCATATTGTAATAGGAATGTAAAAATTAAGACTACATGGGGCTGGAAAGATAGCTCAGAGGTGAAGAGTGCCCTTGCAGAGGACCAGAGTTCAGCTTCCAAATGAGAGATGGCTCAGAGGACATCAGATCCAGCTTGTAACCATCTGGAACTCCAGCTTCTAGGGATCTGAGGCCCTCTTCTGGTCTCCTTTGGTAACTTCACTCATATGTGCATACCCCAACACACAATCTGACAGACACAGTTTAGATTTACAAATATTTTTTTTAGTTTCCTTACATTTTTTCATTTTCCCTAAAATCAAAAGTTATATGCATATATGTTATATTTTTTCACTAGGAAATATCCATATGAAGGCTGTGGATAGCCATGGGGTAGATATCACGAGTACTATTGTTTTAGGGTCTACATGATTTGAATAACTCTAGTTTTAGCCAAATGTCAATAAGATGGTTTAGTAGCTTCCATGTGTTGACCTCAGAGAGAAATCTACATTTTTTTCCTCCCTATTTCAACAATTTTGGTTGTTCTGGTTTTTTTTTCCCTTAGGCTACCCAGAAGTAAGTTTCAGTTAAATGTTCACAAAAATAAGTTCATGGTCTTTTTAAAAATCAAGAATCTGATCACATGTCAGTGATCTTGAGTGAATCCAGAAGGGAAAATACATATATTCTGAACACCATCCAACCATATATGCAGATGGGCAAGAAACCATACACTGAGAAAAATGGAGGGGTCATCCAATGGCCAGTGACCACACTCTTTAAAAAATGGACTCTTCCTTTTCCAAAAGCCAAAGGCTCTTAAGCAAAGGATAGAACTCAAGAGTCCCTCAGTAACCCATGTTGGAATTTTCAAGTGGCTTGACTTTGCATAGATCTTGAGTAGGTAATTCTATGTAGTTTATGTTTGGGGTTGCTATAACAGGGCTTGTTATCAATGTAGATACACCCTGATACCTGCCACAATTTAGAAGAGCAGTTAGGGGTAGAGAGTAAGAAAATCACAAGGGTGAGTAAGATGATGACCTTCTGCAAGTGTATAGTTGCTACTAGTCATTACCTTTCTGGTACTCTAAGAATCAGCCTCTTGCTACTTTGAGGTCAGCATTTTCCCACCATTCTATCCTGGCCTCAGCTAACTACTGTTTTTTCTGTACTATAAAATAATTTTGCCTTTTCTACAGTTTCACTCATAATTTGTGCCACTTAGTGTTTGCCTGTTTTTAATTTCAACGTCACTATTTTTATTTGCTTGTATAACAACAAAAAAAATAGTACTTCATTCCTCCTAAGGGAATGCCTGTATACACTATAATTTTTAATGTAATCTCTTCCTGATTTCTAAATTGTCTCCAGTTTGGGGCCATTCTGAATAAACCCCAAGATAAGTGGCTAAGTGCTCAGCCATTTATGGGATATCTCTATCAGTTAATCCTCTCCAGTACCCAGGGAAGAACTAGAAAGAGGAAATGTAAAAATATGTAAGATTCAGAGAATGAGGAGGCGTGAAATGCTGTTCTTTGGACATGGTTGTTGCACACATGAATTTATAGCTTTTATGATTACCTACTCAAGATAAGTGTGCGGTCAAGCCAGTTAAAAATTCCAGCATAGGAGATAGTCAGTTCAGGACATGAATCCACTATTGCTGGGAGTCTTTGGTCATCCTTGTAGATTCTTGGGAATTTCCCTTACATCGGGTTTCTGCCTGATCTAGAATTTCCCCTCATTTCCCTACATCTCTTTTCCTACTCTCCCATTCAGTCTTCCCCAACTCCATGTCTCAGTTCCCATCCCCACCTGGCCCAGTCCACCCAGGAGATCTCTTTTATTTCTCTTTTCCAGGGAAAAACATATGTTGGGTCCTCCTTGTTACCTAGCCTCCCTGGTTTGTGGACTGTAGTTTAGTTATCCCTTACTTTACAGTTAATATTCACTTATGAGTGTGCACACACCATATTTATCATTCTGGGTCTGGGTTACCTCATTCAGGGTGATTTTTTTTTTCTAGTTTCATCCATTTGCCTTTAGATTTCTTGATGTCATTGTTTTTAGTAGCTGAATAATACACCACTATGTAAATACTCCAACTTTATTCATTCTTTGGTAGATTTCTTGATGTCATTGTTTTTAGTAGCTGAATAATACACCACTATGTAAATACTCCAACTTTATCCATTCTTTGGTAGAGGGGGATTTAAGTTGTTTCCAGGTTCCGGATATTATGAAAAAAGTTGCTATGAACATAGTTGAGCAGGTGTCTGCAAGTGGACATTTCCTGTTCTGACTACCCACTCCCAACCAAGAGACTGAATATGAAATGTAGTGATTATAACAAGCTCAGGCTTATTACTAGCTAAGTCTTACAACTTAAATTAATCCATTTCTATCAATCTAAGCATTGCCACGTATCTCTTGACTTTACCTACCCACTAGCATTTCTTGCTTCCTGAGTGGCTGTCTGCCATCTCCTTCATTCTGCCCTCCTTCTTCCCATTATTCTCAGTTTGGTTTTCCCACCTAACTTTCTGCCCAGCTACTGGCCTCTCATTTTATTAACCAATGAGAGTAATACATATTCATAGTATAGAAAAGTATTGTTTCACAGCATGTCCTCTTTGCACAATTAAAAAGGAAGGTTTTAACTGTAGGGGATTGTGTTTTTTCATGGTAAATAATTGTCCCACCCACTGGTTTAATAAAAAGCACTGATGGGCCAAAGGCAGGCAGGAAGTGTGCGTGGGGCTATAAGACTAAAAACTCTGAGAACAGGAAGCAGCAGCAGAACACCAGAGAGAAGCCAGAGGAAGAAGCAGAGGACAACTATGCTGCTCTAAGAAAAGGTACCGAGCCACATGGCTGAACAAGATAAGAGACATGGGTTAATTTAAGGGTAGAGAGCTAGCAGGTTATATGCCTGGGCCTGAGGCTGATCAGCCAAAAACAATTGAAAGCATCTGTGTGTCTCTGTAGGTCTGTGGGTCTGTGGGCCTAGACCTTGAGGTTAGGCCAGAAAGTCAGGGCCAGAAACCTCCTACTACATTTAACCTTAATATAGTAAAACTATATACAACAAAAATAATTATTAAGTAAGAATTACAGTAACAATATCCAATACATTTGCATTTGACAAAATTAGAAAAAATACTTAATTATCTATCTTATCTTGGTGACTCTAAAGTTTTGTGTCTAATTTACTTTCTATTATAACTAAGAAAAATTATAACTATCTAGTCTTCAACTCCATCAAAGATCCTATAAGAGTGAAAAGTTACCTAATGACAGGTACAAATCACTGATTGGACAGTCCCCCAAAGTAATTTATAATGTTGGGGCGTCTAACTCTGGCCTACAAGCCTGGCATATCTGACAGACTTTCCTGTAAAATGGGATTCTGAAGGACTATACTACCTTGTCTTAGCAAAGTAAACCAGTCACCTTTTTTGTGTCCTGCTGGTCCATTTTTGACAGTAACTATTAGCAATTGAGGCAAGGGCAGTTTCCTGTCCATATATTAGCTTTTGCTGTAAAGAAAAAAAAAAACTTCATACAGAGTTTCTTTTACGCCCATAATTTTCTTTGAGGTGCATTGGTGCTGTCAGGAGAAGACATGTCTCAGTCTAATTTCTTAAAACATTTTAAATGCCACATTATATAGGTTTTTAAGTGTTTAAAGATTACCTATCTATCTGAAATATCTTTGTATACCGGGAAAGCCTAACATGATTAAATTTGACTATTATAGATGACTATTAATCTGTATTTCTCAATTATACACTATATTTTTAATTGAGTTGCATAAACACAATACCTTAAACAAGAGTATAAATACAGTATAACAAATTAACTTTAAATTTGTATCAATAAACTAAAATCTATGCCAATTTATTTTGAGATTGTTGTCTTTTAAAAGTAGATTTAATAATCTACACCTTCCTCCATCATTTTTATATTATATCTTCCTCTCTTATTTTAGAAAGAGATTTCTGAATTTAATTTTTATTTATTTATTTATTTATTTATTTATTTATTTATTTATTTATTTATTTATTTATTTATTTTTACTATGACCAATAGCAATTTGTAGCCAAGCATCCTTAACTGATAACAAGCATCCATAACCAATATGGAATATGGGCATACTTTTCTAGACTTCTTCTTACTGACTGGGGTAATCTTTGGAGGATCCTTAGAAAATATAGGATTAGGGTCAAGTCCTGACTGAAGTATTTTGTAAGGCTGGATCGTGTTACCCAGAAGCTTTGAAGCTGTTCTGAATACAGAATTCTGAGGAGACTGTAACAGAGGCATTTTGAAATGCTGGGTCATTTCATTTTTATTGGTGTTTGATCCCCTTGCTTTGAAAAGACATAAACTTTTAAAGGTAACATAAATATCAGCCTTAATACAAGTATAAACTGTACGTTGTACATAATTCAGCCAAAGATAAATGTTTTGTTTTATGTTATGTTTGAGCAGGCAAAATATACATCACATCTGTAGAGGTTTTTTTTTTTATGTTTGTAGCCAGTAGGTTTTGCTTGATTAAACCTGATTTTCTTTAACCTGGATTAAATCCACAGCCTCTCATTTCCTAAACTAAACAAAAGCATAGTCTCTCTCCCAAAGTAACACTTTTTTTAACTTAAATTTTGAGGTAAGGATACTTTAAAAATGTATAGGCTTGGTTAAATCCTAATAGTTTTCATAATCCAGTGTCTTTTAGCAGTTGAGAAGTTAAAAAACAACACAATATCATACAGGATCCAGACTCTCAGTGTATTTCTCATCTTTACGTGACTTATTAATAGTTTTTATTATTCTATTTCTTTAAGAACTTTTCCTACTCTTTTTATTTTCCCTCTCAAGTCTATGTATCTTTTTAAACACACTGTATTTTATTTAGAGTTTTATTTTTTTGTCTGAATCTGTTCTTACTGCACACCTGTACCCTTCTCTGTTTGCATGAGCAAAAAACTGCTGTGTAACTTAGATCATAGTGTTCTTGTGCTGGATCCTCCTCCTGTGTTTCCTGAGAGTCTAATCTCATGGCAAAGGCACATTTACTGGCATCTCTGGGAGCCATGTTTATGGCTCCAACTGTGGGAAGTTTCTTGGTCCCTGCTGCCACTGAGTAGAGTGCCATTGGCTGCTCACAAACACCATATACGTGTTTGGTAGTAGGACCTCTTAAAAGAGCTGCTCATTTTTTTTTCCAGATAGCACTGAGCTATGTCTTTGCTTGACACCATCAAACAAAGCCAACCTGAGATAATGCACATACCAAGAAGCTTGGCTTGGCTCCATTCTTATGTCTCTTTAATCCTTTTTAAGCCTTGTCAGGTATTATGTTGTCTGAATGTTGGACATTATATGTAAATGGGCATTTTGTGTCCTGATTGTCCAGTCTCAATAACTAAGAGGCTAAATATAAGTTGGAAATGCTCAGCCAATAGCTCAGGCTTGTCAGCATGTCTTGCTTCCTGGACAGCTGGCTGGTGTCTCCTTGACTCTATCCTTCTTCTTCCCATTATTCTCAGTTTGGCTTTCCCACCTAACTTCCTGCTTAGCTTTTTATTAACCAATGAGAGTAATGCATGTTCATAGTATAGAAAAGGATTGTTCCACAGCAAGTGTCTGTGTGGTATAATTGAGCATAACTCAGTTACCATCAGAGAGCATTCAGCTAGAAGCTGATGGAAACAAAAGCAGAGACCCATAGCCAAACATTAGGTCAAGCTCAGGGAATCCTGCTGAGAAGAGGGAAAAAGGACTGTAGAAGCCAGAGGGGTCAAGGACATTATAAGAAAACCCTCAGAAACATCTAACCTGGGCACATAGAAACCGGCAGTCTGAACCAACAACCAGGGACTGACCTAGGCACTCTTTTTATAGCAGTTGTGTAGCTTGGTCTACTTGTGGGACTCCTAACAATGGGAGCAGGGACTTCCCTAATGCTTTGGCTGACTCTTGGGAACCCATTTCTCATATTGATTGACTTTCCCAGCCTAAATACAAGGGGAGGTGCTTAGTTTTATGTGCAACTTGATGTAGTATACTTTGTTGATACCCATGTTAGACCTGCCCCTTTCTCAACAGAAATATTGAAGTGGATTGCTGTGGGGGTGGAGGGGAGAAGTTGGGGAGGTATGGGAGGAGAAGAGGGAGGGGAAACTATAGTCAGTGAACTGGCTGGTTTTGTGTGTCAACTTGACACAAGCTAGGGTCACCAGAGAGGAAGGAGCCTCAGTTGAGGAGATGCCTCAGTGAGATCCAGCTATAAGGCACTTTCTCATTTAGTGATCCATGGGGGAGAGCCAAGCCCATGGTGAGTGGTGCCATCCCTGGGTTGTTGGTCCTGGGCAAGCCATGGGACACAATCCAGTAAGCAGCATCCCTCCATGGCCTCTGCATCAGCTCTTGCCTCTGGGATCTTGCCCTGTTTGAGTTTCTGTCCTGACTTTCTTCAATGATGAACAGCAATGCTGAAGTGTAAGCCAAATAAACCTTTTTCTCTTTAACTTGCTCTTTGGTCATAGTATTTCATCACAGCAATATAAACCCTAATTAAGACAGTCAAGATGTAAAGCTCACAAACAAGTAAGCAAGCAAATAAATAATTAAGGAGTCCAGCATGGACTAGTGAGGGCTCATGAGTTTCTACCCCTAGCTGAGGAGCTATTGGCAGCTGCTGACTGCTGATTGCTGAGGGAGGGAAAATGACTTTTTTTTTAAAGGAGTGTGGCCACTGGTAGGTTCCTCCCATTGGATAACTGCCATATCCCTCCCCATATAGCTAGCACTTATTAGAATCAGTGAATTAAAAAATAAATAAATTATAAAAGGAGGAAACTGTGTTGGAGGTCCTAGTGAGAACTGAAGGGGGAAATGAGGAGTGGATATAATTAAGATATGTTGTATGGATGTATGAAAATTTTGAAGACTAAAAATATTTTTTAAATGAATAAAACTGGAATTTTTTAAAATACAATTTGTTGTGTGGGCATCTGTTTTTATTTTTCTTGGATAAATCATGTAGAAATGGAGTTACAGGGTAAATATTTTTGTTTAAAATTTCTCTTGTGTGTCTGCTTTTTTGATTTTGTTTATTCTGGGTTCAACTAATTATCTTCTTATTTGCCATAGCACCACTTGATTAGAGCCATGGTCTAATTTTCTTTTTGTCTTAGTTGGTGTTTAACTTGCTAGAGTCTGGCAGTAGTCCAGTTCCATTGCGATTGCTTTTACAGCCTTGTCTACATTTCTGGGCCTGGGAGCTTGTTCTAGTTTATCTGGGGTAGGGGGAAATTTTGCTCTATCAGAAGCAGGAAACTAGAAAGAAGAAATGTCAAGGTCATCAGCCTATGAATTGGGCAGAAAGCAAGGTTAGCATACAGAGATAAACATGGAGGAATTGAAGAATCTTTTGAGTAATTACCTCATTGTGACTGTTGAGGATAGACCTAGCTTCAAAGTTGTCAAGGCCTTTTAATGTTTTGGACTACAGACATGTCCTATTACTGTGGTTTCTTTAGAAACTCTAATGGATAAGATCAGTATTTCCCATGAGAAGAAACAGACCCATGATTTTTCTCTTTGTTTCCAATAGCATATTATGCTTGGGTGTTATGTTAGAGTTCTTCCAGGTTAGGATATCCAGAAACTGTTCCCTCTTCTGAAACCAACCAACCAACCAACCAACCAACCAACCAACCAACCAACCAGCCAACCAATCGACCGACCGACCGACCGACCGACCGACCGACCGACCGACCGACCGACCAACCAACCAACCAACCAACCAACCATCTATGTTGCTTGCTTTCCTAATTTTTCATGCTAAGTAGCTGATATACTTCATCTTGAAAGAATCTTGATTCTAATTAGGCTTTGTTTTATTAAAAGCAACAGAATTTCAAATTGATTCAGTGAAAGGAGGTACATATAAGGCCATGTTATTAAGTTGGGAAAATACAGTTCATGGGAACTGAGTCAAACAATGGAAAGCCCCTAGGACAGTGGTTCTCAAGCTTCCTAATGCGTAAACCCCTTAATATTGTTCTTCATATTGGGGTGACTTTTAACCATAAAATTATTTTCACTACTACTTCATTACTGTAATTTTGCTACTGTTATAAATATCTGATATGTAGATGGCCTTGTGTGACTTTGAGGGATCTTTGGCCCTCAATGGGATTGTGAGCCGCAGGTTGAGAATGACTGCTCTGACATCTCTCATTGACTATAGCCCAGTCTGATTCTCGCTGTGGGCCTTTCTGTCTCATTGTCTTTAATTCCCCTGTATTTGCCTCTATTGTACTGTACAGTATTTTCTTTGAACTCTGCCATTCTCCCACTGTCCTTCATTGTCATCTCAAGAGGCTTAACCTGTTCTGTAGATTGTCTTGGCACTAGTGGTGATCTCAGTTCTACATGACCTTTCAGCTTTCCCTGATACCATCCACGCATATTACAGTTCTAGTTTTCAAGAAAGAAAGAATCTACTTAATAATAGACAGGTCATTGATTAAAAGGTCCAGAGAAATGTGTCTATTTTTTCCTCCAACACTGTGAACTACATAGCAAGCATCATATAGTTTTAATGTGACCACTCTCACATTCCCTTTCAAGCAGGGACCATATGGGCAAGTTAAAGAGAAGTTGGGCATGGGACTTCTGCTTACTAGATCAGGCAGATAGACCAGAGCTAGCAACTAAGTAGCTGAACTTTAGTCATTTTGAAAAGATCCCCTTTCTTCAAGTCTAATAAAAGTTGTCTCAACTGCCAAAGGCCTGCTAGCTTATTTGATTTAAAGCAACTACATTTAATAATTTTGGGGTTAGATGTAAGAATCAACAGAGATGAATCATTTTAAAGGATAGTGAGTTGAGAGCTTTGGCAACATTTAAAAATGTATCTGAGTCTGGCTATCTGAAGAACCACCACCATCATTCAGTGCAACATTTTTAAACTTAACTTAAGCCATGGACTTGAAGCCTGTATTTTGTCTGGTTTAATATGTCATAATATTCGGATTTAATGAAAATCAGTGAACAACGTTGACTTACTTTGTCTTTAACTCATCAGGGTATAAATGGGCTTCTGGGTAATTTTTAATCTATATGTAAATTAGCTGTTTCTATAACAGCTGTAGTATGAATTTGAGGATGTTCAGAGAAGAAAGATTGGATGCAAGCAATATTTGAAAATCATGTCAAGAAGAAAGAGGCTGTACAAGTGATACACGACTTTCAATGAATTTGAATATAGCTTATATTAAGATACCTTTGATGAAATTATTGTCATTGAAAATTGTCTGGGGCCAATAATTCATGAAGCAAAATGTGGAACAGAGAATGAAAAATAAGATTTTACTGCAGATTGTTAAACCATATTAAAGGTCACACAATTTTCCTCTGGAGAGCTTCCATTCAGTATGTTTTATGTCAAAGTTGATCATATCTTTACTGAATTCATTTTATACCCAGGTAGTAAAGTAATTTAAAGTGATTAAAACTCTTATTTGTTTTAAAAAAAATGTTGTGCTTCATGTACTATTTAAATTTAGTTTTATAAGTAAATATGCTGTGTTGTATTTTATTTATGGTTATAGTTCAGGTACTAAAGTGTCAAGAAAATCTTACTTTAAAATTTTTAATTAGAAAGACAGTCCTGTGTATATGTGTATGTCTCCCCCTCCCCCCCTCTCTCTGAGCTTTTAAGTCTTCCAGTGACTTGTAGCAGAAAGAAATGCTTGGGAGGATATTAATAGAAACCACAGACTTCAGATTTCACTATAAAGTTCAGTGTTAATCTTCCATTGTAGTTTTCTGACCTTTGGAACAGGAGAGAAAGCAAGGAAAGGAGGAACACGAGTAAATTTTTATTTTTCCTTTATCTGGAAGTCTAATCACAAGAAAGGCAGAAACTTACCTTGTAGAGAGTGACTGCTCCAAACTGAAGAAGATTCTGAGTAGAACCTAGGACAAACCACCTGAGCCCTTACAGTTACAAGCTGATTTAACTTAGTATGCTGTGAATTTATTTCCAGAGGGAACTTAGTCTATTTGTTAATGATTTGGATTGTTGCTGTTAGAATTGATCCAAAATATAAGTCACTATTGTTAAAATCACTTTTTGGTGCTTACAGGAATAATGAAATTCTATACTTACCAAGTTAACACTTTTATTGTCTAGAGAAATAAAATATCTAGACAGAAATATCTAGCACCCTGGTCCTTTAAATATCAACTCAAAAATTAAAATATTTTGCCTTTACTTCTAGTTGTATGCTCCCCATGGGATTTAACTGCAGAGCTGGATGCTTCTCACTATGAAGCAACTCTCATGCAATTGCATTCATGCTGGGAAATGATTTTATTGCATAAGAAAATGAATGCGCCAGAACCAATGAGCTGTGCCTGTGCATAGGTTATAATTTGCAGACAATGATGTCAAAGCAGGATCGCGATCTGTGACAACAGTTGGCAATTGCTCTATTGGACAAGGCTGTGGGCAGACAGGTTAAAGACTATATAGTACTTGACACAGCAAAATAAGAAAATAGTAGTTATTATTAGCACTGACTCTATCTCCATTGTTTTCTGATATTTTCTTAACAATAAGATAGATGGTTTTTCTGTTCACTTGTGCATTATTTTAAAGTCCTTGAAATACTTTTAGTATTTTAAGCATTTCAGAGTAAGAACATTTTGTGTAATACAAGCTGATTTGATTACTTTCTGGATAGATAGACTCTTCAAAGATTTTTTTCCCCCACTAGTGACTATTTGGATAGTTTGGGCAGCTGTGCTCCTTTACAGCTTATCTGTGCACTAGGTCTGTCAAGAAACTCTGGTGCTGGTGATGTGAAGGATTTGAGCCCCATGAGCTTGTTCTACGGTGGTATGTTGCTGTAATATTTGATTTGGCCAAAGGAGGCTTTGCAGATGTAGTCAAGGATAAGACCTTAGGATAGGAGAGTGACCTGGACCATCTTCATGAATAGAGTCCAATTCCAAGAGCACCGAGAAGCATAGACATTTCTGAGGGACTTGGAAGAGGCAGAAATGAGAAAGTCAGATGAGCATCTATCATGAAAGTGGCTCCTTGGTTGTTAGAAAGGACCGCGAAGACATCATGAGAAAGAATGCATGCAGCTGGGGGCAAATACCTTTTGTAAGTTTATACTAGCAAAGGATCAGGGACCTCAGCTCTATAACTCCACAAGACTGAATTCCCCCAACAACCCAGATGAATTTATAAGCCAGCCTTTAGCAAACAATGCACCTGTTCAGAATTTAATCTGAGACGAGAGACCCTAAATGGAGTGTCTATTTTGGCACACATGGGCCGGAGACATTGGGAACTGTGTGGTAATCTATTTGAGTGGTTTTAAGGTACTAAATTTGTTAAAATGGTGATAGGAAATTAACACAGCATCCACTAAGAGGTCCCTACATGTAGTCTGGAATCTCCACTGGTGAGATTGTTTGACTCCCTGATCTTATATCTCACTTTTAAATCCTCCGACTCTTAGCCCATCCTACGGCATTATATCCCACTGTCTAACTCATAATTATTCCCATTAATATCCTATAACTTTATGATACCTATACAATTTCAATTGCATCTCATAGAGCTCTTTAATTTCTATGATACACCCAACATAGCTCTAAAAAGGCTGAAAAGATGGCTGGGAAAATTATTTATCTGACCCAAGTATTGCTTTTTTGGAAAATGACTGAATAATATAAAAATCTATTTTAAAATATGATAACCATCTTCCTTTCCACTCTCATCCTTTCTGCTGACAGTTTCTTTCCTCCAAAACAATTGATTTGGTTGGGGGGCGGGAATCTGAAATTTAGATTTGGAAAATCAGAATTTGTCATAAGAAATTATGTTGATCTACTTCAAGACTGTCATTAGCAAAGTCTAGCACTGCTTACTCAGTAGAGAATCACCTCTCCTTGGTCCACTTTAGCTCAGAAAGCAAATTGACTCATTTGTTTACTCAGAAATTTGCTCCTGGAGTTAGATGGGGGAGAATATGAATTTACGGCAGAGTTAACTATGGCTATGCAAGCCCTTTGCATTAATTGCAAGTTATTGCAAGAAATGTACTATGTCCATCATTTCTGTCTTGTTTGCCAATTTGTAAAGATACCCAGAGGTTTAATAATTGTGCCTTTGCATTCAGAAATAAGCAAGCAGGACGGCCAATTAAGGTTACATGCATATAAATCAAAATTATTTTCCACATTTGTGCCTTTGAAAAGGAAAAAAATGATTCTGACAATATTTGTGAAAGTTTCCCCACACTGTTAGTGTTGAAGGGTTCTCTGGTATTAGGAATTGCTACCCACACATCCCATCTGCCTTGGGGTCATAGAGTTGGGCTTGAACTCCAAATCCACTTCTTAATGGCTGTGTTGAATGAATTATTTGGCTTATTTTCTGAGTAGTACCCTGTGTAGGTAACTCAAAGGACCATAAAAGGGTGTTCTGTTCAAGCTGATTTAGAGTTTCAACTACTTCCTCCTCCTCCTCCTCCTCCTCCTCCTCCTCCTCCTCCTCCTCCTCCTCCTCCTCCTCCTCCTCTTTCCTTGAAACAGAATCTCCCTATATAGTCCTAGCTTGCCTGGAGTCTCAACGTAGACTCAAACTCACAGAGATAACACCTGTTTCTGCCTCCTGAGTGCTGGGATTAAAGGCACGTGGCACCACTTGAGGCTAATTATGCATTTCTAAACTTATGACAGGGCCAATTCCTGTAAACACATATGAACATATTTTACTCGGTTCATACAGTTCCAAGGGGTAAAGATAAAATGAAGAAGAAAAATGAAACAACACATTTATTGGTGGCATAAGGAGCAATCCAGTTTCAGAAATGTTGGTGTGTGTGTGTCCCTGTCTGTCTGTCTTTCAGCGTTGGAACTCAGGAGCCACAGTACCGCCATTTACATCAACAGACAATATTAGCCAAACATGCTCAGGCTGGCTTTTATTTATTTATTTTTAATTGAGAGCAAGATCTCATGTATTTTAGGTTATCCATGTACTTGCTTTGTAGCCAAGGATAACCCTGCATTTTAAATCTTTCTGCCTCCATCTTCCAAGTATTGAAGACATGTGCCCCCACTCCAGATTATTCAGTAGACTGAGGATCAAACCCAGGTATTGTTGTTTGGCTAGAGAAGCATTCTATTAAATGAGCGACAACTCCAACCTTCAGTCCTTTAGAAGTAGTTTGGCGGGACTGGAGTAAAAGCTCAGTGATTAAGAGTGTTCATTGCTCTCGAAGAAGACGGTTCGAATCCTAACACTTCCATGGCAGCTCATAACCATCTGTCACTCCAGTCCCAGGGGCTTCAATGCCTTCTTCTGCCCTCCAAAGGCACAATATGCACAGCTGTTCAGGAAGATGCTTAGACACAGAAATAAACATTCTGAAAAACAGAGTTCGGTGTAAATAGTACATTCTATGTAAAAGACCAAACTATCCAAATCCTTGGACTGTTCCTTCCACTAGCATGGTTAAGAGTTTTTTCCCTTTCAAAAGCGTAAGAGGAACAAAATGAATTTGGCAAGAGGGGAACACATGCGGAGAGAGACTGAAGTGGGAGCTCAATAAACAGGGAGCTTTCCTACACATACCCTTAGAATAATTAGCGAATAAATGACACACACATTAGCCCCCCAGAGCCAAGTTATTTTGAAAGATGTTTACATGTCATTTAAAGCTGTTTTGTTTCTGAGGTTCTACGATGTGTTAGTACCCAATATTTCAAATTCATTCTCAGGCTTGACTTTGTAGTTACTGTCCAGCGTCTGAGACCAGACATGGAGCTTACACGAGCTGTTTATGAAGGTGAAAGGGCACAGCAAGACAGCTGTGGACAGGAAAACGTTATTACTTCGCAGTTTTGGAGGATCCCTGAGAGGGTGATGTCCTCCTGAATAGGGTACTAATACTTTTCCCTTCAATGGAAACTTAAATTATAGGAAAATTCAGTTTGCTACAACTTACCTTCTCTGTTTTCTGATTACATCAGTCCCGCCACAAGCTATCACCTCATCGGAGGACATCATGTGGATCTTTTACATTTTTTAAAAAAGCATTTCATTGTTTCCCAAATAGTAGTTATCCAGAAAAGAATGTATTTACACACACACACACACACACACACAAAATAGTAGTTTGTCAGAAAAAAGATATATGGCAAGATCTCAAGTGACTTTGTCTTAGCTCACCAGGGAAGAATGTTAAACAGTCTGCAGCAAATTAAATAATAGGACGTTTCCAATAAGTTAGAGTGAGTTTTGATAAAAAATGTTAAATTGGGAGTCAGTGAAAATCATAAAACTCAGAATTTGCCCTCAATCCTCGGACTCACCTGAGAGCTCTGAGTTCTCTATCTTCTAAAACAGAACAAAACAAACAACACACAAACAAACTGAAGCGGACCCCAAACCAAAATGAAGCAAACAAAATCCATTTTTAAATATTCCTTCTATCCTTACCAGCTGGGCAGTCCTTTCCACCTCTGCAAGTGCTTGCCCCGCCCCCTAACTCGGGTCCCTCTTTCTTCCTCTGGATGAGACCCCATCACTCCCCCAACCCTCCACTCCCGCACTGGCTTCGCTGTTTCTATCATTGTCCCTGTTAACACCACCGCCTGTTTCTACAATTCTGTCAAAACGATGGATCTGAAACAGATTTAGACATAATGTTGCCCCGCTTGAAAACTCAGCTGGCTTCCACGGTTTAGAATGAAGTTCAAGTTTAATTTTACATTATCAAGGTTCATTGTTGGGCCTTTAACCATTTCTATTTTTTTCAACTTTATCTTCCTGACAGCTCCCCTCCCAACCCCACAGCCTTCACGACCTTCCAGAAACATCCTTCTTAACCAGGATTCACCAGGCTGTTTTATTCTCCCGCTGCCTATCTGCTTTGACTATCACTTAAAGCCCCGTTCTTCTGGTTATTATTTTTCAACCTGTCACAAGCTAGAGTCATCTGGAAGGAAGAACTTCAGCTAAGAAAACGTCTCTATCAATTTAGCTTGTAGATAAGTCTATGTGAGCATTTTCTTGATTAATGATGGATGGGGGGGGGGCAGTGCGTGTTGCTTGGCATCACTCCTGGGCAAGTGGTCCTAGTTAAATAGAAAAGGTGTAGGTGGTGGTGGTGCACACCTCTAATCCCAGCACTTGGGAGGCAAGCTGAGGGGAGAAAACCAGTAAGTAGTGTTCCCCCAGTTTCTTCATGGTTTCTGCTTCGATTCCTACCTCCACACTCCTACTTTGAATTCCTGCACTGATTTCTCTTCATGATGGACTTACAGCTTAAAGATGAAACAAACATTTTCCTCCACAAGTTGCTTTTGATATGGTGTTTATAGAAATAGAAATAGAAAGCAAACCGGGACACTAATTTTCCTTGTAGATTGTAGTCAAAACTAAATATTTCCCTCAGAATTGATTTCTCCATTTAGGGTCTTAAATTATGTGGAGGTTTTGTCAGTGTTTGTGAATTTTCTTATTGTATTTATTTACATGATCAATTTTCAACCACAGACAGAATCTGGGATTAAGATTGTATTTTGTCTTGCAAGTAGCAATGTGCTTGGCATGTACTATGCACCTAGGACCTACCTGTGTAAAGAAGGAGCGGATAGATAGCTTGGCAGCTGGCATAATGTTGACAAACCACGTAACCTTTTAGAGTTGTAAAATGGCAGTCATATTTGTAATTCTTCCCACTGCACAGAACAAAACCCCCGCATACAAAACCATTAGTGGCAGCTTTGAGTACCTTCTTCTGTGGCTGACTTTCATGTTGCCATTCCTCACCTTCTCAGCTCTCTGGATAGTTTCCAAAATACGCCCAGCTGCTTTCAGTTCCCACGACTCTCTCCCATCCCCACCCATGATGCCTTTGCCATTTGCTGATTCCTCTGAGAGAAGGGAGCCCAAGACTGTGTATGGATGCCTGCTTCTCATCCAAGGCCACCTCCTCAGAGGCCCAGACTGACTCCTGCGGGGCTACTCCTGTTGAATGCTTTCTGGTCATATTTGCACATACATTAGAAGCCACACGACACATTATGTTTTCTCATGCATTCCAGGCTTGCCTCTAGCTAGGGATGGTACTGAGCCTCTGATTAGCCTCTCTCATGAGCGGATGTGTGTGCCTGTGCTCAGCCTATGCGGTGCAGGGGAGTGAAGCCAGGGCCTCCTTGCACGTTAGGTAAGTGCTCTCCCAATATCCCTAGCCCTGATTGCCTTTTCACTTGGTAGCATCTTTGATGCTTTTTGTTTTGTGACCCCATGTTCTCCATATTTATTTTTGGTGTAGCCATCCCGTCTATCACTGGTAGTTTTGCTTTCCAGAGTTTCAGCTCCCCTCAGCCAAATGTGATCAAAATATACTAAATAGAAAACATGAAAAAAATTCATAAATTTTAAGTAGTTTCTGCTTTAGTGTATTGTTTTATCGTTTTATTGTACTGTTAGTTCTTGTTAATTCTTTTAAAAAATATTTGTTTTTATTTTTGTGTGTGTTTGCCGGCTTGTAAATCTGTGCATCATGTACATGCAGTGCCTATGGAGGCCAAAAGAGGGCACCAGTGCCCTGGAACTGGAATTATAAACAGCTGAAAGCCTTCAATGTGAGTGCTCAAAACAAACCCAGATCCTCTGCAAGAACAGCAGATGCTCTTAACCATAAGACCATTTTCTTCAGCCCCAGTTCTTATTAATTTCTTATTGTACTTAGTTATTAAATTAAATTTTATCACAGGTATATATATTGGGAAACATATAGCATATACAGTTTGACATACACCTCAGAAGTGTTTGGATTTTTTTCTGTGGAAAAGAGTGAACGACAAACTATTTTTGCTTATTTATATGTTTATTTTTATTTTATATCTCACTGATGTCAACTCTAGAGGATCACATTGGTCATGCATATTATTTATTCCTAGGGCTTAACACATTAAAATGTGACATATAAATGTTTCTGTGTAGTTCTAATTAAAGAAAAGGATGAGTCATGAGGTGCAGAAATATCATCGGCTCTGGGCAGGCTAAAGAGTGTGCATGAGGATCAGTTACAAAGCAGAGAGGAGGGGCTAATATAGAATGCCTGAATCAGAGCAGGTCTTATCTGTGGGCGATATGGACACACACACACACACACACACACACACACACACACACACACACAGGGCCCAATCCAATGTCTGTATTTTCTGATCCACTTTCTTGTCTACTTAATGGAAGAAGTGTGTTCTTGAAATGTCTTCTTTGTTTGAGATAGTTTAAGAAGGGAAAATTTGATTAGGCAAGTATGCTATTGTGAATCCATTTAACGACTATTTTCAAAGAATATTAATAGGTGTGGTGAGATATTTCAGCCAGTAAAGTGCCTTCTATGCAAGCATGAGGACTTGAACTTAAGTTCTCGTTATAGCCAGGCATGACAGCAATGCACATCTGTAATTTCAGTGCCAGAGGCTGGGGCAGCAGAGGCAGGTGGGTACTTGGATCTTTTCCAGCCGGCCTAGACTGATAGGCCGAGACATCCTATCTCAAAAAAATAAAATGAAGGAGGTTGAAGCAGATAGACAATGCATCCTCTGGCCTTCACACATACATGTATACGTGTGCATTTACACCTAGTACTAGTGACTGGAGTCTGTACTGGGCATTTCCAGGCTCCTGGGGTCTTATTCAAGCATGAAATAAAGAATCACACAGGTTGCAAAATAGCTGAGGCAATAGAACAAATAAAAAAATACACTGTCAAGATTGACAGCAGACCACATGAGTATAGGTATTTAAGGGCCCTGGGTTATTACCTATGGCACCTAAGGGAGGAGTGGCTGATTAATATGGGGTATCTATTGAGCAGTTACTATTTTGATTAATAAATGAATTTATGTAACCAGTGCATGTCTGTAGGTGGAGTTTCCTTAGAAGGCACCAATACAGGATAGATATTTATTAAAATATAAACCAACACTCATGGTACAGGTAACAGATTACAGTAGCATCTGAACAGGGACTGGAGTCTGGAACGGTGGACGAGTGATGGACGGACGATGGATTCCGATCCTGTCTCTCCAACAGCCAGGAACCAGGAAGAGACCCGCCTCATGTTCCAGAAGCCCCTTATCAATGGGATTTCCATGCCCCCTTCAGGGGCCCGGGACCCTGGATAAGTGTCTTTTGACCTTATCAGCTGACACCTAAATCCCACCACACATGTCTCTTACCATAATGCACTCAATTCTAATCATATGCATGACCAATTATACATATACATAAGGCAATGAATGGAAAATTGTCTCTAAAAATTCTTTTTGAGTATACCAATTTATTGTGTGTGTACCCATAACCATTCAGGATGGATCAGGTTTTTATACTCATACCTATAAATACGACTAAATATAATCTGTCTATATTTGATAGCTGTTAAAGGGAGATGAAACTTACTCATTTTTCAGCATGGAATGTGCAAGCATCCTGAAGTTTGCCAAGTGTGTTGTTCAGAGAAAGATATGTAGGCATAGTATATACAAGCAAAGGCCCTAGGAGTCCACTGTTAGGAGATGTGTGCATAGCCCAAAACAAGAGGGGTCAGTTCTATGCTTCTAAAGTATTCCCTAGGCTTGCCTACCTTATACCTGTACACGTAAGTTCACACAACCAAATAAAATTATATGCTGAGCACACACACACACACACACACACACACACACACACACACCCACACACACCCCAATATTCTTAAATATTCTTCAAGATCTAAGATACTTTACAGGCACATTTTATAAATTGCTAAAAGATAATAATCAGTCTGATCCTTCACAGTTGATGCTGTATAACATTTGGTGATTTCAAGTATAAAACGTTTCCATCTCTTAAAAGATGAAAATTTGAGGACTCTGAGGATATGGTCTAGGGATGGATGGCTCCTCTCCTCCAAACAAATTTGTGAGCTATTGCAACGTAACTGAAAATATCCAATCTTTTGCTCAGGGACATTCCTTGATGGTTTGGTTAAGGACTGTGTATACTTGCTTCATTTTAACTTTTAGAGGTCTTGGAGTCCCTAAAAAATAATCGTTGTGCCTTCAAGAAAGAGCAAGCAAGCCGGCACTGTCTCAGGATGAGATTTTGCTCTGCCTATTTCCTCGTCATTTATAATCTCACCCTCTACGCGAGCTGCCTCTGGACCTGTTCTCCTCTCTAATGGCCGTGAAGGTTGTGTGGTGGAGAGAGTTACACTGTAGTGAAATCAGAAGACCTGGTTAGCAATCTGGGTGCTGACCAAGTGAAGCAGTGCTTTAAAAGGCATGTTCCCAGGGTCTGTCTCCCTCCTGGCCCTCAAATGCAGATTTTGAAGCCTAAATGTTCAAGATACAGGTATAAAAATTAAGACTATTGAATTTTATATGTACAGTGTAATAATGAGAACAAAATACATGCTGGAAGAGGTCAGTCTTTAAATAATCCTAAATAGCACACCTTGCAATTCTTAATAAAACAGTGTAAAAATGACTGAAGCATCTAACCTTTCATTATCCTGTCAGGCCATGAGATAAAGGCAGATAATTTTAGAATATTCAACAAGTACATTTTAAGCCAAAGATTGCCTTTAGTCAAGTGTGGTAATTTTTTTAGGTTTTCTATGGTGGTGTTTATTTTTCTCTGTATAGAAGTATTTAACTCATCATATTTGGGGGGGGGAGGAATTAGTCATCTTCCTTAGCCCAGTTTTATTTTTTTTTCATTTATCAATAGTCACCTCAGCATAGCCCAATGCACACTCATGCATCTGTGTATCTGAGTCACTCGCAGAGTAACACAATGTACACACGTGCGTATGTGTATTTGAGCATGCACATGCTCTTACTCCCAGCACATGAAAATTAAATCAAGTAGATATAGTGAGGCACCTCTTACCTTTTAATTTAGGTTTTAGGGTGAACCACCTCTATCTGATTTCTAATTGGAGAATACTATGAAGGAACACATTAGCATTCTCAAATGCACTGGCCTCATGCAATCCCCTTCTTACACATGTACTTGTCACCTTGCCAAGGTTTTCTAATATCTGCACGTCAGATTCAGAGTACAACACCCCTGGGCTGGAATCACACTGGCCTCTTGGCTTTTTACAGAACCTTCCACAGCCTTGTCACTAACTTGATGTTAAAGCAAATAATGTCAGGCCTTTGCACAGAAGACAGAGAAAATGGGACCACAATAAACATGCTGAGAATAAAATCAGGTAATTATTAGGTCAGAGGCAGGTAAGCGCAATTATTTCTTTACAGAACAAAGACAGATGGAGAGTAGCTGGCTCTGCAATAGGGGCAAGGTTCACAAGGGCTGGGATGTTCAGTCTGTGAGCCTACATGCATTCCACACCCACATGTTACCTCTTATGTACTTTTTTCTCTACGCCATTCTTTATCTTTGTTTTTAAAAGGCAATATTAAACTGGTTACAGCTCCCCCCCCTTCACATACTTCTTCTTTTTTTTTTTTTTTTGCTTACAGGCAATGAGAGGAAATTAAGCATATCTAAGGATTTAATGTTCAAAATCACCTCGCATAATTGGCTTAAAGGGTTGAGGCATGTTTTTCTCTTCATCTCTAAGTCTTAATGCTGTTTCTCCTCAGAGGGGACGTCTGTCAATAATTGATGGTGCTTTCTTGGGTAAATGAGCTGTTTCTTGGGACATTATAAATAATATTTGGAATCAAGTTTATTTTCAAGCTGCTTTTGAAATCCTGATGCTGTGCTAACGGAATAGAAAATGGTAAATGTTTCAGGGAGCCATACAAACTCTCAAGTGCTAATGGCATGAGCTGGACTTAAGAAAGCAAATGGAATTTATATCATCTGAGGAAATGGGTACTTATTTGGTTCCTCACAGAAGCATGTAGATTTGGGAAGGATGTTTCTGGAAGGAAGTATTGTGTTTCTGCTACATGCTGGGCACCATGATCCATGGCTCATCTGGGACATTTGGGTCCTGATAGACTCACTTGGCAGACATTACTGACATTCCTCGGTAGATAAGGACACTGAAGCTGAGAAAAGTTAGTTACTTTTTCAATGCATGAAGTGGACAGTTTACCAGCTTGGAATTGAATGGTATGATTTGGATTATGAATTTGTGGGCATTCCACTCTACCTAAAATCAAACGTCTCTATGACTTGAGTTTGGTGGTGTTCTGTGATTGGTCACGGAACCACTTCTAAGTGTCCCTTCTGTGGTCCAGTCAGTATGGCTCTATTTTTGTCTATTTTGTAGAGAGGCCTGTAAGCGTGGGATTTCAGTAGATAGTTCTGCTGCTCAGAGGAATCTGAAACCACATCTCGGTGAAAATAAATGATCTATCTTATGAAATAAGGATATTAACACATGCAAGAACAAAACTGACATGTTAAAAGGGAGGATGGGCTGAGGAATATTTTTCTCCTTTCTCTGCTCCCAAAGATGTAGTCAAAGAAAATTCTAGAATGATCCCACTTGTACCGAGATTCAGCATCTTAAGTTTTGATTTTGCTCACTCACCCAGACTCTGCTATTATTTCCTATCCCTCGTTTTCTACATCTATGGCCTGGCCACTTCCTCCCACCAGACAGTTGCTGGGATGATCTAAAGATAAATTAGTCTGAAAATCAAAATATTGCAAAAATTATAAAGCATTGCCATTGTATTTTCTAGTTTTTAGGAAGTTGGGAGATCATCAGTAATTGGTCTGAACACCACAGTTATGACTTCAAAGGCAAAGCAATAAGAATTTAGGCTGTTTTAACATGGGGCAGATGGGAATGTAAAATGCATAAAACCATTTCTAAAGGCTCATTCAGAACAATTACTTTAGAGATAATGGTTTATTAAGTTCATAATATCTGCCCTTGAGTTTTAATTCTGCTGCTCATTTTTAAACTTCCAAGTGAAAGATAGACTATAAATCACTTTGCGTATCCCCGACCTCGCCTTTAATTGTCAGCACAAATATATGCTGAGTTTAAGAGGATGAAATAGCTGACATGAGACCAGATTATTACTTAGCTCACACAGACAGAGAGAGCTCCTAAGGGTCTTTCTCTTTTCCTTCTACAACCAGTTATTAAACACGCGATTGTGTATACTGATGAAGAAAATACACTGCCAGCTCTGGTAATCTCAGGTTAGCATTCAAATCAGCTTACCCTTGAGCGTGCAGGTCAGCCTTCTTTTTACTGATAGCAGTGAACACTGTGGCTCTAATGAATGGATAGCCATCATTTTCCAGGAAGCCTAGAGAGAATTCTTGATGAATATTGAGGTGTCTGTAGCTTGGGTGAGTTCAGCTTTGGATGTCACTTGTTTCTAAGTGGTTACGTTTCAACCTACTTACTTGCAGCTTGCTTATTTTCTTGGACCCTGTTGGACCAAAAATCTCCCTCTGATGAACCCCTCATAGACCTTAAATGTTCAGATGCCCTCCTCCCCACTTCCCTTTCTCTCTTTTCATTATTTCTATGGTTTCCTCCTCTTCCTCTCCTTTTATTCCATTTCACTCACCTCCTCTTGTTCCTGTACCTTTAAGAAACCCAGGAACTGTGGACATAAAGAGCTAAATTAATTTGAGGAGTTTTTGGGAAATGTAAGGGGAAGGTTGAGGGACAAATTGAAACTAATAGTGTAGTAATTGAATCCTCTTCTGATTTTTCCGTGATACTTTAAAATTTGGTTTTCAGTTATTTCTGGCCTGAGATAAGATGCAAATGGGTTCTAAGTATCCGGGGCAAGCTCTTCTCTCCGACAAGACTGCAATGGATAATGCTTGTCTGGACTGTGCAATTAATGTCGCTTGGCACAACAATATCTGTTTCTTCAAAATCGTGTGTTTGGACGATTGTGTCTCTGTCTTTGCAGCACAGTAACCAGCACCCTGCTCTGCAGCAGAGGCCAGATCTACAGAGCACCGAAGTGGGAAAGGTTTGTTTACCTAGAATTAAAATGAGAATTAAATTACAGAGAAAGACTGAAATAAAAATTGCAGGTGGTAATTTTGTCAGCCTACTCTTTTTCCAGCCAGCTACCTAATCACATCCACTTTTCCCTGTTGGGCTGTTTTCCCTTCTTGAATCCAGGGAGTGGGCCCATACCATCATGGCTGGTTCTGATCAGCAGGAAAGCATCAAAGGGAGTTACCTGCTGGCAGTCCGTAGAGGTAAACAAAGCCCACAATCTCCTGAGCCAGATTTCCTCGGTTAAAATTCAGGTTCTACACTTAATATTTTAAAATTTATTCTATACACTAGCCACAGTTTCCCTTCCCTCCTCCTCCTGTTCCCCTCCCCACCTCTCTTCTACCCCCTTCTTACCCAGCCCCCATCATTTGTCCTCACTCTCCATTCAGAAAGGGTAAGGAGGTCAACAAAGCATGGCTAATCACGTTGAGACAGGACTAAGCTCCTCCCCCATACGTCAAGGCTTAGCAAGGCATCCCTCTATAGTGTGTAGGTTCCAAAAATCCAGCTCATACTCTAGAGACAGATCCTGGTCTCACTGCTAAGGGCCCCCAAAACAGACCAACCTACATGACTGCCACCCAAATGCAGAAGACCTAGTTCAGTCCTATGCAGACTCCCTAGCTATTGGTCTAGAGTCCTTGAGCTCCTACAAGCTTTGGTAAGCTGTTTCTGTGAGTTTCCCTGTGTGTGTCTGTATGTGTGTGTCCACTCCTTCTTGCTCAGATAATTCCTCCTTCCTCTCTCCAACTGAACTCCTGAAACGCTGCCCAGTACTTGACTGTGGATCTCTGCATCTGCTTTAGTCAATTGCTAGATGAAGGTTCTATGATGACAATCAGGCTGATCACCAATCTGACTACAGGAGAAGGCTAGCTCAGGTACCCTCCTCCACTGTTGCTAGGAGTATAAACTGGGGTCATCCTTGTGGATTCCTGGGAATTTCCCTGGCACTAGGTTTCTTCCTAATCTCATAATGGCTCCCTCCATCAAGATATCTCGTTCACTGCTTTCTCTCTCCATCCTGCCCAAACGCAACCATCCCAGTCCCTCATGTTCCCACCTCTATCCACTCCCCCTCTTCTTACCCGCTTCCCAATCCCTAATTTACCCAGGAGATCTCATCTATTTCTCTCCTTTCCAGGGTGATCTATGCAGTCCCTCTTAGGGTCCTCCTTGTTACCTAGCTTTTCTGGGGTTGTGGAATATCATCTAGTTATCTTTTGCTTTACATCTGCTATCCTCTTATGAGTGAATACATACCATGTTTGTCTTTCTGGGTCTGAATTACGTTGCTCAGGATAATTTTTTTAGTTCCATTTATTTGCCTTTAAATTTCATGATATTATTTTTTTTTAAAAGCTGAGCAAACACCTCATTGTGTAAATGTACCACATTTTCTTTACCCATTCTTCAGCTGAGGGACAAGTAGGTTCTGGCTATTATGAAAAATGCTACTATGAGTTGAGCAAGTGCCCTTGTGGTATGATTGACCATCCTTTGGGTATATGCCTAAGAGTGGAATCACTGGGTCTTGAGGTAGATTGCTTCACGACTTTCTGAGAAACAGCCATAATCATTTCCAATGTGGCTGTACAAGTTTGTATTCCCACCAACATTGGAGGAGTGTTCCCCTTATTCCATATCTTCTCCAACATAGGCTTTCATTAGCATTTTTGATCTTAGTCATTCTTACTGGTATAAGATGGTATCTCAGAATTATTTTTATTTGCATTTCCTTGGTACCTAAGGATGTTGAACAATTCTTTGAGTGTATTTTGTTCATTTGAGATTTTTCTGTTGAGAATTCTTTGTTTAAATCCCATATATTTTTTTTTTTTTATTGGATTAGTTTGTATTTTGATGTCTAGTTTTTTGAGTTCTTTATATATTTTGGAGATCAGCCTTTTTCAGACGTGGGATTGGTGAAGATCTTTTTTCATCTGTAGGCTGTTGTTTTGATTAATGACAGTGTTCTTTGCCTTACAGAAGCTTATCAGTTTCAGGAGGTCCCATTTATTAATTGTCAATCTCAATGTCTGTGCTACTGGTGTTATAGTCAGGAAGTGGTGTCTTGTGCCAATGTGTTCAAGGCTACTTCCCACTTTCTCTTATATTAGGTTCAGTGTAGCTGAGTTTATATTGAGGTCTTTGATCCACTTGGACTTGAGTTTTGTCTGCACTTAATTTTTATGTGGAATTTGGGCAAGTGATTCATTCTAACTCTCTTTAAAAAATGTCAAACAGGACAAATACAGTTATCTTTGTTCTAGGATTTTGTGAATCTTCAAAGAGGCAACAACTAGCTCTCATGCATGAGATCACTTTGAAAGAGGGAAGTAGCTGCAAGAAGACCAGGATTTTTATCTTACTCCCTGTGACTGAATCTTTAAGGTATGTCCTGCAGCCAGTAAGGTAAATTAGAGCACTGAACAATGACACCACTCTTCTTGACTCATCTGCAGATAAAAAATTCTGTCTTGGTTATGGTCTGACCTATCTCTGAGGTACCAAGGGCAACAGCAGTAGGCTGTACTTTGTGGAGTCTCTTAAATAGCCCTAGCCAATAACCCAAAAGAAGGTTTCTCATACCTAGTATGGGGTTATTATTTGGTGACCCTTTTGCGGAAATGCATCAACCCAGATGAGAAAAGTTCATTATATGTATGTATGTGTATAAATCTGTACACACACACACACACACACACACACACACACACACACACACACACACACACACAGAGTGTGTATTATAGTTTTTAACATAATTCTTACTGATCCCACTCACCTCCGATTCCTCCATATTCACCCCTTATTTTTATAGTGTCCCCTTTGAAAGAAAACTAAAAGAGTAACAATAAAGTTTAGAACAAAACCAACCAACCAAGCAAAAGAGGAAGCAAAAAAAACAAAACAAAAACAAAACAAAAAACCCAATAAAATACCTACTTCCTTCCTTTGTCTTTCCCACCTCTGAATCACCTCTTCATCCATCTTCCTGGCAATGGGAGCTGCTGTGTATCATGCACTATATCCTTTTGTCCAAACATCTTTACTTGCAAATGTTCATTGTATAATGTGTTATTGGTCAGGTTCAAGGCTTTTGGCTTCTGGTACACTGTCACTACTTTACTTGCCCCGAGAATCTTCTTAGATATCCTGCTGTTACCATGAGTCATGGGGATCTTGTGGAACCATTCCCTTAGTGAACTCCAGTAGATAGGGTAGATATTGGAAAGTTCCAATTTTTGCTTTTGGCAATAGTTTAGATACAAACTCAAGAGAGTTCAAGGACTAGCCTGGTTTACACAGTGAGTTCCAGGACAATGAGGCTACACAGAGAACCCTGTCTCAGAAAAACAATAAACAAAACAAAATCTCTTCAAGGTCCTAGAATTCTATACTGGTTAGTCAGGACTTACCTCCTTTGTGTGATGTGAAGTACATGCTCAAAAACTACATGTGGAGAAATTTACCCTAACAAAACAAATGTGTCTTCAATTGCAGACCCCCCCCCCCCCCCCCCCCCCCCCCGCCCACTTCTGTTTATTGTCCTGTCTTAAATTACTTAGTCACCTTGGCCCTCTTTCAGCAAACAATTGCCTTAAAAAAAAAAAAAAAAAAAAACCTCTTTTAAGAATATTTATTTTACTTTTTAAAATTTTATTTTATGTGTATGGGTGTTTTGCCTGCATGTACATTTGTGAATCACTTTATACGAATGGTGCCCTCAAGAGGACAGAAGAGGGTGCTGAGTTCCGTGAAAAATGGAGTTAAAGGAGGTTAAATGCCTCCATGTGGGTGCTAGCAATCAAAACCCTGGTTGTCTGAAGATTAGTGAGTGCTCTTAACACTTGAGCCATTCCTTCAGCCTAAAAAAAAGTCTTTTCAAACGAGTTGAGAATGTAAGTCAGTGGAAGACCATTTGCTTACAGGCAAAGAGCCCTTGCTTGGATCTCCAGCACCAAAAAGATATTATAGAGGGGGAAAAACTGAACCCCTTCAAGATCTGCATGGCCACCAGCCTTGAGCTAAAAACAGGTTCAAGCTTAGCCTAGGCTACATGGGACTTTGTCCCAAGCAACCAAGAGGGCAAATGATTTTTATTTCCAATTTCTAAAGGAAAATTCTCAACAGCTTTTGATTTTAGACTAATTTATTTATTCTTCTGTGATTTGTATCTTTGCAATATTTTTAATATTTCATATCTCCCTACTAACATTTTTGTCTTCCCTGAATTTGATTATATAATCATAATGTATAGCTTTTGTTTGAATTCATTTTCCCCATCAAAAGCTCTGGTTTACTGACTGCTACTTGCTCCTCTCCACCAAAACCTACTACTCTAACTATTTTAGAACATTTTGAGCCAATTTTTTTCCCAGTTCCATAAGAATCATGTTTTTGTCATTACTTTGAAAAAAAATGTCAATTTGGCTTATGTTTCCCCTTAACTTTTAATAGCTGTCAGTGTCAACCCCTACTTCACAAGCCAGGGAATGCTGAAGTGACTCCATAGCAACCGCCCAATTTGCTTATCTCTTTCTGTGTTGGATGACACTTGGCATCTTAGCCTTTATACTAGAGGATTATAGGGAGATGTTTTAAGTGCTACTGTTTTCTACGTCTATTTTTTTTTTTTAAAGTTTTCATTATAGAGTGAAGCAAAAGAAAGAGGCTGCGATTGAGTTTCATTTGTCGCTAGTTCTGTTTACTTCTGCCATCCTCAGTAGCCCTGCATTTGGTGGCCATGCCTACCAGGACCACACAGCTGAGATGCTAGAGATGAGCTTCTTCATGAAACATGAAGAAATCACTGGGCACTTACCCTTGGAGAAATGAAGATAAGAACAGTGAACTTTTGCCATTCTAAATCATCCCTAGTACTTCTTTGAATTTCTACAACCAGAGTCTTCTTAATTTCTCCTAGATCTCAAAGAAGTGTCCTCATGTCCTTTGTCCTCATCTCTGGAGTCAGTGCTCTGGGCATGAATTAGCTCTTCTTACGAGCGGCATCCTAGATGTAATAAACAGGATGGCTGGCTTTGGGTCTCTAATCGTCCCTGGGAATGTCTACTCTTGCCTTGATTCTGAGTTTGGTCCATGAACTATGAACAGAGGTGATAGAAGCAGAACCTTGAAAACTGCATATGTGGCTGAGCTGGCTTTCTTACCCTCGTGTCTGTGTTAATATAATGGAAACATTGCTCCTTGAGGAGGAAAACGGGTTCCTGTACAAGAATGTCACACTACTTGAAGCCAACCTCAATCACCCAGTAGCAAGGTGACCCCACTTATGAAAAGAATCCCTGCGGAAAATCTGTTGATTCCTAGCTGACCTCAAACAAGCAGTTATAATACATATATTGATTATAATTATAATATGAATAATTATATTCTTACACTGGATACCTCTTAAGTTTTGATACTCATTGAAATTGTAGCAGCAAGAATAGGAATGGTAGATATTATTACCACTGAGCTCTTGGCTTGGAGACAGTGAGCCTGGAAAGTACCACTAGAGGAGAAATTGAAGGTTTGTATTTAATAGTGGGTAGGGAGGGATAACTAAAATGCTATTAAGTATATAGGTTCTTCCGCATGAAAAACTTCCTGTGTGTGTGTGTGTGTGTGTGTGTGTGTGTGTGTGTGTGTGTGAGAGAGAGAGAGAGAGAGAGAGAGAGAGAGAGAGAGAGAGAGAGAGAGAGTGTGTGTTGTGGAGTTGTATTAGTATTTTTCTGTTGCTGTGATAAAGCACCATGACCAAGGCAACTTATAAAGAACAAGTTTATTTGGGCTTATTGTTCCAGAGGGATAAGAGTCCTTCATGGTGGGTGCAATAGTTTGAATGTAGTTGTCCCCCATAATTTCATAGGGAGTGGCACTATTAGGAGGTGCAGCTTTGCCAGAATGGGTATGGCCTTGTAGTGGGATTATGTTTATGACATTGTAAATAATTGTCCCACCTACTGGTTTAATAAAAATGCTGATTGCTGAACGCCAGATACACACACCAGATAAAGATTCTCCTCATTGAAGAAAAAAAAAAGTTGTTAACTGATGACACAGACAATGGCTTTAGAACTCCTGAGGCCCCCTTTGAACCAAATTCAGAGTCAGAGGAGGGTGCTTCAGGGAACATTATTAAGATGCCAGAAACCATCACTCTGCTCTGCTTTTGGAACTCTGGAGCATTAGACATCTCCTTTTCTTTGAAGTTATTGAGGTCATACTTCCATATAGCCTGTGACCTTCTTTAGTGGGAAGTTATGAATGAAAGTGCCAGGAATTTTCTAACTGGGATATCTAATTGAAGGTGAAACTCTGGTGCAAAAGATGGCTATCATGGAAATTTCCTTAAATTGTAATGGATTTTCTGTGCATACAGTATGAATTCTGTCGGTCGAATTCTGTCGATTATGGTACCTAACCTCTCTGGGATAAGCTCTTCACATGGATGGCTGGAAGGCAGAAGCATCCTAACAAAGATTCTCACGCCTCTCAACTCAGAGCCTGTCAAACTAGATGATTCCCAATAGCTCAGGACACAGAAGGCTAGCACTAAACTTGCATGGCCCACATAATGACACATATTTCAGTGGACAGAGGCATGATAAGGGCATGTAAACCATGAGTGATGGTCCAGGCTATCCAATCAAAGGACAAGGTAGATGGGATGGGTGAGGAATGCAGCATGTTTGTTAGTGGAGGCCAGTCGGAGAGGCCACAGCTGTAAGGGCCAGGTGTTCTGATTACAGATATCAGTGGAAATCAACTCTCAACAAAGGAAACACTCCTTCACCCATAGCTCTTCATAATCACTGGAGTTTGATTCTTGCCCAGGGAGGAAGGGAAAGAGCTTGAGCAGACTCCATGCACTAATGAAATAACCAAGGACTTACTGGAATGCTTACGTTTACTTGAATGTGGCCAGATCAGCTTCCTTGGGGCACACAAAAGGCTTAAGATAGAAATGAACTTTGATTTTAAAGGAAAAGCTCTGCATCTGCAAATATGAGTGAGTGGGTTGGAAATGCTTCATTTTTATAATCGACTTGGACAGAACTTCTGGAAAGTGGGACTAGCGCTTGCATATAGAAACACAAAGTCATACTACTGCTACTGCATGGCCATTTGGTTGTTGATGCTGAGGGAAGGCTGTATTATTTCTGTTACAATCCTGCTGGGGAACCATTACCATTAGACTTTGGACTATTTCCACCCAGCTGCCCATATATGACATCTCTGTGCTTAGAGTCCCCACCCCCTGCTTACTGTGGTTGTGGGTAAGTCTTCAGCCAAGTGCTGGCTGCTTCAGAGTCTAAATCTTGGCATCAAGCCACTTTGTCAAATGATCAAAAATATCCAATGGATGCTTTTGTTCAGTGATTCACACCATTTGTCATTGATGTTGGCTGTATCATATTGTTTTGTTGGCTAACAGCTTCCTTATTGATTTAGAGACCTTGAAAGTAAAAGTACTTACAATATGCATATGGGATAGGATGCCCACAAAGGTACAGAAAAATGTAGCCATTCATATCGTGATGCACATGCTACAAGATATTGCTCATTAGAAAAATAAAATTACAAAACAAAACAAAAAGCTGAGCCATAAAGGCACACATCTTTAATCCCCAGCAGAGGCAGGTGGATCTCTGTGAGTTCGAGGTCAGTCTGGTCTACAGAGCTAGTTTTAGGACAGTCAAAGCTATGCAAATAAACTATTTCAAAAAAACCCAAAATTAAATAAATTAATTCACAAATATTCTTAGATTAGCAGGTTAAAATAATCCTTCAGGGCTGGGAAGATGGCCACAGTATAAAGTATAAAACACTTGTCTTGCAATCTTGAGAAATTGGATTAGCACCCACATAAAAGCTAGACCTAATACCATGCACCTATAATCCCAGTACTCTAGTAATCTATTATACCAGTCATCCAGTTCTCTAGATTCAAGAGGGAGAGAGAAAGGAAAATACCAGATGCTCTTAGGCCAGATAATCTGGTATACAGAGTAGCAAATAACAAGAGACCCTAAGGATGGACCTACAGCTGAGGAGTTCACAATATCTTGTGGGAACCTGCACTCAGACACACACACACACACACACACACACACACACACACACACACACCCTACAGCTGAGGAGTTCACAATATCTTGTGGGAACCTGCACTCAGATACACACACACACACACACACACACACACACACACACACACACACACACACACACACACACACACACACACACACACACACACACACACATCCTGGGCTTAGAAATCAGACAGCAAATAATTACACCAACATTACATAACTGGCGAGGTAGTAGAGCTGTTTTTTGTTCTTTTTAATCTATTAATTCTCAGCTCTTTCCACGTAAACAGCTTTCTTTATAGGCTTTATAGCAACTTGCTGGATAGTGTGGATTCCCTCCTCAATCTTACTGGTGTCCCGGATAGGTAAAGCTTCCTAAGATAGACTAGATTGAGTTACCAAAGGGTAGGGATGTTCGGAATACAAAATCCTCATGCCCATGCAGGTCTGAGTCAGCCAGCACTTACCAGCTTTGACCGTGCAATAGAATTAATGAGGCAGCTTATAAATCATATCTATAATTGAGTCCCACCTCTGTCCAATCAAATTAGCACCCCGGGAGGGTAGAGTCTGGGCACTGTTCTTTAAAAAAAGGATCATAGGTGATTCTTTTATATAAGCAGGACTTGAGAACCACTGGCTGAAGTTAACATTCAACATACCAAGAATCAGTTTGTAACTGGATAAGGCAATTAGCACAGGTGCTAAGTCAATGCACTAACTACTTTATCAGAGCAGGCTATCAGCAGCAGGTGGTAAAGGAAAAAACACTAATCAGTCATCAGGAAGGGCCACGGAGACCTGCAGTTTGGGATGCTGTTCCGGGATTGGAGAAATGAATAAGCTCTCAGCTGTATCACTGGCGTTGAAATCTCATATTGCTTCCAATTTCAAAAATGAGAAGAGGGAAAATGGATGATGAGACTCTGTGGGGACTGATGCTCTGAGGTTTACTCATGCTTTAATATTTGCGAAACAGTCTTTGATCAAGAAAGAGGTGTCTGTATATCGATAGAACTGCAGTCAGAGGAAGCCCGGTGTATCAGGCACATGCTTAGCGGTGGGAAGTTAATCCCCACCCAAGAGGGATTTATGTCGTTATCTTAGAAGACAGAATATATCCAGAGAGATTTTAGTGAAGTGTGACTGAATCTACTATGTATGCTTCCTGTTGTGGTGATAAACACCATGACCAAAAGAATGTAGGCAGGAAAGGGGTTGGTTTAGACTTCTGGGTCATAGTCCACCAGTCTACCATTGAGGGAAGTCAGGGAAGAGTGTCAAGCAAGAACGGAAGCAGGAGTCATGGAAGAACAAGGCTTATAGTTCATGGCTTGCTCAGTCTTATACAACTCAAGGCCACCGGCCCATGGGCGGCACTGCCCAAGGTGAGCAGAGAGGACTTCCCTCCGTCAGTCATTAATCAAGAAAATATCTACAGTTTTTAGGCACTTTGCCATTCTCTGGACCATAGAAGAGGTCTTGGGCCAGCTTCAAACCTTCTGAAATCTGGTCACGCTCATGCTACAAAAGCCACAAATGTCCCATGCTCCAACTCCCACCTGGAGCAAAAGGTGTAAGATCTCTAGTGTGGCATAAGACCTTCTGATTCCAGATGCTTCCCTGTGTTTGCAACAGCTGTTTGAAATGAAGACTCACAGAGGCCCCACATCAAGCCTGTTGAAACAGAACCCATAGGGTCTCTGACGATATGTGTAGATGTTAATATTTGAGAAGCTGTTTTATGTCCTATGAGCCTGGTCTAGCTATATATTTATCTCTTTGGATAATTTTGTGCTCTAGAAAAATCAAAACTACTCCAGAGATCGCTCTCCACATTATTCTCCTGACAAATGTCAGCTTCTTCTTTGAAGACCCCTCTTTGGAGTAAACCATTATTGACAGTTTTTCTTGTCACCTCTTAAGACAGTTAATCTTACCCTCTTCTCTGATGACTGTCATTCTGTGTGGAAAATTCTGGAGTTGAAATTGCTTGCTTGATTCAAACAAAACCAAACAGAACACCATCGATAACACACACAAAAAAACCCACCCACCAGAAGTTAAGAGCCCAGAAGAAAGGCACATGTTTCCCAGTCCAGTATTTCTGGTTTATTGAACTGAACTAATCACTTAACACCCAAACACTTCCAATTTATTGCTTAGTGTTTGGTTCCATAATTTTTCTTCTTCACATGTGTAGTTCTGGATATTCATGACTGCAGAGCTTCTTAAACTGTTCAAGCCTAAGTTGAAATTATTAATTTCCCTCATTAAAAACTAGAAGGTGGCAATCCAAGCATTCTGGAGACTGAAGTAGGATGATTGTAGTGAGTTCAAGCCCAGCCTGAGCTACTTAATAAGCCCCTATTTCAAAAATACAAACAAACAAACAAAAAACCCAAGAATACATCCTTATAATAATAGTAGTAACAGCAATTAACTAGTAGATATTCATATTTCTAAATGTAATAGCTTATATATAGAAGTTTACAGTATCTTTTAAAAGCAAACCTTCCTAAACTGGGCTTGAATATTAATTTTGTCATTAGTTTTTGCAGTGTGGCATTTGATGGCACCAGGAAATAAGAAATGACAGGTCAAGAGACAGACATTGGAGCTGGAGAGATAGCTCAGTGGTCAGCAGCACTGGCTCCTTTCCCAGAGGACCAAGTCAACTCTAAGCACTCATGGTGGTTCAGAAATGTCTTTAACTCCAGTTCCAGAGGATTTGGTGCTCTCTTTGGGTCTCTGTGGTTTTCAGGTACACAAATTGTGCATTGATATACATACAAGCCAAACACCTATACACATAATTATTTTCTTTAAGCCTGTGGTCTTCATAGTCCTTCAGGACTGGCAACTTTTTGTTTCCTTATTATGCCTGAATGCTGACGATTTATGGAAAACTCCAGCTTTTCAAATTACTACAAGTCCACAGAAAATACTTGCAATGGATATCTTCCCTTGAAAGAGTTTACAATAATCTTTGGATTATTCTGTTCTGTCTGTTTTAGCTGCTGATGGGCCCATCAAAGACACTCCTCCCAGCTCCTGCTAAGCTCACACATTATTAAGCCATGCCTTCTGATTTCTCTTTTACTCTCCATAAACTAAATTTTCCTAGAGATAGGCTTCCTGGGAAATAAAGAGGGTTCCCAGTTAAATATGACTTTCCAATTAACACAAATGATTTGTTCAAAACACTACACAGAACATATGCTAAAAGTGAGTTATTTGAAATTCAGATTTAACTGAAAAATCCATTTTTGTTTTTTTTGGTTTTTTTGGTTTTGTTTTTAAATTTGTCAGCTCCTTTGAAAACTCAAAAAACACGACCCAGTATGGTCTATGAGGTAACAAGTAGACAAGTCACCAACTTGAAAGAGAAAAGAAAAAAAAAAAAAAACATTCCAGGGAGAAACATTCATATGTTAAAATCTTGTGGTATTATCCAGTCAAATAATTGTGTTGCATTTACGTAAACTACTCATATCTAAGCAAAGGAAAATCCCTTGTGGTGTTATAGATGATTTGTCTACTTGTCCTAGGTAATTTTTTTTCCTTTTTCTATTGTCAGAATTTAAATTTTTAAAATTGTTTCCATTATTTTTCTGGAAAACATATTAAATTTGTTCCTTGACAATTTTCTATGTGTATAGAGTTTATTGTGGTCAGTCTCACACTCCAGCCTCCCATATCTCACTTCCAACTCTAATGTCCCCACCTTCCTATGATGTTCTCTTTTATTTTGTGACCCGCTGTATCAGGGCCATGTGTGTGAGCATGGCTGATGGGTTTATCAGTGGTACACAATTTAAGACAATGATCACCCCTCCCCCATGGTCCTCAGTAGCCAGTAGTTTGGTAGGAAGGTGGGGAAAGGCTCTTCATTCCATCCCTGTTGGTTGTTGACAGACCTAGTCTTTTTATTTTTTTAAATGACCAGAGAAGAGTCAAAACGTCAAGGGGACCTTAGCAAGGACACTAGCCCCTTGAAACTGTCTATTTCCTTCCTTCCTCTCTTCCTTCTTTTATTTATTTTAATTTTTATTGAAAATAGATTTTTTTTATACAATCTATTTGGATCATAGTGACCCTTCCCTTGAGTCTTTCCAGGTCCCCACCTCCCTACTCAAATCTGCAGCCTTTCATTCTCCCTTCATGAGAAACAAACGGGCAACAAACAAACTAGAATAGGATAAAACAATTAGACAGAAAAAAAGGAGCTCAAGAAAAAGTACAAGGAATGCACACACACACACACACACACACACACACACACACACACACACACACACTTGCATACACAGAAGTTCCATAAAAACACAAAATTGAAAATCATAAGTATAAGCAAAAGGACTCTAAAGCTGGAGGAAAAAATAAAAGCCCCAACAAAGCTCTATGAGACAAAAATATCCACAACTGCCACTGAGTTCCTTTTGTGTCCGCCATCTGCTGCCATGCAGTATACAGGCCCATTGCAGACAGCTACAGCTGCCGTGAAGTCATGTTTGCATTGACACAGTCATTCCCAGAAGACAGTACTTCACAACCTCCTCTCCATCTTCCATCTGAGCTCTCTGATTCATCTTCCTCTATGTTGTTAGAGTCCCAGACTGTGGGGATATATTTCAAATTTAATAAAAACAGTCTGAGATATCAGAGGGATCTACCCACAGTCAGTCTAGGAGGATCAGACAGTGGTAACTCACACCTTTAATCCCAGCACAGGGAATATCTGGGAGTGGTGACCTACATCCTTAATCCCATCAAATCTGAGTTCAAGGTCATTTTAGTTTACAGAAGGAGTTCCAGGTTCCCAGGCAGGCAGTGGCGGTGCCACGCCTTAACTCAGCAAAGAAAGTATTTAAGTCAGGCATAGAAAGACAGAGCAGGCAGAAGAAGCCAGGAGAAGTGAGGCTGAGGAAGCTGGAAGACAGCTGGGTGAGATCTGACTGTGGTGTTTACTCTCTCTAATATCTCCGACTTTCCCAGAAATCTGGCTCTAAGTTTCCTTCATTCATACAACACAGACGACCTGTCATATTTCCTGTCTGGTAATCAGCACTCCACCAGCACTTACACTCAGGACTTTGAGCAGCCATGCATCTCTGTACTCACTGCCATTAATTGCAAATTTCTTTGATTAAAGTGGAGAGTAACATTTGTTGTTGGTAATTTTAAATCTCAGTAATCTTGATTTTTAATGAAGTTGGGAGGCAGTTGAGAATAGCAATTTAAGATATGATAAGCAGATAAGAGTTATGAAGAACCCAGTCCTGACTATATAAACTGATGACATGATTGCACCATGGTATGGGTAAAGATTTTTATTGTAGATATTTAAGAACAGCCAGAGGCATCTGGAAAAGTCCAGATCAGGGAGAGAAAGAAGTAGACTGAATGTGGTCAGTAGAAAAGCAGGAGCCTCGCAGCTAGAGGGAGGGAGAGAGAGGTGAACAGGAGAGAGTAGGAGAGAGAGACAGAGAGAAGAGAGGGGAGAGGGGAGAGGGGTAGGTGTAGGGAGGGCGGATCTGAAGCAACATGTGTGAAAGCAAGCAGATTTTATATGACAGTCAGCAGGGTGGGGGTCTTTCATCTGATACAGGCTGTTTGGATTAACCAGGAACTAGATGCCCTTGCTGGAGGCAGTTGACTTTGGGGGGTGGATCAGTTGAGGTTCAAATAAACAGAAACCCATTTTAAGAAATTTCTGAGGAGTGTTGAATTTGGGCTTCTATTTGCCCAAGAACAACCAGCCCTGTGTTTTCTAGTCAGAGCCCTCCTGACATTGTCATGAGCACCAACATTTTAGGCACTTTGGATCGAACATTCTGCATGCTAAACCACTCACTTGAGCAATCTTAAAACCAAAGTCACAAATGCCTTTTCATTTAGAATTAAAGATTTTAAGCACATAAGCAATCCGTGATAGCAATATAAAGAGATGCAATGAAGAGAAACACAATGGAAAAACCAAGGATGAGTGTGTATGGAGGAAACCATTGTAAATATCTAGTTGTGGATGTGGAGTATTTTAAATAACTAGCATATATATTTGTCATACCTGCGAGTTATCATACAATTTTTATTTGATTTTATCACTTACTGTGTTTTTAAAACACAACTTACCTCACACATATACATGTTATTAATGCAAAAATATGATAATTCAAGACAGTCTGAGGAACTCTGAAGTAGACCTTTATTATACTGATAAATTTGAACCTCATGTTTTAAACAATATGCTTAAAATTTGCATATTAGCAAGTAGCAAAAGCAGGGACATATTCACAAACAGGATGCCAAGTGCACATGATTCTGTAATAATAAAACAATGAAAGAAACTATCATTACTTAATTTGGGTTTAACTTTTAAAATCCCAACTAACTCATAATTTTTACTCTGATCAGTTTTCAGTGTCATTGAGGACATTGTAGGCAATAATTCTGCAGGTTTAACCAAACAGTCAAGGCATGGGCTCATACTGAGTTCTCAAAGTAAAGTAATAGTAGTATATAAAAATATATAAACAAATTGATATTTAAATTAAATCGTGAAGGATAGAGGGTATAACTAACTCACTGACAGAATACTTGCCTAATTATAAACTTATCAGGGACATTATTAGTCTGTTTTGATTTGAAATAATAATGAGAAGTAGAGATTAGTGGTCAGAATATGCTTGGACACAATACAGAAATGGAGAGTGTTGGATTTGCTGCTCAGTATTTTAAATTTTGTGGGAAACCAGTGAAGAAGTTTTCATTCTCTCCTATGTGAGATTCAGAGAAGGTAGGTAAATATACTTTTTTCTATCATGAATGCTGCACAAATTTTGGTTATATTAAAAGAAACTCAGCCAGATATCTGGGAAAGGTTGAAATATCAAAGAGAGGAAACACCATGGTCAGATCTCACCCAGCTGTCTTCCAGCTTCCTCAGCCTCGCTCCTCGTGGCTTCTTCTGCCTGCTCTGTCTTTCTATGCCTGCCTTAAATACCCTCTTCACCCAGTTGTTTCACATCCAGATTAAAATTAAAAGTAGTGTGGGCTACTACTATTTGGTAGTTAGCCTTGAACTCACAGAAACACAGAAAGATCTCCTCTGTCTCTGGAGTTGTGGGATTAAAGGACTGGCACCACCACTGCCTGCCTGGGAGCCTGGAACTCCCTCTGTAAACCAAGCTGGCCTCACACTCAGATCTGTTGGGATTAAAGGCATGAGTTACCCCTCTCTGATCCTCCTCAGTTGACTGTGGGTAGATCTCTGATATTCCGGACTGGTTTTTATTAAATATATAACATATCATCACACATGCAAATTTCTGTTACCATAAAATCCACTTCTGATATGGGAAGGCATGTATAGGTTTTTAACTAGCGTTGGAGAGATGGCTCAGTGCCTATGTGCAGTTAAGAGGACCTGAGTTTGTAACCCCAGCATCCATGTAAATGACTGGGATTGGCAGTACACAAGAGCATTGTCCCACAGCAGGTGTGCCTACCATACAGGCTTACTGATGAGCCTCAGAGCCTTGGCAACAAGGACTGAATTCTCCTTAGTGGCTATCTGTGTTTCCTTCCACACAGAATGCTGAATAGGTGAAGTCCTTGTACTTCATCTTTGTCAACAGCATGGCCACGATGTATTTATCTTAAACAAATGTCAAAGTATGTATTTTAAATTTTAAAATTTTATGTTTATCAACAAAAGTAAGGCTCCTGAAAGTCTTCCTAGTTGGATAGAATGTTGCGCTGAATACTGAGAAAACAGAAAGGTCAGCTGTAAAAGGCTGAAAGCTGTAAGACGTCTACAGTTGGAGAGGATTTTCTCATCCAGAGAGGCTTTAGAAAGGATGCTATGATACTTACTGGAAGACATTGCTTCCTCTTTCCCTGTAGCTAGAGGCGTTGAAGGAGACACTGCTACACATTTTGGGCAGCACTTCACTATGGAGAAGGCACCTGAATGGTAGAGGTATGGTGAGTTCTGCTGCTGTCCTGAGGAATATCATGGTTAGGTTTTTAGGAGCTCAGACCCACAGCATTGGTGCATCCATCTGCTTGGCTCACACCTCAGGACCCAAGAGCTAAGGACTATTATAGACACCTTTTAAACCTCTTATTAGTCAAGGGCAGGGGCAATGGTATCTGACTAGAACAGACCCTGAGACCTGAAAGACCATTTACTTGATGCAGTATTCAACACAATTTAAGATAGACTGGCTGAATTCTCTATGCCACAGCGATTGGTGGGTCTGGAGAAACTAGGTGTTAAAAGGAGAGAATTTTATCCAAGGTCACCTTTAAGTAGACATTATAGACCTTTAAATACAAGTTACTTTTCTTCCCAGTTGGAGGCTAGTCATGATTGCTAAGGTGACTCCCATTTATAAGAAAGTGGGGTAAAAGATCCTGGCAGCTCTTATTCTTGGTAATCAAGCCCTTCTCCACTGTTCTGAAATTACTTTCAAGGTAGCACACAAACACGTTTACAGTATTTTTACGGCTTGCTCTTTAATAATGCATCCCCAGTCTAAATTTTCTCAGTGTATTTTAGATTACAAGCAGGGATTAATTTGTTGCTTCTATTTGGCAAAGATACAAAGTCAGAGAATGGATGGAAGTGGGTGTTTTTCTTACTGAACCAAGAAGATATGTCAGATCCAATCTGCTGGGTTTTAACGCTTAGGTCTGTCACTTTTCTAGTTCCAAACTAAGAGCCTGATACACCCATGAAGACAGTGAACACTTGTTCAGTAACAGCTCTTTTAAAGTTATTGTTTGCTTACTTTACATCAGGCATCATGTCTTAAACATAATCAGTGATCTATATTTCCTTGGGTAAATTAATAATCAAGCCTGAAGTCATTATGGAACAAACATTTACAAACAAGTTAGTACAAAATACAATAAAGTAGATATTTGATTGCTGAAATCATAGTTTAGTTAAAATATTCTATGATGGTATATATTTAATTTTTTGGGGGGTTGGTTTTGTATTTTTGAGACATGGTTTTTTATGTAACAGTCCTGGGTATCCTGGAACTTACTCTGTAGACCATGCTGGCCTTTAACTCAGAGAGATCTTCCTGCCTTTGCCTCTCAAGCGCTGGGACTAAAGATGTGCACCACCACTACCTGGCTTGGAAATGGGAAACCTGTCAACATATAAGCCAAATTGCAATAAATCCAGGACAACCCAGGGACAAAATAAAGTTATTCGTTTTCTTTCTATAACTACCGTCTATTTAACAACAAACTTATTACAGAGAAACAGTCTTCATCCAATTAGTCTTTTCATTATTGTTGGTTTAGAAAATGGCCAACAATGTTAATTAGGTACTGTGCCATTAACATTTCATTCAAAGAAAGAAAGCAGAAAACCAAATTCTCGCTCTCCTACTCTGATGGTACGCTCTGGTCTTGGCCAGAGTATTGTAGTACAAAAAGAGTCTTGTGATATAAAAGACAATAAATACATCAATGGAATAATGTTCATGGACAGCCAAAATGAAGAAGATTACAAAGAGATCCCAGGATAGAGTGTACAAGGAATTCCAGCTTCTTGATGTGTATTCTGTGACAAAGAAATCCAGTATGGTTAGAACAACTGTGTGGCCACTGAACATATGTGGATGCCAGTCAGGGTCATACCAAAGCTGCTCCAAATGGCAAATGCTTGGCGTAGTTTCTCCCATACACTTCCAAATATCTTTTTAGTACATTGCATGTGCTGCCGTGGTACAAAGAAGGAGCTCACAAACATGGCTAAGCAGTGAAGCAAGAATTCAGTGCCTACCAAACTACAGAGCTTTTGAAGAGATTGATTGACCTGTGCTTGTGGAGAAGAACCAGGATCCAAATGTACACAGAATCATGCCAGACACTTCAGTCATGGAGAAGAAAAAAAGGAGAAATGAATGCCATGAGATCATGCTTTTGTACACTGTACGTATTTGTCATTGTAAATATTGGTTTAATAAAATGCTGATTGGTCAAGTAGTGAGACAGGAAGTAGAGGCGGGGGAAGAAGACTGGGAGGATTCTGGAAAGCTGAAGAAGAACAGATGACAGTGAGATGCAGAGGAGGCAGGATGAGAATGCAGTGCTAAGAAAAGGTACTAAACCATGTGGCTAAACTGGATAACAATTATGGGTTAGTTTAACAGTAAGAGTTAGGAAATAATAAGCTTGAGCCATAGATTAAACAGTTAGTAATTAATATAAGATTTTGTGTGATTATTTGGGACTACTGGTCTAGACCTTAGGGCTAGGCTGAACCAGGACGTTCTTACTACAATGCTCAGAAGGAAAAGATTAATTTTCTCAAAAGAAAAATGATAAACGTCACAGAGAGATTTTATTTGTGTTTCTAGAAAGATCTACCATTTGAAAAGTGTTGTATTTGACTAGAAATTTTATCTTTCACTTCATTGAGATATCAAAGTTGACAGAATTTTTTACTACTAGCAATTATTAATCTTAATTTCCCAAGCATCATGAAGAAAGAGCTGAAAGTAATTTGTAGTTTCTATAGTAAAGCCTTGTAACCTCGAGCACAAGACTGAGTAGTTCTGCCCTAGATGCTCATGATGGTGGTTCTCTTTTTCCATATACTAATTTAAATTGTTAGAAGAAAGGAGGGATGTATAGAGAAAGGCAAGGGAAAAATGTCACAGAATAGTAACATTTAATAGTGGGAGAGAAATCATATATGACAGAAAAATCAATTCAGGAAAGTATAAATATAAATAATATAAGTATATAAAATATATAAATATGTTTTATGTGTTTTTTGATAATAATGGTATTTGTGTGTATATATTTGTTGGTACATTTGTACAAATGTGGATGTGAACACATCCAAGTATGTGTTTGTCTGTTGGCCAGAGTTAAGATCAGGTATTTTTCTGTGTCATTCATATTTTTGGGGACAGGATATCTTTCTGAGTCTGGGGCTCATCAATTTAACTTTAGGGATCTAGCTATCTCTGTCTCCTCAGTACCAGAGTAACAAATGCATAACATTATGATCAGCTTTTACATGGGTGCTGGGACTCCAAAGCCACTTTCTCATTATTGCAGAGAACTCACTTTTCTGATTGAGCCATCTTTCAAACACCATGTGAATCTTAATAGTGACTTTTGGAATTCTCTAAAAGGAACATAGTGATGAAAAGTTATATAGGATTTATAGTAATTAATACAAGCTAAAATTGTGTGAAAACAGGGTCAGCACATTCTCATTTGATGTGAAACGAAGTAAAGATGTACTCTAAAAGTGCAATTGAAGAATATTAACAAGTTATGTTGTCACACATAACTTTGTGAATAGTACAATAGACACAGGACAAATATTTATTGATAGCATTGGCTTTAGGATATTGTGGTGGTTTGGATAAGAAGGGCTCCCATCAGCTCTTACGTTTGAATACTTGGCCTTCAATTGGTAGAACTATTTGAGAAGGATCAAGAGATGTGGCCTTGTTGGGGGAGGTGTGTCAACTGGGTTGGGCTTTGAAGTATCAAAGATCTGTGCTGTGTCAGTATGCTCTCTTTGTTTTCTGCTTGTAGTTTGTGACGATGTGAGCTCTCAGATGTATCTGTTGCCATACCATTACTCCACCATCATGGACTCTAAACTTGTCTAATTCAATGTTTTATAAGTTGCTTTGGTCATGAGATCTTATCATAGCAATAGAAAAGTAACTTAGAGAGAAGTTGGTACCAGGAAGTGGGCTTTTGCTGAGGCAGATATAATCATTTTGGAGATTGGCTGAATACTGTAAACGGAGTTTAATGGGCCACTCACATAGGATCTTGGAGAATAGTGGTGCAGAGAGCTACACAGACTATGCTCAACTGGACTAGAGACTGTTCATAGTTTTCATAACAGCCTAATACTGACTCTGTCCTTTGGCCATTAGTAATCACCCCTAGGCAGTTTTACAATAAAAAGAGCAAATGAGACAGAAAGAAACAAAATAGACAAGTTGAAGAGAAAAAGAACACTAGATAATTCAATGTCAGAGCAAAGGGGTGTGCTAAAAGAATTAGGAGATTAAGGAGAGAGCTGCTCCGAATTAGAATAAAGGGAGGAGCATTCTGATCTTCATTAGAATAAAGGGAGGAGCATTCTGATCTTCATTAGAATAAAGGGAGGAGCATTCTGATCTTCATTAGGATAAAGGGAGGAGCATTCTAATCTTCATTAGAATAAAGGAGAGTATTGCCTCTTAGGGCAATACTCCAGCCAGCTAAGCTTCCAACCTGTGAAAGAATAAGGTCAAAGGAATTTTTTGCTCCTGAAAATACAACAAAAATCAAAACTGCTACAAATGTGATCCAAGGGTGCCAGAGCTTACCCAAGCTGGTAGCCAAACTTGGCAATGTTGTCCCTGTGGTACTGGTTTCATACAAGAAAAAAGATTAAAGACTCTTCTTTTGGAGAGCCATAGAGGTTAGGCAGAAGGCAGAAGGGGGGAGTGTCCCTGCATAGAGGCCCTAAGATGCCATTGTGCGAAGCTACAGAAGTGAACCCTTAGGGTGTGTTCTAGATCCTAAGATGCTGAATGCACCAGAGCCGTGTGGTATCTGCAAAGATAGCTGCACATAGGGAGTGGAGCCAGCTCAAGAGACAGACAAGCAGAGCTGGAAGAGAGCCATCTAAGCCTTTTATCAAGCAGACACAGAGCTGTAGGGTCTGGAATATGCCTGCTGAGGTTTGGTCCCCTCACTATGTTCTGATTCCTCCCTTTTAGAACGGTAGTATATATTTTGTGTCAGTATATATGTTGGATATAATTTGGTTTCTTATTTTATAGGGGGGCTCTAGTTAAGAAATTGTCTCAGGTGTTAGAAGAGATTTTGAACTTTAGACTTTTAAATAGTGTTGAGAGTGAAAGGCTATGGGGACTTTTGAAGTCGGACTACATGCTATTTTGAATTATAATTTGGCAGCAAGTCTATGAGGAACAGAAAGTGACATGTGTTTGTTTGAATGAGAATGGCCATGGGTGGTCCATATGTTTGGGTACTTGGTTCCAAGGTAGGTGGTGGAAATATTTAGGAAGAATTAGGAGGTGTGTCAACTGGGGGTGGGCTCCTAGCTTTTGAAAGACCCATGCCATTTTTAGTGTGTGCTCTCTGCCTTACCCTTACAGGTTCAGATATGAGGTCTCAGGTGTTCTTGCTGCCATTCCCTCACTTTGCCATCCCAGACTCTAATCCTGTGGAGCTGTAAGCCCGATTAAATGCTCTTTTATAAGTTTTATAACAGCAATAGAAAGGTAAGTAATGCGGATGGAGAAACATATTCATTGGCTTCTTCCTTCTTTCCCTCCCTCCCTCCCTCCCTCCCTCCCCCCCTCCCTCCCTCCCTTCCTTCCTTCCTTCCTTCCTTGTGTTTAGGTATTTGGCTTGTGCACAGGTTTGGGTACCACATGCATGCAGTGCCTTTAGAGGTCAGCAGAGGGTGTTCTGGGAGTGAAGTTATAGATGGTTGTGAGCCACAATGTGGATGCTGGAAATTGAACCAGGGTCTTCTGCCAAGAGCAACAACTGCTTTAAACCACTGTCTCTCCAGCCCCAACACATTGAATTCTTAAAGACAATCTTCAGCCATGGTCATATGTGGATGAGTGTTTTGCCTACATGTATGTATATGTGTTACACTCTTTCTTGACACCCTCAGAAGTGAGAAGATGGCCTCTGATCCCCTGAAACTGGAGTTATGGACAGCTGTGAGCTTCCATGTGAGTGCTCGGACTCACACTCCAGTTTTCTGAAAGAACAATGAGCACTCTTAACATCAAGCCTCCTCTCAAGTCCTAGAAGTGGAATCTGAATGTGTTCTGAGGTGAGTCTACTTGTGTCTGATTCCTTTTCACAGTTTAACTCCAATGCCTTGACATAGAGGAGGAAATTAAAGGAGGGGGAGTAGACAGAGTTCACAGAAACCCCATATTGCTGGGGCACAGAAAAAGCTCTGAGGATTCTGTAAACTGTCTGACAGGGATTTTAGATGAAGTAGTTGGGAACCAACTCCTTCAACTAGGTCATCAGTCAGCACTACACAGCTTCATGAACAAAGGTCTTTTAAGTCATCATTTCTGGAAAGGACAAGTTGAGTTCTTATAGAAAAAAAATGTGTTTATTGTAAAGTTTTCTCTTTATGCTTTGAGAGAAAAATTGACTCTTTAATTCTAAATGATATAACTCTCTTAAGATTTCAACTTATTTTATGGCAGAATGGATTCAAATCTCCTACTTTGAGTAAAACTCCCAGGGCCTTTGATTTGGATCTCTCTGAGCGAGACATGTTTCAGTATTAGAGCCTTATTCATGTAGTTTTACATGAGGCTGAATGTGGAGTTCAGCACATACTAGGACTCTAATAAATATGTCATATGTGAAATAAGCCATTGACTCATGTTTTCTTCCAGTCTCCATAGCAACAGAAGTCAATATCTTGTGTTTCTTCACCCCTCTGTGTCTGAAAAGTTTGGGAGCCTTTGACATGGCTGGTGTATGTGTGTGTGTGTGTGTGTGTGTGTGTGTGTGTGTGTGTGTGTGTGTGTGTGTTATATTCTAATGTTTCTCTCAACCTCAGGGGGATGCAGGTGATACTATTTGCTTACTCTTGTTCTCTGTTCTGGATCTTTCTCTTCATATTAAATTTCTCTTTACAACATGGCCTTCAGATGGGATTCAAGCACCCATCCTTCCTCCCCTGGAGGTGACATTGGCTCAGTTTTATTTCGAAAGCTAAGAGCATCTCAAATACCTTCCTAAGTCACCTTAGCACAGTTTAATGCTTTGTGTCCTCATAGCTTCTAAGATCAGCAGCATATGTCCTGCGGAGCCATCAAACCTAATATGAGCAGACAGCCTTCTCTCTCTGATGGTTCCTGTGTAATCATCCTGCATCCGTGTGTCATCCAACACAGAACTTTTTGTCAGGTTAGGAAAGTGAAATTCATGAGCTTAAAAATGGAGAGCACCCTCTGGAGACTTGCAGCATGTCAGACTTATGCTTTCTTCTGAAAGCTCCTGCAGAGGAAGTACTTTGCTTGTTGGGGCCATACACCATGCTGACTCCTTCTGAGATGCTGTCTGTGACCACTGGTCCATCTGCCACCAAAACATTGCCCTTTGGCTGAACTCTTTGAACACTGCCCTGGCTGCTACCACTTCAGACTGTGGCTGTCACGTCAGCACTTTCTGACATTGTTGCATTGGCCTCCTTTTGCTTGGATGCCACAGTGCAGTCATAGTAAATGGAAGTTTAAGGGAGAAAAATCAAAAAGAGGAAACTCAGCATGGGAATCACAGCACAGTATGATGACCATCCGGATATCAAGTCTCTATTGAAGACAAGGAGTTTTCAAGTATTAAAAAACAGATACCAGGCTAGAGAATAATTCATTGCTGGGGTATCACAACTCTGAATTAGGATTCAGGCCAGATAATTATGTCTAAATTCTATTAATGTGTCCTCTGGGAGGGACATGTCTGAAGCTTGTTCATAAGTTGAACTTGTAACATACAGTAGGTTTACAAGATTATTTGAGTAATCAAGAAGATAATGATGAGAAAATTACTTACAATGTCATATAAAATCTCTCAGTGCATCCTTCAATACATTTCCCCTACTAAGAGGCCTATAAAGTGGAAATTACTATCCTAGTTTTTACAAATGACAAAAAAATTGAGTCTCTGAGAAGTGACTTTTTTGAGATCATACAGCTAATAAATGCAGACCCACGTGATCTAACTGCAGTTTTTTTTATGCCAGTTTGTTGTAGAGTATTATTTTATGGTGTATCATTTTTGTTTAACTCTGTGAAGCTGTGTTACTTTGCCTCTAAAGCACCCTATGCTTTAATAAAGAACCGAACATCCAATAGCAAGGTAAGAGAAAGGATAGGCAGGGCTGTCAGGCAGAGAAAATAAATGGAAGGAGAAATCTGGGGGGGAAGGAAGAAGATCGAGAGGCAAGAGCAATAAAGGAGAGGAGGACAGGAGGGGCCACCCCCTCAGCCTCACGGCTACCGTGGAGTAAGACTGAAAGTTACAGGAAAAAAAGGATAGAGGTCCAGGGACAAAAGACAGACAGGATAATTTAAGGAAAGCTGGCAAGAAACAAGCCAAGCTGAGGCCAGGCATTTATAATTAAAATTAAATCCTCATGTGTGATTTATTAGGGAGATGGATGGTGCCCCCACAAAGAGTAAAACAATGACAAGAATAAGAGCATCAGTTAGTGCGGTATCAGGGAAGCAGAGTGACTATAAGTGATTTAGAGTATAAAATTAATTATAGAAATTATATTTTCCCACTGGTAAAAACTAATAAAATCTAAAGAAGCCTATTGCCTCTTCATTCCTATGGGGGCTCAGCAGAGGGAACGTTTTTAAGGACATAGAGGTATGCTATGAAATTTTGAGCTTCAGCAAGTGCCTGAAATCAGCAAGCAAGATGTGGATTTGTTCTTCTTTCTCTTTTTCTTCCTGTCTCTGTGTTTCTCTGACTTCTCCGCTTTCTCTCTGCACGGACTGCGTTGTCTCTTTCTGGGATTGGATTCTTTTGCCTTTTGCAATTTGTATAGATGATGGGAGAGTGACCCTTAGGAAGATATCAATGGGTGGCTCTTACCAATGAGTGAGTTGGGGCTATGGATTTGGATGTCAGATTCTAGAAGTCCTGGATGGAGCTCAGCTTGGATTAAGTGTCCAATGAATTGTAACTAGAGAGAAGTAGCAGGAAGACAGAGGGGAGTGAGTGAGCAGACATTCCTAAGAGCACATTTTAACCAGGATGCTGTGACACTATATTAAAAGTAAACTGCAGAAGAGGACAATGGTAAGAGGGTCAGCTGTGGGTCATCGTCATATCTTCTGGGTACGTTCTTGTAGAAAGATGGGGAGAAGTGGTTAGATGTTACGTATCTCTGCAAGTTAATTATAAAACTTTGCTGTTTCCTTTTGAAGCTAACTGGGCAAAGGGTGTGGCATGGTTATAATTTTTTTTTTAAAGCAATGCATTCATTTTCAGCAGGACGTGAAACCACCACAAAAAGATTATATTGCATCTGGATTCTCATTGTTTTCAGATAATTGTACAATTGTTGCAGAAACATCATAACCCAATTTCCAGTTGCTCAGTTTATTAGTAAGGAAACTGAAGATCAGAGAGATTAAGGGATTATTCAATCTTCCCTTTTTATTTAATTATATTTTAACCATAATCCCTTATACAAATTGTATAGATCCCCTTGGAATAGGTTTAAAAAAGAAACTGAGAGACCAGGACTCTATTTGACAGACTGATTTAATCTCCAAGATTTAGATGAATTATGATTGAACTAAATTATTTTCACTATATCTTAAAATAACTAATTTCCTTACCCTAAAGAGCATGAATTTAAGCTGGCAGTCTTTTGGTTCTGAACCTGTGATGCCTCTGATTTGAACATACGGCAACTGTATTTAACACCTGTGCTGAAATTCTTGCAAACACTGGGGATTGAGACCAAATGTCAGCCTCAGGTTTGATATGTATTGGCTTTAGTTACTCTTTCTCATAACCTTCCCTCAACCTTAAAACACTCTGAGGTTATTATGTTCATGTGAGTGTCAGGACAATGTCATTACATGGCAATAGAGAGCATGATTTGAACAACTGTAACGGCGTCTTGTTCCAGCTCCACAATATTATCTTTTTCTTTGTCATATTGGGGCTTTCTAGGCCATAGGTTTCTCTCCTTTACATATTGTAATATTTATTTTGTTGTTTTCATATTTATGCTTTCATTATCTCTTGTGAATTTGAAGGAATTTACAATAAGAATAAAAAGTTTTCTTAGGTGATAGCACATTTCCCTTTCAGCAAGGCAATATCTTTATGGTGTTCTTATTTCACTGCACATATTAATATTTGTGCATAGTTAAATTCCCTTCTAATATTTCCTGAGACCACACTTTAGTAGTAGAAGCCGAACAATGTGAAATGAATACTTTGTGGATATCGAGGCATTTTACATTAGACTGCCTAAGGTGAGACATTCCTTAGCGAAAGACATTGAAGAAATGTCTATCTCATCTTATTCCATAGACTTGAAATTACTACAAGCAGGTTTGGAAATAATGATTGTATATGATAAAGGGGATGTGGAGTAGAGTGAGCAGCAGCAAGGACTGAAGTAGAATGCATTGATTTTATTTTTGTCAGATGTAAAAAAGGAATATTTATACCAAAGCAGTATGTATCGATACACTCTAATTGATTTTTTCGTTTCCTTTTCCAAGCTGTTGATCAGGACTGATAAGCATGCTAAGCAATGTGTCAACGTGTCCGAGGCTGTTTCACTGTGAGCCACTAAAGAAATGAAGGCAAGGAGTCGGGTGTTGTATCTAATATTGTAGCGCAGTGAACAAATGCTTGTCTGAACTCATTCCCTACAGGAATTCAATACATCTCTTCCTGGTTGAAATAGTGCAGCCGTTTTCTCATCTCCAATGCTGGAATAAAAAAGCCTACCCATGCGAGGGGGGAGATGTATGATTTACTTGAAGATATTTGAGACAGTTTAATGAAAAGGGAAATCAAAGTTATTTTTATAGATTTAGAATTCTGATTCTAGACTAGAGCTCACGTGCTTATTGTTCCAAAATAGGCTTTAAACAAGAGAGAGTGTCTACACCTGTTACTCACTCAGTATGTTATGCCACAAGGTGACTCTTGTGAAGGTCTTGGAAACTATGGAAGGAAGAGAGTCCTGCACCAAAGCTGACGTGGTGTGGGCAGCGCTGTGTGTGGAGATGGGCCAAATGAATGCAGGCACACATGCCTGCTACATGCTATTGCTCCTTTGCATTTGAGTTCTGTGTAGCTCGGCTGCTCAGCTGCAGCATCTGCTCTCCACTTGAACTTCTTTTGAAAGCAAGCCACACATCATCCCAGTGAAGCTATGAGTTCACCGGTCGGTTAGCAGTACTGTTGCTATATCTCATTGCCAGCATATGGTCTGTGCGAGCAACCCTTCTATTATTTGCACAGCTGTTGGGTAATATTACGTTAAAACATTACATGCACAATTATGTTCAATTATATAAAATGAATCTATTTTACCTAATGCTTATTCTCTAGGGTTCATGCATCTTTGGTTACAGGAAGTTTAGGACAGGGTGGCAGATGGTCCAACACAGGGTTTGTCAGCTAATACATTTAAATGTCACGACATGCTACATTGTCTAGAATATATCTCTATACATTTTAGTCAAATGCCTGCACTCACTTTTGAAGTTGAAGAACAACTATATCACTTAACTCTATGTGTCTTTTTCTTTCTTTGCTACGCTGGCATGGCTTCAGGGCTATGGAGCAAGTGGAATAAAGCCTTAATATGTTCTCCTTTGAACTCAGGTCTGTTGTTCTTCCTCAAGGACATGGCTATTTTCTATGCCATGTTCTTGCTCTATGGTAGTGTCTTAGTTTCTATTACTATGAAGAGACCACCATGACCATAGCAACCCGTATAAAGAAAAACACTTAATGGAGTAGCTTACAGTTTCAGAGGTTCAGTTCATTATCATCATGGGAGGACATGGCAGTGTATAGTCAGACATGGTGTTGGACAATGAGAGTTTTACATCTTGATATGGAGGCAACAGGAAGTGATCTGAGGTATTAGGCTCGGCTTGAGCATTTATGAGACCTCAAAGTCCACCTCCTCAGTGACACACTTTCTGTAACAAGGCTACACTTGTTCCAATATGGCCACACCTCCTAAAAGTGCCACTCCTTTTGAAGGCCGTTTTTTTCAAACCACCACAGATAGTAACATTGTTGTTATATTTCTTCACTTAATTTTCCTGGCTCAGTGGGGTGTTTTTTTTTTTTTTTTTTTTTTTTTTGAGGCCTGACCTACTTGGCACCTTGGTGTTTCCAGCAAGCCTTGAGTGGTACACCATAACATGCTATTTGCATCTTGTCTTTTGTGAAATACTCTTGGTTCAGGATTCCATTAGGGGATGAGGATATTTATTTAAAATGTACACAGTGGGATGGAGGTGCACTATCCTCCAGCCCTTTGCTCCTACTGTCTTCTGTAGAAGAGAAGATTTCTCACTTACAGGCTTTCTTGCTATGAACTTGATCTTTGCTTTTAATGCCAGTTTTCCTAAGACAGTCTCATCTGTGAGGCTTGTGTATCATTAACTGTAAGAGCTCTCTTTCTTACACATCTCTGAAGACTGTCCTTGGAGCATCATGCTTCTAAAATCATCTTTCTTCCTCCCTTCAGATTTGTAAAGTTATGTTCGTTTCTTAACAGAGAACTTTTAAAGCTCATGTAATTACTGAAGTGTGACAGAGAAGCCTAGACATGCTCAGGCTTGCCAGAGATGCCTGAGCCTTCTCTGTGAGGGCCAGTCCACTTCCCCTGAGGGTCTGTCTGTAATCTCCTGCCATCCCCAAGGTCCTGCCTGCTGCAGCATCAGGGATAGAATTACTTTAAGCAAAGTTAATTTCACCCTTCCTTCCCTCTTATAAACTATATCACATTCTCTGTATGAGAAAGTTCTACTGGTGGGGGCAGGACCATGGAGGGATGGAGAGCCTGAACTTCGGGAACAAACATATTTGAATTATTCTTATATGTTAATTATTTAGTTTTGGCCAAGTTCCCCCACTTGCTTCTTTAAGTTTTAAAAATACATATACATGTATAGGAACACACACACACACACACACACACACACACACACACACACACACACACACACACACACGAAAATGGTCCCCGAAGGGAGTGGCAATATTACGATGTATGGCCTTGTTGGAGAAAGTTTGTCACTGTGAGGATGGGCTTGAGTTCTTATGCTCAAGTGTCTGAAACGACTTCCTGTTGCCTGCAAGATGAACTCTCAGCTACTTCTCTAGCACCATGTCTGCCTGTGTGCTGCCACATCCACCATGATAATAGGCTGAAACTCTGAACTGTAAATGTACCACTGTAATTAAATATTTTCACTTGTATAAGTTACTATTATCATAATATCTCTTCATAGTAGTAGAAGCCCTAACACACACACACATGTTCTTTGAGAATTTTGCAAAAGTTTTTGCCCCTTTATGAATCTCAGTTTGCTCACTTGTAAAATCAATGTCCAATTCTACCCAGCAAAATGTGGAAACTAAATGAGACAGATAGTCAAAAGAACTCAGGGAATGGTAGCTAGTATCATGATAGAGGTGAAATTAATTAGGAGTAAGAATTTATTTATTTATTTATTAACGAATACATTATGCTAATGATGATAGCTAACCTTTATTGAGCAAGTGCATGAGCCTTGCTCATTATGTTTATGTTCTATATAATTTACATTCTAGAACTTCTATAATTATCCAGCAGTTCATGTACTCTGTAATATGAAACAAGCCCTCAGCTTAGACAGGAGAAGAACACAGGACATGAATTCAGATGCAGCTCTGCCCTTGCCTCTTGTGTGGCTCTAGATCAATGTGTTAATCCTCTATGTGCTATAGTTTCCTTGTCTGCTGGTGGTAAAGATAACACATCCTGTCTAAGTAGATGATAAAGGTGAAATGGCCCAGTATGTGGTCTTCCCCCAGCTGCATTCTAGGGGTTTGAGAGTTCACTGCCCCATCTTTCATGATTCAAAATCATCCCCAAGAAGAATCATTTGGGCCATTGTCAGTCTGACTGGTCGTCCTAAGGTGAGACTTACCCAAATCGTTGAACTCTTCCAATTGTAAATGTCTAATCATCTAGGTGATGACGGTAGAATGCAGAGAATCTCAGTCAGGGTGTTCGTGATACTTTTAGTCAATTCTTGATGGCTGCCGAGTATCAAGGGCTTCCTATCATCCTTGGAGGTGTCTGTGGGAATTATTCTTGTAGGAGGCTGATAATGGCTGCCTTGGCTGCCTGTGAATTAAACAGCAGCCTAACTTTTAAAGTCACCAATTTTTCTAAATGAAGACAACCTTTATGTTTTTCTTGGGGGCGGGGGGTTACATACCAACCTGGTTAATATTTTTCTCAAAACCTTTTTTGCTTCGTGGTTTATAACATTTCGAGTTTCCTTTGGAGAAGGCTCAACCTTTTCTAGGTAGGAAGACTTTGAATAGTGGCCATGTGGAGAGGCACCGGGTCCCGAAGGAGCTAGAGTGGCCGGAAAAAAATGTGCGGCTCATGAAGCTGTCAGGATGAAGTCCTCAGGGCAATTGGAAAGCTTTCTCTTCTAGCCCAGGGAAAGAGTTATTTATACTCACGCCTAGTGAAGAGAAGCACAGGTTGAATAAAAAGTCAGGATAGAAAGTCAAGACTCAGAAGAGACCGCCCGGAAGTGTTAGAGAGGAGCGGGGCATGACGTAAGCATGACGTAAGCATGACGTAAGGGGTGGGGTGTTCCTCACCCTCACCTTGATGATGGCAGAGAAAAATGACATTGGGTAGAGGCCAGGCAGAAAGGATCCACCAAGCATAAATTTTAAGAGTCATTAGCATACATCAGCGAGGGTAGGAGGGGAACAGAGACAGAACCGAGGCTGGCTCCGAGCCTTGCTTTGAATGTTTGATCACAGTTTTGAGAAATTGTTTCTCCCACAGGTTACATAGAGATGTCCCCTGTCCCTGTGCTTATAAGTTGAAGAGACCAGGGCTGAGAAAATGGTCTGTTTGCAAAGGGATGTGATGGCGCATATGATGAAAACATTTGGATGGAAAGATTCCTTTCCTGAGCCAATAACGCGGCAGAGTTTTATGTACCATGGTGTTTGTTACAATATTGTCTCTAAAGGTCCGAAACCAGGAGCTACGTTAAGTTCATCAAATCGATGAGCCATTCTGTAACCATCCTGAGTGATGATAAATGGAAACTTTATAATAACAGTGGGAAACATTTGTAAAAATAATGTCATATAATAAAGTGTGACATAAAATGAAAGAAAACTTATAAATAAGGGTTTTGAAGCCTCGCCCACATCATTTATGTATAAGAATTAGAAAAATGAAAATAGAATGCTTTGGAGCCCTGTAATGCGGGTAGTTCTCTCTGTCTCATGTGTCTCCCCCAACCCCGTGTCCCGTCGCCCCCCTCGTGTCGTCATCTCTCCCCCCCCCCCCCCTTCTTGAGACAGAGTCTTTCTGGAGTCTTTCTCTGTAGCTTTGGCTACCCTGGTCTGCAGAACGCCTGCCTTTGCATCCCAAGTGCTGGGATTAAAGACATGTACCACCACCGCCCAGTCAGCCTCTTACCTCTGTAATGTTCTTTGCAATAATGGCTGAGCAAGAACCAGAGAAATTTGGAGACAACACTGAAGAGTTTGTGTTGATGAGAGATGTGAATAAAAGCTTTTAGTAATTTTTATTTTTCAATCAAGGCAACAAAAATGAGGTTTTGCAACTCTTTGCTCTTCTGAAAAAAGCTGCGTTGTTTGAAGAAGCACAGAAATTAAACAAACATCTTTTAAAGAAGTCAAGGCAATTTAAGTGCACTTCCAACAAAACAATAGGAAATCTATCTAGGTCAGCGAATGATATCCAAACAGGAAAAATGATTGTCCTTAGAGAAGCCAGTGTGAATGCGGGGTCTTCTGGATGACAATTTTATCTGAGACCAGTCCAAGGACTGAACCTGAATGTTTGTCCTTGAATGTCTTCCAAATGCACTGAACCTGTCCCTGGTTTGATATGCAAAGGTTATTCCAGTAATCTTGCTAATTCTAGTTTTTAGTATCAGTAGAGGGCTGAGGTCGGGTATATCTCTCTGCACTAAATAGAATGCAGCAGCTCAGGACCCAGAGGACTGGGCCTGAGGAATCCCTTTAAGGAGCACAAGGCAGGAAGTGAAGCCAGATGGAGAAGCACCTAGTAAAGGTGAAAGCAACTCTCTCAGAGGAGAAATCAGCCCAGGTCACTCCAGGCAAGCAGAGACAGAGAGGTTTATCTCATGATTAGAAAGTCAAAGGCCTCAGGCTTGGCTCCTCTGTATTTCCCCAGGGCGCAGATTATGCCTGAGGCAGCCTATATGGAGTCCAAGAGAGCCAAGTGTCTGATGTCTTGGAGCCTTGTCTCCCGGGTCTCTTGTGTTGGAGGCATCCACCTCCACACTGTCTTTAATAGAGGTACAGGGGCTCATTCATCGAGGTGATCCCTCCCTTTCACAGGCTTCCCTGTGCCCTCAGAACAGAGAAAAGCAGACACTAGAAATGCTTTCTTTTTTATCAGCTTCCCTTTTTAGAAGAACTGTTCCCCTCCCCCCGTGCCCCCTGCCCCCTCCCCCCGTCCCGCCCCTTCCCCCCGCCCCCTCCCCCACCCCCCGCCCCCCCAGGGTGCTTTCTTCTCTCTTTTCTCTTCTTCCTTCTTTTGTGTATCAGATGAAGGCCTCTCTGGTTGCAGACAGGAGAGACAGAAACCCAAACTGAAACTCAATGGCAGCCTTTTCTCTTTAGCTTTGTGGACACAGGACAGGTCTCAAATGAACCAGTTCCACCTCCTGGCTCAGGGCTGCTCGTTGCTGGCCAGGTTTTGATGCCATCCTGACAGTCCTTTGATTATAAATATGATTTAGAGAAGAGCAGCAGAGGTTTAATGCCATTATATAGGATCTAGCCAGGGTTTTAGGGTTTACAACAGTCTGAGATAGTGGAGATCTGTCCTGTTCTAGAAGAAGCATCACAGGGCTCAAGGAGCAGGTGGATGTCCTAATGGAGGAAAGAGGAGTTAAGGGGTGAGAGGGAGGAGGGAAGCTAAAGAGTTAGAGCCGAGCTGTGAGCATCAGAATCAGATACTCGATAATGTGAATTGAGGGGGAAATGCAATTAGAAATATTAAATAAGCATTCCTATTTATAGTGCATCAAGACATTGGCCCAAGGAATCTGGGAAAGAGCCTATGGACTGTCTCTCTTTGTCTAAGGTCGTGTGAGCTGGGGCCTCTTCAGGATTATGGGGGATGATATAGTGCGCTGCATATAGAAATCGTTTGAGGAATGGGAACATCTGCTTTAATGAAAATCAATTTCTTTTCCCTCTTCTTTCCCCCTTCTTGTCCCCAACCTGCTGCCTCCTCTCCTCCCCGCATCCCCTCCTCTCTCCTCTCTCAGTTTTTATTCTTTCCTTCACCCCGTAAGGTCACCCTTAGGTGAGAGGTCAGAGTTCTCTCAGGGGAGAGGAAGGGACTTTCCACAGGATGTGTGACATCTCAAAACTTGCATTTCCAGATTCTGGGGGGGAAAAAAAAATAAAAACAAAACGAAACGAAAAAACCCAGAGGGAATGAAAGGAAGCCAAAGGCAAGAGCTTTCCTCCCCCATTCAGGACGGGACTGGGCTGGCTGTTGGCTTGGAGTGGAGGGCTGTGTTACTGATGTTGTTAACTTGACAGAGAAAGTGATGTGCTCTCTGAGAACGAGAGTGCTTGACACAAGGGACTTCATGTGCGTTTAGAAAACACTTGGGCTGGGTTTCAGGGTTGCGAACGAACGACAAACCTGATCTTCTCCTGCTAGATGGGGTGACTGGTGGATGGGAAGCCTAGGATAGCAGGGCAGGAAACCAGAGGCAGAAAACGATGTTCAGATTAGTGGAGAAACAGATGCAAAGACCTTGACCAAATGCAGAGGCAGAGGGGATAGATGGTCAGGGATGGGGAGAGAGGCACAGGGTTTGCCCAGCGTGAGGGGCAGCCACCTTGGTGATCAAACTCCCTTTGAGAAGAAAACTTTGTCCCAAGTCACGTATGGTAAGAAAGTCAATGGATGAGTGATTTCTGCTGAAACTGAGGTCTCAGACAAAGTAGAGAACTGACAAGGAGAGAAATGGGGAGGGCTTTCGCTTCTAAACAAAGCCCAGGTCCGTGACTAGGAGGCCCATTTCCAGGAGGGCTCCAGGCCAGTGGTGTGCATGGGTACCTTCTCAGCATACAGGCAAGGCCCAAGACTGGGGCACAGAGCTAAATTTTGATGAAGACTAGAGGTCTTCATCAGCGTGTGATCTGGAAATGTGGCCGGGGACTTAGCACGGGCCACCTGGACTCCATAATGTCCAGATTTGAGAGAGGGGACAGGTTCTGAGGTCACTTCTGTAGATGCTCATGTCCCAGTGACTGGTGAAAATGTTATCAGTCTGGGTCTAGGTATGACAGAAGAAGATTGACGACCTCTAGGAGTCAGTCACATTTCAAGGGAGCCCTATACTCAGATGGTTTGTGTCAGGAGATGTGTGACACTTGGATGTGGTATGTTTAGTATCTCAGGGACCACCACAGATTTCAGGGAAGAATTTGATGTTTTAGTATTTAAAATCAGCTGTGGGTCAGACACAACTGCTTCCAAGAAGCAGGGCGATTTCATTGTTTCCGTAAGTAAGGTGCACTGTGATCTGTGAGCAGGACACGGCCACTCAGAACATGAACTGGTCAGGGTTTGTGCCGTCACTCTGAGTCATGTCTGGACTCTGGTCTTCTCTGAGCATAGCTAGGATCTTGGCATAGACAGAAAGCCTCTCACTTGCTCAGAAGCAGGACAATTCCTGGCAGACTCTGGACTCCCTCAAAGATATAAATGTAACACTCCAAGGGAATGATGGGTATATTTTTCTTCTCACCCATAGAGCAACTGAGAGATCTGTGTTTCTGGCCAGGATTCTCCTGAAAAGAACAAATGGATAGACAGCTGCTAAAAGCGGTGCAAATGGCGTTTCTCAGTCCGATCTGGCCTTTGGCTACCCATGTAGTACCAGCACTTTTTACGTGTTGCAGATCAAATACTTCTCATGAAAACCTGCTAATGAAAGTATGTCTGTTCACATTTAAAGCATGGCCAGTTAGAGAAGATCTGTGGGCTGTTCAAAGTCACACAGGTCACACTTGCCAAAGCTGTTACTAGAGTCCCCAGTCAGCCTGAATCCACAGTGCTCATTTGGCTCAGCCCTGGCCTATTCTTGGAAGAATTGATGGCCTCCAGAAATAGAGAATCAGCTCAGAGACAGCAAAGCCCCTCCATGCACTGGGGCACTCTTGTGTGCTACTTCTGGTATTGCCCGAAGACCCAGTCACCTGTTTCTTAAGATCCCTAAGTAACACATCTGCAGCTTCGCAACTGAAATGACAAAGAGCCCAGAAATAGTTCTTGGTAAGGAATGAATGGATGTTGATTCATGAGACCCTGATGCTGCCTGTGAGAAGAGGCAAGAAGGAGCCATGTAAATATTTAAAGAATATTTTTCTTGGAGAACAGAAGTTCATCCATAGTTCACTATAGCAAGATAATATTCAAGAACTGAAATTGTTCAAAGAGGAAATGTCCACCTCTATCCCAGTGTATTCCAGGATGCAGCAAAGATTACTTACTCCTATTTTAAGTAAGAATTTAGGTAGACAGGTTCTAAAGTCCCTTCTAGTATTAAAGGGTTAGTATCTAAAGCTCTTAGTGGTGGATTATATTTTATGCTTTATCTAACTAAGTGCTTTGATAGATTTGTTGATTGAATCACTGAACTAGAGGCTGCTCCCTGGGGTGGTTTCTGCAATGACCAGGTGTGTGTGTTCATTCCACATTCTCCTCCTTGGGCATGCTTGGCACTCTGACTTCTAACAGGCAAGGTTGAGATTCTATTGTTCAGCACAGTCATGCTGGTCTTCAGGCAGGGGCAGCTGCTGCCATTCCCACAGGAGAAGATTGATACAAAGAAGCCAAGAAAATCTTGCAGCCCTGGTGGGATATGACTTCCAGGTAGGAGGCAGGTGTTCCTTCCTGGGATGGGAGAAGGGAACACAGCCCCAGATGACACAATCAGATTGTCATCAATCTGGGGACCAGAAAGAACAGGTGCAGACAAAACCAGGAGCATTATGGGAATGGGAAGCCAAGAGATATGCTTAGGACCTCAGTGTTTCTCTGAGGATGTTTTCATGGAAAACTGATTACAAAACTCTTTCTCATTCAAGCTTTCCAGGGAGCCCAAAGCCTCTCACCATCTACTGAGATATCAGTGTCAAAGAAAGATTGTCCTGCCCAACCTCACCAGCAAGGAAAGACACAACACCAAACTCTTCTTTCAGCAGTTTATTCAGGAACCTTGAACAAAGCTTCTTCTATCATCTTTGGGGTACCCGCTCCCAGCTAAATACCTTCTGGACTGCCAATCACGGGGAGCCACGTGGGCCATGCCAATAGGTCCGGGTATGCTTAGCCTTAGCCAAATAAGGAGTTGTTAATCTCAGAGAGCACTCACCATTGGGAAGGTGGAAGGCGGAAGCCAGCGCCATCTTTAAGGTGTGGCCACGCAGCTCTCTACAAAAGATGACTTTTGACCTTCACCTAAGAGTCAAGCTGAGCTCTGAGGAGATTATAAAGTGGGCTCTCAGAGACAGGGCAAGGGCTGTTGGAGAAGAGGAGAGACCCAGACTTTTGAGGAATAATTTTTTTTTCTCTGCTAAGAGATGCACTGGTAATACTTTTAAACTGAAAATGTACCCTTTGCCTAACACAGAAGAGAGCATTTTATTAAGGTTTTTTGTCTTATTTTTTCTTTTTTTTCTATGAGATTCCAGTTTAGAAGACTGAGAGATGTTTGGCCAAGCTCAGTTATTTCCTAAGGGGTTCCCATAAGCCTGACACGAGCCAGCACCTTCCATGGTCTTTGCTGTGGTCTTCCCTGACTCTGGAGGGCATCTCCTGGCAGCATGTAGCACCAGTTAAGTTCCAACCATGGCTTGGGAACCATGATGAAGCCATTAAAACTTTTTTTTTTTTTTTTTAAGTCTAAAAGCTTTGTATTGGCAGAAATTGAAATTTCCCTGGGATTAAGACAGACAAGGTAACAAATGGTTTTTAAAACAAGGATGAGGACACACACACACACACACACACACACACACACACACACACACAGAGAGAGAGAGAGAGAGAGAGAGAGAGAGAGAGAGAGAGAGAGAGAGAAAGCGTTTGAAATTGTATAGATAAGAAAACTATTCATGATTTAAAAGTTATGATTGTATTTAAGCAAATGTTTTAAGTTGTTGTATTTTGGTTTCTGAGTGTACTTACATCACTTCCTATGACTTCCTAGACACCTCTAAGCCTTTCTGTCTCTTCCGGTTTTAAGCCCTAGCTTCTTTGGTAGAGGTCACACAGAGTCTCTTCTTATCGGAGTGCCCACTCTCCACTCATCTCCAGCTTATGCCCTTCCATTCTAGTTGGCCTTTCTTTATCAGAAGTTTCAGTCTCTGTCTTTTTTATTTATTTTATTTTATTATTGCTGTTTTTTAGCTATCTTAATCATGACCATCCCTCTCAGTCTGCCTGAGGTGTCTTCTCTCCACCTCAGAAGCGGGCTGGCTTCTTGCCTTTCTCTCCCTTGGGCTCCTTTCTCTTCCGAGTACACATACACCTGAATTAGCCTGGCTTTTGGTTTTCTTATACTTTGAAAACCCTGTTAATGTTCTTACCTTGGCAAGGTATGGCATGTCTTATCAGGAGCTGGAGTCTGGTTATTTATATGTGATATTTTCTTCAAGTGGAGGGAAATCAGTTTCTCCAAATTTCCCCACCTATCGTGGGTTCCTTTACTCATAGAGACAAGGAAGGGCACCGATTGACCTCACCAATAAACTGGAAAGGAGCAAATGAGGAAGGGATTAGCTTATTCTGTTTTATCCCTAACCCGCAGTCTGCAGAAAATAGTAATTCTCTCCCCTTCTTCAGGACAAGGCTGCCTCGAGCTCTCTCAGGAGGAACGTGAAGTCCTCCCAAGTCAGCAGCTTATTCTCAAGCATCCTTGATCTCCTTACTAAGTTATACCTCCAGTTTAACCTTTAGGGATAATAAAATCGGTACTTTGGACTTCAGTCCACTACTCCTTTGGCTGATCAGCATTCACATGAGGAAAGAATGGCATTTGTTGCTGACGCTAAGGACTAGAAGCAATGGCGTGTAATAAGAAATTTCTGGCTCAGACTAGCCCCAAGATCTGGGCCAGCAGTCCCAAAGTTCCATACACAGAGACTTGTATTAATTTTATGCCGGTTGACCTATGGCTCAGACATATTGCTAGCTAGCTTTCTTCTTAAACTAACCCATGATTCTTATCTTGTTTAGCCACCAGGCTCAATACCTTTTCTCAGAGCAGCATGGTGTCCTTCTTTCCTCTGCGTCTGCTGGCGTCTCTGCTGGTGTCTCTCTGGTGTCTCTGCTCTGCTCTTCCTGTTCCCCAGAGTTTTCTTAGTCTGGTGGCCCCACCCACACTTCCTGTCTGCCTTCTGGCCAATCAGATTTTTATAAACCAGTAGGAGGGATAAATCCCACTACAATGGTGTATGCATAGGAGAGCTAAGGCACAAGCAGCCATCACATGAAAAACCTCTTCTGGCTGCTGGAGCTAATTTTATTTTGGAATGACTAAATATCAGGAAAGACCACTATAAACTGGATTTATAATTCTCAGCTGTGGCCCTCTGGTAGACAGAGTTTTTGGTAATCATCCATGTGGATACTCAGAGATCTGGGCCAAAAGTGGTGTCTCAATGTTGGCACTGTGAACATTTACCTCTTCTGATAAAGAAAAGCCGACAGATTCAGCTGTTCAGCAAATCTACTCTCGGATCCCAACATAGGCCTGGACTGGTGGGAGATGCTGACCTTGATGTTAACCATGACTGAAGACCCTCAGGAGAGTTTCTCTGAACCCTATGGCCAATTCTGAGCTGAAGGAGACAAGGCTGTTTCTCATCACTAACAATATAAACTTTAGATTAGATACATCCTCAGGCTGCAGCCTTTCCCCATACTGTCCATTTTCCCCAGCATATGGAATTATGAAATTCCAAGAGCTGTGAATTATTGTTGAGATATCTCTAGCAAGCTGATAAAAGACTTACTGGGTCAGAATTAGAGAATGATAGCAGAGCGTCATCTCTGACTTTTACCTCAGTCTTAGAAGATTTTTGGTATTGCTCATTGGCATACTCCTAAATACACACAACTAACCAATCAGATGTCACACAGAGGACTAATTATCCCAGTTTTTCAGCGTCTGGGATGTTTCTTCAAGATGTTGGATACTCATTCATAAAATCAGGAAACACACATGGAAAATGAGGTGAACACTAAGCAATGGGTGTTTAAGGCTAGGGATGCAGAAGTGGAGTTTACAAAGCATGTTGAGATATAAGGTGAAATCGTAAATACAGAGTTTTCTCTGAGAGTCAAATTTATTTCATTTCTTGGGCACAATCTCATGTGTCCTACTTGAAATATGACCAGTCCAAAGTGGGATCTGTCCCGCCACCCCTTTAGAAAAGTCCTGGTTGAGACTCACATGCCTGCTGAGCAGTCAGCCACCTTTAGACTCAATCACTCACTTCCTTACCCCCAGTAGAGGCTGTAGGCTAGGAAGCTTATTTGCTTCCCATTTATCCATCTACACCCTTTGGTCTGTCCTTTTTCGCTGGTCCCTTTTTGTCTGCATATGTCATTTTGTTGCCGTCATAAGCTCCACACTTCCATCTGTGTTGTAATTTTCTACCTTCCCATAAGCTCCGGTGCCAGACAGGGTAGGGAGGGTTGGAAGGGCAGAGGTCGGGAGGGCTTACTTCCTATGCTAAACTTAATGAAGATTACTTTTGAAGCTCTTTTCTTTCTTTGCCATGAGCTGTAGAGTTTACTATTAAAGTTAAAATAGTTTTCTTATCTAGCTAATGTCATGTACAACAGAATAGGCACACACACACACATGTGCACAGAGTAGATATCTATATATATGTTAGGAATATTCCAAATAGGAAAAAAAATATCATGTATCTAGCAAGATGTAGTAGTAGATACTTGTAACCTTTGTGCTAGGGGGAAGCCAGGATAGGGGGATGATATGAGTTTGAAGCTGTTTTTGTCTACAGAGTGAGACCCAGTCTAAATCATATTTGAACTTATCTATTTCATAGATACATATACAAACAAAATATAGCAAATTGTGAAAAATATCTATTTGAGTGAACTCCTGGTATTTGTTTGTCCCAATCTTCTGAAATTTTTTGTATTGTTTTGGTTTGTTTCAAGATGAAGTTTCTCTGTGCAATCCTGGCTGTTCTGGAACTTCCTCTGTAGGCCAGGCTGGCCTTGAACTTAGAGATTCATTTTCCACTGAAGGGCTAAGATTAAAGACATGAGCCACCACACTCCATTTTCTACTGCAATTTATAGCTGCATTGTCTTTTAATATGAAAAGCAATGATGTGTCTCAATGCTCACCATCTGTCAAGAACGTTAGCTTCTCTAGAAGGCCGAGGGCTGGCTTCATCCATGACTAATGCCTTGTGACCTCAGGGCATCATTTCTCCTTCATGAGCTAAAGCATTCATCTTTGATTTGATTTTATTTTTTTAGATGGAAGTTATCGGTGACCCCAAAGTAGGAGGGATAATTCTGCTTACCAGATGGTTTATCTATACTATCTTCCAGGAGAACTTTACCCAGCTAGGTACATGAGCCTGCAGTCAGTTACTCGGGAGGCGTGAATGCCCTGTGAGCCCAGGAATTTGTAGCTCACTAAGCAAAACAGAGAAACCAGAGGCTGTGGAAAGAAGAAAGGAAGACGATACTTGGCTTATAATCTTGAAAGAGCTGTCACTTCAAGTTCTTGGGAACATAAGGCATGATACCTATTGACTGAGAGGTAGGTTGTGCTGAATGAACTTACCATAGGTTTTAGAAATGCGTGGTGATTTTTCTTCTAGGAAGGGTGTATTAAAAATGTCTTTGCTATAGTGGATATCTAATGTATTCTTTTCCTGTCATTGATGAAGGAGATGCTATTTATCACCTTGGAGCAAGCCTGTGGAGTTATTTTCTGAAGAAACAGTTGAAGCTTTTGGAGCATTCTTTAATACTCTTTACATGTCTGTCCTTGTCATTAGGGGGCTCGTCTCCTAGAAGTTAACCAAGCACAATGCTGAAACATCACAGGACTTTGACAGATGTAGTTCTGAAATCCCAGGTTATCATTTGCTGCCTTGTCTCCTTAGGCAAAAACTTGATCACTGGAGCCTTCTTTGTGAATGGCGACCATAATAATTCTCACTGACTAGCTTATTAATTTGGTGAGATAGCATATATCCTAAAAGTTCTTTGTGTATGTAAATATTAGTTCTCCCTCCCTGGGAGACAGAGCATCTATAAACTTTCTCTTGGGTAGGTTGGAGTAGGGGGTTGTATATATATTATTCTGGTTTCCTAGACAGTAGCATCAACCAAGTCCAGTCGATCATTAAGCTACCTGCACATCTTCATTGTGAGGTATTTACATCACGATGAGCTTTGGAGTATTATGATGTAATATAATTGTAAAGGTTTTTAACTTAATTTTATTTTTAGTTGTGTGTTTGCATGTGAGTACAGGCACTGTAGAGCCAGGAAGAGAGAGACCACTGAGTTTTCCTCAAGCTGGAATTACAGATGCTGCTGAGAACTGAACTCGGGTCCTCTGAAAGAGCAGTACGTGCTTTGAACTGCTCAGCCATCCATGCAGACCTATGATATGATATTTTATGAGGCATTTTTACCCTAAAAAAAGTAAGGAAAAGCAGATTTTTCTGCCACAGGTGAAAACCACTTAGTGAACCATTGTTTACCTCTATGATACAGACATGGAAGCTGACCATATGCCATGGTGTCAGCCGTACAAGGAGACTCCTGATAAGCCAACACAACACACACACATCAGGTTGAACAGAAACACCCACAGTTTTGGAGAAGATGCCCTTTGGGATTTACAGGAAACATTTTGCTTCCAGCTTTGTCTTTTCTATTCTCCCTTCTACATATAAAATAGACCCTGGATAAAAACCATTAAACAGGAGAATAAAAATGAAGAATATTAATGTGGCATTTGACTCTCATATAGGCATCAACACTCCACAATGAGCAGCACACTTTGGGTGGTATTGGTTAACACCCAAGGCCATGCTGATTATGCGGCAGCAAAAATCATGTAGCTGCGGAGTAAACCAGTGGGTGGCGCTGCTACTCCACGTGTTACTTCTGAGGACGTCGCGTGCATAAAGAAGTTGCATTTCTAATGTAATGGCGAAGTGTTTTAAAGATGCGGGTGCAAGGGTCTGTTAAAAAGAGTGGCCCCCTTTTTTTGTTAATCAGAAGCAAGCTTCTCTTGGAGCGGGAGTAGCTCATTTGACCTTGGAAACCGAGGATTTGGCTCTGTCAGAGAGAAAGAAAATCAGAGGGAGATCGGAAAGACCAGAGCTTTCAATTTTCCCACAGAGAAACAGAGAAATAAGGTTAGTGGTCTGGAGACAGCAAGCAAGAAACAGCACAAGTAAGGATATTAGCCCTGGAGAGCCCCGAGGTTAATGTGCATGATAAGAGCCACAAACCCCACTACATACTAATTTGGTTTGTTAACTTATTACATCCTTGAGAGGATATATATATATTTTTTCCCTTGGACTAGATGAAGAATTCCCCTGAGCAGCAGAGGTTTTTGTACCGGGAGATTAAGTAGCATAGAAAATTACAGCCCTGCATTTGTGCTGTCTGAGTTAAGACGGTGTCAGCATTCCTATTTTAAGCCATTATTTTCAAGGATGTGAGTTTGCCTGGGACATAGGAATTCAGCCTGAGGATCAAACATGCATATGAGTGGTCTTGGTGGGCTAGTGCATCACTGCACCAAGCACCTCAGCCGAAGGGACGGGTCACCGGAGTTGCCTTTTATTATTATTCCAGAAAGACAAACAGTTGTTTAAAAATCTACCGCTGCAATGATTTTTTTTTTTTTTTTTTTTTTTTTTTTTTTTTTTTTTTTTTTTTAAATGCTGCTGAAAGATTTGAAGCTCAAAGACTTAGTGCCATACAGGACAACCAAGCTGACCCAATGTACTCTTATTGATTACTTGGGCCAATGGTCTGAGAACCAAGACCTGTAAGCCATAGGTCTCCATGGAGCTATAATGTCCCTAAAGGGCATCTGCATAATAAATACATATTTTCAGAATTGGTTAGCAGACAGAAATCAACACCCCCCTAAAAGACCAGCTGGTTGAGATATATGATCATATGGCCCAAATGCCCGACACGCAGGACTTTTCTTATTTTTTAAATATGCTCCTTGCAATCATTAAGGAAGGGTGGAAAGGTCATGAGCATGTGTGGTGGTTTTGCGTAGTTGAGACTTTCTATCATCCTTCCCTCACAGTGAACTCTTACAGTAACCTGCATGTAATAGGAATTACTAACCATAGTTGAGGGATGAAAACCTGGGTCTTCACTACATGAAGCCTTCTCGTTGGGTACTCGGTTGGTGAGTGCCTGATGCCTGAGTTCAGCCTTACTCAGAGGGAAGCCCACACTATTTCTACACTAACTCATGCATCTCTTCTTCCAAAGTAATTTCATTCCTCTCCAGTTCCGATTTGTGTTGGACCAATGCTTCTAAGTCTTCTTATTTATCTGCAGAGGGCAGCACCTGCCTTTCAGGGTTGCCATAACGACTCAGTGTGGTGGTTAACACAGAGTACATGGGGATGCTGAGACCATTATCAACTTGATGTCTGTCACAGAATGGGAAAGAAAGCCAGAGTGCTGATGAGCATCCACATCTTCCAGCAGCAGGTAAGGGACTTGTGCCGCAGAAATGCTACTCTCCTCAAATTCGTGAGGTGTAAGAGTGGAGTGCGTACATTGATTTTCTAGCCAATAAGCAGACAAAGACCAAGAAATAAAACAGGCATGGAAAATTGTGTGTCGATACTTAGAGAAACAAGGTGATTGCAGTAATTGAGTGGAACCAAAAGAACTCACACATGTAATTATCAGCTCTTCTTAGGGTATCTGTGCCGATCTTCACTTTTTGCTTCTGAAATGGGCTAGGTGGGGGCCAGTAGACTCAAGCCTTCATCTCAGATCATCAGAATTCACATTAGCAAGAGTATCGTTCATGCATAAAGGTCTCTCCAAGGAACCAAAATTGTACTAAATGTTTTAACAAAAAACCACATTTGTAATAATGATCCAGTCTTTCAGAAGTCCCAGTTGTTTCTGATGGCTACCAAAAGATCCCTTGCTCTTTTGTGTCAAAAAGATGGGAAATGGACATTGTCAGTCAGAAAGAAGATAATCTTTGCTTGGGAAAGTGAGAGGGAGAGAGGGCAGAAGAACGGAGAGGGGAGGCCACAGGGTTGGGAGGAAGGGTGAAAATGCAGGGAGTGTGTATTTGAGAGTGAGGCAGAGAAAGAATTCAAATATGTGCACCACACACACACACACACACACACACACACACACACACACACACACACACACACAAAACTTATTCAGGCCCCCCAGTTCCTGAAGGTTTTTAGAGTGAGGAATCTCAGGGGAACTACCTTTGTGCATGATGACAGCCCGAACATTCCTGCATTCTTGATGGAAGGGATCCTACTGCAAGGGACATGGCGTTTTCCCCTATCAGGCAGAGGGAAGTAACAGTCGGGTCACCTAGCCAGTGAGAGGCAGAGCAAGGTCTACACCTGCGCCATACTTTGTTCTCACTGTGTTGCCAAGTTCAATAGCAATGCCGCTGTCTGAGGCTGGTTGTAACAGTAAAAATAGGCAAGGCTGCAGGTATAAAGCCCTTTGAACACAGACTTGTGGGTAATCCACGCTTAGAAATGCTAGTGTATCTTCACCCTCGTGTTCCTTGTTATGCACTAAGGATGTATGCAGACTAATGCCTCCCAGTTAATTACCAAGCCAAGCCAAGCTTGCTTCAGATGTTTGTACTTATGGAAAGAAAGCATTTTTTTTTTTTTTTTTTGGTCTCTAATAGGAGAAAAACTTTAATTTTATGAAATAGCCTCTGAGAGACCCTAAGATGTTTCTGAGAATTGAGTTCTCAGTTTCATTACAAATAAAAACAATAGAAACTGCTGGCCAAGGCAGGGTAATCAATTACAGGTAACTGTCAGGAGTGGTATTTACTGGGAAGCAATCTGGAAGGCACAGCAATATTGAAACACAGTGTGAATTGCATTGTTTCTTAATGCCTCTGGCCCTCTGGATATATACAGATGTATACAGATGTGTGGGACATGGGCTTCTTTAAGATAGATTATTCTACCTCCCGAGGGATTTCAATTCATCTCCATGAGCTCATTTCCATATTATGCAGGTTTTCTTTAGTACAGAATGTTTCTTAGGAGTGGTTGACAGCGAGGCTTGGGATACAGAGGCAGCCTCTGTAGATGCCCAGGAAACACACTGAAGCTAAGTAGAGCTGTGCAAATTAACACCATCTGGGTTAATAAGGCCGATGTTGACAGAGTTTAAAATTGCTTCCTCAATTAAAGAGCCCAGGGAAATCTATATGTTTGGGTCTCAATGAGGATACACTAAATAGTGATAAAGAGTCTTTGTTTTGCTAAAAATAAAGAACCCAAGACTTTATATGTTTTAAGAGAAAGGGAACGGTGTGAAGTAACCTGGACCAGTGAGTCTCCACTGGGCCTTCACAACAGCAGGCTACTTGTAACAGGCCACCCTATTGTTTTGGCAGCCCTACACAAGCCTTGGCACACTCCTCTGCAAGGAGGGAAGACACTCATTTCCTTGCCTCCAGGGCTCTCTGCACACCCTGTGTTCAGCGATCATATTCTGTTCTATGATCACTATTATTCCATTTTACAGAGTTGAGTGTCGAAGCACAGAGAAACCAAGATGCACGTTGTCATGACCAATGAATAGTAGTTTATAAAAGGGTGTGCTTCTGTGCACACCCCCAGGCACGCAGAGGCTCTAGATTTTACAGTCCGGCTCAGTGGTTCTCCACTGACTAGGTACCATCATGGTGGTAGTGTAGCATGGTTGAGCACACACCACAGGCAGTTCACCAATCATGGCTGAGGCTAGCCTACTTTTCTCTCTCCTTACTGCTAAGTTAGAAAGCTCACTTGATTCTACGTAGCTAAGTTTTGGAAACAAGTATCAACAGCTACTTTATGAAGACGTTTTATCTCTCACAATACTAAACGTAGTAACTTGGAATGTTCTTTCTTTGCATGTGAGTTTGAAGGTCTAGTTCTCTTTAGAGTCACCTTCCCCAGGTAACTCTCATTTGAGAACACCTTCCACAGCACTTTCACCATCTGTGACATGTCCTTAGAGGAGGCTGTAGATTCCTGGCAGCCTTTTGAAACTGGCCGTTGACATCTTTCTCTGAAGAGGAAGGTCCTGTTTGCTTTGGTGTGACCAATTGCCCCCTTCTTCATCTGTTTTGTGTTAGTTCTCTCTATTTCTGGATTCACAGCTCAGGAGCTGGGGTCTACTCAGGGCAGCTAGGGCTTTATAGGCTATCAGGAACTTATGTAAATCTGTTGAGTGTACTTCCACATGTGTCAGAAAACAGGGCCTATGACTTAAACCATATTCTCATATTCCTCCTGGAGAAGTTAGGTTACATGGCAAGAAAATGACCCCCAAACAAAGTGGCACTATCAGGAGATATGGTATTCTTGGCGGAAGTATGTCACTATAGGGGGTGGGCTTTGAAGTCTCTTTTCTCAAGCTTCTCTCAGTGTGACAGTCAACTTCCTGTTGACTCTGAGTCAAGATTAGGACTCTCAGTTCCAGCACCATGCCTGCATGCACCACGCTCCTCGTCCTGATGATAATGGACTGAACCTCTGAAACTGTAAGCCAGACCCAATTAGATGTTTTTATTTTTTATAAGCATTGCCATGGTCATGGTGTCTTTTCCACAACAATAAAAATCCCTAAGACAAGCTCTATGAATTTCCATAGGGTGAGAAGGTTGTTTCTGATATGCTTTGAGTCGTTTATATAATTTTGTTTCAGTTTTATAAGTCGTAACTCCCTTGATCTTTAGTTTATGTAACGGTGAAATACCAAGATGGCTGGGCACTGTCTACTTACAAATTTTGAACTTCAGTAATGTGAGAAACATTTTTGGTGGATGACTACATTTCTATTACTTTCCCAAAGTAAGGATGGCCCTATATTTTCTTTGTAAGTTAATTTTCAAACAGTGTTTATAAAATTATTTTTAATGGGTCACTCCAGACAGAAGTTTGTAACTGTCACATTAAAATGGAGATTGTTGACTTAAGCATTTCAAAGCTCTACTGAAGTTGGACTTGTGTGCAAACACATGCCCAGGCTAAATGTGCTTCCCAGTGAGGTAGCCTTACCACCCCCCTCACCCCCGACCCCCGCCTGCTGTTTCTTCCCATTCCTGTGTACTTTCTTATTGTTTCACACAGTTTCCCCTTAGAGAACTATACTTCTGCTGTGCCTCTTCTTGTAGGCAACCGTATCACCCTGTTCTAAAGCTTTAAGATTAGAATCTGAGGAGGGGAAGGGGAAAGGAAGGAGTTTCTGCCCTTAACCCCACACTCCAGGCCTCCAGTCACCAGAGCCCTCAGCTGTACCGAGAGCTGGTTGCTAATATAGTTCATTGCTGTCTTTTCTCCTGCCATGCTGGGGAAGCTGCTGTCCTTCAGAGACATTCCCCAAACCCCACACGCAGAGCACCCAACCAGAGACTAATCTCAGGAGACAAAAGTGAGAGGAATCTGTTGTGTGTTTTTTGTTCCACGCCTTTGGTGGAGTCAGATTAAAGCAGAGAATCCAGCTGAGAAGGCAGCTAGCTAGTCAGCTGCCCTTTGGGGCCTGCTGTGCTTTCTTACCTCATATATCCTCAGAGCACCTACCCAGTCGGTTTCCTGAAGAATTCCTATGAGCAGCTCATCTAGGACATTCAACCAGAAACGGTACTGTCTGTTGAGACCTTGAAAACAATTATAGGTTGTGGTTAAGCAGCTCCAGTTTTGTCAGAGTAAGGGAGAACCAGGGTTTACAACAGAATTCTAGAGTCCCATGGCCTTTGAGTTACCAGAATAACTGATATTCTAGAAATGACAAGAAAATGTTATCAGCTCCTAGTGAGTACTGTGCCAAAGATGATTCAGACTGCTTTCAGTTTGTAGAGTTGAATACATGATAATATAAGAGAGAGTCAGTACCATTGAAATGAAGCTCAATGTCATCACAAGTCTTGGAAACTGGAGGTGTGGCTCAGCAGGCAGGGCTCAAGGGGAGCACATGTGGAGTAGGAACATGGTATGTGGGGGGTGGGAGTGGGGGCTGGTGCTTTTCAACTGAGGCAGGGCAGAGGTGATGGCTTAGGAATCCTGAGTGAGTCTTGTGGGCTGTGGTACAGGAATAGTAGCCTTCTATGTTGTTTGAGACCTGGCTCATTCAGGATGGAAGAGAGCCTAACTTGATGTCTGAGGTAAAGGGGTAAGTGGTAAACACAGGGTCAGCTGCTTTGCTTATTAGGGGCATACTCTTAGGCAGGTTTTCCTCTTTAGGAATTAGCTGTTCCCGGGAGGAGGAAGTCTTTCCCAGAAATCCTTCCATAGCAGGACCTTAACAATACCAGAACTGGACAGAGTTAAAAAGAACCAGCTCTGTGATGTGTGAATGTCAAGTAGTCACAGCTGCAGAACCTGAGAAACCAGAACAGGTTACCATGTATGTAGTAGGCTCACGAGAGAGAAGACCGTGCACAATTGTGAGATCTGCTACAGCTCAGGATAAGTTAGCATGAGCTTCCCTCCGGTCTTACCTATTTTTTTTTAAAGCTCAGTGTGGGTGCCAGCTCTTTCTGGAAGCCCCCACTGACCCATGAGTCAAGACTAGGTGCTCTCTTCAACACTTCTATAGCAGGCTGCAATCATCAATATCATTACTTTTCTTAAGATGCTTGTGGAAGCTGTTGACGTATAAACTGACAACATGGCTGCTCTATGGTTTGGTTAAGGGAAAGTTTTTATTGTAAATATTAGAGAAGGACAGAGATGGGGAGGGAGAGGAAGGGAGGGTGAGAGAGAGGGAGAGAACATAGCATGAGCAGGACTATAAGAAAAATGAGTAGTTGGGGAGAGGGAGATCTGTGAGCAGGAGGAAGTTTAGGGTAGGAGAGGAGGTGAGAAGCTAAACCTCTTCACATGAACTCTGAAATGAGTAGCAAGTATTGGTGGAACCGAGGCAGCCTGGATGTACTTTGATGTGCTAATGGGCACCACAGGTAGCCATATGTTCTTTCTGCTAGAGGTAAGAGAAAGGACTTCTTTTGGTATTTATGGGAACCAGTTTCACAAGTTCCTGAGGATTTCTGGCTTTTATTCAACCACCAGAAATTCTCCTATAGTCTAGGTTGAGTTCATTCCTTGATATTTATGCTGCCCTTTGGAGTATGAAGAATTGGAGTTGCCTTTGTATGTAACAGGTACATACACACATGCACAATGTGGTAGGTTTTGACTGCTGTAAAGGTATCACCATAGGCCTGAGAAATAACATACCTACTACCTTATATTTTTTCTTATAGTCTTTGCAACCCTTCTTGCCAATCATTAACTTCCCCATCCTTGGTCTCTCCAAACCAACACACACCTGCTTTCTGTCACTATCAACTTGGCTTGAATTTTTGAGAGTTTAATACAACTAAACTAGTTTGTTGTGTGTTATTTCATCTAGATTCATTTACTTGTTTCCGTTATACTGAGGCTCGTCACCAATGCCTCATTCTTCTATATACTGAGCAGTATTCCATTGTATGGATATATACCATGATTTGCTTATGTATTGCCCTGTTAATGGACATTTGTACTATTTCCAGTTAGGGGTGGAACACAGAGAGCTGCAGTGAGTATTTGTGTACAAATTAGGAGGAAGAAGCCATAGCCATAGAAGAGGAAAAAGTAATTGCAAGTTATCTACCTGGAAAAACCAAAACCAAAACTTGCACCCAGAACATTTACAGAATATTTAAACTTCCTGCTGTTGGAGCAGGGCTCTCTGAACCTCTTATGGCTTTGAGTGCTGCCCATGAATCTTTCTCCAGCATGTAAGTTCCATTCCCTTTTGTTCCATTTATTTTTCCCTAATGATTCTGTCCGACCATATCCACCAGGTCTAATGCCTCAAACTTAGAAGTTAAATCCCACACATGAAGATAAACAATAGAAAATATCTCTGAATTTGAGCATCACCAAGGATTATCATGAGCAGAAGACAAAGGTGAGATTACTAATATAGCACCTTTCCAGCTTTGCTATGGTTTTCTTTGAATTTCTGGTGGGAGATTTTCTAGGATTGGGTCCAGAGTCAGCCTACTACCTATCTCTACACTTCTCAATCCATAATGAGCATCTGTAGGTCACTATTTCCCCAGGCAGACCTTTCTCTCTCTCTAGTTTTATATTTATGTATATACATGAGACTATCAGCTCTTTAAGGGTAGACTCCAGTTCTGATTTTTGTCCCTTCTCAATTTGCATATGTAGATTAGTACTATGATTGAATAAATTATACACAGTTGGATGCCCTATAGATGATCTTGTACTCTCAAAAGTTATTTAAGACATCAAAAGTCATTATGCCTTTATTTAGTTTATCAGCATTGTTATTATCTTTAGAACTGAACACTAAAGGCTTTAAAATAAAGTATAAATATAATTTCACCAAAATATATTGTTCCTGTATAATTATGTATTCCCTCTATATTAATTAGGTATCTACCCAGTATAATACTTACATATTATTAGTATACCTTATGTAATCTGAAAAGGCTATGGGAAATACTTGCCAACAGACAAGTACATGTGATCTTACACCTTCTGAAGAAACGATTTGTTGCTTTAGAATTTACTATCATTTATTTTGTATTCTTTGAAATTAAAATATAATCACATAATTTTTATCTTTCCGTCCTCCAATTGCTTCCATGAACCTTCATCTCCATTCTCTCTCAGACTCATGGCCTCTAGCCTCTTTTTTTCTTTAATTGTTAACACCCCCCGCCAATACACCACCTGATATCTATCCTTCTACGAAATGATTAAAGGTTAAAGGGTCTACCAGGCTCTCCTGTGCTCTTAAATCATGTGCTGCATCCCTTCTGGTTAAACAAGGGACATAATTTTATATTGACTTTTCCCCCCCTCACTTAACACAATATTTTGGGGATATCATTTGTAATCCTCTCCTTTCAGACAAGGTCTTGTTAAGCAGCCCAGACTATCTCCAAACGTACCATGTGTTCCGCCTGTCTTAGCTTCCAAAGTGATGAAATGACACGTGTGTGTCACCACAATTGCCGTTCTGAGATTTTACCTGTCAGTTTAAGTGCAATATTAATGGAGAGTATAGGATGACAACACAATTCTCTTGTTATTGGTGGTTTAATTTCTTTGCATGGGATGGGATGAGAGTAAGTTATCAATACTACATGGCTGATGTGTTTATAATAAAGACTTTCCCTCTCTATATAAGATTATTTTCTTATTTAGGGATATTACTTAATTGCTTTGGAAAAGAGTTTTCAAAAGATGTGCCATATATTGTACCTCCAGAAATGCATGAGTATTTTTAAGAAGATGTAATAGCTTTCAGAAACTGACTTGATTGTGAGTCAATTACATGGTTGTGTGGAGAGTGAGGCTGGATGGATGGTTACTGATTCAGTTCTTGACACTAGCTAAAGATCATCTTCTTGCTGTGTACATTTTATTTCCTCTATTTGCTTATTAAATAAGGCAGAAGTTTAAATATAGCAGAGGACTAATAATTCCTTGCTACCGTTGGTGTTCTGGAGAAGTTATAAGCACTGATTAGGAATCAAAAGAGTCGTGTAATCTTGTGCCCTAATTTTTGCATCAAAGCTTTCATTTGGCACTTAGATATCCCTAATTATGTGGAAGTATGGCCAATACCATCCTGATTAGTTTACTTTTTTCTGGTTTGTGCTTTTCACTGCTTGCAGTGTTGCTGCTCAAATGTCTTAAAAAATAGAATTGAAGGGATTTAGTGTCCATCTCTCACGTAAGCACAACCATCGAGTTCCTTATCCAAGATTTTCCTCTATTCAAGTCAAATAACTTTTTAGATCCATAGTTAAAGGGGTAAAGCTCTAATAAAGATAAATGAAATTGCAATCATTAAGGTGGATTGCAATTCTTAATCTGAATAGAAAAGGATGCAAGAGAAATGAGACAGACGAAGGTACGGTGTGCCCTTCACCTTTTGGAATAGGCTGTTGGTTATATGTGTGAAGCAATTAGTGTTTTCTTCATTTTTCCTGGAGCTCTCTCTCACCTATCTACCCATGATCTATCTCTATCATCATCTCTAACAGTACTAACTACCAGTTATCCTACTGAGCTTCACCTCCGTGCCCACCAGCACAGTTTGTCAACATCTGGTTATGTCACTGGCAGATCAGCTTCCGCCCAAAGTACCCTGGGAAATTCTCCTTTGTCAGCCGGTCTGGTTTCACACTCTTAAGTTAGGACTAATCATTAGCCTTTGCTGAGTGTTGGGGGCCTTCTGCAGTTTTACTTTCTCATTTACCTTTGGGGTATGTCGGCTTCCAACATTTTCTATGAGAGCTTTATAGCTCATTTAGAAGTTAATCATATTTTACTGGCTAAGATGTTTTCATCTAAACTTTTCCTACTGAAATTCCTACTGTGGTTTTGGTTCATTTCCTTCTCCCAACTAGACCGTGATTAATCCGATAACAAATAGACCATGCACTTTGGTTTTGTGCCAAAGTATGAGACGTTCATGTTATTCAGGTTCTCATTGCTACAAAAGGTGCTGGAGAAGCTGGGCATTGGTAGTGAACACCTTTAATTTCAGTACTTGGGAGGTAAGGGCAGGCAGATCTCTGAGTGCCAGGCCAGCCTAATCTACAGAGCAAGTTCCACAATAGCCAGGGCTACACAGAGAAATCTTGTCTCAAAAAAAAAAAAAAAAAAAAAAAAAAAAAACCCAAACAAAACAAACCCCAAAATCCAAAACAACATTAGCAGCAACAACAAACAGCACCCCCCCCCCCCAACAAAAACAAAGTAAAGACAAAGCAAGCAAACAGCCAAAGAATACAAGAAGAAAACAACAGAACACTTATTTGGGCTCACAGCTTCAGGAGTTCAAGTTTCCCTTTCTCCATTGGCATGCCTTGTAGTGAGGTAAGAGCGTGCAATGATCTTATGACAACCAAGGGGGAGAGGCCTACTGCAAAGCCCCAGGGCCAAGCCTTTTTGAACCATTCACTCGCTCAAATCCCAACCTCTGAGTACTGCTGCCCTTTCAGAGACTCAGCCTTGAATATATGAGCCTTTTGGGGTGACATTCCTTTTTAAATTTTCTTTTATTTATAAAAAAGTCTTTCTATCCATGTATCCTTCTGCTCCCCTTCTCTTCCCTTCTCTGAATCCCTCCCAGTCAGCCTGTAGCCTTCCACATATCCCCTCCCCCCAAAAGGGCAAGAAGTCCCAAGGTGGGTCAGCTCAACATGGCACATCCACTCCAGGCAAGTCCAATTTTCTCATCCCAGTATCAAGACTAAGTTAGGTGTTCCTCTGCAGTGAATGGGCTCCAAGGTGCCAGCCCATGCACAGGAGCACAGTCTGATCCCACCCCTCAAGCCTCCACATACTGCCCATGCCAATCATCAGTTGGAGGGCCTACCTTCTTTTCCTGATAGATCTCCAGTGGTTATTCTTGAATCAATGAGGTCCCAGATTGTGGTAGATGATTTTTTTTTTTTGATATGTTGTTAGATTCTGTTTGCCAAAATTTTATTGAATACTTTTTGAATACTTTTGCATCAATGTTCATGAGGAAGATTGGTCTGTAATTTTCTTTCTTTTTCGCATGTTTGAGTGGCTTGGGTATCAGGGTGATTGTGGCCTCATAAAAAAGAGGAAATATTCTTTCAGTTTCTACTGTATGGATCATTTTGAGGAGTTCTTCATTGAATATCTGGTAGAATTCTGCACTAAAACCATCTGGTCCTGGGCTTTTTGTACTTGGGAGACGTTTAATAACAGTTTCAATTTCCTTGGGGGTTATAAGTCTGTTTAGGTCTTTAACTGATCTTGATTTAATTTTGGTAATTGGTACTTGTCCAGAAATCTGTCCACTTCTTTTAGGTTTCCCTTTTTAGTGGAGTATAGATTTTCAAAGTATGACCTAATGATTCTCTGGATTTCCTATGTGTCTGTTGTTATGCCTCTCTTTTCATTTCTGATTCTTTTAATTTGGATATTGTCTCTGCTTTTTGGTTAGTTTTGATAAGGGTTTATCTATCTTGTTGACTTTCTCAAAGAACCAATTCATTGAATCTTTGTATTGTTCTCTTTATTTCTATTGTATTGATTTCAGTCATAAGTTTGATAATTTCTTGCTGTCTACTCCTTTTAGGTGTGTTTGTTTCTAATTGTTTTAAAGCCTTCAGCTGTGCTGTTAGGTCTCTTGTGTGAGATTTTTCTGGGTTTTTCATATAGGCATCTAGTGCTATGGGTTTCATTGTGTGCCATAAGCTTGAGTATGTTGTAGATTCATTTTCATTAAATTCTATGATTAAATTGATTTCTTTCTTAACGTCTTTCTTGACCCAGAGGTGGTTCAATTGAGAGATGTTCAGTTTCTGTGAGTTTGTAGGCTTTCTGTAATTTTTTGTTGTTGTTGAACTCTGACTTTAGACCATGGTGGTCTGATATGATACAAAGAGTTATTCCTGTATTTTTTGTATCTGTTGATATTTGATTTATGACCAAGTATGTGGTTAATTTTAGAGAAAGATCCATGGGCTGCTGAGAAATATGTATTTTCCTTTGTGTTTGAGTGGAAAGTTCTGTATATATCTATTAAGTCCGTTTGGGTCATAATGTCTGTTAGATCTCTTATTTCTCTGTTGAGTTTCTGTCTAGTTGACCTATCCAAGGGTGAAAGTAGGGTACTGAAGTCTCCCACCATTAGTGTGTGGGGTTGATGTGAGGTGTAAGCTTTAGTAGTGTTTCTTTTACATATGTAGGTGCCCTTGTGTTGGTGTCATAAATATTCAAGATTGAGACTTCATCTTGGTAGATTTTTCCTGAGATGAATAAGTAATGGATCCATCGTGTTAGGATATGCCTTCTTATAGGTCAATTGAGTCCATTGATATTAAGGGATATTAATGACCAATGATGGTTATTTCCTGTTTTTTTTTTTTTTGGTAGCTTGTGTGTATTTCCTTTCTTTGAATTTTTCTTCTGTTGGATTATTGATTGTTTGTGGTTTCATGTGTGTATCTGGTTTCCTTAGGTTGAAGTTTTCACACTGTAATGCTTTCTGTAGGGCCAGATTTTTGGATAAGTGTTGTTTAAATCTGGGTTTGTCACGAAATATCTTGTTTACTCCATCTATGGTGATTGATAGTTTTGCTGGGTATAGTAGTCTGGGTTGGCAGCCATGTTCTTTTTGTGTCTGTTTAACATCTGACCAGGACCTTCTTGCTTTCATTGTTTCCACTGAGTAGTCATGCGTTATTCTGATGGGTCTGCCTTTGTAGGTAATTTGGCCTTTTTTCTTTGTAGTTCTTAGTATTTTTTCTTTGTTCAGTAGGTTTAGTGGCTTGATTATTATGTGGCAATCAGACTTTTTGGGGGGAATCTAGTTTATTTGGTGTTCTGTAAGCTTCTTGTATCTGTATAGACATTTCCTTCTTTAGGTTAAGAAAGTTTAAAATTTTCTATTTGAGTTTGATAAATGTATTTTCTGTGCCTTTGAGCTGATATTCTTCTCCTTCTTCAATTTCAATTATTCTCTTAGTCAGTTGTGGACCAGGGCCTGGGGATCTCCATTTTTGGACTAGGGTGACATTTCATAACCAAATGATCACATTGATGGAGAAGTGGTAACAGAGACAGCACTCTGGATAATGTTCTTGTCCTTAACACTCCCTCAGTTTCCATGTAATAAACAGGTAAGGAGCTGAGCATTGCAGCAAAAACCCTGTTATGATGAGAGACTTGAGGTGGGATTAAAAAAATGTTGTAGTTTTGGAAATTTTATTGAAAGCGAAAAGCCTGTAGAGATTAGCAGAGGAAGAGGAGCCTGTTCAATCAGCTGGAACAGCTTTTGTTAGATTGGAACTGATCAAAGTGATGTGAATATCAAAGAGAAGCCCAACCCTGCTGCAGGCTCCGAGTTGTAAATATAATGGGGGCTTGGTCTGTAGGTCTTCTCAGGAGCCTCCCAGATCCTCATTAGTTTGATCCCACCTGAGGTTTTTGGGTTATTTGCCCCTCAGTTTGCCTAGGAGTTACACTTAAGAATGGTATATCAAAATATAACAACACCAACAACAAAAAAATGGTATGTCGTAAGGACCACCGCCTGGAGCTGGTGGCTGGACAGAGATGAAAACAGGGGCTAATTCGCAAATGAACTCAGCCCCTCTCAACTTTCCTTGGTATCCCCAGGAAACACTGAGGTTTTCTAGCCAAGAGACACTAGGATTACATATGTAGTATCCATATAACTTAGAATGGGAGTTCTTAATCCCAAATTACATCTAAAACATACATGGTGCTGGAAAAGACTCTGGGTACTATGGTCTGAATGTTGGCATGTTCTCAGAACTCATATGGTAGGTCAGTTTTTCATATCTACGATTTTAGTACTTCGGAGCCCAAGATAGGAGGATCATGAATTAGAGGTTGGACTGGGCCAAATATTGAAGCCCTGTTGTAGTAGGAGGTTTCTGGCCCAGACTTTCCGGCCTAACCTCAAGGTCTAGGCCCACAGACCTGCAGTCCCGAAGTCCCACAGAGACACACAGACGCTTTCATTAGTTTTTGTCTGATCAGCCTCAGGCCCAGGCATATCACTTGCTAGCTCTGTACCCTTCACCTAACCCATGTCTCTTGTTCTGTTCAGCCATGCGGCTCGGTACCTTTTCTTAGGGCAGCATAGTTGTCCTCTGCTTCTTCCAGGCCTCTCTCTGGAATTCTCTCTGGTGTTCTGTCTGGCGGTCTGTTCTCAGAGTTTTTAGTCTGGTAGCCCCACCCACACTTCCTGCCTGCCTTTGTCCAATCAGCTCTTTTTATTAAACCAGTGGGTGGCACAGTTATTTTCCATGAAACAACACAATACCCCTACACCCTGTCTCAAAACAAAACTGAAATTCATATGCTGGAATCGAATATCATGGGAACATGGGATTGCTTAAGCAATCAAGGTCCCACTCTCAAGAAAAGAGACCCGAGGGTGTTCCCCTGTTCCTTCATCATGTTCAGGTACAGCTCAAGATTACGTCTTCTAAGCAATCATCACCAGACACAGTCTGCTGGCTTCTAGCCTGATGGACTTCCATCCTCTGGAACTTGGAGGGGTAAATTTCCTTACACTACCTAGTTTGAAATATTTGCTATATCATCCCAGGTAGACTAAAGCAGCAGGCTAAAGTGCCAACCGGTTACACCAATCTTTTGGGAACTCAGTTAAAGTTGTCCACGTGATTTCAATGCACAGAAAATTTTGTAAATCATTGATCCTGAGAAACAAAAGCATAAAAGTATAGTATAAATGAGTGTTAAATAACCAACTACCAATAAAGCTTAATATTAGAGAATGTTTTTGGGCCTACATATTACTTAAACTAGTCTTCAGGAAAGCTTGTTATGTAAAAGTCACATAGGATTCCAAATGCAGAGATTTGGCATTTTTGACAAATAAAACATGGTTATAGGTGGCCAGTGTTTTGATGTGCACTTCCCTCGCTATTCACTTAAGAAAAGTGTGCTATCATTGTGGAGCTAGACAAACATTTAGGACTAAGAAAATAAACGCAACATGAAACTACCTCATGGGTTTTCCTTTAGTCTGAAAAAAAAATAGCTTCAAATAAACAAATATTTGCCTAGTAAATAAGTGAATGAATGACCTCTTTGTAATTAGATTCCAATTAAACAAAAATAAAAGAAGCATATCTGCCACCTCTTAACTTGAGGAAAATTAATTAAACATTAATTTCTCATCTGATATTAGCCTCAAGATGAAGCAATTCTTGGAGCTGTGTTTGACTAATTTATGGAAATCTATATTTAGTGAGAGGGTGAGGAGAACCAGTACCTTTGATTTGAATTTTTTTTCCCTAGCTCTTAAAAGACGTCTTAAGCACTCTTCAGGTACAGCTGTTTCTATTGCTTGGAAACCTGCTGTGTGACCCCCAAACCACACTGTTTATGTTACGTTAGAGACCGAATCAGATGTGCCACCTCTGGAGACCAGGCAGGTTGAAGAAAAAAAAAATCATTAGGTTTTGCATTATAGAAACATTACTGGGAGCAGGGGTTGGAATCATAATGCAACCATAGCCGAACAGCTAATCTCAGTCAAACGGAACACAGCTCTTGTATGCTGATTACATGGCTTGATAAGTGATGCAAAACTGGATTGCTGTCTAGAGAGTGAATTAATTGATTATCAGGGGGTATTTTAGTCAACCTATAATATGGCTGCAACATGAAAATTAATGTTATTTAAATTCCTATTCAGTATTGAATCCCCTACCATCCTGCTTATTTCCCGTTTCACTTCTAGTCCTCTGTTTTACAAGGTGTTACTTTCTCCTTCAGTGGTTGGTTGCATGCTTGCAAATCTCCTCCATGAGAATAGAACCTCTAGAGACTGCAGTGCCAAGCTCATTATAGAATGCTTTTCTTTTACTTACATACCTGGTGGGAAACAGGGTGCAGAGCTGAGATGCGCGGTAAGTGCTTTTTGAATTATGTTGGGAAGAGCGTTGGGTTGATAGGTCATTCCATAAAGAAAACATGTGGCTGATTTCATGGTATTACAAAGTGCTTCAATATGCTGTAAAATGAAAGCCTACAACATTCCCTGGGGTTTCTCTCTATCTCGTTTCATATACACTCAGCTTCCTCATACATATTCCGTAACTAAATTACAACGACATAGGAAGCTTTGTTTGATGGTATCTGAATTTTTTTTTAAAGTAGCAATGAAATAGGCCTAAGAATAATGTATGCTGCTTGGGAGGCATCTTAAATAAGAACCAAGAATAATTCTGACTGGGAAAATAATTGAAGAATGCTATCTTGTTTTGCTTTGTTTTTGAGGCAGGATCTGGGTGGCCTTGAACTTATGAGACTCTTAGCTAAATCTTGTTGAGAATGGGATTTTAATGACTGAGAGAATGAAGAAATCTCCCAGTTGTGTAGTTCAGGCTTAGCAGGCCCCTTACAGGGTTGAACTGAACATCCCAACTATTTTGATATTATTGTCCACACTAAATGACGTTCTACTGCATGAATACACTACAGCATCCTTCACGTGTCACTCTATCACATTTACACCTGATGATATTGCTACCCATGAGAGGGGATGGTTTGTCGAGGAATATTAGGAGATGAGGTTCTGGCTTTGACATTCAGCTTTGGCAACTGCATTGGTTCATTTTGGAGAAGACACTTAGTCTAACTTTAGTCAACACAAAGCATTTCCTGTTGTAGTGCCTCAGTGAGTTCAGCTTCAGTGAAGTAACTTTCTTTAAGAAAGAGGGCTCATTATTTCTGAAGCAGCTTATTTTGTTCGACAGCTCTAAAGATGCAATAGATTCTAACTGTACCGAGTTAAATTTTAGCACGTGATATCTGTCTATTGGTGCTGTGTGACGTTGCCTGAGAAGATGTGAACAAATGATTATTATTCAGTCCAGACTGAGGATCAATAACAGAACAAAGAAATGATTCCATCCAACTCTAACTTAGTGAACCTACGAGTGTGTTAGGCTTACTGAGAGGATGGTAGCTGATTCAGTGCCGGCTGCCATTGAAAGTCCCACCCCAGCATGAGAGAGCATGAGCTGTCATCCCTCTGCACTCCCCACACTATTGAAGGCAGCTTGGTGGGTCAGAGTCTTTCTCTCTCCCTCTCTCTCTCCCTCCCCCCCCCCCCAGCAATTGTTTACTGCTTTTGCAACACTGAGAAAGAGTTTCACAATCTTTACTTTCAGGAACTTTGAAGTCTTCGGTTTTATTTACTTCCAGAATCTTAGGATGTCCCCTCCTGCCTTCCAAAAGGAATGTTTTAATTTGAATGAAATAGCTACACAGGACTCCCCTCCTTCCTCTGACTCTTATATTCTTACTGTCCCCCTCTTTCCTTGTATTTCCTGAGCCTTGGAGAGGGTGACCATTGGTATCTGACTATCTTTATCCATCTGAAACTGGCCACTGGGCCACTATTCTCAGAAGCTTGATGATTATATGTCTCTATTTGCCCATTGCAAAAGAGAAGTTTCTCTTTATGATTGGCCAAGGCTGATAGCGCCATTAATTTATGGCTTTAAACATAGATGCTTAGAAGGGAATTTGACAGACACATCATATCCATTTGGAAAGAGCAATAGTAGTTTTTTGTCTCTCTAGCCTGTTGGCCTTGGCTTACAGTGTCAGATGTGGGTTCTTGCCTGGTTGTATCCGTAACAGTGATGGCACTATCTCACCATTTAATAAGTTTTGCCTGGGATGCTGGTAGTATAGCATACATAACCCACAGCTGAGCACAATTCTCCGCCTGCAACTTACATGGGACCTCTCTGACACCCAGCAGAGAGGGAGGAGCTTCTTATTCAGTTATAGCCTTATTCCTTCATGTCCTACAACCAAAGTGTATGAAGTGTATAGCAATAGGTACTTATCATCTGGCTTGGGCACACAAATAACAGTAGTAGCAACAGCCTGCCGAAGATAATAGCTCATAGGAAGGTAGCCTAACTCTGGCTTTGGAGTTTACCCCAACAGTCTTCTGGCTCATGGAGGTTCCCTCTACCTACCAAAACAGGATGCATTTGTTCCAACTCTTCCATTGCTATTTTTACCATCTTCTAGTTTTACAGAGGGTGGCAATATCTTTGGAGGTCTATTGCTGTCAGCTCAAACTGTTCTTGTGGGTCTAGCAGGAATAAAAGAAATAACAAGTCAAAACCTGCAGGAAAAGATCTTATTGCTTGTATCATTTGCTTCCTCAAAGTGTAGCACTGGGCATAATAGAACAGACTGGGGACACTACGTTGGCTAGTCCTCCACAGTGCACAGTCATTTTCTGTGAGCCATCCGGTCTCTTCACCCTGGGTGTTGCTGTCACAGCAGGGCTACTATGTATCTTTCCAGCTCTAATGGTCTCAGCTAAGGGTGGCTTTCAGTGCTCTGCCTGACTGAGGCGCAGTGGCAGGCAAGGTTATATTCTAGCCTGCTATGCCTGTCAATGGAGCCAGCTCCTTAATTCTGATAGGCTCTGGGCCATCACTGTAACCCTTACTTTGTATTAGCTACAACTTAGCTTTTGAAAAGACTCCAGCCTGGATGGACAGCGTCTATGCCAAATACACTTTATTGCAGTGAGTATACTCTTGGGGCACAACTATCCCTTCCTGGGACAAGCTTAACTTTTTCCACCTGTACTGATTCATGTCTTTTTGTTGCCTAGGCTTTTTAGAAGCTCATTAGCACAGTGTTTGACTTTCTGTTACTCTTTTCTCTGGGAGTTCTCAATCTATATAAATCTTGTCACATATACCTTAAGTAGTCTGGATAAACTCCTTTGTCTGATTTCACATCCCCTGGTCCCATCCTTTTCCTATGGCCTTCCTCCATCTTCTCTTTTGTTGACACTGAGAATTGAACTTTGTGTGTGCTAGTAGGCCAATAGTCTACCACTGAGCCATGTCTTTACCTGTTTCATCCCTTCTTGATTGCTTTAGCACTTTCTGAACCTAATTTCCATGCTAGTCTAAGTCATTTAGATCTGCTAAAGCCTTACCTCTCTTGTGGAAATCATGTCACACTATGGGGTCTAACACCAGCAAAGCCACCTAGGCCTCTTAGCCATCCCTGTGGAGTCAGCCTGAGTTCTCCCGTGAACATGGTTCTATCTGGCCGGATGCACTGAGCATCCAATATTGCTTCTTTCATGCCAAGTTCTGTTATTAATGTCTGGCATTCCGCTATTGTTCTCTCATCTTTGATATTCATGGGAACCACAGCCAGCAGTAAGCAAATGTCCCTAAAGACTTCCATGGCCAGTCCCCCAGAGACTGATTTCCCCACTGCTGCCTCACTTTATACAGTCTCAAAGGGAGATGAGAAATGATATTAATCAATTTTTGTATATTCACGGCATTGATCCTATCTGATTCACAAACAGACGCCACAGTCTCAGGGGCTCTTTCATTTTTGTTTAAAAGATTTTTTCCAATTCAAATAGGTTCAGGATATTTCCTCCTCACCATAGTTTCCTATAGGGTAACATTACACATCCTGTCTGTGTGATGTGCAACAGTGACGTTGCTTCAGATTGAATTCTATTATACTAAAAGGTCAGCGTGAAAAGTCATATCATATATTGAGTATGGATAAAATATTTGGAAAGGTGTTGTGCCATGAATAGTTAAATTATCATTGTTACAGGTTCCTCCTGAAGAAAACCCTCTTGGCAGCTACAGAAGCTATAGAGAGAAAGCAGAGAGAACGTTTTGTTGGAAGCTGGTATAAAACACCTCATGGACTTTTGGTTCTGAGCGTAGCTTATGGTCAACATTGAGTAACACACAAAAGTTTCCTAGTTCTTGTCAACCTTCTAGAGTATTTCTAGGAAGCTACTATGGAGCTCTTTAATGTTTAGGACTATGTTTCTCAATGTGTCTCTTTTGAGGTACGGATAGACAGATGGTGATTTTCCTTTATGTTTCTCTAAAAACACCCTTTGGCTTTCTTCTTGTGCACTGAAGTTTACAATAACATTTCTTCAGCTCAACCCAACACCCTTCCTCCTCCTCTTCCTCCTCCTCTTCTTTTCTTCCCCTTCTTCTTCTTCTGTTAGCTTTAGTACTAAGCATTCCTCAGGACAGGGGTTAGGACATTTTCCCGTGAGGGAAGAGATAGCGAATAATTTTAGGCTTTGTGGGATACAGCGTCCATGGCACCAACCTCTTACTCAGCTGTCATAGTGTAAAAGCAGCTGTGTGTGTGTGTGTGTGTGTGTGTGTGTGTGTGTGTGTGTGTGTGTGTTTCACCAGTTAGAGTGGCTACATCCCAATCATATCCTATTTGCAGAAGTAGCAACTGCTGGATGGGTTTGACATGTTGGCTGTAACTCTAGCTGTCGAAGTTGTCATTCCCTTATCTAGTTCACTGCTACTTAGAATGTGGTCTGCAGAGTCTAAGTATTTTATCATCATGGAGTCCTTAGAAAGGATAGGCTCTGGCTCTACCTCTAGGCCTGTTGTATCAGGACTGGTGTTCTTACAAGATTTTTCAGGTGACTCATACGTATTTGCTTTTGTGAAACCATGGCTGCAGATGGATAGCACAAAGGAGACATCTGGGAATCTATGTTTCATGCTCACCGGGGTGGGCTGTCTTCTCCAAATGTAACTTGTGAGCCTTTTTCCTTCCCCTAGGTGCGTCCTCCCCCACTAACCGCATGCTCGGCTTGGGCTGTCAGCTTGCCTTGCAGCCTCCTCAGCTTAGCAGCTGCTCATTCCCCGGTTTCTCTGTCCTCATGGGAGGTTGTTTGGAACTTGTCAGATGAGAAGGGTTGGCTTGTTTGCAGCTCTGCTGAATACAAGCATGCCTCATTTACAAGGCTGCCTAGCATAGCACCCAGCGCCTTTCTATAGCACCTCTTTCAAGAGTCAAATGTAAATGGAGGAAGAAGTTAAAGGCATGGAGGTCATTTCTCCTTGCATAATAGGATAGGGAAGAGCTTTCGATAATTATTATACTTTCTAGTAAGGTAATAATGGCAACAAACTTCTCTTTGGTGGGAGGTGACTGCTGTCTCTTTCTCATCATAATGGCTGCTCTCTTGCCTGTGCTAAAGCTGAAGATAGTCAAGAAGTAAACCGAGAACTTCATCTAGCACAAATTAGACTGGTCAGTCAAAATTAGATGAACCTGATAGAAATGTGTAGTATTATGTTTCTGGCCTGTGGTCCAGACCCGCAGACCCGCAATAACACCCTGCTGGCTGATTGACCTGAGGCCCAGGCATATAACTTGCTGAATTTTTACTCTTGAACTAACCCGTGATTCTTATCCTGTTCAGCCATGTGGCTCGGCAACTTTACTCAGAGCAGCATAGTGATAGTGTTCCTCTGTATCTGCTGCCTTTTCTGCCATCTCTGTGGCATCTCTCTGGCATCTCTGCTCTGTTCTTACTTTTCCCAGAGTTTTCTTAATCTTGTAGCCCTGCTTATACTTCCTGTCTGCCTTTGGCCAAACACCATTTTTATTAAACCAGTAGGTGGGACAATTATTTACAATGTAACAACATAATCCCACTACAGATGTATCCACAGTAGGTTTCAGAGAAGGTTCAAGGGCCAGATTGTGATGCTCAGTATCAGTTACAGGAACAACCAGAAAACAAATCATATACTACCTAGCAGCTTCTGCAAGTTCCTGTCCATGAGGTCAAGGAAGTGCTTCTGATTGGCAACAAATCTTACTGTGCTGGAATTATTTATAGCATGTTCCCTAACAACCACAAAGCTGTGGTCTTGGAAGAGCAGCACAGCTGGCCTTCAGAGTCACCAATCTCAACACCAGGTTGTGTAGTGAAAAAAAAAAAAGAGTAGATGGTTCTCTAAAAGAGTCATGTGCATATTTTATTTGTGCTTAAATAAAACCACAAGAAACTGCAAAATAAATAAATAATGACAGCAGTCTCAAAGAGGAACACTGTAAGTGTGCTGGAGGTTGCAAGGCAATTGAGCTGTTTCAGAATTTTCTTAAATGGAACCCAGAGGCCTTAATTATGATGTATATTTCTTCATGTGAAGCCTTCAAATAAATCAGAATATGCAATTATATAATTTTCCTGCTGCTCCCCATCCTCTTTCCTTTATTCTTCTTTATTAATGCAGGTGCCTCTCATAATAAACTGGCCCATACTAGGTTGATTTGCGTAGGTGCAAGCTGATTATTTAGCCTTGAAATCTGATTAAAAGTCTCTTTAGAAGAGTTGCCTATGCTGCACTAAGTATCCTGTGGTGGAGAATGTGGTATGCTATCTTTGGCTCTCACTGAGTAGTTGCCTTTCTCTATTATCAGACAACTTTTCTACCTGGAGCAGAGTGTCTCATATGTAGCAGTTTCTCAGCAAGTATTTATTGAAGTCATGCCCTCTCTTAGGGCAGTATTTCATGCCTGGGAGAGAGCTTTGTCCTAAAATCTCTGTTCCTGGAACTTCTGCTTTTGCCTTCTGTCTTATAACCCTATGAAGGAGATAATGGAATTAAATATAGTTTTCTGGGTCTGGTAGTAGTATACTTTCGTTTCCTCACGTAACCTCTACTATATGCAATTTCTATTATTTATCTGTATTTTAAAGGTGAATACACTGAGCCTTTGAAAGAGTAACATGTTGAAAGTCCTAAAATTAGATGCAGAAGGAACAGAGACTTGAATGTAGGCAGTAGGAATAGAAAGTAAATGTTAGCCATTGACATGGCATTGACAAGACAGATTTAACATGTCTTGGTCTCTTCAGTGGCTAGTATTGTAAAAACTTTCAAGTCTCGGTTTCAAAGTGAGTCATGTACTCTTGAGGCTCATATATAGGAAGCCATTGTTCACGGGTCATTAGGAAAGACACTGAAAGCTGATGTTGACATCCTCTGCATTCCACTAAAGTACAGTCATGCAAAAATTCTTCAAGTTGTCAGGAGCCTCATTATGATAAGAAGCATAGCTATGGCAAATATATAAGTAATGTTGGCTTCTGTATAGACTTAGTCACCAAGGTCCTTTAATGGCCGTGTCAGAGAAGTCTCCAACTAGACTTCTCACCTAAACCTCAGATGTAGTTCCAGGACTGTTAACTGTATTTTGGTGTAAGCATGTATTAATGGCATGGAAAATTGTAGCTCACAAGCCATCATTTGAGCAACTGTACTGACAGTAACAGAACACTTTTACGACCACAGGAGCAGGCCTCCTAAGAGAACGTATAACTCCTGAAAATTCAAACAGCCTGTCCACCTTGAATGTATGGAAATTGACCTTCTGGGTGGATATCTGTAGTCATAAGCCTGGATACTGGCCCAGAGCCCTGCTGTTTCAAGCGGAGAAGCTGAAAGAGAGAAAGAAGAGACTGCATGGTAATCTCAGCCATTCTGTAATATCAAACCTGAAAAAGATATAAAGAATAACACACACACTGCCCCTTCTGATTCCTCTGATTGGTAATGGCAAAAAATCATTACTTATGGGTGGACAACACAAAATTTGTCTTTCTGGATGGTGTAACAAGGAACATGAAATCACTCTATGATGCCTAAGTGCTCCATAAATGCAAAATGGGTGCTATTGTTAGCCACCCTTGAATAATATAGTTATCACTGGCTGACTTCTGTCAGAAATGCAGCATCTGAGCACACAGCACAGGGAAGAAAACAATGTGTAGGAGAGAGCAGAATAAGTTAAGAGAATGCTCTATCCCAAGTGTCATATATAAAACACAGGCCAGCAAAGGATAACTTAAACCCATTTCAAACCAGACTACCATAACTTTGCAGCGTTCATTTCTTCTTAATGGACCCTGGTGCTGAAACCGCGTGTTTGTCTTACTGTTCTGCTCCAGTAGATAATATGTAACTCACCCAGGTTCTCCACACTTCTGTTGCTGTTCAGCTACCCTCTATTGACACTTTTAAATTCGGATTGATTTGTTTACTCAATAGATAGTTGCTGAACACCTACCATGTCATGGACTCTGGCTTATGTTTTGGTACAGAGATAAATAAGGTGCAAGGGCAGGCCCTTAGCACCCAGTAATAGATAAATGTGACAAACACATGCAAGAGAAGAGGCATTACAGTGCTGGGAAATGGGCCTTACAACATGTTTGGAGAAAAAGGGAGGAGGGGTCAGTTCTATGTGACAGGATGTAGGGCTGAAGGAACTTAAAAAGTCTTTGAGTAAGACCTGCTTGTTCCTGGAAGTAGTTAAGTGTCTGTAAGGAAGTTTTGCATGTTATCTCTGTGTATCTGATCCATTGTACTTGACCTGAAATGTAACCATGGTAATAACATGAACTGAACACCTCTTTCATGCCATGCTCTGAGCTAGGAACTCATAATCTGAACTAGGGGTAGATGTAAATTTGTGTTTGCAGAAGAGAAGTACTACTACTCAGGATATAATACTCAAATGCTAATATGCTCTCAATTTCTTTTCTTTGGGCTCCTAACTCCTTCCCTCTCTACATAGGACTAACTAGTACCCAGATGTCAGAACCCATTACCATTCCAGTTATTACTGAGCCCCTGGGAGTATTGTGCTTCCTAGCTGACTGGGACCACATGATTAGTCCTGTCCAATGAGATGTGGGCACTCTCTTAGGAGAGTCCTAATGGCAATGTAGACAATTTTGTCCATTTATCTTAACGTTGGTGGCAATGGTTCTGCTCCATCAGCCTGGGTTGCCAAGTAGCCGTTATTTATAGAAGCCTTTACCTAGCCATCTAAAGTAATTGAGAAGTAAACATTTGTATTTTAAATTCCTGAGATTTGGAATTGTTCTTCACCATAGTATAATTCTGGGTGTCCTGATGATACATTTTTAAAAAAAATTACCCAGAGTAAGTCATCCTTCCCATACACAGGTGTGTATTTTCTTTGTGCATACTCTTTCATTAAAAATCTCATATATTATATGTCTAACGGATTAAGAATAAAAGAAAATAAACTGTACCTGTCTTATTTATTACTATATCCTAAGGACCTACCACAATGAAAATAAATGCTTATAGAAAAAAGATGAATGAATAAACGAGCCAGGAATTATCATATGAAATAAGGGAAAATGTTGAATCGATAAAGTTCTTTGCTTTGACACTATCTTGAGTAAAGCCTGGAATGTATCAGCATTTTTCTACCCTTCTCTAATGGCTGTATTTGTTTTAACTCAGTTGAACTAGAATAATTCTAACGCCAGCAAGACAATAAATTTTTTTCTGACCCATTTAGTAGGAACGAAGTATTTTTTTTCCTTTGGTTCCTCCCCTTTACACCAACTCCTTTGCCTTCATTGTAGGAAGTTCCTGGGTGTCTCACTTAAAAGTCCAGTTTGCAGTTCCAAGATGTGGATAGCTGTTCACAGACACTGGGCCAAGAATGGCTAGAGATACATATCTCTAGAAAACACAACTTTGATGAAGCAACTTCCCTGCCTGCTCCCAAACATAACAATTTTCAGATAGGATCCTGGTATGGTAATGATGGTCTCACACCTGAAATTTTTTTTTTCTCTCTGTATGTGTGTGCGCACGTGAACATGTCATGTCCCAGCTTGGATCATATCCAGCTCACCCAGGGAAAACTAGAGCTGGTATACTCTTCGGTTCTTTAATGAAGCGCCTGTTTGTGTTCAGGAAACATCAGAGTTGCTCAAGCTTCAAAACAAGCTAAATGTTGGCAGCTAACAGCCAGGGGCAGGTTGGGGAACTATTCACCTCTCCATCTCATGAACTAATTACAAAAGAACATGTACCAGCTTCTTTGCCGGTCACAGGTATCACGGAAGAGACTTGGCACATCTGCTTGATCCATGATTGCCTTATTTAGACTGGTGCATGGGAGGCACAGGGAGAGAGCACAAGAAAGGCCTTGTACACTCACTGACTTAGGCTCAGGAAGCCCATGTCTCTTGAGAAGCATAGACAGGCTGAGTGTGATGCAGCCAGTAGCAGGCAGGCCCTGCCAATCACTTCCACCTTGCTTCTCCTGTTCTTCGGCTGGGCCTTCAGTTGAGTCTGACAGTCTGTTTCGCCCCAGGTATAAACTTATTTCCAGTTTTCCCTCTGAAGCCTGCTGAGCGTTTATACGCAGAGGCACTGGCTGCTAGCTGAAGCAATCATTGATCCGTGCTTGCTGCCACCTTCCTTTGTTCTGCTTGCTTCCAGGACATTCATCTTGCTGCTAGTATTTGTTTCCCTGAACATTTGTGATTGGCTGTGTTGTGCTGCGGTATGGCCATTCATCCTTATTTTCCAGTGACAAGGACAGTATCCTTTGACAATTAGGGGCAAACATATAAAAATAGCATGATTTATAGATGGAGGTGCCAAACTGGGGGGGACAGAAGTCTCTTGTAACCTCCATAATGTTAATTCACAGGCCCTCTCACAAAGTTGGGAGGTATAGAAGTGAGACTGTTTAAATGCAGCTTCATTGTAGTGTAGAAGGATAATTCTAGGTTAGAGGAAAGGAGATGCAATGAGGCTGTGTTAACACAAAGGTGAATCTCTTTTGGCACCTGTTCAGTGAGTAGGCCCAGCTGCAGGGAGTGTGATGTTAATAAAGGACACGGTTCAAATCTCACATAGCCCCGTGTGTCTGTGCCTTATACAGTGGAAGTCTTCATCTTAGAATTCACTGTCGTGAAGAGAATAGGAAGAGTAGAGGGAGAGATTCAGCAGCACAGGTATATGAAGACAGCTTGTCATGTTAGAGTGGTTATGAAATTTAAGTGGCATGCATAATCAGTATCCTTCAGATATTAGGGGGTGGGGGTTTCCTGACTTAGTACGGTTTGGTATAGTGTTTTTGTTTTGTTTTTTTTTTTTTTTTTTTTTTTTTTTTTTTTTTTTTTTTTTTTTTTTGCTTTATAAAAAAAGCCGAAAGTAATAGCCATCCAGCAGAAATCATACTTTAAAATTTGGATTTTCTATTTTTCATAGCCTGGCAACATGCAGTACCATTCTGTCCTGTGATGCTGGGCGGTAGCTGCAAGACTTGGCTGCTGTTCATCCCCACAGTCCCAGGGTAAACAATTGGTATTCTGCTGAGTGCTCTGTGACTAAGCTGGGCTGTTGGGTAAATTAAGTGTTGTCAATGCATTTTCAACTCATGGTGTTTGTGACTGAGGAGCATATGTATCTCAACCATATTTCTTTCTGTTTTAAAGCTTAAGTAGACTGGAGACTAAAGTTTAAACTGATGTGGAGCTTTGAGCCTGATCCTGTTGGACTACTCAGCCAGTGGTTCCATCTAAATAACACTTATTGAATACCCTTTGTTTTTGTGGTGATGGACAGTGATTGAGCAGCTTGTCTGACCTCTATTTTTAGTTCTTAGGATGATGTTGCCATGTACTTAAAGACTTCATAAGTGCTTGTTGCATCTGATTGAACACTAGTCAGAGAGGCGGGCAGTTAATAATGGGCATCTATTAGACCAGGCATTTGGGAAACTGAGGATGCAGCAAAAAATGTATTCAAGTTTTTCCGTATGGATCACCAATGAGGATGACCTGGGAAATTCAGCCTTTACCTTATATACAATAAGGTCTGTTTCAGAATTCCCTGTGTTCATGACTAATGATGACCTTATGGAGCTTTGCAGAACTGCTTGGAGAATACTCCCCACCCTCACCCCCACTGCCCCAGTAAATATCCTTAGAAAGTACAAGGCTACAGGCTTCTAGCATTCTTTTGTACACAGCATAAAACCCTGTAGCTTACATTTCATATTTTCTCTCCTTTTGCTTGATAGATGGCTTAGGTTGGGTCAGGGCAAAACACTCATCAATCAAGCCTGGTCCTTAGAAAGAACTGACTTCCTGAGGTGAGGTTGACTCTGGGGGGAACATCTCAAGCCTGTCCCTAGGTCAAACACGTAGACTAAGCCGTGGTTTAATGGCTCCCATTCCTAAATTTTGAGTACAGTTCTGAACACAGCACTCTAACAGAAAGGAAAGGTGACTGTTTCTGCTGCAGCACGTCGCCTTTCTGTAGAAGCCGTCATTTGCAGTGGTAGTTTATTGCCAAGTCTCTACGTGGTGTGTGCTCTTTAGTGTGCGCTGACTGTGATGTGTATAGGTGGCTCAGATCACCTGCAAGAGGAGCTCAGCACCATGATGCTAAGAAGGAAGCCTTCCTGGGCAAAGAAAAGCTATGAAAACTCAGCCTTAACCTCTTTTTTTTTTGAGGCTGTTTTACACAAAAAGGACCTGTCTGCTTCTATCACATCTTCCGGGCTGCTAATTTTCTGAGACATGCCCAGAAGCCTTCCTTATCCTACTCTTTACAAAGTCAAAGAGGAACCAGAGTGATTCTTAAGAAAATCAGACACAAGGATGGGTTCAAACAGTGGCAAACACTGCAGTGTCAGGGGACGCTATTATAGTAGCATAGAATGAGAATTGTGTACCTGGGAGCTACTTCTGTGAATGCTTATTGCTCACTCATCAGGTCACTCGTGCATCGAGGAGCAGACAGTTCTCCAGAGTAAGGAAAGGTGGGGGGTTTATAAGCACAGCCTTGCTGTGTTTATATATACCCGCAGGATCTTTGAGCGATGATCTCTGGCTCCACAGTTAGCAGGAAGGACACAATCCCCAAAATATTTCTCACCATTTACAATTGTATCTTCATCTTCTCTGCAGCTTGAGAATACTATGCACATGGTAGCTATTTACTGTTTGATGGCTGAAAGCTTCTATTTGAATGTAGCTCCGATTACACACCCCTTACCTGGCTATTCTCTTGCTCTTCTCTCAGAGATCCCATTTGGAACACTGGGAAAATGCGTAAACCTGAATTTCAGGTTTCAATTTTCTTACGTGTATGACAACCATGAGCCATGTTCTCCTCTGTTAATGAATGGGCATTTTATTACTCATCACAGAGGCTTGATAGTTATAATTATGCTTGCTACTACCTGTATTTTAACCTAGATTTTTGGGTTCTTTTGTGCCCAAAACCTCTTCTTCCCCTTCCCAATTTGTCTGACTTCTTCTTCAAAGCCATAAGTTGACACAAACACTGTCCTGTGTGTTCAGACATTCTATGTTTTCCCTGCTTAGCATGGGAGCAATTACCAAGATGTGTCTGTGCAAATACAGATTTAAAGAATTTTTCTTTGTTCCTCGGCTGCAGAAGACAGACTCACTTCAAATAGTCAGTAGTCACATGTGTGGTTAGTGGCTCCTATTCAGGTAACATAACTGACTAGTGATTGTATCAGCATTGCAGAAATTTCTATAATTCAATGGTGATCTACTATAGTAGATATCTAAAATATCTACTATAGTAGATTGAGTGCCCTAGGAAATAGAATTTGAGGTAGAGATTTACATTTAGGAAATTGGTTGGGAGGTACTTTGGGGGACACACATGTAAAGGAGTCAGGGGAGCAGTATTAGGTGGGGGGAGAGATGGGACCATAGCTTTGTTCTAGAAGGAACCTCAGTGTATTATGCAGAGCCTGCATTGTGCTAGTCTTTCAGTGGCTAGCCCTTTCAGGGGACAGGCTGTATGTGCCCGATATGAGCAATCATTACATATTGCTGTTCCCCATCCTCCTACTGAAGATGTGGCATCGGTTAAGGAAATAGATTTGTTTAAAGGAAAGGAATCCTGGGACTCAGCTATGAGAGGTCAACTGCCAATGCTACTCATTCCTTGAGGGTGGCATCCCACACCATCCCCTGCATGGCTCTGCGCAGCTCTGCTCTATTTGCTTACTGCTGATACCCAAGGAATCTGTGTCCCACCATACTTTTCTTCTGATGCTTCTGTCTAACAGAGATTTAGGAGAATCTTTCTTAGTATCATCATTACTTCTAGCTCTCAAAGAATGTTTGTAGCAAGACCAAAGTAAGTTATGGGGAAATCATAGTTACCTCTGTGATAAAATAAAATCTCTTTAAAAAGGAAAGAATGGGAAAGAGTAGAATGTGTCTGCTGGGCTATCACTGCTCATGTCCTTTGGTATTCTAATGCTGCATGATAATCATGGGCAGTCGACACAGTTATTTGTTTAAAAGCAATAGAAAACAACTCAGCTAACTCAAGCAAAGGGAATTCACAAGGCAGTTACTATAAGACTCGTGGAACCCAAGGCTAAGATGACTGAATCATAGTATTAATAAATAAATAATAATAATGATTTCCTGCTCATCTTATACCTGCTTATATAGAAAGAACTTTATTAATGTAGACCTCCAGGTTATTTTTTACACCCTCAGTCATTTCTTGGAAAGTGGCTCATACATATCAAAAGAGCAAATTTGGAAGAATTTGCTTGACCCATTTTGCTTATCCTCTTTATTCTTTTTTTAAAAAATCTATATTCTTGAAGAAGAAAAGCATTCCATGAGAAGCATTCTATTTGGCTCAGCATCTGAACATTACCTCCAGAGCAAACCTGTGGCATTCTAGCACTGCTTGGGATGAGAAGTCATAACCTAGGCATGACAATGAAGTCAGTTTGGCCACATACCTACAGCTATAGTCTCTAAACTGTATATTAAAGGGCTGCATTTTAATTTTTATATCTCATTTCTCTCAATTGGTTTAGAATTTGGGCAAGAAAGAGAGACTTTTATATGGTGCCTCTGAACCTCCAGCATGTCTCTCTTTCTTATCTCCATATGGACTGCACATTAGTCCTTTTTGATTTTTCTTGTGTCTGGTAAAGATCACCGTATGTACAGCCTTTGGTTGTGGAAGCAGCTGAGTGGTTGCCTACGAACCACAAATCCTAATCCACATGGTAGTTTATCTGACCAATATGACTTTGCTAGGATGTATCCTTTGGCTGAGGAAACTTAAGCACTTGGGAATGGTACCTGTTCTTATTCTAGAAATATAAATGAACTGGGTGAGGAAATAGAAAGAGAGGTAGCTGTAACTACCTGAAGAAGTCTTCCATGAGAGGGGCTAGGTATTCCAGACCAAGAAACCCCCTTTTTTGCTTTAAAAAGTTTTCCCCCCATATCCACCACTGCTCCCCCAACCTCTCCTCCTCCCAGTCCTCCTCCTCCCCACAATCCCCCGCTTTATCTTCCCATCCATTCCCCAGGGAGAGCAAGGACGCTCAAGGTTAGTCAACTGTCTGGCATATCCAGCTGAGGTAGGACTGAGTCCCTGTCCCCAGTATCAAGGCTGAGTAAGGTGTTCGTTCCTCTGTAGGAAACGGGCTCTGAGAAGCCAGTTCGGAATAAACTCTGGTTCTACTGCAAGAGGCTCCACAAACGGCTCGTGTAGACTGTCATCTACATTCGGAGGGTTTAGTTCCTTTCCATGAAGGTTCCTCAGCTGTCATTGCAGAGTCAGTGAGCTCCCAATAGCTCTCTGTTCAGCCATCTCTGTGGGTCTCATCCTCATGATCCTGATCCCTTTGTTCATATACTCCCTCCTTCCTCTCTTCAGCAGCACTGGGAGCTCGACCTGGTACTTAGCTATGGATATCTGCTTCTACCTTCATCAGCTGGTGGATGAAGGTTCTATAAGGGCAATTAGGGTGGTCATTTGATATAGGAAAGTCCTGTTTAGGCACCCTCTCTACTATTGCTTGGAGTCCTAACAGGGCCATCTTGTGGGTTTTTGGATGTTTCCCGAACAGAACACCAGGTTTCTCTCTAACCCCTCATTGGCTCCCTCTATCAAGATATCCATTTCTTTGCTCTCCCTCTCTGTTGCTCCTCCTGCTCAACCGTCTCATTCTCTCATGATCTCTCCCACCTCTCCTTGCTCCCTCTCCCCGCACCCCTATAATCCCAATTTACTCAGGAGATCTTCTCTATTCCCTCTGCCTAGGGGGGGAATGATGGATATCTCTCTTAAGTTATTCTTATTACCTAGCTGCTTGGGAGTTTTGAATGTTAGCTTGATTATCCTTTGCTTTACGTCTAAAATCCACTTATGAGTGAATAAATACCATGTCTCTTTCTGGGTTTGTGTTACCTCACTCAGAATGATACTTTCCAGCTTTATCCATTTGTCTGAGAATTTTAGGATATAAAAAACTCAAGAAACTAGAGGTAAAAAATCAAATAGTCCAATTAAAAAATGAGGTTCAGAGCTAAATAGGGAATTCTCAACAAAAGAATTTAAAATGGCTGATAGATACTTAAAGACCTGTTCAACATCCTTAGCCATCAGAGAAATGCAAATCAAAGCAACTCTGAGATACCATCTTATTCCTTTCAGAATGGCTAAGGTTAAAAACATAGATGACAGCCTATGGTAGGGGGGAGGTGATGTGGAGCAAGGGGAACACTCCTCCATTGCTGGTGGGAATGTAAACTTATACAGCCACTTTGGAATGCAGTATGGTGGTTCCTCAGAAAACTGTGAATCAATCTCCCCAATGATCCTGCAATACCACTATTGGGCATATACCCAAAGGATGCACATTCTTACCCCAAGGGCATTAGCTCAACTATATTTATAGCAGCATTATTTGTAATAGCCAGAACCTGGAAACAACCTGGATGCCTCTCAACTGAAGAATGGACTTAAAAATTGTGGTACATTTACATATTGGAGTACTACTCAGCAATAAAAAGGAACTCTTTTCAACAAGCTGATCAGAAAGTAGCTCTTGTCATAATGGTCCACCTATTGATGCTGTTATGAGTCTGCATTTATTGTAAATTAGAACTTCTGCTTAGAGCTGCTTATACCCCATATGGGGTTCTGAGAACTATTTGGTTAAGTAACTTTATTCATTTCCCCAAAGGTTATGTGCTATCTAATGGTTTGCTGGGAAACTGTATAAGGAGGAAGATGAAAAGGAGGGGCCTGGTCATGCAAGCAGCTGTGCCGTGAACACAGTTCAAGCCAACAAGCAGTAATACCGTTACCTGGGAAGTTTTTCCTTAAATTCAAAATCAGTTCTCATCAAGGGCCATTCAGTTAGAAGCTTTCAATAGATTTTCAGATGATCAAATAATTTCACCCTTGGCGTTTTCTGTAATAAATATATAGGAGTTCACAGACTCTTCTTTGCCTTTAATTTTCAATAACTCACATTCTCTAGAAACCTGAGTCAGCTCATAACAGATTCCTTTAATAATCATTAAGGTCACGTGACCCACACCACACAAAAGGCAAGGATATTGACGATGAGCCACCCTGCTGAGAAATTAATCTTCAGTCAACCAACATGTGAATATATGTCTTCTGGAAGTCACCATTGATATTTCATGATTTCTTTTCTTGTAGAACTAAGGGGCATGTTACATGTCAAGGTGAAATCAATATGCAATTGATGGGCTGAGAGAAGTTTGGTCTTCAGGGCTTTGCAGTAGTGTAGAAACCAGGTTTTTCTTTCCTACGACTTACTGAGCAGTTCTCCTCATGGTAGCAAGTTCTGCATACAATTTTCCTACATGTTCCTCCATCTTAATTCATTTTGAACAAGTTCCTTTAACTCTGCCATTATTTTCTTTCTTTTTGAAAAAATAATAGTATAAGTACGAATAATAGGAAAGATGAGAAATTATTCACCATTCTTCCATGATGACATTTTAGCTTACTTCCTACCAACTTATTCAAATTAAAAAGTGAAATTGAGTTAATTTTGTATCTGTAATTTTATTTGGCTGTTAAAGTAGACATCAATTGTGATATTCTAGTTATCTTTTAACATAGCTTTTAATGATAGCTCTATTGTTTAAGTAACTTTGTTTTAAAATTTTTATTTTTACTAAAGGTTCTAAAATTCTTGTGCTCGTCTCTAAACATATACATAATGTATGATAAAACATTATGCTTGCACAGACACACACACACAAAGGCACACATACTTTCTCTTCAGACTAATTCCCAGAAGAAGGATCTACTGATTCAATATTTCAATATTTCTTTTTAAAATTTTCACCTTTTAAAAATTTAGGCTCAAGCAGATTTTCTGGAAATTGTAAAACTTATGCTTCCTTGTTTGGTTCTGTCTGGGATTTCTCCAAGCAAGTAGAATTATGTCTCCACGTAAGTCTTTCCCCCTTTAGAATGCTTTCGTTCCCACAACCCTCAACACCAGTCATGAGAGTGGAATGATTCTGTTGTCTTGTCCTGCATGAGGAAGAACTCTCCTGGAAATTCTGAAAAATATGATTGAAGGTAAAATATTATTAAGTGATTTTAGGATCTTTCTGTTTTTCCTTTTTATTATACAAATTTGCTACTGAAATTGTATGCCTGCTTGTCACATACATGCAATGGTCTCTTGCCAGACAGAAAAAAAGGCCACCGGGTTGGAAATGAGAACATTTGGCTCAGCTGTGGTACTCTGCTGTCTCTGTGTCTGTTTATACCATTACAGGGACTTTATTAGACACTCATCAGGGTGTACAATCCTTACCGTGATCCTCTGGGCCTGTTGTCTTTACTCTGATGAAATAGCCCAGAAGCCAAGGCTCAGCAGTTGCAGCAGAAATACTGGGTGGGCTAGTGGTAGGCACTGAAAAGCTCAGCCCGACCCAAGCATTGGTTTTTCTCCTTGTCCCAGGCTGTCCCCACTACCCATGTTTCATGAGACAATCACTTAACCTCTTCCTTGGTGATCTGGTGAGATGGAATATAAGCATTAGGAGGTCTGATTACACCAATGAAAACATTAACTAATATGATGTTTTCTTACATGGCTCAGACTGGACCCCGAAAGTCATGTATTTGAGTTGTTTGATACCCAGTTTACAAGTTTCCTTTTCATCTTTTGTGTGTGTTTGTTCTCAAGACAAGTTGCACCCAGTGCCGACTGGGTTTGAACTTGGTAAGTGAGGATGATCTGAAAATCCTGACCTTCCCCTCCACTCCCCCTAGGTTGACACTGCAGGCCTGTGGTGTCATTGCAGCCTACCACAAGGTTTTAAACCTTGTCAACAATGACACATGATTTTGAGCCAGAAATTGTATTTGGTAGGGAATCTAGGCCTGTTTCTTACCAGATAGTTATCAGCATTCTTGGCTTCTAACAACTAGACACAGTTGTACGCTTTCCCCCAAACTGTAACAAGAAAAAGAAAATCACTAGATATTACCAAGTGTCTTTTGGGTGTGGAGAGATGCAAAATTGCTCCCATTGGGAAGCTCTGCTCTAGCAGAACGGGCTAGAATGTTTTATTACTTAATATGTCAAAAGTGGAATGTAGGCGAGTTAGTTCTGCAAAGAAAAATGTCGCTGGCATTTATTGCCTTAGTCTATTCAAATCTTCAACCTTGTTACTAGATGAGCATCATTGTTTTCCTGACTGTCCAAACACATTTTACCAAATGCCAAGACCAAGGTCTGAATGCAAGATTATAGAAAATAAAGAACAAAGAAAAATAAAACCCACACAGCTGCAGTGAAAAGCCTATTCTGGAGAGAACAGCTCCTGTAACGTTTCTCATTTTAGTATAATTTTACTCTCAAGCGTAGATTTATATTTTGTCATCTTCAGTTCTAGTTAGCATCGTTGTCAGATGGGGAATGAGCCTAATTGCAATGCCGAGCCGAGTCTGTCACTTGCAATAGTGTGAGGCCTTACTCTGACCTTCTGTTATTCCAGAACCATCGGGAGGCACAGCCACTGACCAGAGAAGATGAAGCACTACGGAGAGATCAAAGGCCATCAGGACCTGAGTGGCACTACAATTTAGCACCGAGGATTCTATTGAGCCGTCTAAATTGCAGCTGGTCCATCTGTCCCGAGAGCAATATGATACATAGTTATGTAACGTTGCTCACCATAGCAAAAGGCAGTTTCCACTGAAGGAAAAGGAAGGGTTAGGAAGAAATATTTCTGAACATCTGTACACCAAAGGGCTATAGGAAGAAACATCTTTACACTAAAGGGCTAAGAATTATTTTTTTGTTTATATACTCTACACACTGCATGTAAGAAATATTATTCTGCTCCATTTTTTAATGAGAGTAAGCTACCAAAGATCAAGTCATGCTGGGGGATTCATATCACAGTTCTAAAGTCTCTTTGTACGTCTTCTCACTATATTGAGATTTGTCAAAATTGCTGACAACATAAAAAAAAGACCATAGTGTTTTGTTATGAACTTGATCTAGATGTTTGGAACAATAAAATATTTTAAAACTGGAATTGTTTTGGTGTTTTGTCTTCAATATATAATTCTGTTTTACTTAGTACTCTGCATGTACTTATTTTTTCTGATGTTACTTCTTCAGTGTTATAAACCATTGTTCTTTCTAATATTACTGAGATTTCTTCTAACATGATCAGGATATAATGACCCCCAACCCAGGGTCCACATAATATTCCTACTTTAATTTCTTTTGTTAATATGGATACTAAAATTGTTTTTCAAAGTTTTTTGTATGTCATTATTGATTTATTCAGCTACTTTTTTAGAAGTTGAATTGTTGAACAAATAGGTTTGAATATATTTCTCCAAGAAATATATCTTATAGTTTTTGTATATACTTTCCCATACCCAGAAATTCATTCAAATATTACCCTCAACATGAGTAAAATTATATTCTATGGCATATATTTTTATTAATAAAATATTTAGAAGAATGTTCTTTCTGTGGCTTTTATATTTGTATGTTCTCTACTAAGAAGTGACTACTACAATATAAAAAACAATGCAATATTTTTAAAATTCATTTCCAACGCAATGTTTTTAAAAAGTGTTTGGTTACTTTTAGGGAAATAGCAGGGAGCCCTGTGTCTACCTCATGAGTGGCTGACTGTTCAGCAAAGGAAGACCTCGGAGGGGGAAGGGTCTCTGTAGTGTGTTAAAAGGTTCTTTTCCTCAAAGACCTTTGTAAGTATAAGCTTGAGTTTCTCGAAGAAGTTTTAAGTCTGTGGATTTTTTTTTTGTTGTTCTTAATGTAAGTTTTATTTGCTTTTAATTACTCTGTTCCATAAACATTTATAAATATCTGTTATGTGAGAAGAACTGAGCTGGGTGCTGAGGACCGATGGAAAGCATGGCTCTCTCCAGGTGGAGGAGATGTAGCATCCAATTTCTTGATAAGAGATAATTGAATATGATTAAGAAAAATTCAAATGAAAGACATGGCCTGGTCCAGTGAAGAGGCTAAAGGAACCCTTTGACTTGGAGATCACAGCATGAGTGGCTGTGCTAAAGAGAACTGTCTTGGAAAAGAAGCTTTGGATAAGGCCCCAGATTCACAGTTGTTGAGGGCTGCTCCCCACCCCCACCTCCTTAGCCACACGTGTCTTTTTTCTGCATCATTGTGTGTGGGTTCTCTAGCTGTCTGCAAACAAGCAGAGTTGGCTGCACTTTGTTCTTTCTTTGTTTTCTCTTTACCGCCACACTCTGGCCATATTTCTCTTTGCTTATCTAAACCACATCCTCACCTCTTTTTAAATCATTCTTCTCCTCTAGCCACATACTTTTCTCTTTGGACTTATCTGCTCATCCCATTCCTGCTGAAGAGGTTGACCTAGAGATCACTATGATCCATGGTGCGTCTCCTTGTCAGTTAATTGGACCAGAGGCTTATGCCTGGGCAAAGGGAACCCATTAGAGCCACAGATTCTGTCCCTCAATAATCTGAATGGAGCTGTAGTTTTTCCAGTGGCAGGAGGAGGGGAAGTGTGTGAGACTGTGAGTGACACTGATCAGGTGGAGCAGTTGAGAAATAAAGAGTATGAACGCTAGGAGAAGTGGAGATGAGCATGTGTGCAAACAAACAATTTCTTAAAATCTCACCACTTTAGAATCCAAGAGACTTAGACTTAACACCAAGTTTTCTTTAACTCAAGTTAATTAGAGCAGGTTTCTTATTCTTTTAGCCAGCATGCTTGCTGCGTCCCTTTGCCCCAGCTAGAGATCCTTCCATTCTCTGGCTCATCCGTGCACTTCCTAAATCCTTTGGGTACTTAACATTTTGATTTGGCTGCTTTCAGCGCGTGCCCGTTGTCCTGCACAGGTTGTAAGTTCTTTGGGGACGGTAGCAAAATCTCATTTTGGGGAATCATATAAACTAGTAACACTGAATGGACTCAGGATCAAAATGCTAGCAGACCTACCATACCAGCCAGTTTGCCCTATTGACAACACCCAGATTGGTGGTGAAGGCAGACAAATGTCACACACAGGTTGACTGGAGGCCTATGATAACTAAAGTTATTCAGAAATGGTCCTACAGAGGCTTCATCTTCGTATGAATACCAAAGATCATTAATCAACCCAAAGAGAACTTGAAGCCAGAATTCTGGTTGATGCATCTATCTAGGGAGTATTCAAGAACTTGTCTAAGTATTTATTGGCTAACATAAGTTATAAGGCCATGCTTAGTTTCCAAGGGGGCAGAAGTAAAGTTCTATACAGAGCCTCAGAAGAAACCTGAAGTATTTATGAACAACCCTTAGGACCGCCTCTTTCTGGCTATGGTGGCACACACCCATCAGCCAGCACTTGTCACTTTAAGAGTACTTGGGCTGCATAGTGAAATTCTGTCTCAAAAACAATAATGATAAAAGAACCAAAACCCGCCAAAGAAACAGAAAAGCTTGTTAACCATTGCTAGCCTCCCTTGTGAGACTGTATCAGTCAATGTGATGACATGTCTGATGTGTTTAGCAGGTCCCTGCTCAGTGTTCTGCCCAGTGAGTGCTAGCAATGAGTTCTTAAGGGCAATTTACTTGCATGCACTTTATTTGTATCTCTCCCTGAGACATCACCATTGACATGATGGAAAGATGACAATGTGACAGGTTTTCCTACTCCTCTTTCAGCTCTGAGGTAGGAACAGAACTTTTACCTCACAGATGTTTGTGTTATTTTCTTGCCATATAGAGTGGCTCTCTGCTAAAAATTTAGCTATCCTGAAAATGCTGACTGTCCTCTAAAGATTTTCATTGCTTTGTCTATTGTGCCTTTTGCATAAAACGGCGTTTCAAATAAGAGTGGAAATCTTCACAGAGGGGGTATTAGGCTCAGAGTTTCCTTGAAAAAAAAGACTGGACAAGTTGTCATGTTGATTATCAACAGAGGTGTGGCTTAGGAGTTTTGGGTCCTGTTTTCAGGTAAGGTCCCTGGAATCACGTGACACACTTGTAACCCTATTATGAAGGTTTTGCTGTCCTCATCATAGCTCCAGAGGAGAAGCACAGGATTCCTAGCGGTCCAAAGCCGGCTTTCAGAGGGTTTATTATTATTATTGTTATCATTGGGAGGATTTCTGTTCAAACTGAAAACTGGTGAAAAGAAGAAAACCTTTTAGAAACGCTGTTCAGATTTTTTTTTTTTTTAAATGGCTGCTATTCTAATGAAAAAAAAATGTGCTTTGTTATCAACAAGGGAATGGATAGGATGCAGTGGAATCAGAAAAATCCGGCTTCCACCCTAGTCATATTATCAAAGCAAAGTCTGTCTTTTGAAGAGCTGCTCAAACGCCTTTTAACACACCCACCAGGGGGCCCCAGTGATTTTTGTCTCTTCAGGAAGGTTAGTAAATAGCACTTTGATGGCTGCATGAGTGTTTACATGGCATCTCCCTTGTCTCTAAATGCACAGTGCCTCTTGTCATTCCCTGAGCACTGCCAACTCCACAGCGGCTTCACCTAGTGGTTTGTGCCCGCCTTGCTCGGCCCCGGACCAGATTTTCAGCCCCTTGAGCTAGTGGCTCTTTTCATACTGTTTTCTAATCCCAGCTGCCACAGCTCCTCTTATCTTTTGGTCATCTCCTGCAATCTGTCCTGTCCTACCAAGTTCTTCCTCTCTGCTAGTCTGGTCTTGCTCCAGCGTGTTAATTTACCCGAGTGTCACTCAGCTCACCAGGCAGGTTTTACTTCCTTCTCTTCTCCTGTTTCTTGTTTTGACAAGGTCTTGTCACTATGAAGTACAGACAGGTTTCAAGTTCACAATTCTAGCATGTTGAGGTTATAGGTGTATGCCACTCTGCTCAGCCTTTTCTATTTTTGATGCAAAAAAGAAAAAAGATTAAACCAGGAAAAGAGGCAGATGTTTCAGAACAGTGTTTGTTGGTGGATTTTCCCTAGCTGCTATAAAGACGTAGGGGCTGGAGAGATGGTTTAGCACTGGTTGTTATCCCAGAGGACATAGGTTTAGGTCCCGGCATCCACATGGCAGCTCATAGGTATCTGTAACTCCACTCCCAGGGCCCCCAATATGTTCCTTCTGGCCTCCGACATACATGCAGGCAAAATACTCATACATATAAAAAATGTAGGGACTGGTTCACTCATGTAGCTTTTCACTGAGCTCAACACCCATACCAAATGCTTACTATTGTCATTCCTATTTTATAAATGTGGTAATGAATAATTGGAGACGTAAAGGAATTGTCCAAGTTTGTGTGTGTGTACATGTGTGTGCATACATACACATAGACAGGCAGGCAGACAGACAGACAGACAGACAGACAGACACACACACACACACACACACACACACACACAAATACATACGCAATGGTACATGTGCAATTGTTTGTGGAGCCAGAGTTTGGTGTTCCACATTCTTTTCTGTTGCTCTTTATCTTTAATTTTTGAGATAGGTTTGTTGTGAACCCAGAACTCAGCAGGTGGCCAGACTGAGTGACCACAAGCACCTTGGGCTCTGGCTGTCTTCGGTTATAGGCTTTTTATGTAGCTGTTAGTCATAAGAACTTAGTTTCTCATGTTCACATGGCTGGTATATTACCTCAGAAGGCCCAACTGTCTATGTTTTCAACCACTTAACCTCCTTGTTTCTCATTGTCACTGAAAAATGACAGAACTCATTTAAATTTGAGTTTTTTAATCTTAGCATGATTGGGATTTGTGGCTAAGTAATTCTTTTGGCTTGGAGGTTGTCATATTCCATATTCATTATAGGCTGCTTTGAACTATTCTTGACCCGCGTTTGCCAGATGTCAATATCACCTCCCTCTGAGAGACAAAGAAAACAAAGAAACAAAGAAAAGGCCTTCTCCTGCAGTTTTCTGCCCCTTTATTTCTTCTTTTTGCCTTAGTTTACTCATACATAAAAATGGGACAACAAAAGTACCTACCCTCACATGTAGGAGTTGTTGTTGGTTTTTTTTTTTATGTTAATCTGGGCTCTTTTTTACTCAGACACAAGCATGAGTAGACATAGAACATCTCTCTCAGTGTGGGCTCTCAAGTTCTGTTGGTTCATGGGCTGCACTAACAGAGCCAAAAGCTTATAGCTCTGGGTCTGAAAACTAGAGGTTTATGGCTTCAAACTCTAGGGGCAAGAGGACTGTAGCTGCTGGGCCCAGGTCAGAAGCTTGCTGCCCTGGGTATGGACTGGCAATGGCCCACAGCATTAGTTGGTGGCATGAGCAGTAGCAGATGATGCTTTGCTTTGGGGTTCCCAAGCCTTAGGTGTTAGAACTCTTGGCTCTTATGCCTGACAGCATTCATGGGCTGTAGTTGCTCACATTCTTTAGTCTTCTGCAGCCCTTTGTCAACTTTATTGCCTCTGCTTTCTATTCAACTCACAGCTGTGTGCTCACCAGGTGTTGCTGATGTTTGTGGCTAACACTGATGTTGTGTGCTGCTAACTGATGGCATTGCTTTGGGCTACCAGCTCAGCCCACTTACTTTATCCATGGTAAAGATTACACATTAGGCAAAAAAGATGATTCAGATTCAGGAGGAGCATTTTATTGGACCCAGCTCTGCCTTCCATAGCTGTGGCTAGAATGCCCTTTGCAGTTGGATTGTAGTTTTCTCTGGATACTTCCCTGCTTGAGGCTGCCAGCTGTAAGAGGAAGGTCAAACAAAGGACCTGTTCCCAACAGCTTTGTCAGTTCATGGAAAAATTATCAAAGAGTGTTTTCAGGAAAAGAAGTAACAAAGACTTAACATTCACAGTGACATTTCACAGAGTGTGATTGTGTTTAACAGTGCTTAACCCTTGCCTCAATTCCCCCAAAAGAGTTTGGTGCCTGGTCTGTCTCAACGTGAGGTAATAAGGAAATCCTGAGGGCAGTCTTTGCATGAGTGCAGGTCAGTGGAAACCTTAGTATTTCCAGCCATGAATGCTACTGTTATTACTAAAATCCTTGGTTTCTGAAAGTAGGATCAATAACCAGCTCTGTCTTTATTTGAGACTAGCTTGACTCACAAGGAGAACAGAGTTCAGCTCCTCTGAGGACCTGAAAGGAAGCCAGTGTGCTTCCTCCAGACAAGCAGCACACCTGTAGTGCTGCGAATGAGATGTGTTGGTGATGTGGGCCAAAATTAGGACAGACTTTGTACCTGAGTATGGTCACTCTTAAAACCCTAGAACTTGGAAGGTTGACTCAGGATTGTCAAGAGTTTAAGGCCAGCCTGGAGTACAGCAGTCCCCTCCCCCAATCCCCCCAGCAAACCATAAGTAAACAATATGTACTTTATATGTAGTCAATTAAATGGAAATCACTTTCTCTCCGCCAGGTTTAGGTAAGGCCGGATCTCAAATGGCAGACTTTGCTATTTGCCATATCTGCTGAGGAACACCTCCAAGGCTTCCCATCTGTAAATTTTGGAGAGAAGCTGAGAGGTTTTATGCATTTCAATATGGCATAGATGATTTTTTTTTTTTCAAAAACTTGCTGCTTCTGAAGCGAGTGAAACCGATAGACCTGGACCTTTGATGTTCATTTGATATCCCAGTGCTCTCTGGAGCTTGGCAAGCAGTTTTTAATCCACCCAGGTACATTTCCTTTTTTCTTCTTCTATTCAGCTTCACATCTTTACTTTATATACTACTGGCAACCAAGGCAGTGACTGTTTTCCCCTGAGAGAAAATCCAGGATGCTTTCCTTCTGAAAGGTTTGAAGAAGTACCTCCCTTTCCCACCCTAATCCAGACCTAAACAATCCCACCCATATTGGAAGAAGTCTGTGTGTATCCTTTCTTTCTGGCTCCAGCCAGTGGGTTAGCTGTATCTTCCTGGCAAGTTACTCTGTGGGCAGCTGAGCTGGGCCAGAAATCCTCCTTCCAGGTCACAGTTTGACTCACATGCTTATTTTTTGGCCTTCTGAAAACAAATTGACTTACCTTTTGCATTATAATATCACTCCACTTTTTATACTGACAAGTTTGGTTCTAATCTTTGCATTTAGCATATTTAGAGTCTTACTTGTCTATGAACTTTAATCCCTGTACACAGAGTGGAAAGGCAAACAGAAAAGACAAAGGAAGATTTCCCACACTCCTCTGCCAGAAAGGGCTTTGTAAAGACACAAAGACTTACTCCATAATGTTAGTTGGTTCTTAGTTAGTTAATTGAGTGATGTATCAAATGTGGTATCAACATTAGCAATGTTTGAACACGAAGTGTTTCTCAACGTTTAGGAATGCAAATGTGAAATGTGACTCTCTATGAAAAAAATTTACTCCAGCCCTTGATTGTGTATTTCCTTTTTAGAACAGAACTTCATACAATGTTTCTGTGCAAAATATTTTGAGAAGAGTTTTCCTAGAATTCACTTAGCATATTTCACACTCCCCTGGGGGTTTTATACTGCTGATATTTTAAAATCATATATCCTTGCTTTGAGTTCAAATCATGGTCTTTCCTGATGTGTAAAAGAACATCAAGTAGAAAAGGAAAGAAAATTATAGTTTAGGGTGCACACTTTCTTTGAAATTGTTGAAATGTTACTTGATTTTGATTTAATAAATGAGATGTTCAGAGTTCCTTATTTGAGTTCTCTGACATCTTTACCTGAGAATCTAACCTCCTAAAGACACCACAGCTGTCATGATTCAGGATGATAACACACTAATCTATCACTTCTTATTAATTTAGAATCAGAAATTTTTGCTAGTAATTGTCTGTATCTGTACTATTCTCTTGCTTCAAACTTAAAATTCCCCTAAAAATTCATGTGTTAAAGCATTCTTATATGAAAAGGGCTTATTGTTATAGGAACATTTTGTGAACTTCTCTCAACAAGTAAGAGTAAGCATACCAAACAATGGATTTCATTACAATACTTTTATGCATATTTTGCTACTATCCATCCCCCTCCTCCAGCATCTTTTGGACCCATTTCTCCCTCCATATTTCCCTGTTCTGCTTTCTGTCACCAATGTTTCATTATCCTCTTAATTCTCTTCCATAAATCTCCCCTTCTCCTATTATGGCTCTAGTTCTTGTTTAAAGACACACACACACACACACACACACACACACACACACACACACACACACACCTGGGCTTCACCATCTGATAAAATATAGTCATTCTTCTTTTATTTGTTAAAACTTGGCTAACAAATAGCCTACAGTGTGATCAGTTTTGAGGACGTTTCCTAGGCTATTGAGAAGAATGTCTATCTTGTATCAATTAGATGGAATATTTTGTACATATTTGCTAAATACAATTGATCTGTGGCGTAATTTAGCTTTGAATACTCTTTGCTGGGTTTTAGTCACACATGTGCTAGTGGACTTGGACTTCTGTACATATGTTTGTGGCTGTCCGATGACAACCTTGGGCATTTCTTAAGAGCCAGCCACACTGTTTTCTTTTTTGAGACAGGTTGGTCAGTGGCCCCAAGCTCAGTGATTAGGCTGGCCTTGTTGGCCAGTGAATCCGAGGAAGGGGCCTATCTCAGTTTCCCCAGTGCTGAGATTTACAAGAACAAGTCTGACTGTTTTATATGAGTTCTGGAGTCCAAACCCAGGCCCTTGTGCTTGTATCACAAATACAAATAAGCCATTTCTTTATGCTCTTGGATTTGTCTTACGAATCTAGAAACCCCAACTTTTGATACATATTATATTTAGAATTGTTATCTGTTTTTGATGAATTGTTCCTCTTGTTAATATGTAATGGAATTCTTTACACCTTTGGGTTTGGTGGTTGTTCTAGGAAACATCTTTGTCACTGATGAAGACATTGGCTAAAAGGGGGTCAAGGATTTACTTCATCTTGCACTTGAAAATTCATCATTATGACATTTAAGGCACGAGCTTGAGGTTAAAGCCATCTGGGAAGGTTGCTCTCAGGCATGTTCAGCTTCTTTAAATAGCTCAGGTCCACTTCTTGAAGAAGCACAGCTCACAGGGGGCTGGGGCTCCCTACACCAGTAATCAAGAAAATGAGCCATAGATATGCCTATGGCCCAATCTGATGGAAATAGATCTTTATCTGAGCGTTCCTTTTTCCAGGTGTTTCAAACTTATGAACAAGCTATCATAGTGATGATTTGAAATATTCTTTATTAGGTGCTAGGGTTTTTACCCCCCCTCCTAGTTTACATTTATTTGGTCAGTGGCTTACATACATGTCAGGTGTGTTTTTTTTCTGGGACAGCAATCTTTTACTTTAAGAGATGAGCTGAAGGTCTTGGACTTTTAAAGTCATCATTAATGGATGCTGTGATGACTAGGTGAGTAAAGGAGCTTTCCCTTTGAGTTTAGTCTCCAGAACACACCATGGGAGGAGATAACTGATTCTCAAGAGTTTTCCGTTGACCTCTACACATAATAAATACATGAATGTAAAATTTTTAGGTCATTATGGAGTCGAGTTTGGTAATCTACGATTTAGTTGGTGGTAGTTTTGGTTGTATGGAATACTGTTAATTATTTTCTTTCTTTTTATTGACATTTTTCTATTTAAACTTTAAAAAAAATATGCCCACTACTGTTCCCCTTTTCCCCTTTCTTCCCAGTCTTCCCCCGTCATTTCCCCATCCCATTCTCTCATCCACTCCTCAGAGAGGGTAAGTACTTCCAGGGTGAGTTAATGCAGTCTGGTATATCCAGTTAAGTTAGGACCAAGGCTCCCACAGTATCAAGGGTGAGAAAGGTGTTTCTCTGTAGGGAATTGGCTCCAAGAATCCAGTTCATGCACTAGGAATAAGTTCTGGTCCCACTGCCAGAGGCCCCATAAACTGCCTATCCCATTCAGTTGTCATCTGCATTTTACCATCCATCCATCCATCCATCCATCCATCCATCCATCCATCCATCATCTATCTCTCAGTGGATCTGTGTGTGTGTGTGTGTGTGTGTCAGGGTATGCAAGTGCCACAGATGTATGGAGTCAGAGGACAGCTTCTGGCAGTCACTTCTCTTCTTTCACCAAGTATATCATGGAGACTAAATTTAGGTCACCAACCAAGTACTTTCATCTCCTGACGTATTTAACCAACCCCTTTCTGTTTCTCATGATTCTTCAGCTACTTTTCTCGTAGCAATAGAGTCTACAGAGTCTATCCCTTTCAAGCCTGATTATTCTTTATCTAGTAACAGAGATAACCTCTACATCTACCATCTCCCTTACCTGAAAGTCTAACAGCTATTTCTCATCTGTAGTGTTATTTCTCATCCATAGAATTTTAGAAGACAAGATGCAGAGTCATTTAAAGTGGTGCAACATAAAAACCAATTTCTAAATGTAGTTTTCAAAATAGCGTTTGAGTTAGTATTTTGAGGTGGTAACTCCCAAAATAATTTCTGTTGGTTGAAAATGTTTTGTAATTACAGTTATTACTGACATAAATATCCAACTTTGTTCATATGTTGTTTTCAGGAGTGGTGGGTCTAGCTAAAAGGTCACGACCAATTGTTTTGCTCATGTTATTTTATGGCTAACACCCATAACAAATAACTACCAAGTGTTTAATACTGAGTTCACTAAGCACTTAACAATATGTCAGAGCACATACATGAAAGTTGGTCATCGTGAGCTTCGAGTGGATTTTAAAGCTCAGTAAGTTTGGTTTCCGCTTGGCCAAGTCTTCTCTCATCATTTTTGATTGTTTATACTGCTAGCCCCTGATCATTTCTGTGACCTGGCTGTGTTGGCTTCTTATACAATTTTCATCTCATTCAGTTTCTCTCTCCCCTTTCCTATTTTCTTGTTTGCTTGACCACAAATCTCCCAGAGCATAATTTCCTGCTAGGCTCTCTTGCTGTGAGACATCCCTTCAATGCCCCTTCACAGTTCTCCAGCTGTCATCTAGGAGACAGCAAACTGCTGATTATAACACATTTTAAGGTAAGGTCTAGGCATTCCTGTTAACTTGTAAAATGTGATTATGATGCAAAGATGATTTGTTTATAATTAAGACTTTCATTAAGCAGGGTGGGGGTAAATAAAAGGGTGGGCAGATGTCTGAGATTTTAAATACCACCACCCAGAAGACGGAAGAAAATGTCAAATAAGTAATCCAGGAGTTGAAAGGATTCTAAAATCTAGGCACTGTTTCTCATGACTTGGGGGCTAATCTTTATTTGCCTTCACTCGGGCTGTGCTGGGAAAGCAGCAGACATACCTGTCAGGCAGGAACCCCTGAAGTGGACAGCACAGGAAGCTCCTCCTATGAAGGTGCCAATTTCAAGTGTTCAAGTGTCCGGGAGGTATGTTGTCATTTTTAAAACATTCATAGCATGCAGTGACAAGAAAGTTACTCTTCGTTAGCTCCCTCCAAGGAAGAGAACTGAGATGCAGGCTGGAGAAACAGGGGAAATTCAGTCAGCAAGATAGCACAGAGAATTTATATTAGGTGGTAGATTGTGAACATGCTCACTTTAAGATGTACACAGAAGTGTTGCAAGGCAGGATGTAATTTTAACAAAAAAGTAATGGGTTGAAATTTGTCTCAGGATAGTGTCCCACCACTCTTGATGACAAGGAAAAAGAGCTTCCAAACTAATGCCTGATGTAGAATAAGCCTTAGGTGTGGTTTCCTGACTTCCTTATGTGTTATTAACATGGCAATCTTAATTTGGTGTGTAAGAGGATAATGTGTTTAGTGATAAAAAAAGAAAGGCTTTTGCCTTATCCTCATGGTAACAGGAATGATTTATGGAAATCCATTATTCTCTCTGGTAAACCAGTTCATCTCTGATCATGTACATTAATAAGGACCAAAAGAGTCCTTTGAACTCTGAATTTCTGGTAAACCTACACTTAGCGGCCAGTTCCATGGCCCCTGTGCCCGCCCCTGAGACATTAATACTTGCTTTCCTCAAAGTGGCTATCAAGACGGAGTTAGAATTATTAGGAATTTAGTATGGGGAGTGCCTATAGAAATTAAAGGAGAAGGGATAGGCCTGGGCAAGGAGAGCCTCAGATCCACAAATAGGTTTGGTAACTGTAACATGAACTGGAGAAGAAAGATGGGGGGGGGCCTAACGCCTCATACTGCAGAGCAGTCCTAAAACGGTTCTGAGTGGGCCAGCAGGGAAATGAAGAGAAAATTCCTGTTTTGCACAGGAGTAGGCCTATTTTTAATTCTTACACATGGGCATTCTGGCTGCCAGTAACCTTGGAAGCATGTGTGCCTCAGCAGACAACAGCTTTGAACACTAAGGTGAGGCTGCCTCCACTTAGCACTGAGTTATTACTATTAGCTGCCATATTAATTACAGGAGCAATAATATTAGAATAAATATTTCTTATTTAAAAATACAATTTGACTTGAATTAAAGTTCCCTTAACAGCTTATTTCATGCTTGCTTTTAAAGAAAACATTCTGTTTATGTTTTCATAGATTAAGTTATCTTAGTCTTTTAAATAGAATACTTTTTTTTTTTTTTTTTTTTTTTTTTTTTTTTTTTTTTTTTTTTTAGAGGAAACTCCTCTTTTTCTAAGACTAGCAAGGTTCTCCCATACATAGTCAGCTTCTGGATTCTTTGCACCTTTCTCTACATGGTTTCTACCATTTCGTGGTGTTACAAATCTCTTTTATGCCTGTGTCTAGTTTGCCTCCTTGTGTCCCAACAGTGCAGCATTTTGCCTGGTTCATAGTAGGGCACACTTTGCACTGGACGAGCAATTAAATAAACAAATAATTTTGAGTATAAACATTTTGTTCTGATTTTAGGAAAAATATATCAGGTGAGTACATAGTCAGTCCATTTATGGTGGTAATGGCAACTCTCTCTCCATTGTGAAGTCAGAGAGAAGGAGCTAGAGATGTCAAAGGCATTACCCAGGCCTGCCCAGTGAGAACATTCTAAGGAGAGCTACATACACCTTGATGGTGAACAAGAACTATAACTTTCCTACTCTTTGAGAATAAAGGATACAAGTTATTTACTGATTCTTTTTTTTTTTTATTTTTTATTTTTTTTTACTATTTTCTAATCTTATTGTGGTTCTGTGTAAAAAATAAAGCAGAAAGTAAAATATATGGTTCAAGCAACCTTCCATTTCAGAATTATTGCTAAACTATAGACTTATTTTCCATTCGTTTCCAAGAAACAATGTCTGCTATGTGTAGTAAATAGTATTTTAATCTTTCCTGCAGAAGTGAGTGGTGTGCACACTAAGGGGTAATTCTGTAGGAATAGACTTTTAAATTCAATTCAGCACTTTTATTGAGAATGGAGAAGCTTAAAAATTAAGCCAGCAGGCATCCAAAGCCTGAGAGAACACTACTGGATACATTCTTAATTAGAGCCAATAAAATGTGTTTTTAGGAAGGGTTTTCCCATAGAAAGCTCAATGGCAAAACGCACAAGAAGCAAACAAATTAAATTCTCTATATTAGCTGCTCGGCACAGTGCTTCTCAAGAAGTTACTTAACCCTCCATGATAGTTGACAAAATTTCACTTTCAAACTCCAAACAACCCTACAATAAAGTACCAACTACTTACATATTTTTCCCCAATTCAAAGCAATCTATACTAATTTCAAGTCTTACTAAAACACCAAAAAAAAACAGAAGCCAGGAGCAAGAATGAATTGATTGGTGGACAAAGACTTAAGAACCTTAAATTTTGTTCTGTTGATAATTTAAAATAGTCATTAGGCATATTTTGTTAGGGGCAACGAATGCCATGCAATGTGTGTTTATGTAAACATTGAAGTAAGACCAGGAATAGCCAAAACAGATTCCAAAGTGTCAGCAATGAATGCTCTGGGTTGTGGGACTGCCAAAAGGGAGATGGAACAGTTACTTGAAAACTTACTTGATAACTAAGAAATGACCTAGGTCCTGGGTAGATAGTCCTTGCTGTGCAAATACAAGGGCTTGAATTTGAGTTCCCAGAACCCACATAAGAAAATTGGGAAGGTGATACGGCTCTGCTTATAGAGGTGTTTGCTGCAAAATCTGACCACCTGAGTGAGCTTCCAGGAACTCACAAGACTGAAGGAGAGCTGTGACTTCTGTAATTGTCCTCGGATCCATACCGGTTCTGTGGCAATGTGACATTGTCACTACACAATTAAAAACAAAAAGCTGGGTATGGTGATACATGCTAGTAGTCACTGCAGTGGGGGTGATGCATGCTTGCAGTCACAGCAAAATTACATGCCAGCACTTACAATGGGGTGATGTATGCTTGCAGTCACAACAATGGAGAGATACATGCTTGTAGTCACTGCAGTGGGGTGATGCATATTTGCAGTAACAGCGATGGGGATATAGAAGCAGAGGCACGAGGATTCTTGGAGCTCCTGGATAGGTAGTGCCATCTAACTGGAAAAATTCCAGGCCAGTGAAGGAGCCTGTCTCAGAAAGTGGAAGAGGCCTGAGGAACCACATTTGGAATTGTCTACTGACTTTTCTACTTTCTTATGTACACATGTGTATGGATGCATCTGCAACCGGGCACCCATCATACACCTGAACACACACACACACACTCACACACACACACACACACACACACACACACACACACACACAGAGAGAGAGAGAGAGAGAGAGAGAGAGAGAGAGAGAGAGAGAGAGAGAGAGAGAGAGAGAGAGAGAGAGAACAAAGCTTTGTTCAATTTGTGGAAACCTTTTCTGGAATTCATTACCATTAGATAAAGACAATACATTTAAATTAGACAGGTACTGGTCATAGGTGATGGAGCTTCTGGGAAGCGCTGAGCCCTGCATTTCAAAAATACCAAGACAGTTGACGATACAGTCTTTTATGAGGTGATATTAGTGATACACACAACACTAAACTAGTTCCAGAATGTCGTAGTTACCTTCTTATTGCTTAGACCAACTATTTGGCAAAAGGCAATTTAAGGAAGGGGTTACTTTGACTCACAGTTCCAGAGTGGTCAAGCTGTGATGGGGAGATCTTGTCTTGCAGACAAGAGCTTGGGGAAGTTTGGCACACTGTTCCATGATCAAGAAGTAGAGATTTATCAACTCCAGTGACTGGACAGATTGTGTTAGTTTCTAAAGCCTCGTCCTCCTCTGAGTTCCGACGTCAAGTCCCCTTTAAGAGGAATTTCCCTTCCGGACTCTCTCCCATGCCTTTGTTTCTCTCAGGAGCGTTCCTTGTTTCTATCTCTTCCTCTGTCTGTCTCTGTCTTTTTCTCTCCCCCTTCTCTGTTACCATAACCTTCTCTGTTACCATAGCCTTCTCTGTTAATCATAACAGTATCTTGCTAACAATAAAGTCTTTTCTACATAGAAATGGCTTCTAAATTCCTCCACTGCCTCCACTGCATCCCCCATGAGGCCTCTGAATTCATAGAAATCCACCACTAGATAATTTGTATTCGTGCCATACCAGATCCGCACAAAATCCTAACAGGTTTCTCTTTAATTCAGTCCAGTACATTAGCCATGGAATGGTCAAGGTGGATTTTCCCACTTCACTTACCTTAATCCAGATTATCCCTCACAAGCATGCCCAGATGCATGCATCCTGTATGAATCCAGATCCTGTCGAGCTGCTAGTCAATATTAATAATCATATAGCAGGATAAATAAAGCAGAGCAGTTCCTCTCCTGTGCCATGCTGTGGAGACATTTCCAACTCACAGAACATAAACATGCTTAATGTGTACATGGAAGATCTTCTAGCCACCTAGAGGAGAAACCAGGATTGCCATGTGAAAGGTGAAGAAATGTTTGAGGTTGGCTAGGCTGTGAGTGACTAGGGCCCCTGCGGAACCTCCTTTACCCAAGTTTTCTCTAATTTGCTCATCCAGCAAGTGATTTGTTGCATGTTGGCTCCCAGTCTAGTCTTTCTCATAATGGCTGCTTTTCTATTGAACACATAAGCAAATAAACAATTAGTAGTCATTTATCAAGGTTATGTTCCTCCAAAACCATTTCCTCACACTTCTTTTTTTTAGGAAGTACACAGAGAACACCATTTTAATGTACTTTTTTTCCTAACACAATACTTTCTATTGCTGTGACACAGTATTTATTTGGGGAAAAATTTTGAAACTTTCCCTGGAAATGTAGGTCAGTTGGTACACACACAAACACACACACACACACACACACACACACACACACACACACACACACACACACACACACACACACACACACACGTGCTGGAAGGGGAGGAAGGTTGATCTCACAGTTTGGAAAGATCTCTTAAGGGGAAAACTGGCAGAAATTTGTAGTGGTATCTCTGCTTCAATTAAGGCTGTCATATGAGACTAAGAGCTACTACTACCTTTTTGGCTTTTGGCAAAAGAAGTTTCTAGACAAGTCTCTTTAAGCTTCTGCATATTAAATGAGCAACAATGAAGAGAATGCCTTTATGTAAGTAGAAAGCATAGAGTCATTTCGTCATACCAATCGAATTTTGCTCTGGAAGCTGTAACATGAATTTGATATTAATTAGTAATCATAGTTATCTATCAATTCTTTTTTTTTCTTGTTTGAGAACTTCATACACACATTTAATGCATTTGGATAACACCCACCTCCACTCCCTTCCCTCTCATTTCTCCACTATCCTTCCTTCCACCAGGCTTTGCTTCCAAATCCATATGTTCTTTTTTTAAACCATCTGGGTTTACTTAGTGCTTCGAGTGTATGACATATGTATAGAACCACTAACTGGAGCACAAATAATCTTGAAGTAGCCTGTTTCCCTGAAGGAAAAAAAAAAAAGAGAAAGAAAAGATTGTTACTTACCCAAAAGCCATTGACCACCGGTTAACTCCTCAGGTAGGGGTGGGATTTTGTGAGCCGTTTCTCCATCCATGCTGGGATTTTTGCCTGTTTGACCTTATGTGGGTCTTACACATGCATTCACAGCCTACGGAAGCTCATGTGAGCAATGGGGCTGTCACTGTTAATTCCTAATATTTGAATTATTATTGGTTTGAAAATCATTGTCAGTAAAAACTGATAAGTAGTTTTTTTTTTTCGAAAGGCAATGCTAAAGAGAAAATAACATTATTATTTATAAAATTCTCTTTAACTTTAATTTCTACTTTAAATTGATACTGAAGAATTTAAATAGTCTACACTTGTGTTTATTGTACAGCATAAACCGTATAAATAGAATAAAACCGTGTGTTTCAAAATAAGTACCTACTAATGTAATAACTACCTGAAGAAATACCTAATTATTTTTTATGAACTCATAATTGTATGCATGGTATTTCATTATTTTATTGCTCTAATAATCAATTTCTTTTACTCTTAAGATGAAAAAAGACATCAATGCAATTTTAGTGGAAACCATTCACTAAATTATTGATATAATGAAATCAATGAATAAAGCATCACAAAATTAGAGGGAGCTAAGTAGAGCCAGGAGAAAGGAAGTTTAAAAGCCTCTGTTGGAATTGTTCCAAAAGGCAGAGAATTTAGGAAAATTCCTGCTGTTCAACAGCAAAGACAAATACAGCAGAAGAACGACAGGATACATTGCAGGTCAGGTTATAATTATATACAATTTCTTCAGGTAAACCAACCATAGCTGATAAACATTTAATAATAAAAGTACAGACAGAAATGTAGAGAAAATTTTTATTAGTTCTTTGAGAATTCTTTTTATCATATTTCACCCCTCATAACTTTTCTCAGATCACCTCATTCCCTGCTCACCCAACTCTAGGTCCCTTCTTTTCCCTTTTTAAAGCCACCAAGATCTGTCTGTGATGCTCCTGTATTCTTGGATATATGTCCCTCTCCTACAGCATGGTCAATTTACTAGAAACAAAATGAGTCTCCTTTTCCAAGAAACTAAATATTGTTAGAGCTTTTAAGCTTGGGGTGGGAGTTTCTTCCTGCCCAGCTTTTCTCTACATACTGGGATCTGGAAGGATGGCCATTTTTATAATATTAATTCTACCAATTTATGAGCAAGAGAGTTTTTTCATCTTCCAGCATATTCTTCAGTTTCTTTTCTTTCTTTCTTTTTTTTTAATTTAAAGTTTTCATTGTGCAAGTCTTTCGCTTTCTTGGTTAGATTTTTTTCCCAAGCTATTTTTTTAGGCTATTGTTAATGTCATTACCTGCTTGATTTCTTTCTTGGTATGCTTATCACTTGTATATATGAAGACTGTCATATTCTGCTGCTTTAATAAATTTATGCTGTAAGAGTTTTCTGGTGGTGTCTTTATATCTACAATCATATCACCTTCAAATAAAGATACTTTCCATTCTTCCTTTTATCTCTTTTATTTATCTTACTGCTCTAACTAAAATTTAAAGTTACGCTTTGAACAGCAGGGTGCAAGAAACTGGATATCCTTATCTTGTTCTTGATTTTAGTGGAAAGTCTTTGAGTTTTTCATCACTTAGAATGATGTTGGTCGTGGGCTTCCTATAGATTGTCTTTAATACGTTGACATATGGAATCTGTATCCCTTTGTCAATGGGACTTTTTAAAAAATCACGAATGCATAGTAGATTGTGTCAAAGGTCTTTCCTGCATTTCATAAGCTTATCATGTGGCTTCTGTCCTTTATTCTGTTTATTGATTTATGTACATTGAACCATCCTTGCATCTCTGGGGTGAAGCTGATTTAAACACGATGAATATTTTTTTTATGTGTTTTAAAATTCATTTTTCAACTGTTTTTTTAATAATTTTTGTGTCTAAGTTCATTAAAGACATTAACCTATAATTCTTTTTTCTTGTTAAGACTTAGGTTTTATATCAGGCTAATACTAAATTAATAAAAGGAATTTGGAAGAATTTTTTACTTTTATATTTTATTGAATCATTTGAGGAATCATATATGTTAGTTTTTTCTTAATCTCAGTAGAATTCTGCACTACATCGTTTTAGCCCTAGAATTCTATAGTTGGAAGAATTTTAATTATTGCTTCTACCTCATTGGATATTATGAGTCTACTTAAGTTAACTAACTTATACTGAACTCTATAAGGTCATATCCTGGGGACATGCCCCAGTGGTTGACAAGGTTCAGAGAGCAGGTAGGGGAAGAAGTGATCCCAGCATGGTGGTGGCAAGAGTCTTGCAGTCAGAGTACATCCTTATTTACACAGAATTGAATAAGCAGGGATAGAATCATGATGCTCCAAAGTCATAGATCATATTATGTTTTTGTACTTTTGCATTACTTCTTGCATGTCTGTTAGTCACCATTGATGAACCATGACAGAACAGTTATCTCTTACAATCATTTTCCCTCAGGTTTAGTCATCATTGATAAACAGTTATCTCTTACAATCATTTTTGCTCAGCAACTCCATAACCCAATTTTTAAGTATCTAGAGGCAGATGACAGCCCATTTTCAAACTGCCAGCTCTTGTAGCTCCAGGGACACTAGATAGAAAGAAAATCTCCAAGCCATCCCAGGAGTTTGCCATGTCCCAAGGAGTGTATTATTAACTTTTAATGGTCAGAGTGCCCAAAAAAATTCTCAGGCCAAAGCTGCTGCAGTTATTATTTAATTTCTGGCATAATACAATGTATTTTATATCTTTGTTGAATACACTTATGTCTGATCCTGGCATTCTTTTGTTTCTTAGTGGCTCTGCGCCCAAGAAAGGGAAGTCCTAATACCTCATTCTTTTATCATCTTCCCACACCATTCTTTGCTCATCAATATAAGTGCCTGAGTAGGGTAGAGGTAATTTCAGCTAATTTAATGTTATTTCCATATATGCTTTACAATCTCTTGAGTGTATAGTAGGATGAGGCTTGTAATCTGCTGATCTGTGGCCAGCTCCTCTAGCCTACTGAGTTACATTGACCTTTATGAATATGCTTTGTTTTAATTATCCTGTTTCTGAGTAAGTACGAGGCAGATGCTTTAAGAATATTTCAGAACCTTATAAAGAGACCCTTGGTTTCTTATATGTGTCACAACCTGCAAGGTGTAAGGAAGACGTTCATGTAGGTAAGGATATCTCCCTAAAAATGAGAGAGGTAGTATGCTCAAGACTTTCAGGGGGAAGCTTAGAAGCAATACTGCTTGGAGAATCATAAACATATTCATAAGAAAATTTCCATTAATCCAATATCCCCAAATTGTACTAATATTAAAAGTCTCCCTAGTATGCTACACATGGAGATAAACACCAAAAGTGGCATGGCAGCCATCATGTGGCTCAGCTTTGCTGGATCTTTGTCAGGCAGCTGTGCTGGCTTTATGCTTTTGCTATTCCTATCAGATATGGCTGTACCAGCCAGATGCATGTAAACATTCATCCATTTTTTTTTAATGTTCCATTTCTTGGGGAGTACAAATTTTTAAAGCACACCCTTATGATTCTCTGAATTTTTACACTGTTTCTTGTAGTATTTTTCTTTCATCTCTAATTTTACCAGTTTGGATGTTCTCTGTCTATTTCTCTTGGTTAATTTAACTAGAGACCTATTATTCTTTTCAAAAAACAAATGCCTAATTTCACTGATTATTTTTTGGTATTGGATTTTCATTTCTGCTTCATTAATTTCGTCTTTATTTCTTCCTCTCTACTTTTTTTGGGGTTGTTAATTCTTGTTTGTTTATATCTGTGGTTTGATTTTCATTTTTATTCAGTTCTAGGAATTTAAAATTTCTTCCTTCCTTCATCAAACTTTAGTATATTTGTGTATTGTTTAGCTTTCATGATTTATATACTCTCTCCAATTTCCACTGTTGATATCCAGCTTTATCCCATAATGGTTATATAGTATGCAGGATATGATTTCAATTTTCCTCTGTTGTTGATACTTGCTTTGTGTCTTAAAATGTAGTCTATTTTGGAGAGATAGTTCCAGGAGCTTCTGAGAACAATGCATATTCTTTAATGTTTGAATAGAATGTTCTGTAGATATCTGTTATACCCATTTTATTCATGGTGTCATTTAATTCTAAAGTTCCCCTCCTAGGGTTTTTCCCTGATGATTTGTATGTTGGTGATAGTGGGCCATTAAAGTCATCCACTATCCATGTATTGGCATTAATCTCTAGTTTAAGTCCTCATAGTGTTTTTTTTTTTAAATGAAATTGTTTGCATCTATGTTTGGTGTACATAAGATTAGGATTATAATAGCCTATTGTTGAAACATTCCCTTAATAAGTACAGTTAGTTTTGGTTTGAAGTCTGTTGTCAGATATTATAGTGGCCACACTGTTTGCTTCTTAGCTTCATTCACTTGGAATATTTTCACACCCCTACCCTGAGGTATTTATTCTTGGTTGTAAGATGTGTTTTTTGGAGGCCCAAATAAGATGGATCCTGTTTTCTGGTACCATCTCTTGGTCTGTATCTCTTTTTTGAGTGGTTAAGACCATTTACATTCAGAGTTATTGTTTAACGATACAAATTAATTTTGTCATTGGTTTCTCTTATGGTGGCTTATTAGACCTCTTGTCAACATTCTGGAAATGTTTGTTCTTTGTACCTTCTTGGGTGTGTTTAAACTTCTCTTCACACCACATTAGTTCCAAAGTATTCTATAGAGCTGTATCAGTGGTCAAGAATTCCTTAAATCAGTCTGTTTTCATTGTGAAAAGTTTCCATTTCTCCGTTAAGTATGAATGATATTTCTCCTGAGGATAGTAGTCTGGAATGGCTTCTGTGATCTTACATAATTTGTAGGACACTGTTTGGCGAGTCCCAGCTTGTATAGTCTCCCCTGGAAAGTCAATTGTCATTTTGATGGGATTGCCTTTGTATCTTTCCCTCTTGCAATATCCTTGCTCTGTATATCTAGTGTTTTGACTATTGGAGTTTCTTTTTTACTTCTATTTGTGATGATCTGTATGCTTCTTGGACGTTGACAGGCATCTCCTTAGATTAGAGAAGGTTTCTCCTATGGTTTTATTGAGTATATTTTTGGTGCCTTTGACCTGAGTCTCTTCTCTTTTTTTTCCATACCTATGATTTACTCTATTTATAGTGTTCCAGAGGTCCTTCATGTTTTTTCCCCCTTTTATTTATTTATTTTTTATTGATTTGACATTTTCATTGACTGAGTGACCCAATTCTTATGTCTTGTCTTCAAGATCTGATATTCTCTCTTCTCATGGATCCAACCTATTGGTGAGGTTTTCTTCTAAGTCTTTGTTTGAACTTCTTTAGTTTTCTCATTTTATTTTTAATCCTTCCAGGGATTTATTGAGTTGCCTTTTTATATAATGTCCTCCTTCTTTCATTGTGTTTCTATTTAGTTTTCATGTTGGTATTATTCATATCTTCTGAGTTTCTTGATCATCTTGATTATTGACATTTTGGAATAATTGTCTTATATATTATCTAAGTTGCTTATCTCAGGTGGCATCCCTACAAAAATACCAATATTTGGCAGAGAATCAATGTTTCGATTATTTATGTCTATGTTTTTGTGATGGGACTTACACATCTGGAGTTAGGTCATTGGTAGTGGTTTTTTTTTTGTTGAGGAAATCTGTAGTACAAGGTTTATGTCCTGGATTTTTGGGCCTAGCTTCAAGGTTTAGGCCCACAGACCCACAGACCCACCCACAGAGACACATAGATGCCAGATGCTTACAATAGTTAGGCTGATCGGCCTAAGGCCCAGGCGTATAACTTGCTAAGGCTTTACACTTAAACTAACCCATGACTCTTATCCTGTTCAGCCATGCAGCTCGGTACCTTTTCTCAGAGCAGCATAGTTGTCCTGTTTCTTCTGGCTTCTCTCAGGCATTCCGCTGTGTTCTGCCTGTTCCTAGAGTCTTCTTAGACTGGTAGCCCCGCCCACACTTCCTGTCTGCCTTTGGCCAATCAGCGCTTTTTATTAAACCAGTCAGTGGGACAATTATTTACAATGGAACAGCATAATCCCCCTACAGAAATCTTGTCTATGCTTAGTTGACTGGGTGGTTAGAAGCATTTTTTTCCTATTACTCCAATTTGTCATGTGATTGGACAGCAATATGTGGCCAAGGGCTTAATCTCTGGGTGATTCAGAGTTGAAGTGATATTTAGGTATCAGTATTAGGCCTACCTTGATTTAAATGAGGTTTCTAAGCCCAGAAACAGAACTTCTATAAAGTTCAATTATTTTCCAAGTAAATATTCAGGATTCTCGGGAAGGGTGCTAAGGACTTTTTCTCAGGAAATGGGTACTAATCAAGTCAGTGGTGTGAGTCAACATCTTTTCCTGAATAAAGGATTAGGAGGAGGGACAGAGGCAAGCATATTTAGATATTTCATGTGGTTGGGTGGAGTTGCCAGTGGGAGTTAAGTTCTGTCCCTGGAGAGGGGTGGGCCTCTTGTCACAGGAGTGGGTAGAGTTAGTTAATGGTATCTGATGTCTCTGCCTAGCAAATAGGCCAACCATACCAGATAGGGATGAGTAGTGTTGGTAGGGGTGGGTTGAGTTGGAGGCACGCTTTTAAGCTTCTTGACTTGAGGAGGGTAAGGACATTGAGCATGGGTGGAGGAGTTATCACAATAAATTTTGGGGTCTTGACCTGATGAGATGGTACTGATAGGGCATAAGAAGGCAGCTCTGAGGCACGTGGTTCTCAGGCAGCTCATGGCAGTATAGAGGTAATATAGAAATATTTTTACAGTTGACACCATAAAGGTTAATTTATTTTACTCAGGTATATAAAACATAAGCATTATGTACATAAATAGAGTACCATGGCTATTTTGATGCATGTATACACTATGTAATGCTTAAATTGTGTTAACCATGTCATCGGCTTAAACTCTAATCAATTTTATGGTGAAAACTTCACCCTCCTTTTTAAAATCTCTTTGGAAGGTACAATTATTATGTGATATATAAAATTGATAGATATAAATATTTTATATTTTATTTATAGATATTATGGTAGTTGTTTTAAGTTTTAAAACTTTTTTTTTCTTTTGTAGAAAAATTGAAGATGTGTTAGAACAAAGTCAAGAGGAAGTTTTTGTGCTGGCAGAGTAGCCTGGTAAAAATCACTTCTGTCTCTCAAGATAATGAAAAAAAGCTAGGAAAAAACCCCCTCTGTTTAAAGCAATTATTGAGCCTTTGAATCATTGGGCCAAGACCATGGAGATGTAGGAAGGTGAGCTAGCCTTCTGTAGTTAGCATTTGTCTTGTAGTGGGCTGGGCTTGGTGACTGTGGGCCAGAGAAAGAGTCTGAAAGCTTAATACTCTAGGCAGAGTGCTGTATTGAAGGATGAAGTTATTAACAAAGGTTTCCTGAAGTACTATGGGGTTGGAGAGAAACAATGGGAGACTTCAGGCAAGAACCCCAGTGGAAGAAAGCCAGGGAGAACTGAAACACAGAGTCTCATTTTAACTTTAAGATGTTTATTAAATACTGAATTACAGTATCACAGAACAGGAGGTCTATGATCCAAGCAGCTGTGGAACAACAAAGCAAAACTGTTCAGCAGTCTCATCAGACTGACATGAAAGGACTAACCCCACCAGGTAAAGAGGCTCTAGTGAGTGCATCCATTTCCTGCGTAGATAAAATGTGGACTCACGCTGCAGAGCACTGGGTAATGGAACCTGACCTCCGTGAAGGCTGGGGGTACACTTAACCAAGCTCAGTCTATGGTGGAGGCACAAGTGAGTATGTCCAGGAGGATGGTATTCTAGAGTTTTCATTATATACACACACATATATATATCTCACATTTAATAAATACTACTAGGCATTCCAACCTAAATATTAAAGTTAACAGACGTGCAAACATGCACTCAAACATGCTCAGGTGCACACATACACTCTCTAAGACAATAAAGACATGACTCGGTTTCTAGTAGAAATAAGGACAATTTTCCCTTGAACATAGAATTTTGGGGAAAACAGATGGAATATTACATATAAAAATAAATCAAATTGAAATTTTAGAATTGAAAAACACAATAGCTGAAATTAAAGACAATAAAAGATGGTTTAAATAAAAGTCTGGGAAAGAGAGAAATTAGGATTAATGAAGACAGATCCATAGGAAATGAAGGGAGGCAAAGAGTGGGCAATGCAAGGGTGAGCAGTCACACTGGCCCATACTTCACAGAGAGAAGAAAGAAGCCTGGGACAGGGAACAGCCCCAAGTGTTGAAGCACACCCCGCAGAAGCACACTAGGATCCAGTTTTCACAGATTATCAAGATTATCTCTACACTTTTCTATAGATATGTTGTTGTAGAAAAATTTGATGTTTTATTCTATTGACATACGCATTACCTGTGATACTGGAAGTCTTGCCACCTTATCACTTAATAAAAGCAGCACAGAATAGCAAAACTTTTAGTTTTTTGTATTTACTGGCTTAAGACTTGTCTGCTTAAAATTCCATAATACAGAAGGCAGAGATAGAAAATGAAGAGTGTTCTCTACAACCCCACTGTGTATACCTGTATGATTTATATTTCTTCAAACAAAAAACCAAATTATATATAACATACATTTAGGCTTATAAATAAATCTTGGATTAAAAATTTCCTATAAAAATTTCTGTTCACTAAAAGGAGTTGAACAATGTCTCTCCTTTAGCAGATGAATTTCCCTATAAATGTAATTTGGAAGCAGTTTTTCCTTGGTGGCAATAGTGATTTAGATTTCCATTCATTCAATTGTATTTATTGATCCTATCTTATATACTAGGTACTAGACTAGATAGTGGGAAGAAAAACTAGACATATTTATTGCCCCTGGGAATTTAGTGTCAACTGGGAATACAGACATTGACTTGTAGCCATAACAAAGAGCTTGTCACGAAAGGAGAAATTCAAGATGTTCTTGGAAGGAATAGCAATGTCGGGCATAGCGATGCTGAAAAATTCCCTGAGGAAAACCTATTGTATAAATAAAAGTTTCCATATGAATTGGGACAGTCATATGTACACACACACACACAAAACACACTCACAGGAGATAAGGTATCATATGTAGCTCTAAATGACATGGTACTGATTATATAGCCTATGGCATGCTCTAGCTTCAGACGCCCCAGGACTGGGAATAAAGCTGTTTACCATCACACTTTTCTAGAATGATTAGATTCAGCAATCAAATATTTTATAACATCAAGGCTTAGATAGTCCAGTTACCATAGGAATCTTTCTTCCTCTGAAATTTAAGGCACTAATATGCATTTTCTGTTCTACTATAGTAAGCTTATTGATTGCATAAACTGGGTGAATGGGCTCATCTGCAAAATGGATGTAACTATTCTGATAAACATTTCTAGTTTTTCTAAAGAACCCACTGATCAAGACATAAAAGTAGGACATCTTAAATAAAATAACCAAGTATTTCCTCATTTTAAAAAGCAAGAGAAAAGCAGGGTAATACAGGCCTCAAGGAAGATTTTTTTAAAATAGCACAGAGAATGGACAAAGAGCAGAGCTCCTTTGAGCAGAGCTCCTTTGAGCAGAGCTCCTTTTCTGACAGTCTAGGGCGCAGTGTGGATGCTGATGGAACATCTACAAGCACACTATGAGGACACGCCCTCTGAGGTCAGATGTGGAAGTTCATCACAGGTCTGGCAGAGAACCTCCCTAGTCATCAATGAAGCTGGAACTCACAGGACAATGACCTAGTATAACAAGATACCACCAACTGACATATCTAGACAATCTCAAATAGTTTATTTATTCTCCAGTGGGAATTCTTGCAGGTAAAGCATTGTCACTTAGAAGTTGGCGACATGTTAGCATTGTTAAGAGAGTGTCAAACATACACTGAGACTGTGACTCTTGAAGGTGCCAAATTATCCAGTTCAGAAAGTGGTCCTCATGATGTATGTGCCTGCATTTATGCCCGCATGCCAAAAGAGGGCACCAGATTTCATTATAGATGGCTGTAAGACACCATGTGGTTGCCTGGAATTGAACTCAAGACCTCTGGAAGAACAGCCAGTGATCTTATCCTCTGAGCCATCTCTCCAGCCCTGAGGATTGATTTTATATGGATAATTCCATGCACATTTGGCTTTGCACTTTCCCCTTCCTATGAGCTAGATAATGGAGATCTCTATAGAAAGTTGGATCTATAATTCCTTTTTAAAAAGCTAATTAGCATGCTATTCTGCTAAAATGGGTAGTACTATAAATTGATTTCCAAACACTGACCTGGCCTTGTCCTGTTGGTTATGACACAATATCATGTTGTATCTTTTTATATATTGCTAGATTTGTTTTTCCTTCCTTCCTCTTTTCTTTCTTTCTTTCTTTTCTTTTCTTTCTTTCTTTCTTTCTTTCTTTCTTTCTTTCTTTCTTTCTTTCTTTCTTTCTTTCTTTCTTTCTTTCTTTCTTTCTTTCTTTCTTTCTTTCTTTCTTTCTTTCTTTCCTTCCTCCCTCCCTCCCTCCCTCCCTCCCTCCCTCCCTCCCTCCCTCCCTCCCTCCCTCCCTCCCTCCCTCCCTCCTTTCTTTCTTTCTTTCTTTCTTTCTTTCTTTCTTTCTTTCTTTCTTTCTTTCTTTCTTTCTTTCTTTCTTTCTTTCTTTCTTTCTTTCTTTCTTTCTTTCTTTCTTTCTTTCTTTCTTTTCTTGATACTGGATTTTCTGTTTCCCAGGCTGGGCTAGGCTGGAACTCACTACATAGCTCAGGTTGACTTCAAAATTACATTTATCCTGCTTTGCTCTCTTGAGTGCTTGCTCTGTAGGAGTGTACAACCACACCTAGTTTACTGCTAGATTTGAAGTGTGTGTGTGTGTGCGCATGTGCATGCATGCGTGTGTGTGTGTGTGTGTGTGTGTGTGTGTGTGTGTGTTTGTGTGTGTGTCTGTGGGCAGGAGCCTACAAAGCACAGAGGGAATTGAAGCACTCAGAACTGGAATTATAGGCAGTAAGGAGTTGCTCTATGTGATTTTTGGGAGTTGGACTTGAGTCCCCTGGAAGATCAGCAGATGCTTTTTAACACTGAGCCATCTCTCCACCCTCCTAATTTTGTATTTTAATTTTCCATCAATTAAATATTTTCTATTTCCTTTGTTTTTGAACCATGGAGTATTTAGAAATACTTGTTTAATTTTCAAATATTTAGGGTTTGTCTAGACTTATTTCTGTTAATGTTTTTAGTTGAATTCCGTCATAACCAAATGGATCTATTGGTAAGATTTAATTTTTTGAGATATGTTGACATTTATTTTGTATAGAATATAGTCTATTTTGATGTCAATTTTATGGGAATCTACAATAAGGTATGTTCTAATGTTGGACGTGTTCTATATATTGTCAGTTATATTAAATTTGTTGACCATGTTCCACACACACACATGCACACACACACACACACACACACACACACACACACACACACACACACACACACACACACACACACACGTTTCTTGTTGCTGTCATGAAGTACATGATACAAACAACTTAAGGAAGGGCTTATTTTGGATCAGAGTTAAGGGTCCAGCCCATCATGGTGGCTGGAATGTGATGTGGCCAGTCAGTCACACCACAAACAGGAAGTAGAGAGATGAGCTGCAGTGTTTAGCCCCTGTTCTCTTCATTCAGTCAGGGATTTCATGACAGAGAGTGATGCTTTTCACAATCAGAGTGGGTTTTCCCTCCTCAGTTAAACCTTCTCAGAAAACCCCTCCCTGAGGGTCACGTCCTATGAGATTCTAAATCTAGTCAAATGCTCATCAACCATGGCAATGTCCTGCTGGATTCTGTCACCTTGTTCTTTCTCTGTCAAGGAAGGAGTACTAACATCTCTAAATGTAAGCGAGGTTTCTCCTGTTTGTCTTTTATCTTGTCAGGCTGTGCTTCCTGTGCTTTGAAGCTCTGCTAGTGGGTCTGTTAATACCATGGTTCCTCCATGTTTCTGTGGAACTGCTTTCATTTGTATTGTTCCTCAGAATCTTTGGTTATGTTCTTTGTTCTAGACAACTGTAGTCATTCCTGTTGTGTGGGAAATAAAACCCAGTCTGGAATATCAGAGGACAGAGCCATCTCTTCCAGTCCTGTACCCCCTCCCCCGCCTCCTGAGACAGGGTTTTCTATGTAATAGTCTGGCTGTCCTGGAACTTGCTTTGAGGACCAGGCTGGCCTTGAACTCATTGAGATCCTCCTGCCTCTGCCTTTCAAGTGCTGGGACTAACAGCATGCACCACCACTGCCTGCCTGGGAGCCTGGAACTCCTGTAAACTAAGGTGACTTCAAACTCCAAAGATTTGCTGGGATTAAGGGCATAGATCACCACTTCTAGACATTCCCTGTGGCTGAGATTAAAGGTGTGAGTTACCATTGTCTGATCCTCCTAGACTGACTGTGGGTAGATCCCTCTGATATCTCAGACTGGTTTTTATTAAATTTGAAACATATCCATACACTGTTGTTCATTGCATGGTCAACCTGTTGATTTTTAAGCCACACATTTCCTTACATTGTCTCTGGGAGGTGACTCCAATCTCTGTTCCTTGATTTAGGGCTTTTGGTTGTTCCTTTCCTGTGCCTCTTAGGTGGTCTATGATTTGCATTGTGATTGGAGTCAGTTCTACTCAGGCAGCCACTGCTGCCCTGATGTGGGTGTCTGTCCTTATGTGGGCGCCTCTATTTCCTTAGGAGCGGTGTCAGTCATCTTCAGTAGATCACTGCAGTTTCCCGCAGTCGTCAGCTCTTCAGAACCTTTTATACCTTGTTCCTCTAGGACAGAAATGTGATGCTTGTTTTGTAGTTTTGTCCCCCGTTTACATTTATCCAATATGTCATTTCCTTTTCTGTATGCTGATTTTCCTCTGTAGCATTTCATGTTTATTTTCTGTAGTGGTCAGGAAGTTATATATATATATATATATATATATATATATATATATATATATATATATACACACACACACATACATACATAGATACATACATAGATACATAGATACATACATACATACATACATACATACATACATACACACACACTTAAGTTGTAACCAGAAGGCAGTGAGCACCAGAGGAGAGCCACTTTCAACACCAGAAGAACCTCTCTTAGGCGAGCTGAAAACATTTAATTCAATGAGATCATCAAGAAATGGAGAAGCTGTTTCTTTTTGAAGATGATCAAGAAGACAGCTGCCACAGGACTCTGGAAAGCCTTAGGAGAGGGTTGCATGAGACCTGGAGGGAACTCTGCTTTTAACCATTTTCTTCTTTCTTTTCTCTACTCCGGAGACTTGTTCTGACTTTTTCCTCATGAAAGTATGTGAAGATGCCCTGAGCCCTACATTTTCACAAAGGAGATAGATCTATTCTTTCAAAAGTCTGCTGCCCAAATTTGAAATTGTTCATTGAGTTGGAATATTGGCCTGGCAGTACCTTCTCTTTCGTTCTTAGGGTGGGAATTGATTTTTCTACTCTTATTTGTCATGTGAGAGCACTAAGTGGTGTGCAGCCTCAGAATCTCACACATTATTTAAAAACCTGTTTGCAACATGATGAGGTCCTGTAGAGGCTTGTCTATGCCAATGTGTAAAAACCTCCAGCTGCCTCGGGGATTGTATAGATAAAGCTCTCTCCTCATTAGGTTCTCTGACTAACGCCTGTGTAAGGAAATTAAAAACTTTCTACAGGCATTTCCCCAGATTTTAAGTTTTCAAATGAGCCTTTACCTTCACCCTGTCCCAATTTTATACACACAGATTAATTGACCCTTTTTTCTTTTCATAACTATAATGATTACTTACAAAAATTTGTTTGGGAACTTTAAAATTAGTATGAATATAGTTGAAATTTTTATTTGCACAATACTTTTTGAATAAACACATATGCACAGTTACACAAACAGTTGCTTCCATAAATTCTGTTTATCTTGAAATTAGAATGACAGATTGCAGATTAGTTTGGGGGAATATCAGGCTCAGCTTTCTGAATTCATGCCTGTGTCTTCATTTGACCTCTCACTTCCTTTGATTGTCAGCTTTGAAAAGATAAGTCATTCAAAGTTTTCTGTTAGCAAGAAAGTATGGACATGTTCAGAAGAGAAAAATCAAAAGCAAAATATGAAGGCATAAAATCATTTAATAGTAGATTTGTGCAAACACAATACAGACCAGAACGTAAAAAAGAAGGGTCAGAAGATGGCTCTTTCTCATATCCTCTCAAAATGGTGTCTGAACAAAGCTGGCTGAACAAAGATGAACAAAGATGGTACCCTGGAGGTACCATCTTGGAGAGGCACCTGCCACCTTGCTGTACATTTTTATGAAGCAAGTGTGAGTTGTCCCTGGAGACAAATATTTTGAGACAGAATATCAAATAGTCTCTGTTGATAATAAGTTACCAAGAGGAGTTATTAGAGATCTAGGTGGATGTCCAAGTCGTGCACAACGCTCCTTGTGGGAGGGAAGTCTTCAAACCCAGTTGGCTGATATTTGGGTAACACCGAGAGACCTAGGAGGGGGTTTTGGAGAGTCCTGCTTGTCATTCTGTTTCATTGGCATCAAACTTCTAAATTTTAAATAATCGTAAATTTACAGAAATGTTGTTAAGATAACAAAGAGAATTCTTCCTGTGGTTCTCCTCTCTAATGTTACGAAAGCACATTTGTTTAAACTAATATATTATGCATTATTAGATGAATTCCAGGCTTTCTTCTGATTTTGCATCTCTTGACTAAGGTCTCACCTAGCTCCAGGATGCCACCCATGATAATACATGACATTTAGTCAGTGCCTATTTTGGAATAGAGGGATAAGTTTTAAGGCCTTCTATCACTGAAAAGTTTGTTTTCATACTCCCAAAGAACGTAGTCATAAGCAAAATTTTGTGTATGTTTGGCGATTACAGATTTTATTTAGAAATACAGTTTGGTGACACCTGCCATAAAGGCTTATTCATTTCAGGTGCTGGGTCTTGACTGGGATTATTAGGCAACAGAGGCTTCAAACTATCCTTTGTGTTCAGCACAGTGCCTGCCTGTCAGAGACATTCAGGGCACACTATGAAGCTGGCAAACAAATTAACAAGACTCTCGGAAGCTGACTCATCACAACCTGGTCTAGTCTTTCAGCATGTCAGTACCACTTTATTTTTAGAACTCAGATGGTGTTCTGATGAATCTTTAGTTTCATAACAATTCATATTCTTAAAAGAAAGAAAATAGAAAATAGTCTGTTCTATGTTTTAAAAGAAAAATACAAGAGAATCAGTAACCAGGCAATTATTCATACAGCTTAGACTTTCCTGGAACTTGACACTCAGCATGACCTCCTTTTCTTCCCCTTGTTCTTTTAACTAAGGAAACATTAATGTATTCAGTGGTGAATTATTGAGCAGTTGGACACTGGGGCTTGGCTTGGCCCTTGAATATGACTGGATGAGCTATGCCTATAGTTGTTTTGCTATGTTGTTACGAGTCTGAGGAGCTGGGAGGCAAATGGATCCAGAAGGATTGAAAATACTTTGAAAAGTTCTGAAATCCAGGTAGGTATATTTGGAAACACTCTTGATCCTGTCCAGAGAGACAGACAGACACACAGGCAACCTTTCCCACAGATACAGCCGCTCACAAGCAGCACGTAGATTAGAACACGTTTCCAATATTGAAGGTGTTAGTTATATATTAGCTATTTAAATTCAAAAGACCTAATACTAAATAAAATAAAATTCCAGTTCATCAGTTGCACTGACTACATTTCAAGTGCTCACTGCTGTACTAGACAGCAAGAACAATTTCACAGTCTCATAGATTTCTCGCAGTTTAGACAGAGCATTAGAGCACAAGTCTAATATCTGGTTCTGCTTGAGGGTTAAACTTAAGTGATTCTGAAACCATGTTTACTTGTTCTTTTGGTTAAGTTTAAGAGTTTAATTTAATTCTACTTAAATTTAATCTGAGCAAATAGACAGATGTATGTGAGTCCTGCTAACAGTACTCTCGATCTGAATTGTGTACATTTTTTCACTTGCAGGCTACCTGAAAATAGGCAGATTTTCAGTTCATCTCATCTTCCACAAATAGATTTTTGACTTTACGCTTTGGTGTATTGGAATACTGTTAGGTTCTTCAAGGTTTATTCTAGTTACATATTTTGTTTCAGTACCATTTACAGCTCTATATGGCTATGCTGTTTCTGGTTTATGGGTTTACTCTGCAAGCCCAGCTTTTTCCCCTCATTTACCTTTGCATATTTTATCTAGAGTTCACACGAATTCAAGCTGGCATGGTGATTGAGGGTAGGAGTATATGTGGAGTAGACATGGAAACAGTTACTTACTCTAGCTCCATGTTGAAAAGAGTCAACATAGGACACTTAAAACAGCTGTCCTCAGAAAGTGTCCTTAGTGGTACCTGTGAGTCTGGCTGTCAATGAAGCCTGTGCCCAGCCTGTGCCCTCCCTATGCAAACGATGTGACTTGTTACAGATCAGCACTCGTTCTGAGAAGATACAGGATGCTTAAGAAGTCTGTCTTCAGTGGGAACCAAGCCTCTACTAGGCTGCTTTAAGCAGAAACATGGTGTGTAGTAAGAGGTTTCTGGCCCAGACTTTCCGGTATAGCCTCTAAGTTTAGGCCCGCAGACCCACAGACCCACAGAGACACACAGATGCTTACAATAGTTTTAGCCTGATCGGCCTAAGGCCCAGGCATATGACTTACTAACTCTTTACCCTTAATCTAACCCGTGACTCTTATCCTGTTCAGCTATGCAGCTCGGTACCTTTTCTCAGAGCGGCATAGTTGTCCTCTGTTTCTTCTGGCTTCTCTCTGGCATTCTGCTCTGTTCTTCTAGTTCCCAGAGTTTTCTTAGTCTGGTAGCTCTGCCCACACTTCCTGTCTGCCTTTGGCCAATCAGCGCTTTTTATTAAACCAGTGAGTGGGACAATTATTTACAATGGAACCACAAAATCCCCCTACAGTGGTGCACAGACTATTGTTTTTTTTTGTTTGTTTGTTTGTTTTTGTTTTGTTTTTTTTTTTGTTTTTTTTTTGTTTTTTTTTTCTGGTAGAAGAGGCACTGGAGAACCTCTCACAGGAGACATAGAACACAAGAAGGTCTATTCATGAAATTTCGAGACTCTGCTTGCATGGTCCCCTTCTCATGCAGCTTCTCATCTTTACCACTTGGCTGTAGCACCTTAGCCACAAGATATCTGGCTTTATGACCATCCTAAATATGGGCATAGTTCTGAGATTTATAAAACATTCCTTGAGCAGAAGTACTATTTATTCATGCTAGGAACTGAACTTGGGTTCCTGTGCATTTTAGGCAAACTCTCTACCAAAGGGCAAATCCCTAGCTATTTTTTTTAAAAAACCTTTTTATCTTCAGACAGGTTCTGAGTAAGTTGCTCAGGCTGATCTATAACTCACTCTGTAGCCTCAACAGGCCTTAGACTTGTGTTCATCCTGATTTCTCTCTTGTAGCTGGGATTGCAGGCCCGCTCCACCATGCTTGGCCACTTTTCAGGAAGAATACAAATGTTTTCACTGTGGTCAACTAGTAAGTCCTATGCTCAGTGTGCAACAGGCTTCAATTTTCTCCAAACTATAAATATGTTTCTGAGGTTACAGAAGTCAAATATTTAAGTCTATGCAGAGATGTGGGGCAGAGAGGAAGAATGCAGCCCCGGTAGTATTGGAATGCACTCTTTGTAAGTGCGTGGACATTATGACTCACTGATGCCGTCTTTCCCCAACACTCCTATTGCGTTGCTAAAGGGCACAAAACATATTTAGGAGTTAGATAATTAACCGGGTTTGTTCTGTACGGCATCTGCCGTGAGAGATGGTCTTCATTTTCACTCTAGCTTAGTATTTTTGTTGTTCTTACTTTATGCTATTTCGTTGTATGTTCCTGCCAATTGACTCTCATTGGCCCTTCCTAAAAGGAGAAATAGAAACCACAGAGAGGAATCACTTTGTGGTTTCAGAGCTGGCAAGGTCAAGCAAGAGAGCTTATAATTGAAATCTGAAATATGTGCTTTGTTCTTCTTTACAAGCAAAAGTAAAAAGAAGAGGCCACGACCCTAGCCACGAGCCCTTCCCTTGATGGAGCAGGGAAGTTATAGAGGCAATTACTGGAGCTTAGATTTCAGGTTTAGGATATGAGGAAAGGCATGCAGGCACTTACCACAGAAGAAAGACGTTCGGGAATTTTTCAACAATGGGCCCAGTGCCTTAAAATCTTAAACTTCCTGTTTAATCATGAAATGAACAGAATAAACCTTGTCTGCAAATCAGGTTGCTCACCGATCAGATTTAAAATGTCTGCAAAGGTGATACTCAGTCCTCAGGAAAACAATTTGGGTCTCTAAGTATACAGTTCCTACTCCCACAGACCTGCTTTTTTTTTTTTTTGTCGTCTTTGTTTTCTTTGAAAGAGTCTTATTCTTGCTATGTGTTCCAGGCCTGGAACTTGCTATGAAGCCATAGAGCTCAGACTATGAACATATGAGATAGGTACATGTATATGACTTAACTGATTCAATTCACAAATATTGAGGGCACAGACATGAAGGGTGAATTGTATCTATTGTGTATCACTTGCTGTGATATGAATGTTGTATCCTTCAAACAAGAGTTTGGTTCAATTCCATGTCTAAAATGTCATGTTACACTCTTGCATAGGCACCATCATGGCAGGAAATGTGGTGTAGAAAATGCTTGGCTTAAGTCTTGGGATGTCTCTTCTCCATGTTTCTGCAGTGATTTACTGCATCAGAAATGTATTGGCTCCCTATCTAGATGTGTAAAATTATCTCATGGAAGAGGCAAAGAGACTTTCATCTCTGTACCTTAACCACTTCTGGACAAATTATTAAGCACTGGTGGGCAGTGAAAAACCCTGTCTAGTTCTCTATTTTAATATGGCTCCTTTGATAAATACCACTATTATAAAATGGTTAGAAACACTCAACTGTGGCAGACTCCCAGCTCAGCAAACACCCAGAGGCTGTGTCCTAAGACTGAAGGGACTTGTCAATGTTTCTCCTCCTTATCTTTTCCTCCTGCTGTTGTTTCTGCTAGCTTCTTCCTTACCTGTTGATTACATATTGACCTCTCTGATACTAAACACTTTTAGGCCTGTGGCAAACTTCATGTGCCATTCTTTCTCCTCTGACTGCAGAGCAGCCTGCTGCTGTACTTGAAAAAGCACTGGCCGACGCAGACAGTAGGATGTCCATTTTCCTTCAATGAAGATATTTATTTTCACATGTTATGATTCTCTGGCTCTAAGAAAGGAAATGAATAGATGCAAGTGCAGGAGGAAAAAAATATGATGGTTACATCACTCATTGTAGTTTTAAGTATATTTATAATAAAGTTAAAATTGTGCCTGTGTAGCAACTACAAAAATTTAAAATCCATGAGTCTTTAGATTCCAATTTCTATCTACACACACACACACACACACACACACACACACACACACACACACACACACACGAGTTATAGAAATAATGACCCATAATAACAATTGCATATCTACTATGACTCTAGCATTTATAAGCAGTTAAATACATACATCTTTATGACCTGGAAAGCTGTCTCTACAAGTAAATTAGCTAAAGAAATGAGAATGATGAGTTTATTCAACCTGAGGCCATTATTTGAAATTTCTCTAAAAATAAGCATCTCTAGCAGGTGTGTGTGTGTCAGGGGAGCAAGATAGTGTTCTGATGTAATCCAGCAGGTGGGAAGCAGGAGGATCATGAATTCAAAGCAAGCCTGAGCTACATGATATGACACTATCTCAGAAAACATGTCTTGAAGGAGGCCATTCTTCTTTTGAACATGTGGCCACTGGTATATGCATGCCATGCTCCAGTGGATAGTTCTATACTCATCAAAAATGACATGACGTTCTGAAGGGGTTATTGGAGGAATTGAGAGAGGAAATTGGTATAGAGATCACATTTCATTTCACAAATGTATGAAATTCTCAAAATAAAGTTGAAAAATTAAAACATTGCCGGTAACATTTATCTTTATGAAAGCTATCACTAGGTACAGTGGGCATACAAGAATAAAAGGCAGATTTTCTAAATAGTAAAGGATGACATTCTGGATGAGAGGGTCATTTGTTTCTTTAGCTAGTGCTATGCATACAGATGTTTCTAAGCCAGTGGGACGTTTTCTCTCTTTCCTCTAAATCAAATATTAGTACCATTGTAAGGTAGTACAAGTGTACATGCTTTGTACAACGTCAAATTAAAAAAAGTGAGCTTAACTTCTGCCTGTTTTCCTTGGATGGCCCTGAATGAAATAATACCCAAAGACTCTGGAGGCTTTCTGGCATACAAGGGACCACAGGGTCTATTAGAAAGAAAGTAAAGTCTAGTTAAATGGAGTGGGACTGTAAATCCCAGCTCTACTCATGTTTTATGAAAATTTATTTAATTTCTCTCAACATGTTTTGTTAGCCTAAAACAAAACAAAGCACCCCAAAGTACGTATTCTAAGAACCAGATTTCAGGAGTATACATGATATGTCAGATGTGGCACACAGTAGGGATTTCACAAACATTGGCTTTCTTCCTCTCTATTCAAACCTCTATAGGTAAAAATAAAAAATGACTTTTGTTGAAATATAAGGATGTATTTGGGATTAAGTTCTGAGTGTAGCCTCAGACCTTGGCCCATGTGAAGGAGGTTTAGATGGAGATCTATCTGTGTTCCCAAGTTAGTGAAGGATTAGATGGTATATCCCTATGAGTTGCCTGCTAAACCTCTTTCCCTCCATTTCTAGGTCAAAATACAAGGCCCTCTGTAGTTTCCCTCAGAGTGACAATGCTCATTTCTCAGAGGAGAAACTCTCAATGAAATTATATTTTTTTGGGGTAATACAGGCTTACAGTCTTGACACATGGGAAGCTGAAGATGAAGGTTACGAAATGTTCAAGGTAAGCCGGACCCTATTTTTTTCAAACACAACAAAATGAAGTATGATAAGACAAAACAAAAACCATCACATCAAGTTGGACAAGACAAGTCAACAAAAGGAGAAGAGCCCTAGGAGAAGGCACAAGAATCAGAGACCCACTTATTCATATTCAGGATTCCCATAAAAATACCAACTGAAAGCTACAGAATATGAATGAGGACCTGGAGCAGACCTGTGCTTGCTGCTCCACTCCCTGTGATTTCAGACTTTTCTCAGTTGATTTAGGGGGGCTTTTTCACCTGCTGTCCTCTCTCTCTCTGGCTCTTACACCTTTTCTGGCTCTCCTTCCAAGGAAGAGTTCTGAAGGGAATAATTTGATGGAGACATCCCAGTTAGAGCTGTGTGTTCAAAGGTCTCTCTTTATTTACATAATATCTAAAAGCGAGTCTCTGTATTTCTTCTGTCTGCTTTTGGAGGAAGCTTTTCTGGTGCTGGCTGAATAAGGCACAAATCTATGAGTCTATAAGAATATCATTAGGAGTATATATGAGGTTTTGTGCCACCATTGTCCTATTACATATTATAGGAAAGATTTAGATCAAAGGTTTTTAGCTGGGTTAGATGTTACCTTCCTCTTTCAGTAGCCTGCAGAGCACTTTCTAACATCAAAGGTACTAGAGTGTGTGGGTAGAGGATCTATGTAGGTACCAGCTTGCCTCTCCATGTCTAGTGAGTTGTGTGGGTATTATCTTTAGAAGTGGGGTCTTGCTTTCAGTTTTTAGAGAGCAACCTATTGTCTTGGCTACAGTCTGAGTTGTTTGAGGCTTTCTATGGGACCTCTTTGGCTAACAATACAATTGGATGTAACCAGTCTTGTTACTGGAAGGTTCATTTGGTGACAAGAGATGGCCAGTTGAGACTTCAACTCCCTAATTATTTGGTGACTTCATTAAGATCTCTCTTATAAATTTTAGAAATTTTTCACTGTGATAGGTTTCCATATCACCCCTTAAATGCCCCTCAATTCTAGCTGTCTCTCCCAAATTCCCTCCCTTAATCTCATCTCCCCTCCCACTCTCCATCTGATCCTCCATTTCTTGTACTTTCCACCCCAGTTCTATTAGTTCTAAAATCTATTTTCTCCTCCAAGGGAGATCTATGAATCTCCCCCCAATCCCTTCCTTTATACCTAACCTCTCTGATTCTATTGATTGTAACTTGTTTATCATTTACTTAATGATGAATATATATGCAAGATATTCTATATATCACCATATATAGTATCTATAATCTATCTATCTATCTATCTATCTATCTATCTATCTATCTATCTATCTATCTATAATATATATAGTGGAAACATACCATATTTATTTTTCTGGGTTTGGATTACCTCACCAAAGATGATTTTTATAGCCCCTTCCTGAAAATTTCATGACTTTTAAAACTTCTGAGTAATAATCCATACTGTAAATATACCACATTTGATTTAGTTTTTTCATCTACTGATGGTATCTTAGTCAGGGTTTCTATTGCTGTGAGGAGAACATGACCATAGCAACACTTACAAAGGAAAGAAGGTTTAGTCAAGGTGGTGACTTACAGTTTCAGAGATTTAGTCCTTAACACCTATCCCTACAGTGACACACTTCCTCCAGCAAGGCCACACCCACTCCACCAAAACCACAGCTCCTAATAGTGCCACTCCCTTTGGAGGCCGTTTTCTTTTAAACTATCACATTCCACTCCCTGGTCTCCAAAGAATGGAGAAACTACATTCAGTCCAATTCCAAAAATCATCATAGTACATCACAGTCTTAAAAATATTTAATAGTTCAAAGTGGAAAGTCTCTTCTGAGAGCCATGCAATCTCTTTACAGTAATCCCCTATAAAATCAAAATTAAAAAGCAGATCATATACTATCAACATATAATGTCAAAGAATATATGTTACCATTCCAAAACACAGGGAAGGGAGCATGGTGAGGAAGCGCTGGACCAAAACAAGACTGAAAACCAGCTGGGTTTTCATTGGACAATGATATTCCAAGCAAATGGACCCAAGAGACAAACTGGTGTGACCATTTTAGTATCTAACAAAATAGGCTTCAAACAAAAACTAATCAGAAGATATAAGGAAGGATACTACATACTCACCAAAGGAAAAAATCTACCAAGATGAAATTGCAATTCTTAACATCTGTGCCTCAAACACAAGGGCACCCGAGTTTATAAAATAAATACTACTACAGCTTAAATAAAATATAGACATTCACACACTGATTGAGGGAGGCTTCAAAACCAGACTCTCACTGATAGACAGGTCATCCTAAAAACTAAACAAAGAAATACTGAAGCTAACAGATATAAACCAAAGGGATCTAACATACATTTACATAACATTTCACCCAAACACAAAATAATATACTTTCTGAGCATGCCATGGAACTTTCTCCAAAGCTGAGCATATATCCAACCACAGAGAAAGTCTGAACAAAGAAAATGGAAGCAATGCCTTGCATCCTATCAGGTCCCCATGGATTAAAACAATAAAAGAAACAATGAAAAGCTTACAAACCCATGGAAACTGAACAACTCTCTACTGATTGAAAAATGGGTCAAGATAGAAATTGCAGGAGACCTTAAAGACTTTCCATAATTCAGTGAAAATGAATACACAACATAGGCAGACTTAAGGGACACAATAAAAGAGGTTCTAAGAGGTAAGTTCATAGCACTAAGTGCCTACATTCAAGAGACAGCTTATGCTTGAGAGGATATGGAGCAAGAACACTTCTCCATTGCTAGTGAGAGTGCAAACTTGTGCAGCCACTATGGAAATCAATAAGGCAGTTCCTCAGAAAACTAGGAATTGATCTACCTCAAGACCCAGTTATAGCACTCTTGGGAATGTGCCCAAAAGAGACCACGCAAAAAGGAAGTTGCTCATCCATGTTCATAGGTGCTTTATTCATAATAGCAAGAACTTGGAAACACCCGAGATGTCTGTCTGTGGTGTATACAAAAAATGGCTCTCAAAGGGCGTGACACTATTAGAAGGTGTGGTTTTACTGGAGTGTGGATGGCCCTGCTGGAGGAAGTGTGTCACTGTGGGGGTGAACTTTGAGGTCTCATATATGCTCAAGCCACACTCAGTGTCTCAGCCACTTCCTGTTGCCTGCAAGATAAGATGTAGACCTTCTCCAGAACCATGTGTGTCTGCATGCTGCCATGCTCCTTGCCATTATAATGGACTAAACTTCTGAAACTGTAAGTTTCTACCTCAATTATATTATTTTTACCAACACAGAAAAGACCATGAAGAATGGTTAGTGAGTTTATAAAAATTGTTTTTACAAGATATCTAAAATTAAAATGCAGCAAATGAAATAAAAATTATTTGGTATAAAAGCCAGAAGGATTTTAAATTATATTTATTCAAGCTTGAAAATACAAACAGTAATGTGGAACCACAGGAAATGTAGCTGATAATTTTATTATGTTGAGTCTTCCAATCTATGCACAATATGTCTAGACTGTGTTTTGTGGTGGAAAATGATATTGGAACACAGCCAGGTCCATTCATTTAGATATTGTGCTTCTTGATATAACCAAGTTAGGTAGTGGTGACAAATATGTAGTGGAAAAGATTTATTGCCTGCCCCTCTACAAAAGAAATGAGCTAAATTCTGAGTCAGGGTCAGATAAATAGCCGTTTTCTATGTTAACTAAAATAGAAAAGCAAATTGTGAAAAAATATTGTGGTAAAATATTTTTAATCATTCATATTGATTATATATTGAGAAATAACAAAATGGTTGAAACAATATAAAAATTGGCTAGTTGTTTTGGGACAGCAGTACTGATGATAATTTATTGTTGTCTGCATTTTATAATTTCCATCCTAAGTGACTGGAGAGAATTTAGTAAGTTAGCGAGTGGAACTCTTTCAAATCTCCCTATCACTAAATCTGTAAAATCTGTCCTTTTCATGTAAAAGGTAACTTTCAAATTGTAGATAATATGGTAATCAGTTATTTGTGTGAGAGACCGTGGATTATGCTCTCTAACATGCCTACTGAAACATGTATGAGTTCCTGAAGCTCACAAGCACAGAATTCTTAGTTGGTAAGCACAGGTTGGTCAATGCCATGGAGATGAAGAGTCCCAAGCTGTGTCTTGTTCTTCAGGCTTATTTACTAGTAACGGTGCAAATGTGTTTTTTGCTGAATACCATGGTGAGTAGAACTTTTACTGCTGTGTGGCCATTTCAAACCATGGATGCAGTTACATTTCTGCCATCCTTGTCTTCTACCATTATTACAGAATGGCAGATTTGCCCCTGCCCAGTCCTAAAAGTAGATTAACATAAATGTAGACAGTCCAAATAGCAAACCACACTGTGTCACCTGCCCTTTGAGAGACTGAATGCATGACATAAGGCACAGTGATTATTGCTATGCTTCCATCTGAAAAGTCAGAGTGTATCTCTGATAGGGTTATGAAAGACCAAAGGGATGCTTGAAAGTGACAAAGGTACCTGACAGGTTAATAACCTGTTCCTCAAAGTCACAATGCACCTCAGGTAAGGCTGTTCTGTTCCTAAGGAGATTATTTCTTAAATTATAACCCCATTTTTAAACTCTATTCTAAATCAACTTCAGCAGTCCCCTTCATATGACATGAATTAACATATATTCACATGATTTTAATAACTCTAGGAACTGTCAGTAATTCTCTCATCACTAAAGAGTGTTTGGTGGGGAAGAAAATGTGAAATCCTAGGAGACTCTGAAACAGGTAAAGTTTTCTCAAATGAGAGCATGCTTCTTACACAAAGACTGCAGAAGGTCAGTAGAGCTTGCCATCCCTTTGGTTCTAGATGAGACCCATACAGTACCAAGAAGAGCAGAGATATGGCAATTTTCTGATTAAACATGATCATTATTGACAACACAACGGTATCATCCTGGCTCAGGAGTAGATTTCTGGGCCACAATTATCCCATTTGTCTATCTACGTTGTTCACACTAACTGGGTAAATTTGCTGATTAAATCTGTAATGCCACCGGAAGGCAGGAGGTTTGGGTATTTACAAAGTAATAGAGAACGAGTAAACAATGATAACTGGTTCCTCTGTCCTGTTAACAGGTAAAGGGTGACACCTGCCTTTTTATGCTTGGTATGTGTCAGTACAATAATGAATAAGGCATTGATCCTTCCTCTCGTGGTGAGAACCTAGGACAAAATGAAGTGGATAATTACAGCTGTTGGACTTATAGACTAAATACCTTCATTCTGTAGTATAGTACTTCATAGGTTGGAGGAAGTAGATACTTCATACATGAGGGAATTAGAAAAGGATTTCCTCACATTTGTAGACCTGGGGCAGATGGAAGATGAGGCAAAGACACAGACTAGGGCTTCGATCAATTAAGAGCTGTTGGAACCCTAAAAGGACACGTTTTCCAGGAAGGGTATGAAGGGAGGCTAATTCTGGTTGTTAATTTGATTAAATTTGGAATCAATGAGACACATCCCTGGGCTAGTCTTTGAAGAATTCACTAGGAACTTTAACTAAACCGAGGGGTGAATACCCTCCCCTGGTGTTAGTAGCCCTTTTCATGGTGCATCTATAAAGAGGTTCAAGCTAAGGGAAAACAGTTCTTTGCCCACTTGAACCTCATGCTGGCCAGTACATCCATCTCTGTGTTGCTGCTAGTGTGTTCACCAACTTTCACTTACTTTGGAACCTAGATTCTTTCTTCTTGAAATGAACACCAATGGATCTCCAAGCCAGTCTAGGATGGTTGAAGCATCCAGCATCATGATATCTCTCCAGCCCTAAGATAACCATTGTTGGACTACCAACTTCATATTGTATACTCCAATGTAATAAACCCATTTTAAATATTATTATTATTTTGGCATGTACATGAGCATACATGCCAAATTGTACATACAGAGGTCAAAGGACAAGTCTGTGGTGTTAGTTCCCACTTTCCATCTCTATGTGGGTACTGTGGATTGAACTAAGATCTCCAGACTTACATAGCAAGTGCCTCTACCCATGGAGAAAACCCACCCGTCCACCTCCATTCTTAATGTAGATTCATTCTATCAGTTCTTTTCCTGTAGAGCAGCGGTTCTCAGCTTTTCTAAAGCTGCAACCCTTTAATTCAGCTCCTCATGTTTTGGTGACTCCCAACCATAAAATTATTTTGTTGCTACTTCATAATTGTAGTTTTGCTACTATTATGAATCATAATATAAATATCTGTGTTTTCTGATGGTTTTAGGCAACCTCTGTGAAAGGATCATTAGACCCCAAAGGGGTTGCAACCCACAGGTTGTAAACCACTGCTCTAGAAAACCATGAAAATGGAAACTCAAGGTGTTTCATGGATTTTCTAGGAAGACATATAGCCCAGTGTTAGAAAGGAATCAAAATTATCCTGGAGAAGCTAATGGGAATCTAGAATTTTTCTTTTATCTTTTTCTGCTTCGTTCTTTTCCTCTGTGGACTTAGGTTACCAAAATATCTACCAATGACTCCAGGCTCCTTAATCAAAGAGCAACAGGAGAATCTTCTTGCTCCATCCCATCCCAGTTTTATGAGCTATTGTCAGGAGAGTTAAGTCATATATAACTTACAGAAGATCTAAAAGTTCATTGGAAAGGTCAGAGGACTTGCATGTAGTCACAGTCCCCGAAAGAACTGCACTGTACAAGAGAAGAGACAGGAAATGTTACCTAAACACTTGCTTGAAGGGCAACTGAAGAAAGATCATGAAAGACAACAGGAATGCGATGATCTATTTTCATTATCAAATCTGACCAGCTTGAGTCTCCCCACAGGATTACAGCACACCTTTATTTTATGTCTGTGAAGACACTTTCAGAAATCATTAACTGAGGGGAAAGGCCTACCCCCAATATGGGTGGTATGATCCCGTGGGTCTTGAGGGACTTGGGGACTTGAATGATATGAAAGGGGAATATCAAGCTGATATTTTCCCTTCTCTGCTCTCAGGCCTCTTATGAGGTACACTGAGCTACCCTGTCATGCCTTCCCCACCATGATGGACCAAGTCCTCTAAAGCCAGAAGTCAGAACAGACAGAACTTCCTCCATTACAGAGAAATGTTTTTTTGTTTTTATAACAGCAATAAAAATAATTATACCATGAATCACTTCAAAAAAAAGAAAGTAGAAATAATATCTGAATTGGTAACAGCAACATGCTGAAATGAAGTATGAGGTTTCTTTAAGTCTCAGATTTATACTCTTTCAACTGATATATTAATCACAATATGCATTTTTGTAAGCTGTTTTAATGTTTTTTGGAAACAAGAAGAGATGTAATATAATAATTGTCGTTCACAAAAATGCAGGTAAGAAGAAATAAAAAAATAATTTAGAATTTGTGTTCATGAATTCTTTGTTTTGTGATAACAGTACCATAGTCTAGGTACATTTTTCTACTTTACAAAACAGAAACACTCTGGTAGAAATGGCTGCATAAAGAAGATGTGAACTATAGAAATATCAGTAGACATGCTAATGCAGGAGGAAAATCTTATGGGGTCACACCCCTCGGTAAAGAACTACAGGTCTCTGATGTCAGCTGTAGTTTTTCCCAGCGATGTGCTCCCTAATTGTTTATCTGGTACAAAGTGGTCTGTTCCGAAGTGATATGCACACCAACAACACAAACAGACCCAGAAGGTTGTATTTATATAGTTAAACATACATGTATATAAATATTATGTAAACATTTAAATATAAATGTATGTGAGTAATAACAGGAGAAGGGCTTGGAGGGACTTGAGAGTTTCTACTGGGAGAAAAGAGGAAGGGGCAATGTTATGTAATTATGTTTCAATTAAGAATGTATTTTATAAAGCCTGAATAAATAGCCTCTTCTGTGGCCATGGTCACCTTGCTTCACACAGACCTTGTCTCAGATTTTTGTTTCTTTCCTCCGAGTCATGATTATGCCTCAGGAATTCTTGCTGCTTGCCAGGGAGCTCATCAATACCAAGCCACTGAAGGTATGATTTAAGGCTCAACTATTTGTCACTAGGCTGTGATTCTAAATTGCTGAGCTTAGAATTCTAAGTCACTGTGTCGTTAGCACATTTAAGTTGATAAGGATGAAGAAGAAGCCTTTAGTCCAACTCTCTTATTTCATAGATGAGAAACAGGCCCAGACAGACGATGTGATTAGCATAATGTCATGCTAACTAGCAAGCTAAGACCCGAGATCATATTCTTTGAGTAATTTTAATGGAAAAATTGCTCTTGCTGTTATAATCCTTCTCCTGTTTGATCATTGAGCTCTGGTTTGAATTTTTTTGAATATATGCAATTGAACATTCTGAATTAATTTTTTTGAATTTTATACCTCTATCAAATTGCTAGGGCATTATTACTTGAATTTGCATTCTGTGGATAATAAAATCTGACATCCAGTGTATCACTCTAGACTCACTGAGATTTAGCAGTTAGGGACTTGCAGCTACCCCTTTAATATCACTGTGTTTGGACTTTAACCTATTTGGGGCAAATGAATGATTTCTCTTTTCTACAAGATGTCAAGAAATTAACCTTCATGTGCATCCTTGGGTCTGATCCCCAGTTCTAAGTATTATTCTTGGTGTTCTGCAAGTCCTGTGTAATTTTCTGTTTGCCTAAGAGCAAGAAGTCCCAAGTTCTCACTTGCACAATCAGAATCCTAGAACTTTACAATTCCTTAAGAAGTCACTGACCAGCTCCTTAAAGGATTTGAAAATGGATTTCTCAATCCAGCAAGTCAGGCACCTATTAAGCAAATTTAGATGTTATGTCCTCTTTGGTACAGAAAGCATTCCTTCAGGTATTCCTCCTTACCTGTGCTGCAGTTATTTATTCTTCGATATATTCACCTTTAGTGATCCTTGAATTCTGAGGCATGAGCCAATCATCTTTTAGCTCAGCACTCAGTGGGGGCTTAATAAATGCTCACTAATAATGCATGTGGTCGTCAGTCCTATTTTAACATAAAGCACACTGGTAGCCTGAGTCTGTTCGATTTTGTTCTCCAGCAGGAAGACTAATATAAAATGGCCAAGTAGAAAATAGTTTTTGAACGAACAAAGAAGTCATACCTCTTAAAATCGAGACTACTTATACATTTATTCTTATACTATATCTTACTTTCTTGGAATGTATTGATTTATTTGGAATACAGCCCCCTGCAAAAATTCTGTCCATGACCTGTTAAATTTCCGAATATTAACAATGGTAAAATATAATAGTGAAAAAGTCTCAATCATTCCAGTTGCCTTGTATCTGGGACCTTCTCTTGTCAGTTAAGCTATTTAAGTATTCTTGAGCAGCTCAACCGGCAAAGATGAGGGTCAGGGCAAAGGAAGGGTCAGCAGTTTTCAGCAGGGAATAGTTTAACTCAACACCTTCACCATGCTGCCCCTCAGTACGTCCAGCCCTGACCGACTCCTACTGTGTTTGGACTTCCTCCAACATTTCTCCCTATCCAGCAGTACAGCCTTATGGTAGACACTCAGTCAAGCATCCTGGATTTGAATCCTGAATGGTTTTCTTAAATGTCGTCTTGGACAAGTTACTTAGTGTTTCAAAGTGTTGGTTTGAAAACTGACATCATTATTTATTCAAGGATTGGGAAGGTGACAAGGAGAAGCACTTGTAATGCATTGCACGCTGGAGGGTTTCATTGCCAGTGTAGAAACTCAGTATCATTTTTCTCATTTTATTCTTTATTCAAGGCTCGGCATACACATTGCTGTCCCTACAGAGACAAATAATTGTGCCACCCCCAACTCTGTTTCACCCTCACTTTTTATTTTGTTTGTTTCAGGGTCTGGCTATATGGCCCGCTGGCTTTTAACTTCTGATCCATATTCCTCTACCTTCCTAGTTCTTGGATGGCAGTGTGCTTTACTTACCATGGCTAGCTCACTTTCAATTTTTAATATCTTTAAATTTAACAAGAACTTTTTGACAATTTTTGCATTTATAATATATGATGAATTTTCAGCATTTCTACTCCCAACGCCTCCTCTCCGGCTAGATCCTTTCTCCTCAACAAGTCCTTCTTCCTGCTTACATATTTCTTTTTGCATGGCTTGTACTTCTCTGCTCTACCTCCCAATCTCTTATTACAAGGCTCAATGCTATTCTCCAATTACTTCCGATACACAGCTGAGTACATAATAGTTGTGCAGTATATACTGCCTTGTTCATAAAAATAATTATTTTCAGAATGTCTTCTGCTTGCATGAATTTTAAGAAACACACGAGCAAGGAGTGGAAGACAGAAGACAGAATCTCAAAGGTAAATATTCTGACTTAATAGCTTAAGGGGCAGGGCCCCTGATATGTTAGTTCTCTACCTCCTGTAATTTCTTGTTAACACCTGCTTCCAGTTAGTGTTCTGACTTGAAATTCTGTTCTTCAAAAATGCCACTGCATTCAGTTTCTGAACTTAAAACAACAGATAGTCATTGGTTTGCAAAAGATTTCTGTGCTTCACTCAGCTTCACCTACTCCAAACTCCATTCAGAACTCTTAAGTCCCCTGCACAGCTGTGTGGAATTGACATTCCTCTAATATCCACCACATTAAATCATCTTGGGAAATAGCCATCTGTAGTTTCTTCACCCCTCATCTAAAAAGATTTGTAGTAAAACAGTCTCAAAGACTTGTGAATCAACCAATTGTGGATCATGCAAAACAGGAATTAGAATTTCCAATCTTAATAGAAGTCTTCATTCCCCACCTTCCCCAAAGTTTGTGAGCCTTGCTAAATCCATCCCATTCCACTCTGAAGGGATGGTACCCATGATTCTAGCTAGTGATTACTATTTGGAGTGGAGGTTGGCAGACAGAAAGGAAATGTGAAAAGAAAAGACACATGTGGGAGATTATGTTGTTACTTCGTAAATAATTGTCCCACCCACTGGTTTAATAAAAAGTGCTGATTGACCAAAGGCAGGCAGGAAGTGTGGGCGGGGCTACCAGACTAAGAAAACTCTGAGAACAGGAAGCACAGAGCAGAATTTGAGAGAGAAGCCGGTGGAAGCAGAGGACAACCATGCTGCTCTGAGAAAAGGTACCGAACTGCATGGCTGAACAGGGTAAGAGTCATGGGTTAGATTAAGGGTAAAGAGTTAGCAAGTTATATGCCTGGCCCTTAGGCCAATCAGCCTAAAACTATTGAAAGAAATCTGTGTGTCTCTGTGGGTCTTTGTGTCTCTGTGGGTCTGTGGGTCTGTGGGCCTAAACCTGAGGTTAGGCCCGAAAGTCCAGGCCAGAAACCTCCTACTACAGACACAGAGGCCTTCTCGTGAACAGTGATGACATTCTTTTCATGTGGATGCTGATTACTTTTATTATAATTTTGTGTATACTTTATGTATTTATTGCATAAATTCTAGTTAGCATATAATAAAAACCTGGAGCTAGATATTAGGGGGAATGCCAGAATATCAGAGAGAGGGAACAGACCACAGTCAATTCTCACTCAGCCAACTTCTTAGGCCAAACAGGGTAAGTGCTACCTTCAAGAGTCCTTTGCCTGGCTGGTTGCCCCTACAGAATGCCTGAATATCTGCCTACTCTGCTTTAAATATCTTCCAGCCCAACTTCTGGGTTCAACTCTGGATCATAATCCTAGAGTTAGGATTAAAGGTGTGAGCTACTACTGTTTGGTTATTAGGCCTTGAATTCACAGAAATACAGAAAGATCTCTGTCTCTTGAGTGGTGGGATTAAAGGCATAGGTCACCACTCTCTGACCCTCATGGCTTGACTGTTTTCTGATATTCCAGGCTGATTTTATTAAATGTAGAATATATCACCATATATATTTAAGTGGAAAAAGTACTCTAACATCCATTTAATAAGCTTGTTGAATTTTTTCTTGCCATATTATTCCTGCATCCAAAATAAAGTTATCCAAGTTATTCAATACAATATCCTTTGTATTGTGAATGCTATTTTGTGATGTGTGCTTACTTTGCAGAGTTTACAAACCACCAGTATAGGACACTATTGGAAGTGTTTTAGATACTGCTCCAAGGAGCAAATGAAAGCAGCATGAGGAATTCTGGGCCATCATCCCTTTCAGCTACATTTCACTCTTCTGCTCAGTCTCAGCAAACCCCAGAAAGATCCCCAGAATCACATTGACTTTTGGAATGCAAATGCAAAGCAAAGTTTATTACAACTGTACAGCTGAGCTCAGCTCCTGACTGTCAGACAGCAGTGCCAGTGGAGAAGACCCCCCGCCCCAACTCAAAATCAGGGTTTTTTAAAACAAAGATCAAAGACCACAGAGATGCCGTTATCAGGCTGGGAAGTTGGGGGCTATTTTCTGTTGCCCAGAGGAAGTTTCTTTACTATTGCTGTTCCAGTCCGGTGGGCAACTGCTAGCTGATTGGTTGTCTTAGGATGGGGAAAAGATACTTTGCAGCTGAGCCGGAATGTCCTCTGATTACACAGGACCTTGGGCACTTGGCCTTGGGGATTTAGAAACTTCTCAGGATGGGCAACTAGAAACTTCTCAGTCCCCAGAAGAGCTCCAGGCTCCAAGATGGAGGGACTTTGATTCTCACATTCACCTTTTTTTTTTTTTTCCAGTAAATTATGACTCTGGGTAAGATTTGGTTAAAAAGCCTGGAGGGTATTAGACTAGCTGTCTTGCCTTTACAAGGCCATCGAATAGAATTCTATTGCCAGCCAAGTTCCAAAGGGGAGAGTAAGAGAAGCCAGTGAAAATTCTATGGAGATAGAGTTAGAAAATTTGTGACAAATACAGTGACCATATCCTGTAGCTTGTACATAGAACATCCCCCAAAGCTCCTGTGATAAAGGCTTTAATCAATTCGTGGTGCTTTTGGAATGTGCTGGAACCTTTAAGAGGCAGGAACCTCCTTGGAGAAAGAGACATTACCAGAGGTCTGTCCTGAGGGGTATATTGAAAGTCTGGCCTGTAGTTCACAAAAAATGACTTGGAGACATTAATTATGAAAAGCTCAGCCATAGCTTATGCTTTGTTTCTAACTAGCTCTTACAACTTAAATGATCCCATGTTTTAAGACCTAGTTCTTCCAAGCACGCTTTACTGTTGCCTTATCTTCATTTTGCCTACCCTGCTTCCTCCTTCTTGGCGATTCTGCCTTTCTTTTTCCCAGAGCTCTCCCTGTCTGGAAGTCCCTGCTAGACTTCCTGCCTTGCTATTGGTCATTTAACTTTCTATTAAACCAATCACATATCTTTACACAGTGTAACCAAATATGTCTCAACAGTATCCTCTTTGTGTCTGTTTTCTTGCCTCCTCCGTGTTCTGTGTTTTGTTTTGTTTTGTTTTTTCTGTGTGATTGGCCATGTTTGTGCTGCTCTTGCCACAAGTTCCAAAGCAAAAGGTCGCACTGGCTGTAACCTCTCAAACCGGGAGTCCAACTGGCTGTAATCTCTCAAACTGAGAGTCCACACAAGCCTTTCCTCCCAAGTTGCTTATCCCAGGTCTTTAACCTCACTGCCTAACTGACCCTGTGGTTCAGACCAAGCTATTCTGGCTTGTTTATGCTTGTTACCCAGGTGGTATTCGGCAACTCTTTGGAAATATCTAATTTATAGACTAAGTTACAAGGTCAATGTAGCTATAAGGAGTACTTTTCTAGCAGATGCCTTGGAGATTAAAAAGGTCACTTTGTGAAGCAGAAGCAGGAAGGGAGCTAAATGAAAGGACCAGCAGGGGAGTGGGGCTTAGTCATTTCCAACTTTGGGATTCCATCTAGCTTGCTCTGGGTTGAAGCTTGGAGTTGAAAATCTGCCATCCTCCCATAGATTTGGTTTTTGGTGGTTTAAGGACTCAGTAAGTAACCTAATGATTTCCAAGTCAGGAGTCATAATTCTGAAGGTCAGATGAGCTAAGCAATCATTTTAGTTTTTCCAAATGCTGCCTCATTTGTTGCCAAACAAATACCACTTGTGGTGAGGTTTAAAATTCGTCAAACCTATTGAAGATGCTGTAACTAAAGCCATGCATTTAAAGTTATTGAATTCATGCTATTTGCTCCCAGGGGTCATTCTCAGTGAACAGGTACTAACGAAATGCAAACTTTATTATGTATATATCTTACACCCGTCTTCAGTTTGTGAATGAGTCTTCATACTGTAAGGGGATGAAAATGATTATCTTCATTTAACTTCAAAGATAAAGCCAAATAACTAAATGCTGCAGATCTGGGTCATAGCTAGTGGTGTGCTGGGAACTTTTTAGTAAGTGAGCTGGTATCAGCACAACATCGGGAGAAAGAGAAGAAGGAAGAGCTTTGTACTCTTGACAGTTTCTCCAGTGTAAATAAGATTCTGTAGCTATAAACTGACTTCCTTCATTGAGGAATTAGGAAAAGATGTGTGGAACTGGCTCGGGCTGAGTGATGTAAATTGGTTTTCATAGGCCTCTGGGCTGACTGAAATCCTAGTTCTTATGGCTTAAACTTTAGTGTTCTTTTCTCTGCACATAAAGCTGTCTTTTTAAGAATGCCTGGCCACATACTACTTAAAGAGTCAGGGACTGCCATTTAATGCTAAATAAAGAGTCACGCATATGCACAGCTATCCATGTCTGAATTTCTGAAGAGCCTCCCCTCCATACCACCTTACAGGTGTTATTTTTGACTTTGTAGACAGCTTCCAGGAGATTTTTTGTTTTTGCCTTGCCCTCCCCCATCTCCCCTTTGCCTGGCTATTTGTTTCCAATCTCATTCATCTTCAGGTTATTTGCTCACCAACATTGCTTTGGTGAGAGCTAGCCCACTGAACTATGGCTTTAATGCTCAATTTTTTGGAGTCTCCCAAGAATCATGTGGTACCTTTAATAGGAACCAGTCTCTTCTAATTTTAATCACCTTCCCTCGGGGTGGTACTTCCCAAAGTGGACTGTGAGAGGCAGGTGTCCTTAGACAGGTGGATCAGAAGCTAAAAATGCTTGCTGCCGAGTTTGGCACCCAAAGTTTGATCCTCAGACCCAAATATAGCAAGAAAAAACTGATTCCTCCAAGTTGTTCACTTCCATATGTATGCTGTGGCATGCATACACTCTCTCTTCCTCTCTCTTCCTCTCTCTTCCTCTCTCTCTCTCTCTCTCTCTCTCTCTCTCTCTCTCTCTCTCTCTCTCTCTCTCTCTCACACACACACACACACACACACACACACACACACACACACACGCAATGAGGGGACTATGCACCCAGCTGTCCATAGCTGCTTCCGCCACCCCCACCTTTTAAAATTCATTGTCTATAGTCAAAAATTAATGACTTTTGTGGCGGGATTAAGGTGTCAGCTGATAAGGTCAGAAGACACTTCCGAGACCCTGGAGGGGGTGTGGCCAACCCCATTGATAAGTGGCTGCTCTTCCTGGTTCCTGGCTGCTGGCTGCTGGACACACAGAATCGGAATCCATCGTCCTTCCATCGCGCGTCCATCGCTTGGATACGCCAGTCCTTGTTCAGGTGCCACCATAAGCTGTTACTAATATTGTGAGTGTTAATTTATATTCTAATAAATATTGATTTTGGACTGGCGCCTTGAAAGTAAAACTCCATCTACAGACTTTCAATCATCTTGTATAAGAGAAAAACTCATTTTAGTTTGATCTAACAATTTCCAAAATCACTCCATTGTAGACATTATCATTTTGGATCTTTATTCCAATCTCAGAAAATATGTTTTTGGAAACATTGACTACTGTAACAGTTTACTAAAAAATATAGTTTACCACATTTAAAAAGTTTATGTTCTATTTTGGAGTAATCTTTAATTCATACATGTGACTGATACTCCACCCTCTTTCCACTCAGTTTGTGGATTGGAAAAGATGGCATTCTGAGATCAGTGGTTACCTCAGCTTCCCCAGCCTTCAGCGGCCACTCTTCTTCCTAGTTTAGAGATGCCCTTCTTACTTCTTTGATGTGTTGCCTGGCACACTGAATTGTGGGTTTTTTGTTTGTTTAATAAAGTATTTTTATATGGAAAAACTATCAAACATTTCTTTTTGCAATATTTACTCATACATTTGTTATTAGAATAGGCGTTGTGTAGGATACTGAGTGTGGACAAAAAAGTATGTGGGTCAGTAATGGGACTTAGATGTCAGAGAAATGTAAATGTAAAGATACAAAGAAGGAGAAGTGGAACAGAGTCTCTTTCCTGTTATTGAGTGATTCCATTAAAGGAAAGAAGTGTGCAGTCTTTTTACAGAAGTTACAACTTTGTTATGAATTTCTTCACTTTCTTTAGGCAACAACATGGCTTAAAACTTCAGCAGCAATGAAATATTGTGCCAGCATGGTTTCTGTGGATCTCTTGCTTTGGTAGCCCCCATTCCTCTACTTGCTCGTTCATAGTGCCTGATTCATTCTGATTGGGCTGTGTGGTACTCAGACTAGAGTCCCATGGCAACAGTCATGAATTTCCTTATTGCCCAGGGTCACAGCCCTGGAGAATCAAACCTGCCCAAGAGGACAATAAGGTTACTAGGATTTTTCTCATGAGTGCCCAATAAAATTGGATTATTGTTTTGAACTTCCCTCTGATGAATTTTTTTTGTGTCCAAGGAATATATTTTCTGCAATCAATCCAATCTACACGTACAGGGAGTAGAAATATTTAAACTGCTCATTGTGTCTCTGGAGATGGATGTTCATCCGTTTTACAATAAAGTTACAGAAACATGGGAACCTTAGTGCTGCCTCCTTGTACTTCCTGCGATCTGTCTCTACCTGATGAAATGCTTTCTGACACACCACCTCTACCTGTCTGACTATTTGATGATTTCTAAGCATTTCACCCACTGAAACCATCTTAATCTAATTCCCACAGCTTCTCCAGTCAAATTTCATTCCTGTCTACATTTCTCTACTCTTGCAATAAAGTAGTCATTCTGAATTCTTTTTATTCATGAGATTTCCTGGGAATTTGCTCTCCTATCCAAGTGTCATCATGGATTCCTCAGTAGAGGCACCTGATTTGGAAAGAAATGTCAAAACCTTGTTGGGTTTTTGATCCCCGGTGGCTTAGTAGTTTCTAAGAACTCTTAGGAACCCACAGTGGGAATCCTAGTTGGATTTCAGTGATAGAAATGTCCCATTTGGTTCTCCTCAGGCACGCAGGTGTTTTTCGTTGGTTTTAGTCATTCCCATGCTTCTCTAGTCTGCTTCTTAGCCCTCACCTTAGGATTCACTTGCACATTCTCCCCATAATTACTGAAGGCACCAAGGTCAGTGGAGAAGGACCCGGCCTAATGATCGCTCAAGCCCTACCTGTTTCATTTCCTGTTCACTGTTCTTTTTCATTTCCCTAGTAATTGTGGGTTGGCACTCACTCTTTCTCTTAGGGCTCATGGGCCTTGATCTTTGGTCTTTTAGGTTCTTCTTTGACTTAGCAAGTGAGTGATTTCTAGCTTAATGTCTTTCCCCAGCATACTCTGTCTTCTGCATTCTTAAAAGCACGAGCTATTATTTTTATCTTTACAGTTTCACGTATGTATGCCTTGCATACTGAGTATTATTGCTTTCCACGTCCTTTCCACTCAGGCTGCCCAACCACCCTCCTCACAAATCTCTCAAGTGTGCTCATGTTTGCTCATTTTGTTGTTTGTCCCAACAGGATTAACCAGGCCCACCAGTGTCACCATGGGTTTTCAGTCTGCAGGCATCTTTTGGGCTCAACAGAGCACAGCTAAAGACAGCAACTTCCTTTCATAGGATCTTTCCATAGTTCAGCAGTAAAACCATTTGAGATCTTTATCCTTTATTGACTCATTGTTGATGGGGTTGCTCTTGTGTGGGTCCAGCACAGTTGACTAAAGTGAGCTAATGATTGCTGTAGTGATATGGAGTCTAGAGAATGGTGGTCTGGAGCTCTTCATCCTGTGTCCTATCTCTTTCATGCTTTCCAACTCCTCTTCAGAAATGTTTCCTGAACCCTGGGGGAGGGGGTGATGATTTAAGTGACTTGTTTAGGGCAGCCCATCTGTCACTTACTTTCTGCATCTTAGACAGCCATGAGTCTCTGCATTTACCTGTTGGCTATAAGAAGCAGCTTCTCTGATGAAAATTGGGGGCTGCTTTTGTCTGTGGGATAAGCATAGGTATTTAGGAGGCAATTAGCTGCAATGCCACTTTAGTTAACAATCAGAAACACACTCATTAAATGAACTTATTACCTTCCCACACCTTGCCTGTTAAGCCAGCTAGCCAGGTTTAAAGTACCAGGCATTTGGTCCCTCTGTACCCCCATGGAGAGCATCTTGAATCTATTCTGAGGGTAGTTGGTTACCCTGACAACAGTCAAACTATTACACAGGGTGCACATCATGTTTTCTAACCAGTTTCTTTATACTCCCCAAATCATGAGTTAATCGTTATCCTGAACCTTTACTTCCCCAATCTCTAAACTATTCTACCTGCAGTATGTCTCAGTGTATTTTTACCTATACTCTACTACCTCCTCTCAAAAGATAACCCTTCCCCGCCCCCTTCCTTTCTTTTTTCCCTTGGTTTGCGTAGGTGTAGATTCTGTGTGACATGCACTAAAGAAACGAAGCTAGGCTCCTCACCTGAAAGAGAACATGTGGTGCTTAGCCCTTTGGATTGGAGTTATCTCAGACGCTTATTTTTTCCAGTTTCATCTATTTGCCTACAAAGTTCACAGTTTCATTTCTTTACAGATAATTAATATCTGGTTATGTAAGTCTACTTTGTTATTATTTATCAGTTGTTGGTCATCTAGGCTTCCTCCACTTTCTAGATATTGTGAATAAGACAGCATTGAACTTGTAAAGGCATAACTGTCATAGGCTCCTTTGGCTATAGGCCTGGAGTTGTTTTAGCTTCCTCCCTCCCTCCCTCCCTCCCTCCCTCCCTCCCTCCCTCCCTCCCTCCTTCCCTCCCTCCCTCCCTCCTTCCCTCCCTCCCTCCCTCCTTCCCTCTCTCCCTCCTTTTTTCTTTTGAGATACTTCGCAAACAGATTTCCAAAGTGACTGTAGTAGATCACATTCCCACCAAAAGTGTATAAGTGATTTGAAGGGTTATTTACCTAAATACTCAGATGAACCGAGAGGCTCTGAACAGAGCAGTTGACATGGCTGATAACCCCTGGGGAAGTTTCTGATCAGGAGATCCATATACCAAGACTACCATGTCCAGACTGAAGGGAACTGACCTACAGAGGACACTTCCTTCTCCACAGCTGTCTCTTTCCTCCTATAAAACCCCAATACCTGACACTATATACAAATTCCATGTTTCTGAGAGGGACTGTGGCTTTCTAAGAACAACTCTGCTTCTGGAGGGCCTACTTCCTCCCTGCATTTTACATTTCTGTCTTCAGTCATGCTTGAATACATTTATCTTTGTCCTCATCCACACCAGATTTTATATGTATTTATTTCTTTTTAAAAATGCACTTTAATTAGTTTTCAGCCTAATCACAGCTTGCCCTCCCCTCTTTCTTTCCTCCCAGTTCATCCCCAACCTCCCCTCTTCTTCTGGCCCCATCCACTGTTCCTTCCTCTTCAGAAAAGGGCAGCCTCCCAAGTCTATCAGCCAGCCATGGCATACCAACTTGTCGTAAGACTAGGCACCTTCTCTTCTATTGAGGCTTGTTGAGGTAACACAGTAGGAGAAAAAGGGTCTCCAAATTAGGTAACAGAGTAGGAGACACTCCTGCTCCCACTGTTAGGATCCCCACAAGACCAAACTACACAGCTGTAACATGTACAGAGGGCCTAGGACAGTCCCATGCAAGCTGTCTGGTTGGTGGTTCACTGTCAGCCTCTATGAGCCCAGGTTAGTTGATTCTGTGGATTTTCTTGTTGTGTCTTTGTTCCCTTCGATTCTCCTATTCCTTCCTCCCTCTCTTCTGCAGGATAACTTAAGATCTACCTAAGGCTTGGCTGTGGGTCTTCATCTGCTCCCATCAGTTGCTGGGTGAGCCTTCTCTGATGGCAGGTGGGCTAGGCACCGACCTATGAGCATGCAGAATATCATTAGGAATCATTTCAATGACTTACTTTTCCAGAGTTTGGTTCTATCCTAGGTCTCTGGGCTGTCCAGCCTCTGGGTTCTGGCCATCCAGGCAGTGTCTTGATGATGGTCGGTCTGACTGGAGTGAAACAAATCTTAAAGTGATTTTGATCTTCATTTCCCTGATGGCTAAAGGTGTTGAGCACCTTAAGTACTACCTAGTCACTCGTGTTTCTTAGTTTGAGATCTTTCTGTTTAGGTCTGTAGTCCTGTTTTTATTTGAGCTGTCTTCTTAGTGTTTTTGAGTTCTATGTATATCGTGTATAAAACACTTAAAAACTTCATCTATTTTATATGTATGAATATTTGACCTGCATGTGTGTCTGTATGCCGTACACATGCCTGGTGCCAGTGGGGATCAGAAGAGGGCATTGGATCCCTTGGAACTGGAGTTACAAATGTGAACTGGGTGTTGGCAGCTGAAACAGGATCTTCTACAAGAGCAGCATGTGCTCATAACCACTGAGCCCCATTGTACAGTTTTTCTATGTTCTAGTTACTAATCTGTCAGATGTACAGCTGGCAAAGATTTTCCTCTCATTCTACAGGCTGCCTCTTCATTCAGATGACAGTGTCCCTTGGTATGCAGAAGCCTTATAAAATCCATTTGCTGATTGTCTTAGTTCCCATCCGACTAAAGCCCTATTTACAAAATTCCTGTTTATAGCTGCATATTGCGATGCATGCCCCACCTTCTCCTCAAGCAGTTTTAGAGTGTGCTGGAAATAAGACAACAAATGAAAGAGGCTAGGAAAAACAGAGTCTTTTACAACATTGATTTTGAGAATTTCATATATAAGATATATAGATATTATATTTACATTATTCTCCCCTCCTCCCTCCAGCTTCTCTCACGCCCCTCCCATTTCTTCTCAGATTCATGGCCTCCTCTTCATATCGTAATTGTCCATGCATATGCATGTAAGCTTATAGACACAACCTTCTGAGATCATTTAGCATCCCCAAGTTTTTATGGATGACCTCTTAGGATTGGCTAGCCTATCAGAGGCCTTGACCCTGGAGAAGACAGATTTTTCTCTCTTTCAGGAGCCATTAATTCCTTGTAGGTCCTCCAGGGGCTGAAGCCTTGTGAGACTTACCCCTTTTATTTTGTTAGGTCAATTTGTGTTGTTCATTGTAAAGTCTTCTCTGGGTAACAATACTGAGATTTTCTAAGTTCAGCTTCCCTGTCATGTATAAAAGGCACACATCACCTCATAGAAGACATCTTGTCCTGGCCTGTTGTTTTAATTCTGTTTTGCCTCATCTTCTGTGGTGTACCCTGAGTGGTAGGTGGAAGGTTTGTGTTGTAGATGTGTTAGTTGCTTTCTAAATTTTGTTCAGCTCTGGCTTTCTGTAACAGTTTCCATCTGATGCACAAGGACACTTTTTTAGTGACTAATCAGAACCATAGTTACCTCTGAACAAAAGCAGGTTGAATAAACAATTTTGGAGACAGGGATGCCAGTAGTGAGAAAAGACATATTGACCAGATTCAAGACAATCATTTTTAAAGTTCCTTGATCATGAGCAATTCATTTCTTCTCATAGGTAAGACTCGTCCATCCCCCAAATTCCTCATTCTTTTTATTTAGGAAACAGAGTCTTATTTAATGAATACTTTGGGACTTGAGGCTGCCCTCTTCCCAGATCATAGGTTCAGTTCCATAGTGGACAACCCGTAACTTCCAGCTCTGAGATAGGTCATCAGCAGCTGCCTGCTGAGGGGAGGGGGTGCTTTGGCTCTCCTACTTGTCTATATCTCAGATGAACTTTAAGTATACCTGTTGTGTGGCACGTTCCTTTAAGACTGAAACATTCTACCGTGAATAGCAGTTCCTTAAGCAGGAAAGTAAACAACTCAAAATAATTCCAAGAAGTTCCTGAAAGTAACCAGATTGACTAGATTCCTCTAGGTCCCAATAGACATAAAAGCTTTTTGAAGACCACTGAATAATTAACAAATACACAGTCTACAGCAAGCCAAGTTACCCTTCAAGCAAACTCTGAAGTATCCCTATCTCAGAGAGATACAAACATTTGGACAGCATGGTTTAGTCAACTACCAAACAAATGGTAACTCCTTGCCTTATCTGCTTATACTCTGTGTTCTAAACCTTAGAAGCCAACTTTCCCTCATGTAAAATGATCTTGACTCTTCAATCACCTCATACTCAAAAATCTCCTCTCAGCTGTCACAATATGATGGCAGGAATGTATTTTTTGTGAATCTAATGCTAAAAATTTTGGTAACAGTCAAATAAAATAGAGACAGTTAATGATCAAAAGTCAAGGAATGCCATTTCTCAGAAAGGTCTCAGTTTAATTGCCCTGTGGACAATTGCAGTTCAGCTAAAGTAGCAGGCAGCTGTAGCTGCACTGGAAACAGCTATTCGGAGCTCACAGGTCAAGAATCTAGTCTAGTCCTCATTAGCTGTAGGACCTTGTAGAAGCCCTTGACCTCTTCATATTTCCTTTTTTTTCCCCCCCAAAATGGCAATAAAGACTTGTCTTACCTACTTTGCTGTACTATTGCGAGGTTCCATTTAGGTAATAGATGGAAAAGTACTTTGAAAAAGTGAGGTGTTCACACTAAGATTCACCATGACAGTCTTTCCCAGCTGCTCAGGAACTGCAGCTGCTGCCTGCCTCCTCATCACCTCCCGACCCCAAAAATGTCTAATGAGAAAACTAATTTGGAGCGATTATAGGTCAAGAACTGAGCAGTGTGTACCATCTGAGTGTTCAGTAAACACAGATGTTGTGATTATTGTTACCTTTTTGTACAGTTCATTGCAATCCACTAGAGGAGGAAGCTTGATCAGACACGGTGACCCAGAGGCTTGAATGACACCCACATGTCCATCCATGTCTCCTTTGGTAGCACAAACTGCTGTGAAAAAATGACCACACATCCACTGCCTACATTTATAAAACTCTCTTGAAATTAGGCAAAAACATGAGATTGTGTTTTTTCAGAAAAGTGGATGAGCAACAGTAATGTATGCCTCTTGGAAGTACTGACTGAGAGACCCCTCAGAAACACCGATTTGGATATCTGGGTATCTGGTAGGGTTGTAACTCTGGTACCTGTATGTTGAGGACAGTACAGCCCTACCAGACTCCCTATGTTTGTAAATATCTAATATGCCAACCTAAGTGACTATTCAAGAAAATTGCCACTTGATGAAGAAATGTGCTTTTATTACATTTATCATGTTATATATTCATTTATAGTAGTAAGTCTATCTCAGGGAAGCCATGGATACCTGTCTAACTTCATGTTAACATGGTGCACATATAGATATACATGTGTGTATATGTAAATGTAAATTATTTTATATATCTTGCTTTTTGGCTCCACAAGTTTAAGAAACTTAGGGAACTGAAAATCAATGGAGGCCTCCTCTGCAGTTCTGTTCTCAGTCTGGTTTTGTGAGGCCTCCACATCCCACCGGTGACCCCACCAGGCAGCTTAGTTTTGGGCTTTTTTTTATTTGGCAGTTCTTTTCTGGAGTGCAGCTGGAGATTTCCCGGGAAGCTCTAGCTCCCTGATACCTTAGCTGAACTGCAATTGTCCATGGGGCAATTAAAAGAGCTTACTCTTAGGCATGCTATGCAAGCAATCTAATACTGACCACATCTCCACCCACCCACACACCTATTTTTTTTTTTTTTTTTGAGACATGTCACATTATGTAACTAAAGCTGGCCACAAAATACATGATTCTTTGTTCTTTCTATAGAGTGCTGGGATTGATTATAAGGAATGCCCAAGACATTTAACGTTTCTTTAGAGATTATTAAAATCAAGAAGAGAAATTAATTAAGAGAATTACAGCACAGGTTTCTCTTTGGGAGCTGTATATCAGGTATTTACATTATGATTCATAACAGTAGCAAATTCAAAGCTATGAAGCAGCAATGGAATAATTTTATGGCTGATATCACAACAATATGAGGGACTGTATTAAAGGGCCACATCATTAGGAAGTTTGAGATGTCTAGGCCTAGGGTGATGTCTGTGGTAGATAATGCAGATTGGTAACTGTGAACACCTTTATCTCCATGGGTGCTTCAATGCCTGTTGCTGCTCCTGTGTGCAGGTTCTCTGTGAGAGCTTTTCAAAACTTTACTGTCTCAAGAAGAAAATATTCTTTATGAATGGATAGAGCTTTTCTAAATATTTTGAAAAATTTTATTTTCATTTTTTTTGGTACCAAAAAGCATTTTGTTTTTATCAAAACAGATGTTTCTCAACATCTGTTGAGAAAAATGGTACTTCTGAAATTAAGGGATATTTGAGGGATACTCTCTGTGGTGGTTTGAATAACAATGGTCCCCATAGACTCATGTGTTTGAATGCTTGACCCATAGGGACTGGTACCATTAAGAGGTATGACCTTGTTAGAGTAGGTATGGCCTTCTTGGAGGAAATGTATGGTGGGTCTTGAGGTCTCAGATGCTCATGCTAGGCCAAGTGTCACTTTCACTTCTGCTGCCTGTAGATCAAGATGTAGAACTCTCAACTGCCTCTCCGGCACCATGTCTGCCTGCATGATGCCATGCTTTCCACCATGATGATAACGAACTAAACATCTGAACTGCAAGCCAGTCCCAATTAAATATTTTTCTTTATAAGAGTCGAGTGGTCGTTGTGTCCCTTTACAGAGTACAACCCTGACTAAGAGACTATCCTACATCACCCTGCAGGCCTTTGTCACCAATGATAATATATGCTTCCTCACATCCTTCAGGGTTTTAGAATTAGTATGCTTACCTGTACTGCCTTCTCTCTACTCTGGTCTTAATGTAACTATCTGTCATGTATTAAATGACACATGTTACTCCATAAGCTCCTGTACTGGAATACTTGGTCTCCAGTTGGTGGTGCTGTTCAGGGAATTTTAGGAGGTTAACCTTGCTGGAGAAAATATATTGCTGGGAGTAGGCTTTGTGAGTTTGAAGCTTTTCCCTACTTCCAGTTTTCTCTCCCTGATTTATGCTTGAGATTAAGGATGTGAACTCCAAGCTTCCTGCTCCACCTACTACCATGCCTGCCAGCTGCCAGGCTTCTCCTCGATGACTGACTACTTTCCATTTAGAACCATGAACCTAAATAAACTCTTTCCTTTATAAATTGCCTTGGTCATGCTATTTTATTACAGCAATAGAAAAGTAACAGAAGTTAGTATCAGAAAATGAGATAATGTTGTAAAGAACCTGACCATGTTGATTTTGGAAGAACGTGAAAAATTTTGGAACTTTGGATTAGAAAAGTGGTAGGATGTTGTTATGTGGAGCTTAAAATGGCCATTCCAGGAGGATGTTGGAAGACAGTGGTCCAACATCCTCCTAAGAAGAACTCAGACCGTAGAGGCCCAGCTCAAGTGATTTCAGTGGATAACAACATAGGGCTACAGTCTACTCCTGTGCTACTCTGACAAATACTCTGAGTACCTTCTGTACTTGTCCCAAGAATTTGCCTGAAACTAAAAGAAATAATATTTGACTAATTGGCATGGGAGATTTTAAGACCACATATTGCTGGGTGTAGAGTGTCTGACTTGGTTACTATTGGCTCTGATGCATAGTTTTATGTCAACTTAACTCACTGGAGAGGAGGAAACCTCACTTGAGAAAATGCCCCCTAAGATCCAGCGTAGGCAAGCTTGTAGGGCATTTTCTTAATTAGAGATTGGTGTGGATGGGCCAGCCTATTGTGAGTGGAGCCACCCCTGGGTTGGTGGTCCTGGTCTATAAGAAAGGAGGCTGAGCTAATCCTTGAGGGGAAAGCCAGTAAGCATCACCCTCCATGGTCTCTGCATAGCTCTTGCCTTCAGGTTCTTGACCTGTTTGAGTTTCCTGCATTGACTTCCTTCAGTGATAGAGACAGGAAGCATAAGCTTAATAAATTTTTTTCCTCCCTAAATCACTTTGGTCTTGGTGTTTTATCACAGCAATTGTTAACCTGAATGAAGACATTAATAAACCTTAAAATGATCTTTTAAATGAACAAGTAGGACAGAAAAAAATCCAAAGTGTACAGTTTAGAAGCAAAAAGATGACTAGGAAGCTTAATGTTACACTCAAGGTTTGGGTTGCAGGAGAGCCTTTGGTCATTAAGAAGTTAGTGCCATTAAGGAGAGATCTTTCATGAATTAGAATGAAGAAAACTTTCAGGACAAGACCCTACCAAGTTAAGCTTCTAAGCTGTGAGAAAGCCCAAGATGTTTTTCTGTTCCTAGAAGGTAACTGACAGGAAGTACTGAAGCTAATGTGTTGGGCTGGGGGTGGAGTGTAGGGTTCATTCTAAGCTGGTAGCTGAACTGGTACTGTCATCCATGTGGCTCTGGCTTTAAAAGCATGAAGGACACACTGAGTGATGGGGTTATAAATTCTTCGTCTGTGGTTTTAGAGAGCTGCTGAGGCCAAGCATCTCCTGGTGGTAAGGGAGTCCTTGAGCAAGAGGCTGTGAGAAGAAGACATTGTATAAAGCTGTGAAAGTGAAGCTTGGTTTGAAGTGGAGACATAGGATGTCTGCATTTCCAGAGTCATGAGACATCTGGAAAGGAGGGCTGTTCACAGAGAGATGTATATTGCAGGTAGAAAAGCCTAAGGGGCAGAGCCACCAAAGTCCTTTGATACTGGACACGGACCTACAAACATTGGTGTTTGTCACAGTGGGTTTTGGTCTTCATTTTGTTTAGTATTTTCCTTAATAGGCTCCGATTCTTCCCCCTTTGAGTGATAATACATGTTCTGCACTGTTCTATGTTGAGGTATGTAATTGCTTTAGGATTTTAGAGGAAATTACAATTAAGAGATTGCTTTGAATTTCAGGAGAGACTTTGGACATTTAAACAATTTGGAACTGTCAAAGACTGGGGACTTTGAAGTCAGATTAAATACATTTGGCATTTGAACACTTGGACGTTTTGGGGAGGTTTAAGTGGTGGAAACTTGCTGGGGGAAAGTATGTCACTGCAGGTGGCCTTTGATACTAAAATCCTAGAGCCCCTCCCAGTTTCCACTCGGTTTTATACTTGTGTTTGAAGATATGTGCGCTCAGCTTCCAGCTCCTGTGCCATGCCTCCTTCTCCCTGCTATGCCTCCCACCACCATAGATTCCTGTCCTTCTGGAACCACAAGCCCAATTGAACTTTCTTCCATAAGTTGTCTTGGTCACAGTATTTTATCACAACAACAGAGAAATAGTTAATATACCATCTTTCTAAATAAGTGTCTCCAACTATTTCTAAAGTTCTTGAGTCCTTCTGCCTAAGCACACTTTGGGCCATGTGACCTACCCCAAGAGTCTCCTGGTAGATATGCAAGGACCCTGTGGCTTTTACTAGACTGTCAGATAGAAGCTAACCTGTCTTTACAGGTAAGATGCTGACATACTCTGCCCATCAAAAATCCACCATATCGAAGGGCTGAAGACCTTCCCAGGAATAAAATCATTCCATGAAAAGTTTTGGATGCTAGGGATTGTCACAATATAATATTTTTATTGTCATAGGGCTAAGGCAGTTCTGTTTCAGGGTATACTTGACATTACTCTTCAAATACTATCTTCAAGTTCAAGTGAGATGAAGACAAAATATAAGTGTTCACACAGGAAGTTTTTGAAGCCTAGAGAACATGACTGAATTATTTGAGGGTAATGTGTAAAGAAGACTCTCCTAATTTGGATTAAGGGATGATTTACAGTTTCATCATCAGGTAGTTTGGGCTGTCTAGGCACTCCAGACAGGGAAAAATGAAGGTCAGTGGTGATTGTTTCCAGAGACCATTGAACAAGAAGAACAAAATTAGATGAAGGTCAGGTACAAGAAGTGAATATCGGGATGCAAATTAAAGCAAGGAGGTCAACGGGCAGGATAAAGTTGACAAAATACTAATTAGAATCAAATAAGGTGGTTTGATGGAAGCAGCACCGACGCTATAACCAGAGGACTCACTCAAAATTACAAAATTGGTATTAGTGAAGTTACTTTGTGACTTGACTAGAAGTGACAGCAAGTTCACCTATAGGTCTGGTGCTGTCTTCGGCCACACAGCAGGCCTTGGGGTCCAGCAAATATGAATCCTGTTTTTACTTCTCTGATTTGACAATAGAGCCTGTGGACTGGGACACCCACAAGGGCTCTGCAGTTTTCTCTTGTTTCTCTTTCGTGATGTGTAAAAATCAAATTACACAGAACAACAATATCTCAGAATCTCTGGCTCAAATAAATCAATCAGAAACAAGTATTGGCAATCTAATCTTTGTAGTTTTTAAGAGTAAGCTTTATTAGGTAAAAGTGAGTGTATCACCAGATACAAGCTGTACTGGTTTTTGTGTGAAGTTTGATAGAAAGCATTAGCTCTTCATATAGAGTTTCATCTAATCAAATTTTCTTTATATGGCCCACATATTGTAGAGGCACAGATTTTGTAAGATTTTCTATTTTCAGGTAGAAAGGAGATTTACCCTGACTTTTTCAGACATGTGAAACCACTGTCCCAGCTAGATGCCTTAGAAATGTATATTTGAACAAACAAAACTCCAGGCTTGAGAAATGCTAGCACCATGCTTGCATTGGGGTGGTTGTTACTGGACAGCCTCTGAGTCCAAGCAGACCTAGGCTTTAGTTTCAGTTCAGTACGCATCTTATCAGCCACGAACACAGTAGAAAGTGACCTAAGACATAATTCATTCAATGTAAAGCAGAGATAGTAACAGGACCCGCCTTTTATGTAGAATAGATGGAATAAAGCATAGAGGTCATACAGATTTGTAGAACAGACCCATTAAAAATAGGAATTTCATTCATATGAACCCTCAGTTAATGGCAGCATTTGAAACAATTTAAAAAACCAGACTGTCTATTAGAATGAAGCTATTTTTGCAGTGTATGGTGTATATACTCTTCTCCCAATCATAAGAGAATATCTCACAGAAGTTACTGAAGGAAAGAAGGAAGAAAATATTTTTTTAGTTTAAAGTATGTAGGAAAGGCATGGGAAATGACGTAGCTACAGTTACAGTGAGAGCTGCTGCCTTGGCTTTTTATACGGTGCTGCCAGGAAGCAGAGCACTCAGCTAGAAGTGGGCCAATCTACAGCTCTCAGGGCCTGCCCCATAGTGAAAGGTTTGTCAACTATCATTACCTCTTTAAAGTTCCATAACGTTGCAACCTAGCATCACCATCCAGATATCAGATGTTCATGTGTGCGTTTGGTGGGTGGGTAATGTCACATTCAAAGCATAACATAGAGTAAGGCTGATATCCTTAAAACTAACAAATGCAAATTCTACTAGGGAGACTCCAGCCAGGATAGTAACCATTGATACCTATCCATTCATTCATTCACACCCCCCACACCATTATGTGTGCATGTGTGAGACAGGATGTAGGGTACAACCAGAAACATAGGAGAGAAACATAGGAGAGAAAATGGAAGATGGAAGGAAGCAGGTTTAAAGAAGCATGTGAGGTGGAGGAGAGGCAGATAATGAATATCACTGCCGGCTTACTACTAATAAAAGAAAAACAATCTAAATGCAGGACTCTACACCCAAATGAAAATTTTGATAGATCCAAATTTTAGCCTGGTGTTTTCCTGGTGCCTGCAAACTTACAAGTGTTCTTGCGATGGCTTCTCCCGCTGTCGGGTGGCTGGAAACAGCCCTTATTTTGATTTTACCATTGTTCTTGTTGCTCACGGTACACGCTCACCTTGGCAGTGGGAGGAAGTCCCACTTTATAGGAGAAGAGAGAACACCTCAGAGTAGCTTCTACAAACGGTGTGTATGTTTCTGTTTCTTTTCCTTTAGAGAACAAGCACATGAAATCAGGAGTGTTTGCAGGTGTGTTGGTTTGAAAGAAAATGGCCCCCAAAGGGAGAGGCACTATTAGAAGATGTGTCTTTGTTGGAGTAAGTGTGGTCTTGTTGGAGAAAATGTGTGCCCAGTGTCTGAAGCCACTTCCTGTCGCCTGTGAGTCAATATGTATGAACTCTCATCTCCTTCCCCAGCACTGAGTCTGCCTGCATGCTGCCTTGCTTCCCACCATGACGATAATGGACTAAACCCCTGAACTATATACCAGTACCAACTAAAGGCTTTCTTTTATAAGTTGCCATGGCCGTGTGTCTGTTCACAGCAATAGAAACCCTAAGATAGCCCTGTTGGTGAGAGGTTGAGTTGATAACATTGTATGTTCCTACAGCACAGCAAAACAGTTAGCTGAGACTGGGGAGCCAAAGCCTACATAATAGGGGTTAAGGATATACAGACGACTGAAGATGACTCAGGAAAGGGCTGCATCTGGGATGGGCAGGATTAGACGATGCTACCCATGATTGGCTAGAGATAGAAAATTCATTACAGAAAGATAATGAGGTCGAAGAAGCTGGTAAAGATGGGGAAGTCATGAGCCTACAGAGAGGAGTATTGTGAATGTGTTCAAATTCAGTGGAAGTTTTGAGGTGAATTACTGAAAAAATTGTAAACTAGTTACAAGTTGTTTACTAAGCAAAGAAAAACTATTTTGAATATTTTGGAGGATGTTAGCAATTTTTAGATTTGGACTTGTCACTAGGGATTAAGGAAGAAGTGTCATTATGTACCTTGTATGACAACTAGATGAAACACAGCATCATGATGTCCCATTTGTAGAAGGGGAGAACATACCACCAATGTTAGTGTTACCACAACCTCATGAGGTGGAGATAGTATGGATTTTCAACCCAATAGAATTCCTTCTCCTTTAAGAAAAAAAGTTCATGTAGTCTCTGCCAGGGGGCTTCTCCCAGGGTTCATCTGCTGTTTGTGAACTTCGTGACTAGATTCTCTGTGACTCTGAGTATAAGCTCCACTTTGCATGCCAGCCAGACATGGATAAATGCATGTACAAAAAGGCTTGAATAGCCTTTAGAATAATCCAATTATATATCTTGGCTGTCTTGTTTTACAAACTTACAAAAATTCCTTGAGGAATTGAAAATGGTCATCAGTTTTCTAAGCGAATAAGTGTGGAGTGCTCGGGAGGGTATTTGCCAGTGTAAAGACAACATTGTCCTGGAAAAAATAGAAGCATAGCAGCTGATGTCCAGTAAGCCTCTGGCCTCAGACCTCTTCCTGCGCATATCCCGCTTTGATACTTCACCAGGCCTGTGCTTCCAGAGTTCTCTCATCCTTCACCCAGACACACCAGGGGATCCTCAATGTCAACTGTCAACTTCTGAGGTTCCTATCAGAAATGGCCTCAACTCTCAGTATACTTCCTCCGAGACCTCACATTCTAGAAAGAAACAGGACATGTTTTATCCTGTGCCCCATGCATTCCTAAAGAAGAGGATGTTCATTCTCTCTGTGTACCCACATGCAGACGAAATAGAGGTCCTCTCAGAAACTCTTGCTAATCCCTGTGCCAAAATCTAAAGCAATACCTTTTGTTTCTGAACTATCACTATTACCTTGCCCATTTCCCTCACTATGGCGTCACTTCCTGCCTCCTTCCCCCTTTCTTCCTATACATCACTCTTTCTTGCTTTCTCTCTACTACAATACCTTGCATCCCCACTATGAGTTCCATGCTGGGTGGCGTGCAGAGGACAGAGTGACAGTGGAGCGCTAAGGACAAACCTGCCTACACTCCGTGGATGTCACAGTCTAGTTGGGGAAATGCTACTAATCAAATACTGAGAAGCAAGTTTTCAATGACCAAATGAACTGAGTGTCATTAAGTAGGGTGCAGGTTGCTTTGAGTCAGAGACTTTGATCTTGGAAATGGTGTAGATAACTTAGAGAAGTACTGAAAGTAGCTAAAAACAGGTGCCATACATTCAGGGAGCCTAGCCCCTCATATACATCAGAATGGCCAAACTCTTCTGGAGACTTCATAGAAAAACAGAAGAAAAAAAAATCTCACTTTGGGGGCAAGGGTCTCTTATCCACATGCCCATTAGCAAGGCATACTTTTTCTTGCTAACCATGAGCTCATCTCAACTTACATTTTTAAATTGTGATTTTGATTTTCCCTTTCTCTTTTATAAACTCTGTTTTTAATTTTGTTAAATGGAAAAAGAAATTAACATTGCTTATCATTGGGTTCCTCTCCATTCAAATAATTCACTTATCCATCAGTAGAGCAGCTGGCTAGCATAAGCACTTACTGAGATCTTGTTTATGATAGGTACAGGGCTAGGAGCTTTAAGTATATCATTCATTTAATCTCTGCAGTAAACCCTGAAGGTCCATTTTTGTTAATTTATCATCAAAATAGAAGCCTGCATAAAGAAGGCTAAGTTAAGGGAACACTAAGACGCCAGTCTGATTCTTTAATTCCAAGACTGGAGAATCTACTCACAGTGGATCACTCCTAATCCTTCTAATCTGTAGTACTCATGTACCCCCTAGTCTGTGATGCTCATGTACTCAAGCTTTGTGAGGGGAAACATGTAATCCATAGTGCTCCCTTATGAGTGAGATGGTACTCAGGTTGCCTGTCTGAAATCCACATGTTCCTGGAACAGACTTGCTCAGAGCCTTTGGAGACTTGACATTCATTTGTGAGGACGTAAGTCAGTCCTAATACTATTATTATCATTGTCTTTTTTTACAGTCTTAGTCATAGGCAGTAATTCTAAGTGATTTTCTAAGAAAGCCATTAGACACCATTGCTAAATACCTTATATTTTCTTTAATTTGTCTTAGCACATTGTATGCATTTATTAAATTTTTCACGCAATATATTTTGATCATATTCTTTCTATTCTTACAACTTTTTCCAGGTGTTACCCCTGCCTCCTACCCGTTCAATTTCATGCTTCTTTCTCACTCTAAAAACAAACAAAACAAACCAAGACCAAAAGAATCAAATCAGAGTGAAGGGGAATGAGAAAAGACTAAGTATTATTTATTGATTTATTTAGAGAATTACTTAACTATTGTTGTACTGCCTGTTTGCCAAACGTGATTTCACTTGTTACCTGGAATAAAATGACCTGGAGAAGTTACTAAAACAATAAGTCATTTTCCTTAACAGCTATGGACTGCTGCATAGGCTTTTCTGAAATCTCGCTTGCTTGCCCTCCCCAGCTCGTTGCTTCAGAATATTAAATGAGAATACCAACTAGACCCAGCATAGCAGCCTGTCAAAAGCTGTCCTGGCCTAAGTCCGCTAGTGCTATCTTCTCTCCCCCACTCTCACTGGTGACAGAGTTGTATTCCAGAAAGATACTCACAGCAAAAGAAAGAAAGAAAAGTACCCAAACAAAAAGTGCACATACTCAAAAATGGAGTGTGGGAGTGTGTGTGTTGACCAACCACTCCTGGGCACAGGGCCTGCCCTGAAATGTAGTTAATATACCCAGTGACACTCTATTGGCAGAGGGACCATTTATTCTTCTCAGCAGATACCAATTTGCAAAGTGTTTTTTTAGAGATGGGACTTTGTGTCTTTCTTTACTGGGTCTTTGTGTGGTTTTGATATCAGCATAAAAGTAGCTTCATAAAAAAAATTTTTGGAAATGTCCCTCAGTTTCTGTTTTGTGAAATAAGTTGAGGGATGTTCATGTTAGGGATTCTATGAAGGTCTGATAGAGTTCTGTTTGGAATCTGTCTTGCCTGTTTGTTTTGAAATGGGAAATTTTAATTACTATTTCTATTTCAATAAGGACTATAGTCTTTAAAAATTGCTTAGCTTATTTGATTTTGTTAGGTTGTATATATCATCAAATTAACACATTTCTTTTATGTTTTCCATTTTGGTAGAATAAAGAGTTTTTAAAGTATGTCCTTATGATTCCCTGAATTTCCTTGGTGTCTGTTGTGATGTCTCCCTATTCTTTTCGAATTTTATGAATTTGGTGCCTCTCTCTGTGTCTAAAGGTTTGTAGTCTCATTGATTTTTCTAAAAGAGTTAATTATTTGTTTTTATTGATTCTCTGTTTTTATTTTTTAATTGTTCTTGTTTCTTTGATTCCATTTTATTAATTTCAGCCCCCAGTTTGATCATTTTTTTATAGTTACTTTTTGGGGTGATATTTCTCTTAGTTTCTAGAGTTTTCAACTGTGTCTTCAAATTATTGACATTAGAGCTCTCTGTTGTTTTTATGTGGGCACACCTGTTTCTTAGGGCTGCCTTCATTGTGTTTTATAGGTTTGAATATTCATTCCGTTTTTGTTTCATTCCGTTAAAAAAGTGTTCGATTTTCTTCATCATTTCTTCTTGACCCAGTTTTCATTTGCAGTGAGTTTTTCACAAGTTTGTATACTTCCTGCTGTTTTCCATGGTGGTCAGATAGGATGCAGGGTGTTATTTCAACTTTTCTGTATCCGCTGAAGAGTACTTTGTTTCCTGATTTGTAGTCAAATTTGGAGAATGTTCCCTGAGCCGCTGAGGAGAATGTATTCTTTTTTCTTCTCTTAAATATTGTACCCCAACCACAGGTTCCCTGTCCTCACCTCCTCCCAGCTCCTCCTCCACCTTCTCCCCCAGCCCACTCCACTCCTCCTCCGCTTCCCTTTAGAAAGGGGCAGGTCTCTCAGGGATATCAATCAAGCAGCATAACATGTTACAGTAAAACTAGGCTCATATTAAGGCTGGACAAGGCAACCCAGTAGGAGGAAAAGGGTCCTGAAAGCAGGCAAAAGAGTCAGAGACAGCCGCGGCTTCCACTGTTAGCTGGTGTCCCACAGGAAGAGCAAGCTACACAACCATAACCTATATGCAGAGGACCTAGGTTAGACCCGTGCAGGCTCCCTGATGGTTGGTTCAAGCTTTATGAGCCCCAGTTAATTGATTCTGTGGGCTGTTTTCTTGTGGTGTTCTTGACCCCTCTGGCTCCTATAATCCCAGCTCTTATAATTCTTCTGCAGGATTCCTTGAGCTCTATTTAATGTCTGGCTGCGGTTGTCTGCATCTGTTTCCGTCAGTTTCTGGATGAAGCTTTTCTGATGATGATGATGCTAGGCTCTGGTCTAGGTGTATAGCACAGCATCAAGAATGGTTTCATTGACTTTCTCCCCTCCTATGTTTGATTCTGTCCTAGATCTCTGGGATGTTTAGACTGTGGTTCCTGGATCTCCAGGCAGTACCATTCATGGGCTCCCTCCTAATGACATGGGTCTTAAGTTGGACCAGTTATTAGTTGGCTACTCCTTCAAGTTCTGTGCCGCCTTTGTCCCAGCATATCTTTCAGGTAGGAGACAAGTTGTAGGTTGAAGTTTTAGTGGCTGGGTTTGGTGCCCCAATCTCTCCACTGGAGTGTTGTCTGGTTACAAAAGATGCCCAGTTCAGGTTTCATAGACTCCATGACTAGGGTACCCTTTTAGATTCTCGGGAGTTTTTCCATTGCACTAGATTTCTGCCTCATCCTCAAAATGGCCCCTGGGGGAGGTAAAGGGGTTGGGGGAACAAATGGATTTCCCTGAGAAGGGGAAATAGAATAGATATCAAGGGTGGACTAAGAGTGGGTGGTATGGAAACAGGAGAGAGCACTAGAAAAATATATTCTGTAGTGTATGAATAAAATTTTCTGTAGATGTCAGTTAGGCCTGTTTACCTTATGGCATTATTTAACCGCAACTTTTTTTTTTTTTTTTTCTGTTTAGGTTTTGTTTGGATGCTCTGTCTATTAGTGAGAGTGGAGTATTGAAGTCATCACCACTACTACTGTGTGATGGTCAATATGTGATTTTGTTTGTAATTGTGTTTGTTTATGAAACTGAGTCCCTTGTGTTTGGTGAATAAGTATTTATAATTGTAATATCCTTTGCAGAGTTTTTATCTAATGAATATGCAGTGCCCTTACCCATATCTTCTTATTAGTTATGACTCAAGGTCTATTTTCTTTTCTTCTTTCCATTATTTTATTTAAAAAGTTTTTTTTTCCATATCAACCACTGCTCTCCCTATTTTCCCTCCTTCCCGTCCCCCCCCCCCCAGTCCTCCCTCAGCCCCCTCCACTCCATCCCTCCATCCATTCCCCAAGAAGTGGCAAGGAGTCCCAAGGTGAGTCGGTTCAGGCTGAACCTCAGTCTGGTTCAGTTGAGGCAGGTCCGAATTCCCCATCTCAGTTTTAAGGTTGGGTTAGATGTTGTTCCTCTGTAGGGAATGGGCTGCGAGATGTCAGTTCATGCACCAGGAACATACTCTGATCTACTACAAAAGGCTCCGCAAGCTGCTCACACCATTTGACAGTTTTCTACCTTTGGAGGATTTAGTTCCTTTTCATGAAGTTCCTCAGTGATTATTTCAGAGTCACTGAGCTCCCAATAGCTTGGGTCAGCCATCTCTGTGGGTCTCCTCCTCATGATCCTGATCCCTTTGCTCATATACCCCCTCCTCTCTCTTCAGCTGGACCGGGAGCTCTACCTGGTGCTTAGCTATGGATCTCTGCTTCTGCCTCTATTCATTGCTGGATGAAGGTTCTATAATGACAATTAGGGTGGTCATTCATTTGATTATAGGGGAGTCCTGTTTAGACACCCTCTTTACTATTGCTTGGAGTCCTAGTCAGGGATATCTTGTGGGTTCTTGGACATTTCTTTAGCACCATTTCTAACTCCTCAATGGCTCCTCCTATCAAGATATCCATCCTTCTTTTTTCTCCTTCTTTGTTGCTCCTCTCACTCAACCATCTCCTTCTCTCATGATTTTTCCCACCTCTCTTTGTTTGCCCCAATTATGATCAAGGTATATTTTCTTAGATATTAAAATAGGTTATGCCTGCTTGCTTTATAGATCCTTTTGATTAAAATACATTTTTTCATATTTTTACTCTAAGGTAATGTCTATCCTTGATGATGGAGGTGTATTTCTTGGACACAAAAGAAAAATATCTTTTTTCTAATCCAGTTTGTTAGACTTTTTATTGAGGATTGAGACCATTAATGTGGAATGCTATGAATTAGCAGTATTTATTAATTACTGTTATTTTGTCATGGTATGTTTTCCCCCCTTTCCATGCATTTTTCTGCAATTATTTATTTCTTAAGTCCTTTTGACTGTAGTTAGGCTTCTCTTCACGTTGAAGTTTTCCTTTTTGGATCCTCTGAAGAGGTGGATTAGTCAACCAAACTTGCTTAGATTTGCTTTTACTGTGAAATATTTTTCTGTGATAAGTAGTTTTTCTGTAAGTAGTTCTGATAAGTAGTTCAGTAGTCAGAGCTGGCATATGTAGTCTCTCGGAACTCGCAGAATTATAGAACACCCATCAAGGCCATTATGGCTTTAGAGCCTCCAACAAAGTCAGGGGTTACTCTAATGGTCCTGCCTATATGTGACTGTGGCTTTTCCTCTTGCGGCTTCTATCTGTATGTGTATTTTCTGTAGGTGTATCATACCTTGATAGCGTTTTTTTTTTTTTTTTTTCCTTTTCTTTTGGAAAGTTATCTTTTATGATTTTGTCAAACGTTTGGTCTTTTCATCATGTTCCAGATTTACTGGATATTTTGTGTCTGAATTCTTTCAGGTGCAACATTTTCTTCCACTGAGCAATCCATTTCTCCTAACTTATCTTCAAGATTCCTGTTCTCTTTTTAATTTCTATTTCTTTGTTAAAATTACTTTCGTGTCTTGAGTGCTTATTCATTGATTCTTTTAACTGTCTGTGTCGTAGTCTATTAAGACATTTATTCATATCCTCCTTAAGGCCCTTGAACATATTCACAGTGGCTAAGGTCCTTGTCTATGCTTCAACTGCATTTCTTTCTTCAGAGCCTCTGACAGTAGGGCTGCTGGCTTCTGGAGGAAGCATGTTGTCTTGTGTGTTTCTGTTTTTGTGCTGTGATTTAGGCATGCAGGGTTAAGATGTTTGAGATATTTCTTGTTGTAGATACCTCTTTTGTTGTGTAGGCATTTCATTCATTGACTGCTCTTGCCTCACTCTGGGCCCTAGCCAAATATGTTTGCTGTGTGGCTCCTGGGTCTCAGACGATTGAGGCCTTGGGTCCCCAGCAGAGAGCTGTTCAGTGCTTTGGTGAGAAGTCACCGAGGTGTGGCTATGAGCCCAGGTGTGATGAGAAAGAACTAGGGAGAACTTGGGTTTGTATCAAGAGTCTCAAGGGGATTTTAGCAGTTTGTAAACAAGGGGATAATAATTTGCTGTATTTCCATTTGATATTATAAGGATGTTTATGACAAAAGGATGTTACTCTATTATGTGCTTCCCTTTTTTTCTTTTTCATTTTAAAAAATTGTCCCTTTATATTTTTTCTGTTTTTGTTATATTGTACTCCCCCTTTATCCTCACCTTCTTATTTAGTTGCCATCCATGTGTCTCATCATTCATTCATCCTCATTATTGCTTCATAAATGATTCATATATTTGGAAGAAATTGAAGTTTTTAGAAATCCCTTGCCTTCAACAAAAAAAGACTTATTTTCAAATTAGCATTTTACTAGCTGAGTTCAGAAATTGGCATGTCAGTTACCATAATATTCTAGGCTTTCCTTGCTGATGGTGATGGTATTTGTACCTTTGCTTAGAAAAGATTGTTTATCAATACAAAGGTTGATCCTTACCATAGAGAATTTCTGTGAAGGCATTCCATTACAAATGAAAAATGAAGCTCTATGGTTAATTGGTAGACACTGAAGCCTTGAACACTGAGCAGCCTATCTGATCTCAAACTACTCTTGGTGGGTAATGTTGATTAGCTTCCAAAGCTTGGCACTTTATTCAATAGAGTCACATTGTCTCTAAGGAATGACCACTGAGCTCTTAGTTGCTGATGCCCTTGACAATACCAAAATATTACAGACAATAGAGAAAAATTTACACACACGTTACACACACAGAGAAAAAGAGAGAAAGGATTAAACTTACTGATAAAGGCACTAAAATAGTCTAAATTTTGATACTGCCTTAACGCAACATTTCTTAGATAATCGGTCTACATTTCTATAGTGATTTATGGTTAGATCATTTATTAGTAAGAATCCCTCTAATTTAAACTGTCTTTTCATTGTAGATTTAGACTGGTTAGATATGGACTATAGTGTTTGATTAAAGTGACAATTTTACTATAACTGTAGCTGGAAAATTTCTTGGAAATTATTTAAGAGATTTAAATTTAGGTTAGAACGAAACTGATAGCCTGAGCTATGCCATGTTTATTTTTGCTCCAGGCTTTTCTGATTTTGTTTGACTTTGAAGCTGCCGTTTGCAGTTTAGTGGCTCAGCTTGATGTGCACAGAATAGAATGTTTAAAAATTTGGATTTATTGCAAAAAATAGGAATACACTTCTTTAGATCCCTAAACTGATCTACTTGTTAATACATTTGAGATGATTTTTGCCTTGGCTGAGGGAGATTTCCACAGTCCCTCTTCATACAACAAAAAGTTTTCAGATTTTTTTTTTTTTTTTTTCAGACAGAAAGTTAAATCTGGCAGCATCCTGGGAAAGTGTGTGGTCTTTTGTGTTTCAGAAGAAAAGACAGCTGTGTCTCAGAAAGATGGTCTCTCACCCTCCCTGGAAGAGTTCCTCTGCTCTGAGTACAGGACAGCAGACTCACTGTGGATTCTCTGGGTGTTGTGCTTCCGTGGTGGTGCTGGTGGGTGCCGTTTTTGAAGTATCAAGAGCCCTTTTAGTATCTCTATTCTTTGTCTTAATCTTCACAGAGCATTTAGTATTTTAAAACTTTTGGTCAAAGAGCAGAATGCGGTAGGAATTAGAAATTACAGAGTAACTTGAAGCATCATTTAAATATAACTGTGATAAATAGTACAAGGGAATTTGTCCCCTACAAGCAGACTGGAGAGTGTTTTTTTCAAGGACTTTAAAGGTGATTAGGAATATTGGAATTAAGAGAAAAAACTCCAACAATAAGACTATTATGAGGAACATTGGCATGCATATCTGTCTTGGGTCATAGGCAGTTTTTGAGACCCAGGTTGGACATGACTGCTAGGGACTGGTGAAGAGTAAGAGAGACCTCTTCCTTAACACATAGCTATTTTCTTCAGTCAAGATTCTGAGGTTCAGCTTCTTCCCAGTCTTTCTATAAAATTGGGTGCATGCTATTGAGATACTATCCTATTACACTATCAACTCACTGTTATTATAATCACAATGGAAAAATGTACATGAAAGATTTTAGCACAGTGCCCAACACATAATAAAAAGCTGGCAAATGATGGTCATTATCATTCCAGTGCCCGGTAAATTGTAAAATATTTCCAAACAAACCATATTTCTTTTGGTCAACAATGTTCGTCTATTGTACTCAGTTCTTTGGGCATTTCCCCTATGCTAATGACACTGCAATTATTTGGAGAAAATAACCACCACAGAATGTGGAAATATGTCAATATTTAAAGTTTATCAACATTTAAAATTCAAGCATAAAATTCGTCTGTATTTAAAATTCTAACAGTGTTTTGTGGTAAGTAGAAGCACACTGAGGGAAGCTGCTAATGACTCTTCTTAGGTCTCTCTACAGGCACTTTAAGAACCGTTTCATTTGAACCTGAGTGGAATCCTTCTTTAAAATAAATCCAGTTTACTGTTAACCACCCTCCATTGGGATTAAATTAAAGAAATAAAAGCCATTATGGGCTCATGGCTTTGCTGAATCAGTGGATTTTTCTCTGTATAAAACCAAATGAAGTAGTTCTTTTTCATAAAAAAAGATAGCATAAGCATATTTGATGGTTTGAAAGAAAATGGCCCCCAAGGAGAGTGGCACCATTAGGAGGTGTGGCCTTGCTGGAGGAAGTGTGTCACGTGGGGGTCGGTTTTGAAGTCCTTTCCTTAAGCTTTACTGGGTGTGACAGTCAGTCGACTTCCTGTTGCCTCTCAGTCAAGATGTAGGCCTCTCAGCTCCAGCACCTCATCTGCCTTCGTGTTGCCATGGACTCCGCCATGATGATAATGGACTGAACCTCGGAAACTGTAAGCAAGCCACTCCAGATGAATGTGTTCCTTATAAGAGTTGCTGTCACGGTGTCTCTTCAGAGTAATGAAAACCTTAACTAAGATAGCATGTTTGACTCTTGGATTTTGAAGTATACAGAGAAGACTCTCCCACTCTGATAGAGTGAGCATCATGGCAGCGCATGAGATGTATGTCAGGGACTATTCCATGCTGGATGCATCAAGAGACATGATCAGGTTCTATTTAAAATACAATTAAAAGGGGGAAGCTTAAGAAGGTAATAGAAGACCCAGAAATCACAAGTATCATCCATCTATCTTTTAAACAGTATTCTCAGCTGGACTTTCTTCTCAATAACTTGAAATATCTTTTATTAAAAGTATACAACGATCTATAATCTTGCTTCTTGCTTTGAAGTAAGGAGAGACAGATAAAACAGACCTGCACACATGACTCAGGCCCAGCCGTCATAGCTGATCAAAGCTACAGTATTTTTCTTAAATTTAGAATGCCGCTGACTCTAAGATGTAGCACATTTTGGGGTGTTACCAAGAAAAAAAATGAGACGTTACCCACATCACCCTCTGATATCTGATGCATATCTTTGCAGTAGAACTGGCAATGTTCCTAACCTTTATTTTATTTTCTGGACACAGACAGCACATGTCTCCAGTATATTTCTCAATAACTAAGTATGATATAGTTTCATCTACTCCTTGTAATGGCTGTTACTTTGCAAGATAATAGGGTTCCCAAGTCATTACCTTGACAGTATTTCACTAATAGCATCAGAGTTATATACAAGGCCTCTATTTTAAATGTGGTTCTTTTTTTAAAAATACTGACAACATACCATCTGATGTTACCACTGTCTTCTGATCAAAAGTGATTGGAAGCCACCATTGAGTAGAAGTTATATACCAGATTGAGAAAGTTAGGATGTGATTTGTGATCACAGCTCATCAGTGGAAACTGTCAAGAGATGAGAAAATCGTAGTTGTTGGAGTTATCAATACAATGACAGGCGGGATTAAAGCATTAACACTGACAGTGCTTCATGTTGCTCTCAGATTTACTGACCTTCACGTGAACTTTGCCTACACTGTCTCCTGAATTCTTTTTTGTTCATTTTCTAAAATGTATTTATTTATTTATTTCTGATAAACATGAGTATAGCATTTGTGCATATTTATGGTGTGACATAGTGTTTACATGTGTGAAATGTATTAAATGTGCTTATCTCCTTAAAGCTTAGCATTTCATTTACATCCAAGTACCAGGCCAAACTCCAGGAGTCTAGTCAGAGAGAGGGAAGAGGGGTTATATGAGTGGGGGTCGGGGGTGGAGAGTGGGGGTGTCAAGGTCACAATGAAGAAATCTACAGAGACAATTGAATCAAACTTTGAGAACTCACAAACTTTATGCCAACAGCTTTGGAGCCTGCGTAGGACAAGACTAGGCCCTCTGCATATGGGAAACAGTTGCGTAGCTTTGTCTGTTTAAGGGGCCCCTGGAGGTGGAATCAGGGTCTATTTCTGGTGCATGAATTGGCTTTTTTGAGCCTATTAGCTATGGAGGGACACCTTGCACAGCCTTGGTGCAGGGGGAGGGGTTTGGTGCTGCCCGGACTGAATGTATCAGGCTTTGCTGGCTCTCCATGGGAGGCCTTACCTTTTGGAGAAGGGGTTTGGGGATGGAGGGGGGGGAGTAGGGATGAGAAGAGATCTGTGGTTGGTATGTAAAATGAATAAAATAATTTTATAAAAAACTATTTCTATATGGTGAAGCCTTTCAAAATAATTTCCTTAAGCTTTCAAAGTACATAGTTGATTACTGTGATGCACTGATCTATAGGTATAAGAATAAATCATTAAGAGTCATTTTGATACTATGTCCAATCAACAGAATAGTATTAGTAGGACTTCCCATGGGGACTATGATCTGTCTTGTTATGGGTTCTTGACCTTGACAAAAGAGCAAGGTATAGGTTTCATCTGGTGGGCTGGGCCTTGGATCCAATCAGAAAGTTGCTGATTGCTCCCACAGCATATATACCACTATCGAACCAATATATGTATCTTGCCAGGCAGCTCATTATTGGAACTGAAGAGCTCTCACTTACATGAAATTGGTGATTACTTTGTTTTTTCTCTGATAGCATGCATACTACCTCAGTCAGGAAAGCTATCCAATAGGGAGAAAGTTTAATTTTCACATGTTCTGTGACTCAAATGTATGATATCTTCAGCAATAGAGTCTGACTCTCAAGCTTTGGAAGGTAAACATGCATTGGCAATAGGTCATAATGTTTGGTGTAGTACTATCTTTTACTGAACTTTCGGTGAACCTTATAAGCAGGTTAATAACATGCTCTGAGATCGTTTACAATTGTTCAATCCACCGGCTATCTTATTTTGTACTTAGCCCAAGTTTAACCTTTCTTTAAGAATGCAATGTAACTGCCTTAGTCTGTGTTCTATTGCTGTAAATAGACACCTTAACAAACAGGTCAACTCTTATAAAAGAAACCATTTAACTGGGACTGGCTTGCAGTTTCAGAGATTTAGTTTATTGTCATGGTAAGAAGCATGTAGGTATGCAGGCAGGCATGGTGCTAGAGAGATAGCTAAGGTTTTTACATCCAGATTGGCAGACAATAGGAAGAGAGAGACAGTGGAACTGCCTTGAGCATTGGAGGTCACTCCCAGTGACACACTTCCTGCAACAAGGGCATATCTATTCCAACAAGGCCACCATCTAATCTCTGTCCAATAGCTCTGCTTCCTAATGACCAAGCATTCAAATCTGTGAGCTTATTGTGGGGAAGCATTCTTATTCAAACAACTATAGTAGTCAACTTTATTATGCCTAGATTTCCCCGCAATCAGTTTTTCCAATATAAACTAAATGTATACTTTTAATCTTAAACCATGTATTCTTTCATGCTCTCATGCTGCTGACCCAAAATATTGTGTGTATATGTGTATGTGATGGGTGAGGGGTTGGGGGTGGCGATGTAGTGATAGTAATAATTTACTGAGAACAGCCAACATGGTGAAAGTAATCTTAAGTAACAAGTATCTCATAAATGTTGATAGCAATATATGGATATGTTGATACCATTTCTTTTGCGTGTGTTTTTAAGTGCTATTCTGGGCGAGTTGGGATTAGTTAAAAAGTAACTTTTCCCCTTCTTAAATTCTGTAGAAGATCTTAATTAAAAAAAAAAAAAAGTGTTTCTCAAACCTATTCCGTTTCATGTTTTCTGTGCTGTTCAATAAGATCAGAACAAAGCTCTTTGTTATCGTGAGGCACAACATACAGATGACACAGGTGGACAATATGAACAGATGGATCAGACTCACACAACAGACATGTAACAGGCAGGTCAATAACCGCAAAGCAGAGACAAATTAAAGGCACAAGGAAAGAGATGGGAATTTATATTTAGGCTCACTCAAGGAGGAGATTTCTCTCTCTCTCTCCCTCCCTCCCTCCCTCCCTCCCTCCCTCCCTCCCTCCCTCCCTCCTTCCCTCCCCCCCATCCCCTTAATGCAGAAGTGATACTTTCCATTTTGGTAAACCCTCTGAAGTTACTTTAAGATGTAATAAGCATATTTGGTGAAATCTATGGAATCCTATTGGCCAACAATTCTAAAATAGGTAACTTTTTTATGGTACTGAGCATTTTGCTAGCATGTGGTATCTATTAATGTATTGTCCCCTTGTTACAGGGTGACCTACTTCAGCTTCTTATATATATTTAAACCAAGGAAGCTCCTACAGTAGTAGGTATCCACATGTGGTTTTTTAAAGGCCTTTATTGTTATTTTCCCTATATTCACTCCTCTACCTTTGCTCTCCCATCTCTACCCCACTTAACTCTCTCTGTTTCGTTATTTCTGTCCCCACTTTTATCACTGTTTATTTTGCCCTCTCCCTTTAAAAATTCCCTCTTCCCTCAGGGTGCCTTAACAGATTCTTCATGTCTATGAATAAATAATGCACATAACAAAACAGTCAAAGATAATGTCCCAAAGGAGAGAAAATGTACAATGTTTGTCTTTTGGGGTCTGAGTTACTTCCCTCAGAAAGATTGTTTGCACTTTCATCCATTTACCTGTGAATTTCATAATTTTCTTATTTTAGTAGCTGAGTAGCTGTTAAAAAAAAAAAAAAAAAAAAAAAAAAAAAAAAAAAAAAAAAAAAAAAAAAAAAGATGGCCTAAAGCCCTAACTAGTCTCCTCTCGTAATATTTTTAGCCTAAGTACATTAGAATTTAAAAGCTTCCCATCCTGCCTTCTGTTTCGGTAGTTGAATCCACCTCTCTTTCATAGTAAGTAAACTCTAATAAAACCTTACATGCTTATGTAACTGGTCCTGTGTAATTTTTCTTTGGTGCTAACTCCCAATCCTAGAGAAGCGACCAGTATTAAAATGATCCTTATATGCATTCAGCATATTGTGATTTCTTTTAATGTATGTTTTATGGTTACTCTTGTAGCTTATATAATGTCTATGTTTTCTGAGAGTAAAATTGTAGCAGTATATTTCTCACGTAATAGTTCCATGTTGTAAATGCTGAATATAAGTGTGTTGATGAATATAATTCTTGCTTAGAACTGGTTATTTTTATTGTCTAGAGCTGTTTAATCTGTTAATATTCTGTTTAATCTAAGTATGTAGCATTTAGCTTAGCACGTTGTGGCCCAGAGGTACTGTTACTTTTCTCAAGGTCACATAGTTAATGGCCAGTGAGAAATGCCTATAAAGGCTGCTTCTGGGTGCCCAGTGACATCCAGCCTGAAGCTGTGTCTTGAAGATGTCCAGTGTGGGGATTCAATAAAAGCTTCAGAAGTTTCGGAGATATCAGAGGGAATCTACCCACAGACTATGTGGGCATTTAATAAAAGCTCTAGAAGTTCTGGAGCTCTAACCACAGTCAGTCTAGGAGAATCAGAGAGTGGTGATGCACAGCACAGGCAGTATCCTGTGAGTGGTGACCTATGCCCTTAATCCCAACTGAGTAGAGGCCATCTGGTTGTGAGTGTAGGCATTTGTAGTTTGTAAAACTTGCTACGTGATTCCATGACAAAGACATATCTAAAAAGTACCATTTTTCTTTTCCCTAAGCACAAGAAATTTTGCTAGTTTGAATCTGGGGGCGTCAGAGGCTAAAATTTAGATGATTTTAGCAGTCTTGACTATATTTTCACTTTGAAAGCATTCACCATTTCTCAATTTTTACTATATTTTTGTGTTGTGTGTGTATGTGTGTGTGTTTGTGTGTGTATTCCTCATTAATGCCTATGTAAGCCCAAGAGGGCACTTGAACTGGAGTTACAGGTAGTTGTGCAATTTCCAATATGGTGCTGGGGACCGAGTCTAAGTATTCCGGAAGAACAGTAAACACCCTTAGACTACTGGCTCACCTTTCCAGCCCATTATTTCTCATTCTAATTCCATTCATTGCTTTTGTGCCTAGAAGTACATCAAGTTACACATGGTGTTGGTGTTTATGAGAGCCCACAGAACCTGGGAAGATACCCTTCCTCACGAAACAAATAGCTAGCCTGTTTGCAGAGAGAACCGCTGGGTAGTGAGGTAGTTTTCAGAGAGTATTTCTCCAGCCTCACCAAGTCTGTGGATGTGCTCTGGTGACAGAATTTGCAGGTAAGGCAAACACTTTTTGAGTGACTCTGTGCTCCTGAGAAGAAAGAAGTTCTATAAATGCAAGTGATTGTCTTATGCAAACAAATGAGCTTAATACAGTAATAATTGAAATTAGAAGTCTAGGTCCCTATGACCTCCAGAGCAACACTCGTGTGAGGAAGTTTTAACAAAACAGTTTTGAACTATTACATGCATTAACTGCAAGGTTTTTGAGTAAGAATGAAACTTTTTAAGTGGGTGTTTTTAATTTTTAATCTGTTAGGCATAAATTAAGAGGAAGCAGGAACTGAAGTATCCCCTCCCCTTTCCTCCCACAGCCACTGGGACTTCTGAATTTGCTGATTTGCAGTGTTTATAGGAGCAGGGCTGTCTTCAAGAGCAAAAAGCAAGACTTCTGGGATGATTCAGAGAAAGAATTAGAAACTATATATTTTATGGTTTTTTTTTCCTTTTTGTGAGTAATTTAAGTTAGCAGGGAAACACAATTAAGTAATTTCAAAGGTGTGATTTTATGGAGACTTAAACACTACACCAGTAAACCCTGTTTAAGAAGGAAATTTGTAATTAAGTTTCTCTATTATTTACAGTTCTAATCTTTGGAAGACAGTAGCAAAGAAATGCCAAGAATGTGCTTTTTACAAAGTAGCACTTGAAAGCTTCCAGCCCAAAATATTGAAACAGAGAAAGGGAAGAAGGACTCCAGACTCTGTGGAAAGCAGAGCATGGCTGAGATCATTAACTGCTAGCCCCAGACTCCAGCCTTCTAAATCAGGAGCCTGGAGCTGATGAAAAAAAAAACAACTCTAACCTGAATGCGAGAGTCTGTCCCACAAATTCCGTGGAAGGAACAGGAAATTACCAATGTCAGGAACTCTTCTATTATACCCGCTCTCCTTCATTGTGTAGTTAGCTCTCACGGCACCATGCTCTGCTTCAATTACCTGTAGTCCCGGAAACTTCTGGCTTTGAGTAAGTTCATTCAATTACTTTACTTGCTTAAAGATCCTCTAGTGTATCAATAAAAACCTGATTCTAGTAAAAATGGGATTGGTTTTCCTTTACTCTGCTAGGTTGAGGCTGCTTTTCTTTTATGTCTGCATTCTGTGATCCCTGGCTGGAGCCTGATGCTTGCTATAACATACTTACAACAAGAAAACCTGCAAATTCTGTAACTAATCTGGAACTCTTGGGAGGCTTGATTGCCAAAATTTCTCCAGCACCTCTGGAGCTGCCTCCTCCTCTTGGAAACATTTTCCAATGTCTGTTTGCCCACTGGAAATGCAGACTCAGCAAGGCTGAAAGGCCTGGAAGGAGTTTTTGAGGGGCCTCTACTCTCACTCAGCCGTCTCCTTCTCTTATGATTTGTTCCCAGCTTTTCTTGGTTGCAATCCCGTTATGATCCTAATTTGATCTTCTCGATTTTCTCTTCCCAGGGGAATCTCTGGATGTCTCTCTTAAGTTCCTTCTGATCCCAAGCTGATCAGGGGTTGTGGTTTGCTGAAAGGGCCTGTAATTCTGAGCAAAGGCTTTACAGGTTGTCTTTGTATGTGTCCTCATCTAAAACACACTGGGTACTTTACTAAATTATTTCAGAAATTCTGTGAAACAATGTGTGCTTAGCACAGAGCCTAGCTTAGAATATGAACTGAGATTTTATTATCTTAAATTCAGTGGCTTTTTACCAGGAAACAGTTTTGTGTGCTTAGTTCTGCTAGCTAAGAGGATTAAGGAACATGACACTTTTCCCACCTCCAAATTATGTCATCTGTCTAAAATTTGCATAATGCTGGTAAGATGACAACCACACAGTGTGGTTGTTTGAATAAAGGTGGTTTGATTTAGAATAGTCTCCCATCTTTGAATGCTCAGTCATCAGGGAGTGGCATTGCTTGAAAGCATTAGACGGATTAGGAGGTATGGCCTTGTTGGAAGAAGTGTGTCTTGGGGATGGACTAGATTTCAAAAGGTCAGGCCAGGCCCAATATCTCCCTCTCTGTCTGTGGTTCAGGATGTAGCTCTTACCTGCTTCCCTAGGACCATGTCTGACTTCCACCATGCTTTCTGACACGATGATAATGAACAAGGCTCTGAAACTGTAAGCAAGACATCAATTAAATGCTTTTTGAAATAAGAGTGGTGTGGCCATGGTGTCCTTCACAGCATAGAACAGTGACTAAACCACACAGGGTACAGTTAGGTTCCTGTGTTGCCAAAGGTATAGCAGTCAGATCTCTCCGATCTTTCTTCACTTCTTTGATCTTCCAGAATAAGCTTCAATTCCTTTTTCTAATCCCTTGACAGCAATCTGAAGAGATAGAGTGAAAGGTGCAGTAATTTCCTATGTGACTTTCTCTGCTTTGTGTGTCATTCCGAGCCTACAGCTCCTCTGCCGTCATTTCCATTCCATCCTCTTTTTCAGAATCAAAGAACCACCCATACTAAAGCAGGGAAGCGCAGGAAAGTGGGAGTACCAGCTATGGTGCCCTCACAGAATTATATAAACAGCTTCAGTCTGCCTGCTCTCTTGCGGCTGCTCACTTCGTGGATTCTTCCTAGACCTCGCAGTGGTTCTTTAAAAATGGTCTTTGTGAGGTTCAGTGTCTGCACAGGTGGGAGATGTGTTAGGGTGGTCCGAGCAAGGTTCTGGATGCACGTAAGCGGAGTAAGAAAGGCGTGAAGTCTTGACAACACAAAGCTCAGTACATCAGTTTGCAAAAGTATCACTCTTTTCTGAAACAAGGCAGGCTGGAAATAATTGAATGAAAATGCCTCTGGCTAAAAGTTAAACCCATCTCTCTATCAAGGCTTTTCTTCAGCGCCAAACAATTATTTGCAGTTGGTCGCATCTGTGAACTCATTTCGAGGTGAGGGACTGTTATGTTCATCTCCAAACTCTGAGAGTAAGTGCTCAATCGCTGTCTTATGCATTTACCTGAAAGAGGAACATTTGCAAATGAAAAGATTTACAGCTTGCGGAGATTAACTGAAGATCCTCTCCAAAGTTAAAAAGCAGCAGAGACAAAGTATTGGCTCAGAGAGATGTGAAGGGCTAAAGAATATACCATGGAGAAAATGCGTTTTCAGGATCAGAAAGCAATTTTGATGAAGCAGGAGGTGTTAGTGTGAGCTTTCAGGGAAGGAGATGAAGAACTGAGCAAAACTAAAAAATGAGACACTTTAGAATTTGCCTTAGAACAAACAAGACAGGAGGTGACGATAACACTCGTGGTTTAGAGCTGTTTTCAAAGCATATTTTCTCTGGATTGTGAAGGGCACAGCCTCTCCTTCAAGAGAGACTAGGTTATACACACAGACAGAGCCAGGGGGATTTGTCTACCGTAAAATAGCCAAGCTAATATTAAGAGAAGAAAATCCACTCACAGCTAAAATATAAATGGAACAAAGAGAAGAACCTGCAGCCCTGCAGAAGACAAGTCCTTGCTCCCTGCAGGAAACCTGCTTTGTGCTCTCTGCTTGGGATTGCTTCTTTCTCACAGCACAGCCTAGAAGCAGTGAAGGAAGAGGTCGCTGAGGGGAATAACAGAAACTGAAACCTTCTGCAGACTCTGCGTAGCATGCATATGTGTGAGGACACTCTCAATTTTCCCTAGTTAGGGAAACTGAAGCTCACAAGGTTAGCAACTTGTCATAGGTAGCAGAGACTGGATAGTTAGTGAAGTTCATTCTTGGCTATGTAGTGAGTTGGAAGCCAGCCTTGGACAAAAATCCAAGACAAAACAAAACCCCCCAAAATGAAGCTATTACTGTAGATTACTGTTAATAACTAGCACTTTGAGTCTACCGGAGTCTTAATATAAAAAGGTTATCTTATGTTAAATTTACAATTTAGCTGTCTTGTAACTTATAGTGTGATTGTTTTTCTTTTATAAATTAATGTTTCTTGATTTCATTATCCTTTATATTAATTTTTCAATATTGGAATCATTTATTTAGTATCATATATTTACCTAGGTAATCTCCAAGACAAGAAAGAATAATATTCTCGGCAATTATAGTGAAATATATTTCCACCCAGTTTATGGTGACCCATTGATTCTCCTTTGAACAGCTGGGATTAGTGCTCACCAGAGACCTTTCTCATCCTTATCCTACCCTGTCTTAAGATCCCTGTCCTGGTGTGTGTTGTATTGGTGTTGCCTTTTACATCTTTTTTAGGAGGAGTGTCGGTGGTGTCTGTGATCCCCAGCTCCACAAGGCTGTAGGGACTTGTACTTATTTAGGAGGAGAGCCCTGACTTCCATCCTCCCTCCCAGTGTCTTTAGATACTATCTTGTATATAAGTGCTGCAGATGTAAAGTCTGGCTCCTGCCTTGTGCACACAAATTGATCTGTCTGAAAGCTAAAATCAATATTGGGCACATCATTCACTAAACTGAAAGTCCAACCAGACAGGAATGTTGGGATCCACATACTACAAAGATGCCCAGAGAATCCTCTCTTCTTGGCACTTGATGAAGCAGTGGCCAGAACTCACTCTCTCTCTCTTTTTTTAAAGACTCCCTGCGAGATGACAGTACACCTCTAGAGGTAAAGGTTCTTCTCTGTCCTATTTACACTCTTTTGGGAGCAGGTGTCATGAGGCTGCAGAAAACCTCCAGATAGAGTGTAAGACAAAACCACACAACACTTGATGAAATTGCAAGATGGTCTGAACCTGACTGCAGAAAGCCAGACCCTGCACTGTACCTATCTGTGGCCCTGCATAGAGCAGGTGCTGTGCCTGTGCCCAGGAAAGGGATGTAAGAGAGACTCATTCTGAACCCCCAGCCAATTCACTTTCCTTCATACTCCCTTCATCTAACATGCGGTTTCAGTTTGGTTAACCGGCACTGTCTTATCCTCTTCCCTCCCCACATCTTCTTTTTAAACGGACCTTTTCAAAGAGTGCAGGGGGCCTGGTTCTGGGATTTCCCCTGCCCCAGCTGTCCAAGTACTGCTTTGGGTCATCTGATTTCATTTATTCACTGTTTTTAGCTTCCCATATTACCTGTGTCTGGAACTTCATCTGAAAAGCAGTCACAGTTATCCCCCCTTCATCTTCATTTTCTCCATCTATTTATTTTTCTTCCTGTTATCTATTCTCTGAAACAGGGCTAGGAGGTGGTGAATTTGATTCCATTATGAGATACTTGAAAGAAATCATCTTTGTGAAACCCATCACTATGCTCAATGAATATACACCAATGACATGTTTTAATAAATTTATATATATATATATATATGTATATATTAATATGCCTGATTAAATCCTTCATAGAATCAGGGACCAGTGTAACTCAGTTCTTCTGTTTACCTCTGTCTTGGATCCTCAGGGATTTACAGAAATGCTCCTATACCTGTACCCTGCACCTGAACAGACAAGTATAGGTGCAGGAGATGTAAGTCACCATTCCCATCATCCACTCCAAGGTCTAGCCCAACAGAAGTTCTTCTATGGCTTTGTCAGGACTTTGTCAGGACTCTTCTATAAAATCTCCAGCCTTCCTGGTTCAGGGAACACTAGAACATGAAAGGAATGGAAGATGGAAGTAAACAAAACTTCAAGCTTTGTTTTTTACTTGAGATGATATAAAAATTACAGGGGAAATTTGGGGAGACTAAAAAGAAAAGAAACCCCTTTCCTAGGTACTTGGTTGAAGCCTCTTAGTAACAAGCAGAACTGATCTACCATCTCCTCCCTGAGCACCAAAAAGTACGATACAAGTTTCTGAAGGAGGGAGGAACCAGCAGCCCTACCCAACTATGGCAATTATGAATCACATAAATGTCCAGCTTGCCATGACAGCCCTAAGGGTGTAGGAGTGGCATACACATCTTAGTGGCCACCATGTTACCAAGCCAACATAATCCTTAACTACATTCTATACATCTGCCCTTCTGTCCACAGATAAATGTAGCCCTCACTCGTCACTAAGGAAATTAGTCTTCACAACAGGCCGAGACCTTTACAGGAAACCACAACCAGTTAAAATGCAGAGATGGGGAGTACACTCCCAATAGAAGCATCTATTAAACAGCAACAGCACCTGGGGCTTGCAGAACATCGTGGGAGAGGGGGCAGAAAGACTGTAAGAGTCAGAGGATTAGGGAGTTTGTTATGAGACCCTGTATCCTAGTAATATCAGAGGCTACACCTATAACATCTTGCAATCATGACTTGAACTGAACAAGGATAACAGTAATAGACTGAGTGGATGGGGGAATGACCACAAGGCCTCAACCATACATCAAGAATTACAGACTGTTCCATTTCCTCTTCTGTCAGGTGCACTGTATCTGGTTTCATATTGAAACCTCCGGTTCACTTGGGCTTGAGTTTATGCAAGGTGATAAATATGAATCTATTTGCGTTCTTCTATAGAAAAACATCCAGTTTGACCAGTGCCATTAGCTAAAGATGCTGTCCTTTTTTTTTTTTTTTCGGTGTGTATTTCTGTTTTCTTTTTCAAAAATCAGATGTTCACATGTGTTTGGTTTATTCCCGGGTCTGCAGTTTGATTCCATTGATAAATGTGTCTTATGCACATACCATGTAGTTTTTTTACTACTCTAGCTCCATAGTACAACTTGAAATCAGGGAGGGTGATATCTCCAGCAGTTCTTTTATTGTTCGGGGTTGTTTTGGCTATCCTGGGTTTTTTGTTTTTCCATATGAAGTTGAGAAAATTAATATATTGGTTTAGGAGGCAACTTTTTGAACAGAACCCTAATACCACAGGCACTAGGATCAAGGATTACTAAATGGAATCTTATGTGCCTGAAAAGCTCCTGTTAGTCAAAGGTTAGTGTTAATTGGACAAAGTGGCAGCCAACAGATTGGGAAAAGATTTTTTTTTTACCAACTCCATATTTAATAGAGGACAGAGGACTAATATCCAAAATACATAATTGACTCAAGAAACTAGATATCAAAAACCCACAAGTAATCCAATTAAAAAGCGTGGTACAAATCTAAACAGAGAATTCTCAATTGAGGAATCTCAAATGGTTGAGAAACATTTAAAGAAATATTCAACATCCTTAGCAATCTGGGAAATGCAAATCAAAATTATTTTGAGATTCCGTCTTACACCTGTCAGAATGGCCAAGATCAGTAGCACAAGTTATAGCTCATGCTGGTGAGAATATGAAACAACATGGTGGGAACGCAAACTTGTACAGGCACTATGGAAATCAATATGGCAATTCCTCAGAAACTTGGGAATTAACCTGCCTCAAGACCTAACTATTTTGCTAGGAGCACATACCTAAAAGAATGCTTCATCCTACCATAAGGATACTTGCTCAACCATGTTCATTACAGCTTTATTCATAATTTCCTGAAACTGGAAACAATCTAAATGTCCCTCCACAGAAGAATGATTAACAAAATGTGATACAATTACACAATGGATCATTACTCACCTGTTTTTAAAAAATGATATCATAAAATTTGCAGGCAATGTATGAAACTACAAAAAAATCATCCTGAGTGAGGTAACCCAGACCCATAAAGAAAAATATTCTTCATATGAGTGGTTTGTATTCACTTATAAGTAGATATTAGCCATTAAGTAAGTGATAATCAAGCTATAATCCATAGGCCCAGAGAGAGTAGGTAAGTAAGACAGCTCTAGTGGGGACACATGGAAGGGGAAGTAGAATAGATTTTATGGGTGGACTCTGGGTAGATGGGGATTGGAGCAGAGGAGGTAGGGTTGGATGGGATGGAGGGAGAGTTTGAGGAGAGACAGCTGGAAATGGGGGCATTTGTGTGCTGGTGTGGAAACCTAGTGTTGTGGAAACATCCTGGAAATTATGAAGGGGATCCCAATGAGGACCTCTAGTAATGGAGGATATGGAATCTCAACAGGTCATCTCCTATAGCCTGGAAATTGCATTCAGTTGAATTACTAGCCAAGAGGGTCCCAAGGAAATCTCCAGACAATACAGGCTGTTGCTAAGACAACAGGCTGTTCTCTGAAAACTGACAGCAAGGCCCCACTGCTGAAGATAACAACCACACAACTCAGTGAATATCAGGAAGTTGAGCCGGTGCCTACTCAGAGCCTTTACCCCTACAACATAGACTCTGGTGTAGGAAGATACTCTATAGGCTACTGAAAGAGAAAGGTAGACAAGAATAGAGTTAAAAAACCTTTGACTTACAATCTGTCCTACCTGCAAAATATGCTGGGACAATGACGGCATATAGCTTGTGAGAGTAGCTCAGCAATGTCTAATTGACTCAAGGCCTACTTCCCAAGAAGAAACTCATATCCAACTCTGCTTGGGTAACCAAAACCAAAGACTAGATAGCTTAAAGGCCTTGAGTAAAACCAAACATGATTGATCAAAACCTAACCAAACCATAAAATGATTCCTAATGATATTCTGCTATACTCAATGATCAGTGCCTCATCCAGTCATCACAAGAGAATTCCTCTAGAAGGAACTGAGACTCATAGCCAGACGAGAGAGAGAGAGAGAGAGAGAGAGAGAGAGAGAGAGAGAGAGAGAGAGAGAGAGAGAGAGAGAGAGAGGCAGAGAGAGACAGAGAGAGAGTCAAAATTGGAAGCCTCCATCAAATCCCTCCCCTCAGAGCTCAAAGAATCCTGCAGAAGAGGAGGCAAAAACATTGTAAGAGTCAAAGGGGTTGAGGACACCAGGGGAACACGCTCCTCTGAATCAATTAAGCAAAGGAAAGATGAGCTCACATAGTCTGAAGTAGTAAACACAGGGTCTACTAGTCTACACCAGGTCCTCTACATATATATTATAGCTATTAGCTTAGTATTTAATGGGGCTCCCGCCTAAGAATGAATGTGTCTTTGACTCATTTGCCTGCTCTTCAGATTCTTTTCCTCCTGTTGGGTCGCCATGTCCAACTTCATCTTTTATTTATTTATTTATTTTTGTCATGTTTGGTTGTTATCTCTTAGAAGCCCATTCTTTTCTAAGAAGACCCAGAGAGGGAGTGTTCTGGAGGGGAATGGAGGTAGGGAGGCATGGAGGAAGGGAAACTATTATCAGAATATATTATATGGGAGAATAATCTGTTTTCAGTAAGGAACTGAAACTGATGAAGAGCTCACTGCTTTTAAGTAGTCCGTCTTCTAGTGCTCAAAGACATTCAGAATGTGAGTACACTCATGCTCATCACGGTGTTTCTTCCCGGGTATTCAAAAAAATTAAATAACTTCATGTCTAAATAGAAAGTATGAGCTAATATATTTTTTTAAAATAATGAATTATAAGCAACTAAGGAATGCTGAATGTTGGAGTCCTCTCCAGGGAAGAACACAGCAATTGGTTATTTAAGACCAAATGGCCAGCTTTGAAAATATACAAGCAAGAGACAATATACAGACTGATCAGGTTATATTTAGGAATATACATATGTATATACGCACTATACACACATTACAACAAGCAATGGAAAAATAGGTCATACATTTGAAAGACCAAGGAATAGTATATGAGGGTTTGGAGGAAAAAAATGGTATAATTATAATCTCAAAAATAAAGGAACACTTAACAACCCTTAAACTTCAGGCATAAAGAAAAAAATTAAGCACAATTAGCAATTACCATGAAGTCTTTCTCTCCCCTGCCCCATACATATTCAGAATTTTAGGAATTGCATTAGAAACTATGTTACAGTGAAAGGACATATATTAAACTCCTTGTGCATCCCTGGTGACTTCTGGCTTGACCTCGTCAGATTATAATTTTATCTAGAGTATCCTGAGAGTCAACTCACGTATCTTTTTCTCAAAGTGGAGAGGGAAGAGGGGGAAAAAAAGGTTTCTGAAGTGCTTTGAAATGTAAGCTGAGAGCCACTAAGAGGATATGAAAGAACACAGCTAAGACGCTTTTACTTATTCCCTCTTGGGGAAGGTGGCACTCACACTTGGGTACACTTTATTTTCCCCCATTCTGCTTTCAGAAGCACATAGTCTCACTTGTCTTTTTCCTGTGCAACTCCCTTGAATATGTTTAAGCCTATATAAAATATCACTAATAAAACCACCAACTCTGACACACTAAAGTGGCTAGTCATGAAATCCCTTCCAGCATCAAAGCTATGAACCCCAGTTTAGCCTGAGTGGAGGCCCCTAAAAGATTACTGGAACTCTCCCGTGTGCTGAGGGTGGCAGTGGAGAGCTGCCTCTGTCCCCTTGCCACTGATACTCTCTTGTCACTTTGTATTTTAATAAAGCCTCACATTTTCTGAGAAGAGGATGGACAGATGGCCTTGAAGCTCAGACTTCTTCTTCTGAGTTCCCCACAGAGACACAAGGCTCTCTGATGTCTCCATGCAGCTTGCTCACACCATCATTTACCTGTCAAAATCTGGTTTAAAATACAGATTTTTGTTATTATTGTGGTATGGCAAAGCATATATGAAGACAGGAGTATTGAGGAAAAACTCAGTGCCATTCATCATGGATCTCTAGTGAAGGACAGCCAGCCACACCACGGAGTCCTGGATGGGAAAAAGTATGGACAAGAGTTTTATGAGGAAGGGCAGGGCAGGGTTAAAGTGAGCTGGTTTGGATGCCGGTGGTCTCTAAGGCAAAGGAGTCATCCTCAGATTTCTTCCATCAGACCCTAGAATGGTTAGTATAGAGGGTGGGTTCCTGGACTGTGAGAACCTGCTAAACAATGTTAGGAGCAAGTTGGTTGATGGATTGGATTTACATTTGCAAGACCTATTCTGATCTGACTGAGTTGTTTATGGAAAGTATTGGCTTACCCTGGAAGAGTCAGCCCTTCTCCAGTCAGCAAGACCCCAGATGTCAAAACAGCAGAATATAGAAAATAAAAGACATGGTTAATACAGCCTTCTCTCAGAAGTCCCCACCAGCTGTGGGCAAAACCTCCTTCTTTAGATTTTTCTCAGCATGCACTTTAAAATTCCTAATCAACAGTGCAACCAGCTGCCTACCTGTGTACTAGAAGAAAACAACTAAAAACAGTCCTTTTAGACCTTAAAAAAAAAAAAAAACCAGTTAAAAGCACAATATAGATTACACATGCATGAGATCGAAACCTGAATTCATCTCTACTGCGCGCCCTGGACAAGTGACTGTCTCAAAGCTGAGTGCTAATCACCATAGAACTGGAAAACCAGACTACCCAGTGTACGAACCTGACCTTGTTATGGAGCTTTTGGGGTCACACTTGGGCTCAGGCATCCCTAACAAGGTAGGACCTAAACGTCAATTGGAGAGATGAGTAATGATGACGACCATTCTGTGAGGCCACACGGAGAAGAGGAATACCTAAAACTCATACTACCGTTTATGAATGAAAATATAAAGTTCTCTAAAAATGAACTGACAGGCGTTACTATTTACTTTTCATAGAAATGTGTAGACGATAAGTTTTTTTTCCAAGTCTAAAAATTACAAAGTTTTCTTGTCTCATCCTTGTTCTGTATTTCTAATCTTTGTGTGTGTGTGTGTAGATTTCTCCCATTTGTTTCATCTTTTCTTGGACCTTTGTAAACATTATAATAATCTGTTATCATGTATCTGAACCTCAGGCATATTTCATGTAGACTGGTGTATTTAAGGTGAAGAAGCATGCAGAAGTCGGTTTAGTTTGTTCAGCTGGAAAGCGGTGAGCCTTCCTTGTTTTGTCTGACCTCTCTGCAAGGGAGAATGGATATGGGTTGGGAAGAGGGGAATACCTTAGCCTCATCAGTGTCTGATGCCCTCAGGATGGCCTGAACCTGAAATTCTGATCCTGAAGCATTCTGAATTCACGGCTTACTTCCTACCCTCTTCCTAACTTTAAAAATGCTAAGTTTACCCAAGGAATTTAATTAAGATGAGAAGAAAAGCTCTAGATGCATAGAAGAAAATACAAACACACTTTAGAATTAAAATCCTCTCTTACTCCATGTCCAGCTGTGTAGTGTGTTACAGAACAGAGCTCTTCTGGGTATTTCTATAAAGCTAGGGCAAAAAACCAGAGGACTTTCCAGATAGCGGTAGTATTGAATCCCCTTAGCTTTTTAAGAGCTAAGGCCTTGGGTGAAGCTATAACTCAGGGACATAGTGTGTTCTACTTATTTTGTAAATAACTGTAAAATAATAAAGACTAATATTAAAACTGATTTAATTATTTGTTGTCTTCATTTTATTTTAGAGTATAAACTAATGCTTGTCTATAGAAGATTTAGTGCATTTATGGTTTTTTCCTTTAATTGTTTTTGCATGTTCATTTTATTATATTTTTTTAGTAACAAAAGTCTTTTATATTCATGTATCCCACTGCTCCCCTTCCCTTCCCTCCTCCGAATCCCTCTCAGTCAGCCATCAGGCTCTCCCTTTCCCATCCCCCCCATCCTCTCCCCTAAAAGGGCAAGAAATCCCAAGGTGGATAAGCTCAGCACGGCACATCCACTCCAGGCAAGCCAGATTTCCTCACCCCAAATGAAGCCTGGTTTAGGTGTTCCTCTGCAGGGAATGGGCTTCAAGGTGCTGGCCCATGCACAGGAACACAATCTGATCTCACCCCTCGAGGTTCCACGTACTGCTCCTGGCAATCCGCGGTTGACTACCACTGGAGGGCCTAGGTCCTTTTCCCGATGGTTTCCCAGTGTCTGTTCTTGATTCAGAGAGCTCCCCAGAGCTCCAGCCAGCCATCTCTGTGGGAATTTTCCTTATAATCCTTATCTCCTTGCTCATACAGACTCTCCTCCCCTGCTCTCAACTGGACCAGAAGCTCAGCCCAGTGCTCAGCCATGGATCTCTGCTTCTGCCTCTGTTCATTGTTGGATGTAGGTTCTGTGATGACAGGGGTTATTCATTTGATTGTAGGGAAAGTCCTGTTTTGGGACCCTATCCACTATTGGTTGGAGACCTAGCGAGGGACATCCTGTGAGTTCTTGGAGGTTTCTCTAGCAGCCAGTTTCTTTCCAACCCCAATTTGGCTTCCTCTTTCGAGATAATGCACCTCTTTTTTTTCTTCCTCTTTGTTGTAACCTCTCACTTCTTTCTTGATTTGTTCCCACCTCTTCTTGGTTGCAACTTGTTATGATCCCAATTTGCTAAGGTGATCGTCTGTATTTTCTCTTCCTAGGGGAATCCCTGGATGTCTCTCAAGATCCTTCTGATCTCAAGCTGTTCAGGGGTTGTGGTTTACAGTTTGGGTATTCTTTGCTTTTTGTATAAAATCCACTTATGAATGAGTACATCCAATGCCTATCTTTCTGGGCCTGTGTTACTTCACTCAGAAGAATATTCTCAAAAATCCATCCATTTGCCCACAAATTTTAGGCTGTCATTTTTTTTTAACTGCTGAGTAGTACTCCATTGTATAAATGCACCAGTTTGTTAATCCATTCTTCAGTTGAGGGGCACCTAGGTTTATTTTGAGGTTCTTTCTATTATGAATAATGCTAAGAACATACTAATGTCTTTGGGGTATGAGCGTGTATTGTTTGGGTATATGCCTAATAGTGGTATTGCTCGATCCTTGGGGAGATGATTGATTTCCAGTTTCCAGAGTGGCTGTACAAGTTTACACTCCCGCCAACAATGCAGGAGTGTTCCCCTTGTTCTGCATGCTCTCCAGCATAAGCTGTCATATGTGTTTTTGATCTTAGCCATCATCTGACAGGTATAAGGTGGTATCTCTAAGTTGTTTTAATTTGCATTTTTCTGATAGCTAAAGATGTTGAACAATTTTTTAAGTGCCTTTTGTAATTCTTCTGTTGAAAATTCCCTTTTTAGCTTTGAATCCCATTTTTTAATTGGGTTATTTAGATTTTTGGGTTCTAGTTTCTTGAGTTCTCTATATATTTTAGAGATCAGTCTTCTGTCACATGTAGAGTTGGTGAAGATCTTTTTCCATTCTGTAGGCTGTTGTTTTATCTTATTGAATGTGTCCATTGCCTTACAGAATCTTCTCAGTTTCAGGAGGTCCCACTTATTGGTTGTTGCTCTTAGTGTCTGTGCTATGGTGTTATATTTAGGAAGTGGTCACCTGCATCAATGCTATGAAGGTATTTCCTACTTTCTTTTCTATCAAGTTCAGTGTAACTGGGTTTATGTTGAGGTCTTTGATCCACTTGGATTTGAGTTTTGTGCAAGGTGATAGTTTGGATCTATTTGCATTCTTCTACGTACTACCATCCAGTTATGTCAACATCATTTATTGAAGATACTATCCTTTTTTCATTGAATATTTTTGGCCTCTTTGTCAAAAATCAGGTGTTTATAGGTGTGTGGATTATTGTTGGGGTCTTTGATTTGATTCCATTGATCCACAAGTCTGTTTTTATGCTAGTACCAGGCTATGTTATTACTGTAGCTCTATAGTATAGCTTGAAGTCAGAGATGGTGATTCCTCCTGAAGTCCTTTTATTGAGCAAGATTGTTTTGACAATCTTGGGTTTCCTGTTATTCTATATAAAGTTGAGTATTGTTCTTTCAAAGTCTGTAAAAAATTGTGTTGGGATTTTGATGGGAATTGCATTGAATCTCTAGATTGCTTTTGGTAAAATTCCCAGTTTTACTATGTTGATCCTATCTCTCCAGGAGCAGGAGAGGTCTTTCCACTTTCTGATAACCTCTTCAATTTCTTTCTTGAGTGACTTAAAGTTTTTGTCAAACAGGTCTACTACTTCTTTGGCTAGAGTTACATCAAGATATTTAATGCTATTTGCAGCTATTATAAAGGGTACTGTTTCCCTTATTTCTTTTTCAGCTCTTTTATCCTTAGTATATAAGAGGGCTATTGATTTTTTGGAGTTAATCTTGTACCTTGCTATATTGTTAAAGGTGTTTATCAGCTGTAGGAGTTCCCTGGTAGAATTTTGGGGGTCACTTATGCATACAGTCACATCATCTGCACACAGAAGTAGTTTGACTTCTTCCTTTCCAATTTGTATCCCCTGAATATCCTTCTGTTCTCTTATTGCTTTAGCTAAACCTTCGAGAACTTCATTGAATAGATAAGGAGAGAGAGGACAGCCTTGTCTTGTTTCTGATTTTAGCGGGATTGCTTTGAATTTTTCTCCATTTAGTTTGATGTTGGCTGTTAGCTTGCTGTGTATCACCTTTATTATATTTAGATATTTTCTCTGTATTCCTGATCTTTCCAGGACTTTTATCATGAAGGAGTGTTGGATTTTGTCAAAGGCTTTTTCAGCATCTAATGAGATAATCATGTGTTTTTTTTTTCTTTGACTTTGTTTATATGATGGATGACATTCACAGTTCTTTGTATGTTGAATCATTCCTGCATCTCTGGAATGGAGCCTACTTGATTATGGTGGATGATTTTCTTGGTACGTTGTTAGATTCAGTTTGCCAGAATTTTATTGAGTATTATTACATCAGTGTTCATCTTTGAGTGGCTTGGGAGTCAGGGTGATTGTGGCCTCATAAAAAGAGTTCAGCAATGTACTTTTAGTTTCCACTGTATGGAACAGTTTGAGGAGTATTGGTATTAGTTCTTCTTTGAATGTCTGGTAGAATTATGCACTGAAACCGTCTGGTTCTGGAAATTTTTTTACTTGGGAGACTTTTAATAACAGTTTCAATTTTCTTTGGGCTTATAGGTCTGTTTAGTCTTTAATCTGATCTTGATTTAATTTTGGTAAGTGGCGTCTGTCTAGAAAGCTGTCCTTTTTTTCTTCTTTTTTTCTTTCCTTTTCAGTGGAATATAGATTATCAAAGTATAACTTGATAATTTTCTGAATTTCCTGGGTGTCTATTGTTATGTCTCCCTTTTCATTTCTGATTCTGTTAATTAGGATACTGTGTCTCTGCATTTTGGTTAGCTTGAATAAGGGTTTATCTATCTTGTTGACTTTCTCAAAGAACAAACTCTTTGATTCATTGATTCTTTGTGTTATTTTCTTTGTTTCTATTGTGTTGATTTCAGACTTAAGTTTGGTTATTTCCTGCCGTCTACTCCTTCTAGGTGAGTTTGCTTCTAATCATTCTAAAGCCTTCAGCTGTGCTGTTAGGTCTCTTTCGAGAGATTTCTCTAGGTTTTTCATATAGGCATCTAGTGCTATGAGTTTTCCTCTTAACACTGCTTTCATTGTGTCCCATAAGTTAGGGTATGTTGTGGATTTATTCTCATTAACTTCTAGGAAGTGTTTGATTTCTTTCTTAATTTCTTCCTTGACCCAGAGGTGGTTCAATTGAGAGATGTTCAGTTTCCATGAATTTGTAGGCTTTCTGTGGTTTTTGTTGTTGTTAAATTCTAACTTTAGACCATGGTAATCGGATATGATACAGGGAGTTATTCCCATTTTTTCTTTTTGTATCTATTGATATTTGCTTTATGACTGAGTATGTGGTCAATTTTAGAGAACGTTCCTTAGGGTGCTGAGAAATATGTATACTCCTTTGTGTTTGGGTGAAAAGTTCTGTATATATCTATTAAGTCCATTTGGATCATAACATCTGTTAGATCTCTTATTTCTCTGTTGAGTTTCTGTCTGCTTGACCTATCCAAGGGTGAAAGTAGGGTACTGAAGTCTCCCACTATTAGTGTGTGGGGTTTGATGTGAGGTTTAAGCTTTAGTAGTATTTCTTTTACATATGTAAGTGCCCTTGTGTTGGAGGCAGAAATATTCAGGATTGAGACTTCATCTTTGTGGAGTTTTCCTGTGATGAGTTAGTAGTTTCCATCCTGGTCACTTTTATTGATTTTAATTTGAAGTCTATTTTGTTAGATACTAGGATGGCTACACTAGCTTGTTTATTAGGACCATTTGATTGGAAAGTCTTTCCCTAACCCTTTACTCTGAGCCTGGGTCTGTCTTTGAAGTTGACGTGTGTTTCTTGTATGCAGCAGAAGGAAAGCTTCTGTTTTTGTATCCATCATGTTAGGACATGCCTTTTTATAGGTAAATTGAGTCCATTAATATTAAGGGATATTAATGACCAATGATTGTTATTTCCTGTTATTTTTGGTGGTAGCTTGTGTGTATTTCCCTTCTTTGGGTTTTTTTTTTTCCTGTGAGATTATTGATTGTTTTTGTTTTCATGGATGTATCTGGGTTCGTTAGGTTGTAGTTTTCTGTAGGGCCGTATTTGTGGATAGGTATTGTTTAAATCTTGTTTTGTCATGAAATATCTTGTTTACTCCATCTATGGTGATTGATAGTTTTGCTGGGTATAATAGTCTGGGTTGGCAGCCATGCTCTTTTAGTGTCTGTATAAGATCTGACCAGGACCTTCTTGCTTTCATTGTTTCCATTGAATATTCATGTGTTATTCTGGTAGGTCTACATACATAGGTAATTTGGCCTTTTTCCTTTGCAGCTCTTAGTATTTTTTCTTTGTTCTCTAGGTTTAGTGGCTTGATTATTATGTGGCAAGATGATTTTGGGGGGGGGATGTCTAGTCTATTTGATGTTTTGTAAGCTTTTTGTATCTTTATAGGCATTTTCTTCTTTATGTTGGGAAAGTTTTCTTTTATGATTTTGTTAAATATATTTTCTGTGCCTTTTAGCTGGTATTTCACTCCTTTTTTGATTCCAATTATTCTTAGGTTTGGGATTTTCATTGTGTCCCAAATTTCCTGGAAGTTTTGTGTTATGACTTTTTTGGTTTTAGTATTTTCTTTAACTAACATAGCTATTTCCACTATTGATTCTTCCACTCCAGAGACTCTCTCTCCCATCTCTTGCATTCTGTTGGTTATGCTTGCATCTGTAGTTCCCGTTCATTTCTTCAAGTTTTTTCTTTCCAGCTTTATCTCACTTGTGCCTTACTTATTGTTTCTATTTCTATTTTTAATTCCCAAAATGTTTCTTTCACCTGTTTGTTTTCTTTTTTAGTTTTCTTTACCTTCTTTCAGGAATTTGTTCATGTCTTCCAATGCTTTTGTTAAGGGAGCTTTTATATTCTCTTTTAAAGCTTCTATAGCTTCATAAAGTTGTTTTTAAGGTTGTTTCCTTCTCTTTCCTCTTAATTGTTATGCTCACTTCTTGATGTAGAACCACCAGCTTCTTCTGGTGCTGTCATGTTGTTCTTTACATTGTTATATATATTCTTGCACCAGTGTCTGCCTATTGCTTCCTTGGTTCACTCTTAGTCAGATCTTGGTCAGCTCTTAGTCAGTTGTCAGCCTGAGGGCTGAGTGTTTCTAGTAATTGCAGTGGCTACTCTTAGTTGGCTGTAGGCCAAGGAGCTGTGTGTCTCCAGTTGTCACAGGGTCATTCTTGACAGGGTCTTAATTGACTTTTAGTCAGCTATGGACCTGGGGGTTCAAGGTCTCCAGTTGTTGGTGCGTGATGACAGAGACTGTGATTTGGGTATGGCTTGGCTTGTGGGGTGTCCTTCCAGCTGGGTTTTGCTGGTGATTGTGTTTGGCAGTGCCTCTCTCAGTTTTCTTCAGTTTATGGCAGAGCTGGTTGTAGTTGCGGTACCAGGGGCTGTGTTCCCGGGACAAGGTTCAGAGACCATGGTCTCTGCTTGGCCTTAGGGTCAGGGTGCCACTCATCTCTTAGCCAGCTGTGGACCAGGAGGGAGGCTTTAGAGTCTCCTGTTGTCGGTGTATGATCGGTTTTCTCCTTTCAGTCAGCTGATTTCTGCCATTTAAAATCTTCCAACTTCCTAAATGCATCATTTTTAGACAATCACATAGATGGACAGCAGTCTTCTAATTGTTGGAGTTGATGGTTATTCTAGATCCTAGTAAAGATCTATTAGCCTAGGCATCGTATGTCATCTTTTATAATGAATGTAGGAATATGATCAAGTATAATAATGAATGACTATTAATATTCAATATAGAATCAAAGAAATTCAGAAGACAGGGCTAGAAATAAACAAGGCTTTAGTGATTCAACCCACAGCCTAATTGCTCTTCATGAAGCTTGTAGAGATCGTGGGAAGGTGTGTTTAATTTCATCACCATCAAACTCATTAAGGCAAGAGAGTGATGAATACTAACTAATTATCGTGAACTACATATTCAGATTCCTTAGAAGTGCATTTTGAGGTGTGTGAATTGTGTTAATGAGTGTGTACATGTGTGTGCATGTGTGCTGCTTATGCTTACATATTCAGATTATCTTCCCTGTATTTACTACATGAAGACATGACTTATATTTTGGGTATGGCTATCTTATCTTTTCCAACTAGTAGCTGATTTATTAAGAGATCAATTATAATTTTCCAGGATATCTCCCAAACTTCACCTGTTGTATCCTTTCTTCCTTGTTTACAAGTTTACAAATTAGAATGTGTGGTTCTTTGTTTAATGTGAGGGTTCTGAGAGCAAACAAAACAATTTAAGCTCCAGTGTTTCATCTGACCAACGAAAGCAATCCTAGATTCATAGGTCTCTGAGGTGGTCTGAATGAGAATGGCTTCTATGGACTAGCCCTCTGAAACTGTCATCACACAGCCAAATACTTTCTTTTATAAGAGTATCTTTGGTATCTCTTCACCAGCCAGTCACAGTAAAATGTGTACAAAGATTAAAACACCATGGAATTCCTGAGTACATTTTTCCTTATCTTGCCAGTCACTTGTTATTTCAAAGTTGGACTCAATTATTCAGAGATTGTTTTTGATGGTCAAAGATGAAGGTCAAAGATGAAGAAGTAACTACATTAAAAAAAAAAGTTCCAACTCTTTCTAGAGAAATTTTGATTCTTCTTGTATTCTGTAACTTTTTCTGTGGCTGACACCAATGTGCTTATGCGTTAAGATTGTCAGCTGAAATCTAATTGATAGTGGAGGATGAGGAACACAGTTCAGTCTCAGTGTGAAATCAACACAGCTTTCCTGGAACCAGAGGCAGATTTAAAGTGAGCCTGGAAAATCTGGAGGAAATGGTAGAAGTGGCTACAACTCAGAGACAGGAGAGCAGAAGACTTCTGAAGTGACAGAAATCTAGAAACATTCAGCTAATGGGATTGTCTCCTGAGTAACCTCAGCAACTGCTGGAGGGCAGACTGCTCTTTTTGCTAGATTTCAGTGTAAGGTCTTGTCTCAGTTATTGTTACATTGCTGTGAAGAGGGGCCATGACCAAAGAAACTCTTTGTTTGCTTATGGTTGCAGAGGGTTAGTCCATAATCATCATGGTGGGAAGCATAACACCAGGCAGGCAGGCAGACATGGTGCTGGAGCAGCAGTTGAGTGTTTTACATCCTTATCTATAGGCTGGAGGCAAGGGGAGAGAGAGGGAGGGAGGGAAAGAGAAAGAGAAAGAAAAAGAGAGAAAGATCTCTCCTGTCTTGAGTTTCTGAAACCTCAAAGTCTGCCCCTGGTAATTACCCTCTTCACAAAGTGACACCTACTCCAATAAATCCAAACCTCCTGGTTCTTCCCAAACAGTTCTACTAACTAGGGACTAAGTATTCAAGCATATAAGGTTATTGAGAACCTATCTTATTTAGGGTTTCTGTTGCTAGAAGAGACACCATGACCACAGCAACTTTTATAAAGAAAAACATTTAATTGAGGCTGCTTACAGTTTCAGAGTTTGAATCTACGATCATTATGGTGGGAAACATAGCAGGATGCAGGCAGATATGCAGGAAAAGGAGCTGAGAGTTCTACATCTTTATCCACAGGCAGTAGGAAGTAAAATGTACACAAGAAGCATATCTTGGGCATAAGAGACCTCAAAGCCCATCCCCACAGTAACATACTTCTTCCAACAAGGCCGAACCTATTCCAACAAAGCTACACCTTATAACAGTGCCATTCCCTCTTAGGGCCATTTTCTTTCAAATCTCCACATGGCCATTATTTTAAACACCACAGGACTGGTGGAAAGACCTTTGCAGTGTCGGGTTTTTAAGCCCTGCTTTGTTTTATTCAGAGAGATGATACGAAGGACCTGTTTGTTCTTCCTCATATCTGACCTACTCTAATCCAAAGGTGGATAGACACACTCTGTGAATGGTTTTACAGCAAGACATTCAGATTCTGCAGAACACATAATTTCTATTGCAACCACCTCATCCTATAATTGTTTGCAAAAGTGGTCATAGAACATAAAAACAATAATTGTGGATAAAGTTTTTTTTCAAAGTATTGAAATTTTATTTTCATATAATCATGTGATATAAACAATGTCCTGTTGATTTTTTAAAACCACTTCAAAAGATTCTTTATCTCATGAACCTTACAAAGAAATGGACACAGCTACATGTGCCCTATGGGCTTGGGCTTGTTAACACATGCTCCCTCTGAACATTTTTTTGTGTGTGATTTTTGTTTTATGAAAGAGGGTACTATGTCAAAAAAAAAAAAAAAACCTTCAGAGAAATAAGTGGATCTTAAGAGGAAAATTTCTAGAATAATCTGATTATGTGAGAGAGATTGCCTGCTGGGAACATTAACCCTGAGGACATTGTTGGTGAAAGCCAAGAACTGGCCAGGAAATGAACTGGAAGAAGGGTCAGATACTCATTTCTCCATACAGACTTTCGTATGTGATAGATTTCTTGCTTCACAATGGAAATCCCTATTGCCTGTTTATTTCAAAAGTATATTTAAAAGGAGGAAGTTAGGGATGCTATGTTTGAGCCCTCCAACTCTTTGGTAGATGTGTATGTAACATTTATGTCTTCCTAATAAGCCATTCATTTCTCATAAGAAGTGAATTCACTTTCTTTTTGTCCCAAAGATCTAGAGACACATAAGCTTTTTCAAAACAAGAAAGGAAAACAGTCTAACTTTGGAGTTACTTGCTCAGAGTGTAGGGAGAGAAGGAAATAAAGAGATTTTTTGTATATATAGCTACTACCACCAGGTATTACACACCTATGTGTGGAATGCTTAGTATAGTGTTCAACACTGAGTACACTCAACATGTTGGCACTAAAGGCACTGTTTTTATGAAAGTAGTCATAACTATGGCATCTTCTTTAATTTTTATAAAGCAACTGTGTGCAGTAAAATATTTCTTTGGGGAAGAAAAATAAGGCTTAAATGATTAAAGCATTTTTCTCATGTTACATAATTAGCAAAAGGTGATATTTAGTGGGTCCTTGGGAAACATTTATTGGATTTTCACATGAAGCAGCTTACTGGATTGGAACCTCATTGGAAGTGCTTTCTTGCTTGGACTTGGCTCAGAGTGCAGCTTGTCCAGGTGACCGTTTTAGTAACAGGTAACTTCTTGATGTGCTCCTGAGATCACACTTAATGAATCTAAGAAAAATTCATTAGCAGCCGAGCAAGAGAAAGCTCCTGACCCAGAATAGATGATGCTGTTAAGGGATTAACAGTGCCATGCATAGAGTTATGATTAGCTAAATAATTGGTGACACTTAGCACAGGGCTTTCTCCGAGGGGGGAAATAATGCTATTTGTTGTTCGTATAATTAGATTTTTTTCACCTCAAGTGAAAAGTAAATTGAGCACAAAATGCAAGCAGGACCTGTAGTGGCTGCTCAGATATGATTTGGGTCTTTAATTACAGGTCTCATCAGATATAGGACTTCAGACTCACCAGGCTACGCTGATTGGAATGCTGAAGTGCTAAAGCCTCTGAAATAGCAGATTACTGGTCATCTGGGGTCCCCAGGAAACGGGAATCATTTATACTGGCACTTCATGAGGATGTGCAATCAAATCCCACTTGAGGTGCCTTTAAATAATTCTACTGCTCTGCCCTGGAAACTTTTGTCAATCAGTGATCAACTGCTGCACCTTCCTATTGCTCCCTCCAGCCTGGCAGCAGATGAACCTCTGTGGTCAGAGATTTGCTAATGCATCGGCTCAAAGGCACATATTTCATGTTTCCTGTGCCCTCTCATTTCCTGCCTCTCAAGACATTACCTCTCCAAGGATCCATTTCAGTGTTCCTAATAATTATCTTCCTCTTGAGACAGAAACTGTGAGAGAGATTTCAGTGTGACTGGCCTCTCATTTTCCAAAATATGATCTTCTATTGCCTTGCCTGAATGTTCGGTAAAATCACATCTTCCCTCTACTATACAACACATTGACCCAAACTAAAAGGAGGGACAGATCAGGAGAAAGCAGTTTTGTACTCGGAGAATGAAGTGGAGAAAAGAATGCTTCATACTTGTTTGCAAGAAAGGTTGACTTAATGATGACAAATCAGGTGCAGGGTTTTCTATAACTTCTGAGTAGAAATCCATTTTCTGATAGAACAGAGTAACCCTGCCCACCACCTTGTGTCAGTCCCTTAAACTAGAATCAAAAAGTAAATTCTGTTCCTGTCAGTTCTCACAGTTCTTTGGTTTATTTCAGCTCATATTCTAGTATAAGCTGCCTTGAACATTTTAAGAAAGGAGGGGCATACAAAATATGCCTCTAAAATGGATACATTCATCAGACTAACTGAGATTTAAAGAATGAAAACACACATAGAAAACATTTAAGAAATGTTTGAATTTTATATTATTTTCTATGGTAAACACTGATTAGTTTTTAAATTTAAATTTAACTTTAACTCCACAATTTGGCTTGCACAGCCATGGGTTTTATTCTAAGCGTGGCCATTTGTGGTGATGAATATAGAAGGAAGTTTTGCCTCCCTTGTCTGTTCAGGAGGAAAAAAACTCTACCAGGGCAAGTGTCTATCAGAACCTCATTAGGAAGGGACAGGAGAGGCTGCCGGAGGCTGGGGACACCTCTCAGAGGTGTCAGCAAGAGAAGGATTTCTGGATAATACTGCTGAAAATATATCTGGTTGTCAGTGTTGCTATGGGCTCCAATGGAAGGCAGTGTCTTAGAGGGAGTTGGTGACACTATGATGTCATTGGTCTTTAAGGAGATTGGTTACAGGGTGACATAATAGGTATTGGGTATTTAAGGTCTTAAGGAAAGCATATTTTATCTCATATTTGATACAATATTTTTCTCTTGATTGCATGTCCCTTCAGTTAGTTAAGCTGTTTTGGTGATATGAATTGGAGGACATTCTTTTGGTTTTGCCTATGAAGAGCACAATTTATTAAATTTTAGTAAAATTGCAAGTAACATACATATTCACATTTTAAAAAATGCTTTCAGTTTGGGGCTGGAGAGGTGGTTTGGTGTATGAACGTGCTTACCCCAAAGCATGCCAACCTGAGTTTAGTCCCAGAGTCCTTGTAAAGAGGAAGAAGAGAGTCAGGTTGTCCAGAGACGACCACATGTGCTCTATGGCACATGCAAACCCATACTCACACACATCATACACAAGTGCACATACAATGAAATTAATTGCTTCAATTTGAATAATGTGTATGTACCTGAGTTGTGAGCAAAAAGGAAGTATTTGCAGGTCTCTGACTACATGGGAAGAGATCTAAAATTGCGTGGTGTGTGTGTATGTGTATGTGTGTGCCCACGTGCATGTGTGTACATGTGTTGTAGGAATTTGCTCTGCCAATGACATGGGGATTTTGCCCCCCAAGTGTGTTTTTTTTTTCTCGGTACTTGAGGGCTTAAAACTGAGGAGGGGGCACCCTCACTCCCCCTTGGGGTGGTCAGAGACCAGAGAGCTGGTTCCATTCTTTTCCAGGTAGAATGGGAAACAACAATGGCTGTTTACTGTGTTCTGTATCCATGAGTGAATTTCTCCTATTTTATATCTTAATAAATCTTTGATCCCATTTAACAGAGTCTTGTGGATTTCACATGATGTGATGTGGTGGTGTGGTGTGGTGTGGTATTTGTGTGTGTGTCCCCGTGTGTGTGTCTATGTGGTTTACCTGTGCTTAGGAAGGGATTTGGGATGGGTTGTGTGTTGGGAGGTATTTGTGCAGAGGAGCGTTGATAACAGAACTGATAGAGGCAGCAGTTCAGTGCCTAGCTTCAAACAGGCTGACTGGATGTGGGGCAGGGCTGCCGGAATCCCTTTTCAGAGTTGCATGCTTCCTTTTGGTGACAGAGTTCTTAGCCAAAGGTAAAACATAAAATGTCAAAAAATTTAAACATTTTGTCAAATTGCAAAGGCTGAAGCTCTCTTACAGATTCCTGTAGACCTGACTCCATTTTGTGGATCTAGGTAGTCAGTTATACTTCTGAATTTGTCCTCTGACCTGTGTTTCTGGAGGGATACTTTCCTCTAATTCTTCTTCAGATCCCACCATTTTCCCAGATCTCTGATTCTTTACCACAATGCCCTTTAAAACAATTTGTCCTGAACACTGACATGAGCATGAATCAGTCCCATTATCCACTTGTGGTTTAAGGGTCAACAGATGCAGTGAGTGGGCTGAGGTAGGGCTCTCAATGTCTCACACTTTAGTTGCAAAAAAGAACCAGTTGGTCTAAGTGAGGTCCTTTAAGCCAAACATTTCCAAAATATCAAGAACCTTAAAATGCTCTGGGGATAGAGACCCTTTCACTGTATCTGAAGCATTTAGGAAGAGCTGACTTTAAGAACTGAGTAGAACCTTTTTTTTTTAATTTTGATCACATCCATCACATTCTTTTGTTCTTTACTCCTAAATGCAACATATATCTACAGAGTGCTTACTGGATCTGACACTCTGCTGAATCTTGGTGACATAAGGTTGAATAAATAAAAATCTTGACCTTAAGTACCTCACAGACAAGAGAGTGAGACAAAAAAAAAAAAAGTCCAGGCTTATTAGCATATCATATGAGGTGTCTCAGCAAAGCTGTGTGTGGGGATATTTTCATGTAATAAATAGAATGTGTAGAAACCAAGAAAGAACATCGAAGTAGGTTTTTAAAGAGGAATCTATTATTGCTTCTGGGAAGGACTATATCTTGAGGTTTTCTTCTTCATTGCATTCATCAAAGATTCTCAGCAAAACCTTATTGACTTCATTACCATGTAGTTAATCTTGATAGAAAACTAAGTCAGATGAAAATTGAGGTCTTGGATGTGGTTAGGACTTTCCAATATCAAAACCAGGGGTTTTATGATTCCACTCTGGTCTAGTCTAGTATGCACTTATCATATATGACTCATGAAATTTTTCTGTCCTTAAGACAAAGTCATAAAAGAAATAATGAATCTGCTTGGCATAGAACTACATTTGCTCAGAAACTTGACTAACTCTCAAAATGTGTTCACATTCTCATGAGATGAATGGGAAGGGAGGAGGCAGGGAGGGAGGAAGTAAACCAGTGGGCTGGCCCATCATGAAGACCTTTTCTAACCACTTTACCTCAAGCAAATCCTACAGAATGCACCTTTAGTTTGGTTAATTGTGACAGTGTGGTTAAAACTAAACTGGGTTACAGTGAGCTGAAATGGAGACCCAGTTCCTCTGAGCAGTTGGTTGCATTTTTAAGAGGAATAAGGAGATGAACATGTTATTGAGATTTATCTGAAGAAAGTCATATTTAGCTAATACTTCTAATATTCTTTATCTTATTTCTGTCTGAGAATCTCAAATGTGTGAATCTAAGAAATTGGAAGAATCCTTTGTAAAGTAACTAAAGATTTAGTATTTATCATTTTTTTTAAAAAAAATCTATGCCTAATTGAGAATATTTCTGAACTGAAAAGACTTCATAAGAGTTGATTTCAGATTTCACCTTGGAGTATGACAACTTTGTGGATGGATAACTTAAGCATCCTTGAGAGGCCATAAATCGGTGACTGCATTCATGATGTGACAGAAGCCTCTTGCAGCCCTATTGTTGGGACCATGTGAGAACAGAAAAAGGAAGGCATCCATTTCTATAATGAATATAGATTAGAGCACCTATGTGTTTCAGGTTCTGTGCTGAAATTGCTGTAGTACAAGACTGACTAACCCATGTTTTGCGTTGAGAAGATTTCAACCTGGGGGAATAAAGCAGAGACAGGTTAAATATATTGCACTGTCTTAGCACCCTAGCAAGTATAGGGATGTAAGAGTGCAGTAGAGTTCAGAAGATTGTGTCTGAGACTGTAAAATTTAGAGGAGGTAAGTGAGGGGGAAGCTTCAAGGTAGAGGAAGCATCAGGGTCCAGGCATAGACTGCCTCAAGACGCTGAGAACAAACATTACCATGCTTAGAGTGTTGCTCCATCAGGGTTGATGGTGGAGGATAGATTGGTGTCAGCTCCAGAACTGGTGTGAGGAGCTTGGCTTCATCTCTATGGAACAAGTGCAGCGGTTTCTTTAAATACTGTCAGTTCATTGATCGGGAACTGCTCATTAGGGACTGTCAGGAAGTAGCTTAATGTCACCATGGTCCTCTAAGCCTGTCCTGTTTCTCTCTGTAAATTGGGAAGACTTCATAGCTTTTTGTCATATTCAGTTACAAGTAATCAGAAACTTATTAGAAAGTCTAATATTCCCTGAGACATAAAGCTCACTTCTTTGTTGAAGAAGAATGTCTTTACCACAGCTAAAACTTAACCTGGCTGTAGAGACCCATGAGGTGGGCCGAGCCTCTGGGCCAGGTCCCTCATTTGCTTCATCCGGGCTTCAGTGGAGCCCGTTCTAATTTCTCACCCATTGTTTGAGTCTTTTTCTGTTCACTATGCTGTTTGCTTTGAGACTGGGAAGAGGGAATGGACAGAGAAGGACAGACAGGCTTTCATTTTGAAAGCGCCTTATTTCTTGTTCACTCATTTCCTCTGTATGGCAGGCATCCAAATGTACTTTAATGTGCTTTGGTGGAATCTTCCGAGACTGATGGACCTCAGATGCGGACAGCTCCTCGGGTGTGTTTCGCATTCTCCCGCTGACATCTCTGAACTCAGCTTCTATGCCAATTTCATAACCTACATATGGGAGCAGGTTTGCTCGGAAGCTGATGACAGTATGGTTTCAGGGCCCCTTCTAGCTAGAGGCCAGGAGTTCTCATTGTGTTCATGGCTACTAGCATTTATGGAATTTGTAAGGGTAAGCTCATTATAATACAACTAGTTAAGAATTAAAGCCATTTCTCTCTTAATCTGCCCCCCCCCCCCAATACATCATCTCATGTCTGCTGACCTAGAAATCTCAGTGAAAATTTTAGGAAACTAGTTGAGCAGGTATTGATGTGGAAATTCATTTACTGTTTGGTAAGATAGATGTGCATCTCAATATCAGCCAATCAAATGTGGTGTGGCTTCCAAAGAGATTTGCACTATTAATGAAGGTGGGCAAGTCTGGAGACAGAGGTTTTATTGATATGAGGTGTCCTCAGGGCATCTGTTCTCAGAAGCCTTTGAGGTGGTGACCAAGAAACAAAGCCTGAAACTAGGAGGCTCAGAGGGGTACCACAGATCAAACAGAAACTCTCCTGCTTTTAAAAATTCGGCAGTAATCCTAAAAATTCACATGTCATTGAGAAATAAATCTTATAGCAGACATTACCTAACATTAAAAAAAAAATAATAAAATTAAGTGTTGAAGGGATGATCCAGTGGTTAAGAGCACTGGCTGCTCTTCCAGAGGATCTGGGTTCAATTCCCAGCACCTACATAGAGGTTCACAATCATTTGACCCACCATTTTCAGGGGGAACCAATGCATTGTCTTCTGGCCTCTGCAGGTACCATGTTAAAGAGACATTCATTCAGGCCAAAAAGTGAACACATAAAAATAAATGAAAGTTTATTTAATTATGATTAACTAAATGAGCCTTTTCCCTTTTTCTGGCACCATTTTTATGTGAAGCAGCATCAAAAACAGGCTGCTAAACACAAGCCTGGAATCGCAACACTTGGGAGGCAGACGGCAGGAGCATCTGTAGTGTAAGGAAAGCCTAGGTTACAAAGGAGTTTAAGGTCAGCTGGGGTGACTTACAGAGGACTTCTCTCAAAATCTAAGAACTAGAGACCCAGCTCAGCAGTAGAATGCTTGCAGAAGAACTTGTCTATAGTTTCCAGAACTTCACAAACCAAACCAAAAACTTGGCTAATGCTTTTTAAGGAAAGACTTAGAGATGTGTCACATAGTCAATTAAAATATGTTATTTTTTCTGTATGCAACATTTGTTAACTTTTTAAAAATTTGTTGTAAGAATTCCTGGCATGTAGCAGCCACGTGGTAAAGCCAACATGGTGCTAACAGATCACGCATGATATGGAGGGCACATCCTTGGGTGTGGCTGTGTAACTCTGTGCCTACCCCTTCTCTTAAAATGAGACACCACATGAAAGATGGTCTCTTTTTCTCGTATGCTTCTCTTCCACACACCTGCTTGGCAACTCCCCTGAATAAACTCTAGTGTGGTGCTGGTAGTGTGTGTCTGTTCTCAGGTTTTTCATTCTCAAAACATTATTCTTTTGTGATGTAATAGCACCACAAACTTCTCAAATTTTAAAAAATACATTTTGTGTGTGTATTTATGTGGAGGCCAGAAGGCAGTTTATGGGAATTGGTTCTGCCCTTCTACCATGTAGGTCTGAGAGAAGAAATTCCGGTTGTTATGTTTGGTAGCAAGGGTCTTCATCTGCTGGGCCATCCCTCCATCATACAAAATTCTAGGTGTGTAAAAGAAGGCCCCTCATATTGTCTGTATGTCAAGTATCACAAAACTAAGACCCTCCATTTCAGTCATCTCTTCCTCTAGAGCATCTTCTCAGGACCGTTTCAAGGTGGCTCAGGATCCATGCCCCCCCCCCCCCCAAAAAAAAAACCTCTGGAAAAACTATTTACTTTAATGGCCTGTCCTTCCACAGACAAACCAGTGACTGTCTCAGCCAACTTCCATCTAAGGGTGGGAAGAAAACACGGTGTCCTTTGGTAGTAACATGCCCCTGTCCCACTCCATCACATAGCATGGTGTTGCTCTGGTGGCTCCTTTCTTTCTCTTGGGCATGGAAAATGTCTTGAACTTACCTTCACAAGTGAAAATTTAAATCAGTTAATATAAATCTGACCTGCTTGTGTTACCCAATTTTTCCTGAACCTAATCTAAGTTCACCGACACCCCCACAAACAGAGCTATTAGCCACAGTGGAGATAATGGAGGCAAAGAGCTAAAAGCTTTCTTCTGTGATCAGTGAAGAGCTGTGTCTGTGTGCGTATGCGCATGTGTGTTATGTGTGTGTGTGTGCATCTGTGTGTGTCTGTGTGTGTGTGTGTGTATTTTGTGGCTGTGTGTATATATGTGTGTATGTCTGTGTGTGTCTCTCTCTGTGTGTAGGTTTGTCTCTGTGTGTGTATGTTTGTGTCTGTGTGTGTCTCTCTGTGTATTTTGTGTCTGTGTATATCTCTCTCTGTGTGTATTTTGTGTCTGTGTGTGTCTCTGTGTGTATTTTGTGTCTGTGTGTGTCTGTGTGTGTATGTTTGTGTCTGTGTGTGTATGTTTGTGTCTGTGTGCGTCTCTATGTGTATTTTGTGTCTGTGTGTGCCTCTCTGTGTGTGTATGTTTGTGTCTGTCTGTGTATATGTGTGTGTCTGTGTGTGTGTATGTTTGTGTCTGTGTGTGTCTCTGTGTGTGTATGTTTGTATCTGTGTGTGTCTCTGTGTGTATGTGTGTGTCTGTGTGCCTCTGTGTGTGTGTACGTTTGTGTCTGTGTGCCTCTGTGTGTGTGTATGTTTGTGTCTGTGTGTGTCTTTCTCTGTGTGTATGTGTGTGTCTGTGTGTGCCTCTCTGTGTGTGTATGTTTGTGTCTGTCTGTGTATATGTCTGTGTCTGTGACTGTGCATGCCTCTGTGTGAGTGTGTGTGTGTGTGTGTGTGTGTGTGTGTGTGTGTGTGTGTGTGTGTGTGTGTAGGGCAGGCCTCAGAAGACAAGTTCCCAGATCACACCTCCTCCCCATGTTTATGAAGAAAAAGAAAATGACTGAGGAGAATTAATAAGTAGGTAGGATGTTTATGACTTTATGGATGACACATGTCCAAGAATTTCGTGTTCTCTTTCCTATGTGACTGTGTTTGTCCAGCTTTAGGAATTGTAATAGAAATTCTAGACTGTCATGGTTCTTGTAAGTGAAAATTTTACTATGGAATTATTTACAAGATGATAAATTGGTGGGTACGAACTGCCAAGTTCAGTTCTGGTGGCCCACCATGATTGTTTTGTACTCTTCCTTCCTCTTCCTCATCCCATTCTTTCCCTTGCCTTCAATTTTTTTTTTTTTCTGGAGACAGGATTTCATGTAACCTTGCCTGACCAAATGTGTTCTCAACTCCATCTCCTGCATCCTGAATGCTAGGATTACAGGTATGGCCACAAATTATGGTGCTGTAGAGATTCACCACTTGGAAGCAAATCAGACAGCTCTGATTCTGTAGAAGGTGCTTTGGTCACAGTTCAGGAAAGGAACCCAAGTGAGAATGTGGAGAAACGGAGGCAAAGAAGCGTTACTTCTTTAAATAAAGGAGCTGTTTTGGCCCATGACAGGCACCATAGAAAAAGTAGGAGGGGAAATCACAGCATAGGTACAGAATCAGACAGATGAGCCAGCTATCCAAGTAGAAGCGTTACCTGACAGCACAAGGCTATGGTCCTTCTCCTTAAGAACGCTATGACCTACCCCACATATGCCTGGTCATCCATACTGCAGAAATGACTTGTACTTTCTTTTGTTTTGTTTTGTTTTGTTTTGTTTTTGGACTATATGGAACTTCTAGTTAGAAAATTGGGACACTTATTACCTATCTAAGATGCAAGACTGGGTACAGCTGGTTCAAATATGTAGTCCTTTCTTAGACTTTTCAAATTTTAACGAGCAGTCCAGCTAGCCATAAAAGAAAGAAAATAGCTCTAGGTGGATTTGTTGACTCTTGAAAAGCAGTAAGAACAGAAAAAACGTGTGCTGGCTGGGGTAGCTGGAAAAGGATATACCAGGTGAGGTTGGGAAGGAACAGTTTGCTTCCCCCAAAAGTCAATGCTGAAAATGAAGTCACTCATCTGTAATTTCCAGCATCTACATTTTCATTTTTCATCCCTTTAAGTTCTTTTATTGCGTGCCCTAAAGTCTAATTTTGTAGCTTCACAAGAATTTCAGAGTTCATCTTTTATCTCTTTGGGTAACTGATCTTCAGTGCGTATTTCTTTGCCCTTTGAATCACTTCTTCCATCTTTGTCTCGGTCTCTGACCTTCCCACACTTGAGTTTTTTACTTCTTATAAGAGATTACAATGGCAGAGGAATTAAGTTGCTTTCTCTGGTGCTTTCGGAAAATGCTATGCCCAGAAGGGGGAAATTGGAATTTGATGACCGATTTTTATTTTCTGCTGCAATTTTTATTCTCTTGGTTAAAGTTCAAAACAATAGGTATCAATAAGAGAGGCTTAAGGCTGGAAGATCCTGGAGGAAAGGTGAAGGTTCAGCACACTAGTCTTTCCCAAATGGTTTACTGAGCTTTATCTTATTAGGTTCTTACTACCTAGTTGATATGGGAATGTCTTTCTGTATGCTGTGAATATCAATCTTTAAATAAAGGAGCTGTTTTGGCCCATGACAGGCACCATAGAAAAAGTAGGAGGGGAAATCACAGCATAGGTACAGAATCAGACAGATGAGCCAGCTATCCAAGTAGAAACATGTAAGGAGCACAGGTGAGCCACGGGCCACGTGGCAGACAGATTAATGAAAATGGGTTGAGTTAAGATAAGAGAGCTAGCTAGCAATGTGCCTGAGCCATAGGCCAAACAGCACGAACTTAATCTGAATCATTTTTGGGGGACTAAGCAGAAGCAGGCAGCTAAAGGGTCTGGGGTGGCAGGTTTGTGGGTCTGGACCTCTGGCTGCCCGGGACCAAGAAAACTTATTGTAACACCTAGTTGTGTGAGGGAAATCTGAATCTAGTTTTACATATGAGGAACATGAGCTAGGGAGACATATGTAGAGGGAGAATCGGCAAATTGGTGACATAGCCAGGATCCTTTACTCTTGAATTTCCCATCTTTGCCTCTCCAGTCCTGGGACTACAGGTGTGGCTCACCGTGTCTGGGTTTGTTTGTTTGTTTCCCAGTATTCCAGATGGAACCCAGGGCTTCACTCTAGTTATACAATCATTCCACGACTCAAACTACATCCTGGGCACCGGAAGTCATTTTCATATGTGTTGGTTTCCCCTAGACAATCTTTGAGTATTGAGGAGATAGATGAGATCAGAGCTAGTACAGAAAACAGAGTTCCTGCTCAACCTGCCCCACAGTGCAGGATGACCCTGGGTAGATTGGAGTGTCAAATTGTAATTTTGGACCAAGGAAGCCTGCTTGGGAAAGTGACAGGAATATCAAATAGCCTTCCTATTCAAGGCCAGAGAGGTGTAGAGATGATTTGAAGAATTTGTGGGAACCCTGAAGAGGGTGTTCTTTCTCTTTCGCTCTCTGTGTACATGTCTTACAGATGTTATGTCATGTATTGAAGTGAATTTTTTTTCACCGATACATACTACTGATATTGTGATTTCATAAGATGCCTCTCTCCTCTTCCCACTGGGCCATTAGATAGGAAACACAGCATTAAGTGTGCTGCCGAAGAAAAGGGTGTCAACATGAGATTGTGGTCTCCTGTTTTCCTATCTGTCTGCTGGGCCAGATGAGCTGCCTTGGACAGGCAATAGCAGAGCATCATCTAGGTACTTTTTGAGACCATATTTTGAGATGTAACACAATAAAATAGTGGCTTTATTTTGATCTTATATTTGAATTATTCCAGGTACTTACTTCTCAACAGACTTGTCTAGGTAATACTCTCACAATGAAAGAACATCTCACTCAGGGAAATATATGAGTCTTTATCCTTCTTTATATTGTAATTATTAGAATGCATATGGTCTGAGAAAATTTAACAAATTACTTTTGTTACTTTATTTATAAATATCTGAAATCAAAAGCTTTATGAAGCTGAATTTTGGTTACTATGCAAAGAAGAAATAATTTATTTTATGTACTTGTTGGAGATAAAAATGACTACAATGCATTTTCAATATTCATGAAAAGCTTTCCATGGAAAATGAACATCTCACTATTTTATATAATTTTAATAATAATTTTGGTTGGCATATATTATGGTGGTTTGGTTGGAATACAACAACAGATGCTTACAATTTTTTTGATTTACTGGTTTGGGCAATGAAAGCAATGTGTACATATAGATCTTTCAGAACACAGAGATAAATTGCTTAAGACAATTATCCAAATGTATACTAACTAATAGGGCTGGAGGTTTCAAGGCAAGCAGTTTTCATCTCTTGACTGGGAAACAGAGAGCTAAGGTAAGTTCATCCCTGGTGTTTTGTTTTGTTTTGTTTTGTTTTAACTTTAGGGAATGTCTTTGCACACCATCTCAGCTATTCCACTGATGTAACTGAATACTATAGACAAGTAAGTCCTGTGAGCATCTGAGATTTATTTAGCTTATGGTGCTGTAAGTGTAAGAGTATGACACTGGCTATAGATCAGTGTCTAGGGGGGCTTCCTGCCGTGTCATGCCATGGAGGAGGCATCAAAATTATGAAATCTGGCAGGCTAGTTAGAGAGAGCTTACTTTTATAAGAATACCCTCGAGATAACCCATGAAGCCAAAAGTGAATTAAATCATTCACGAAGGCAAAGCTCTCATGATCCATTTACCTCTCCAAAGTCATACTGGGTCCACCTTGGATGGCTTGGTTTAAAATGCATCCAGTGAGTAGGGAAAATTCATGGATACAACTCTGTGTGCACTGGAACCATATAAGAGGGGAATATGAAGATCTGAATTTCATTCCAAGGATAGTAAAGAACCACTGAGAGCATGAAATTGTAGCATGTACCTGGGATAGCAATGCTACTGTTACACTAATAAAACAGCATCGTAGTCTAAAACTCTTGGGAAGAGAAAACAAGAATCAGAAGGGCAGAGCTGCTGAGAACTGAGGATTGGGTAGGAGCTACAGGAAGCACTGAGAGATACGATTTCAAGAATGAACTGATAAGTGAAAGACAGCTCTGGAATTTCAAGGGTGGCTACCCATGATTATAGTAAACACGCTATACAAAATGGTAGAGGGAGAAGATTTAAGGAATATGGCCATCCATGGTGTTATGTGACCCTATTCCTGGCACCCCAGATATGGAGCTGATGACGATCAATGTACAGATACTACCGAAGTCTAACTTGGTGAGCCAGTGAATTTTATTGAGGTAACTTGGGAATATATGTGAGGGGCGACAGGAGCAAACGTGGCTCAGACAGCTGCACCACTGAAAACCCATCAAAGTGTTAGCGGCAGTTCACACCCAAACCTGGAGTACATCGCACAGCCTGCAAGCAGATCCACAGGCTGAAGGTTGTCCTTTCCTGGTGGCTCAGTTGTCCTGAGCCTTAAGGAGCTAAATAAGAGTCTTTTTCTGTCCTGCCAGCCAGCTCTATAATAATGGCATGGACACTTCTTATTAATTATGAAATCTCGATGATAGCTTAGGCTTATTTATAACTAGCTTTCATATCTTAAATGAACCCGTTTATATTAATCTATATTCTATCACATGTTGTTACCTCTCTTTCATCTTGTACAGCCTGTTTTTCTTTTCTGTCTCCTGACTTCTCTTGCATGCCAGGATTTTTCTTTCTGTTTCTCTGCCCAGAAGTCCTACCTATACCTCCCGCCTAGTTATTGGCTATTCTTCTCTTTATTAAACCAATCACAGCAATATATCTTTACACAGTGTACAAATATTTAACAACCCAGCTTGTCTGGTTTCTGTCTTGTTCTTGCTGCTTAACTGCTCTCTGCTTCTTCCTGGATGCTCAAGTTCTTCTGAGAAGCGCAGCTTATTGAGGGTCACTCTCAACAGTCTTTACTGATTATAGAGACTTGGCGAGGGTGGAACACAGTGAATCTGGTCAGTTTCAGAGACTACCTGAAGATATTTTTATTTGTTTACTTCCTGTCGTAAGTAAGTAGTTTCCCTATTAGATGGAGAATTTTGCTTCTCCTCAGAATACCTTGCTGTTCACCTTCTTGTAAACACACTGAAATATCTTACTGTTTCATGTGTCTTTAACATTCCACATCATAAGTGGGTTTTCCAAGATGGAAGGCTCTAACATTGAGAAAAGTTCTACACAGCACTTGAGGGCATCCATTTTTGCCAATAACTGGGGTGTATTATTTGCTTAGTATGTGATGAAAAGGTTAGAAATTGGGCTATGTATATAAAATCATTTGGGGCTGTTTATGGGGTGATGTAAATACTCTGGTTATTAAGTGCTAGGGCCAAGTGTATAGGCATTCCTGTTGTCCACCCTCTCCAGACCCTGGTGGCCATGTCGCTTGATTGTCCAAAGTGCCTTAATTTCTTCTTTAGAGTCAGCAGATTAGTGAGCACACCAAGGGAAAGTTTATGTATATCTTACATTGCCAAAATCATTCTTTGGGAATGCAGACTCAGAGCAACTTAAAGGAGACCTGAGAAGGTATAAACTGACAGAGGATATGGGGGAAGGGTGAGCTCAGTCATCATTGAAGATATGCCTAATATTAATCAAGTCAAGAGTTACCAGAGCACGAGGTCATTAGTAACGCCAAACCATACCAGAGAAGGCCAAGTGCAATAGGACAGAGCTCCTCAAAACGAATAATTTTCTGCTCATAGGTTACTTAGATAATCAGTCTAAAAGAAACAGAAGTCAGAGAATTAAATGGGTAGGAGATGAGCTCTGTCTCTGGTAATGAGTGTTTGCCACTTGGCAATGAGAGTCACCCCACCCCCGAGTCTACATGAAGACCGGAGTTCCTCTTTCTTGCTCGTTTGCCTTCTATTCTAATACTGTCCTTACTCAGATGAAACGGGAAGAACAAGAAAGCCAAATAACACGTTAAAAGGGGACCTTAAGTACTATACCATTTACATTTATTGACATACTAGTACTTACATAATCAATCCAACATCTCCAAGGAAATAACCAGGCTGGTAGATTTGTAGGAACTCAGGAGCTGAGTGTTCAGTTCACTGTAATGGAGAGCTCTTTATTCTGATTCTTCTCCTGATGTTGTTTTTACACTGGGAGAGTCCTTCATATTCTGCACAGCATTCATAGATTCCTTGGGTCCTGCTCTCCTCCATACATTACTCTTTGTGGCTTTCAGTAATGATGTGAATACCTCGCCCTCACAGTTTGTGTGTGGTAGAGATGGTGAGGCCGCCTGTATTTCTAGGCAATGATACACTCCTGACTCTACAATCTTTCTGATTCTTACAGAATGAGCTTGATCTATTTAATCAGTCCTCTGTGGGCTCAAGAGCAGGATGTCACTACCTTTCTCATCCATGCTGCGCTCTGAGGAAAATAATTTCTAGTTTTCAAAGTTGTTGAAAAGAAGACTAAATAGTTTTTATAGGGCTTGCTTGTAGTGCAATTTTGGTAGCGTGTGTCATGAATAAAATTTAAAGGGCCCATGTATTTGTGTTCTGCTCATGATGTTTTAGAGACTGTTTGGAGGCCTGTGCTTTGAGAACCACGAGAGGCCAAGCTTTGCCTTCAAATGAGGAGAGATTTGAATTTCTGTTGAAGGTATTTTGTTCTTCCCTTCCATGAATAAATGTAAAGGGGGAAGTTATCCTGGCATGGTAAAATACCTACTGTTAGGAATTTTTTTATGATAATAAGTTAACACTCTAGCAGGACTTCTTAAGATCCCACATATTTGTAACCTTAGTGGGACAACTTAAAACTTCCATTTTGCAGGACAAGTAAACTCCAAGAAAACTAGTTAATTTCAAGTGCACATATTGTCTCTCTATTCCCATGCATCCTTGGGAAATTGAGAGATGCTGAAACGCTAAGACTGAATGAGGTTTCATGAGGGTTTTCTGTGGTTTTCAGATGAATTCATGGAACAGACAGACAGTGAAGTGTTTTGTGAAAAGTATTAGCCTAGAAGAGGTGACCTGAGGGTTTACATTTCAGTTCCACCAGGAACTGATCATGTGTGTAACCCTGGGGGAATTCCTCCTCCTTCTCCGCTGGACATACTCAACTTCTTTAACTGTTGGCTGGATTATCTCTGTATGTTCATCTAGTTCAGATTCTCTAGGTATTCTTTCCAGCTGCTAAAGATGAAGGCTAATCCTAACACAAAATAAAAGAACACATGATTTTATGCATGCCAGACTCTCTGAAAGGGCTCAAGGCATGAGATTCAGGACCTGTCACCTTGACATTTCTGTGTTTGAGCTGACTGACTGGTGCTTCTATCAGCCCTGGGCTGTTCTTCACAGACAGTGCCTCCAGGCAGAATGCTCTCACCTCAATGGTTTTGAACAAGCTCCTGCATTTGTAATCAGCCCTTTGAAGCACGAGTTTTCATTAAATGAATGAAATTTAAGTGGCTCGAATACTTCCATTATTCTCTGTATCCACTGATCCAAAAGATCAGGCCCAATTCAGGTTATTTCAATTCATGCATATCTGCTAATTGTTCCTTCTCTGTTTTTATAGTAATTTTCACTATGTCAAAAAAGAACATTGGGGTAAGGGGATTGTATTTGTCAAGGCTCTCTAGAGAAACAGGTCTAACAGAATTTATATAGATACCTAAGAGAGAGTTATGGCAATTGGTGCACATGGTCTATTACTTTTTGCTTTGTGATGATAAAATACCTGACAAAAGCATCCTAAGGAACGGTCTGGTTTCCCTTCTGTTGCCGCGATAAAGCTTTCTGACCCAAAGCAACTTAAGTGAGGAAACATTTATTTGGCTTATACATCCAGGTCAGTCACCATCTAGAGAAGTCAGGGCAAGGACTCAAGCAGGACCATGAAGCAGAAACATGGGAGCAGGGTACCATTTACCGGCTCACTTTAGTTTATAATCGGCTGACTTTTGTATACAGCCTAAGAAGACTACCTGCCAAGGGAAAGGGAAAGACAGTACCCACAGAAGGCTGAGCCATCCTATGTCAACCAACAGCCAAAATGACCCTTCACGGATGTCCTCAGAACACCCTGACAAAGACAATCACTGTACTTTTGCAAGTGACTAGATTGTGTCAAGTTGATAGCGATGATTCAGACAAGGAGAGGTGTGTTCGTTTGTTCTTCTGTTTTTGCAATACAACAATAACAGAAAGCAGTTTTGGAGCAGAAATGGTTTATTTGGCTAATAGGTCACAGTCCATTACCAAAGGAGCCAAGGAAGGATCCCGGGGGCAGGAACTGAAACAGAAACCACAAAGGGATACTCATTATTGGCTTATTTACCATGCTTTCTCGCTTACTCACTAAAAACAACATAGTACCAACTCAAAAGAGGAGGAGGAGGTACTACCCACAGTGGGCTGGGGCCATCCCACATCAACCACTAATTAAGATAATGTCCCACAAGCCAAACTAGTAGATGCCATTTCTCAGCTGAAATTCCCTCTTCCCAGGTGACTCTAGCTGTGTGAAGTTGAGAGAAATGAACTTGCACAAAGGGAACCTTATTTTACACTGCAATCCAGGGAGATGTGGTCTATCATGGGACCTGCAACAGGTGCCTGAGGCAAGTGATAATATTGCATTTCCTGACAGGAAGTAGAGAGTAGGTAGGAAATGGGGTCTGGATATAGATCCCCAAGGTCCACTCCTAGTAAGTCACTTCTTCTAGTTGGTCTCCATCCTCTGGAGGTTACACCATCTTCTAACAACAGTGCTGTTAAACGGAGACCAAATGTTTAAACACATGAGCTTATTGGAGACATCATTTCACATTCAAATCACAGCACTGAGTATGACAATGGAGACTCCTGTAGTAGTCTGTCTGCAATCTGAAGAACCAGGGAAACATGATATAAGTCAGTCCAATCCAAGGAAAATTGAAATGAGTCAGTTCTGGGGACTGAAGGCTCATCAAAGAGGACTCTGAAAGAAGGAATTAGCACTCTGAACCCCAGTGTCCATGTCCATGGAAGATTGGCTTCTATGCATGCGCATGTATTGTTCTTTCTCTCTCTATTTTAGTTTTATATATTTGTCTTTGTTTAGACTTAATTTCTCTCAGCTGTTAAGAGTTTGCTTTCTCTGTCTTGATTCAGAATTTTTAAGGAAAATCAGTGTCTCCATACTATCTTAAAATTATGGCACTTATGGTCATTCATTAGCTGTATTTTAGGGCCATTTATTACCAGGAGCTCACGATTCCTCAATGGTGTGTGTGTGTGTGTATACAGAGGCAGCAAGGTGAATTTAAATATTGATATATTCTGTGCTTCTGAATGATTATTTTTAGAAAGGCATAACATTCACAATATTCTCAAACATTTCCATATTTCAAAAAAATTAAGATTGATTGCTATAGAAGAACGTAAATCTGAGAGTGAAATCTGCGCTATAAGATTCACACTGGTAGAACTTTTCTATCCACCATAAACCACAGAACATCTGTCTAGAGTTTTACTAAGAATGGTGATAACTTATGCCTAACATCTCTTGATGCCTAGACTTCTTATAATGTGAACTGACATCCATATCCATCAATTCTAGGCAGCAGCAGGCCCTTAGCTGTGTCACCGGGGCTCATCTCCAGCTTGTTCATGCTGGCCAGATTTGGTTAGTGGCAATGATAAAAATCTAAGAAAGGTAATCTCAGAGTGTCCTTAGAAACCTGCAAAAGTATAACACAGGAAATGAAAAGTAGAATGAAGGTTTTTCCCCTTCAATCACAGCTGAGGGTCAAGCCTTTTCTGTGTCTACCTTAGACTCTCATATGAAAAGAAAGTTAACTCTCCTTCCTTATAGCACGTTAGTTAATCCCCCCCTACTTTTTTGTTAGACTAAATCTGTCTTTCCTGTCTTTTTCTTTCAGGTCATGCCTCTCTGCTAGGCTAAAGAAAGTGTTCAGACACTTGTAAAAAATGAAGGGCAGTGCTTTTAGTGTGTGTCTATGGTAAGATGTCTAATGTCACTTGAAAGTGTTTAAAGGGTAGAAAGAGAAAAATATCCATGTGCAAGTAGCAAAGGTGGCCTATGGGTACTCCATACTACGTATCCTTCAAATGCATGAGCCTAGGCATTCCTGAAATTTATGAGTTGATTCTCTAAAGTATTCATGAGGGCAAGGAAGAAATTGGAACCCAAACCAATATGACTTACTTCTGGGTACCACAAACAGTCTCCTTGGAAGTTGTAGAGAATTACAGCTCTCATGCCTGATCTGTAACATAGTGGGAGTTCTAACCTGCCTACAGCCAATGTGGAGCTATTTGAAGGCTTGCTAAACATAGCACACAGTTAATATGCTGCTATGATGCATGCTAAATTGAGACAATTTGATTGGGTTTGTACTCAATTTTTCCCCTTTAATTAGTTCTAAGCCCTGGCCAAATTCACGTGGAGTAAAATTGTAGGAAAGCAAACTTACTCTATTCAGCACAAAGAAAACTATCCAAGAAAGAACCTTGACAACGTAGACAGATGTTGAATAATTCCCAGTGCTTACCCGGGGCAAGGAGGCATTTGAATATGACCAGCTATAGAGGAAAGACTTTAGTGAACCTGGAATTTATAGTAGAGACACCCATTGCAGCTTGCTAAGTCACTCTCACAGTGTTGTTGTTGTTATTATTATTTTATAAAGACACTTTGATGTTCTTAATCTAAAAGATGCTAATCTGAAATCTGTGTGAAGTAAAACCTTAGGAGATGAAGAGATGGATCAGCACTCACATGTGGCTCATAACCATCCCTAAGTTCAGTTCCAAGGGGTATGATACCCTCTTCTGGCCTCGTTAGGCACTAAACATGCACAGTGCTCATGCATATATCCAGGCAAGACACATACACTTTAAAAATAAAGGGAAAAATTTAAAAACTAATTCTTTTTAATAAAGAAGAAAAATTCAGATGTTCCATAACAATTAGGAAAAAATAGTTTATAACATCTATACAAAACCATAGACAAGCAAAGAAACAGAGACTTGATATATAACCAGGAACATGAGACATTTAATAAGAACAGACCCTGAAATTATAGGGATGGTGAAGTATTAGAAATCATATCCATTAACTAAGGTGGATTTCTAAAGTTGAACAGTGTAATACCTGCAATGAAAATTTCCCCAGCTTGTATATTAAATAGATAAATAAATATCAGAGAAAAATGAGATCAGTGAACCTGAAGTACAGCAAGAACTATTCCACACACATACACACACACACACACACACACACACACACACACACACACACACACACACACACTACTTAAAGGAGGGGCAGACAGATATTTCGAGAAACTATGAACAAATGTTCCTTGTTGTTTAACATGATGAACCCAGAAACAGGATAAACCCATACTGAGGCATGGCAGGATCGAGTGCCCTTATTAAAGTCTATGGCTTTGGGCTCTCTGCATTTTAATCTATATGCTGTTCTAACCTGTCACAAGCACTTAGGACTATAATGGTCGTATTTAGGAATGACGAGGGAGGCAAGATTTTAAACACCCACAACTGTATCTTGCTGGGGTAGTATGTGATGTAGGGCTAAAGGCTGGAAAGAGCCCTGCCATTGACTACTGTCTGAAGATTTTTATAAAAAATGTTTAGTGAGTTGCGAATTTTCACAGCTTTACATGTAAGGAAATGGAGGCTCAATGGAATGATAACCATTTACTGTGCTGAATTAAGCTAATGTGGAGAATTTGATCATTATTTTACTCTCTAAGGGTTACCTGGAAAAATAAGTTGAAGTATAAAATGAAACTAATTAAATATCTCCTGATATTATCTGGGTCGTTCATTTATTCTTTGAGTCATCCCAGTTAGACATCTGTGAGTGGAGGGAATTATTGATAGTCTGGAGAAACTATCAGTAGTTTTAAGCCCCTTAAGTTAATAATTCCTTTTAATTTGTGTTTTGAATGTTCCACTAAATTACAACGAATAACAGAAAATTGGCTTCAAAATAGGTTTGTAATCTACTTAACTTCTCCATTGTTTTTTGTGTATTTGGGCTGTATTTTTATACACATCGTATTACACGCGCTGTTTAATGCCTCCGTGACAAATACTAATTGCTTTGAGTTATTTTGATAAACAAAGATTGCTACAAATATGTCACTTGTTTTATTTTGTTCTTTTTCTTACGGAGACACCGAATCACGATAATTTCCAGTGTCTAATGCTGCTCACTTTGGTCAAGGCTTGCATGCAGTAACATGTTTGATCTGCCTGTCCTTTTCCCCTTTCCTTGATGATAGATTTTTCCTCACATAGTATATCCTGATTATGATTCCCTCCCTACCCTCCTCCACACCCCCCTCTCTTCTGCTGCTCCCCCTTCCCTCCCATAGATATCCATTCTCTTTCTGCCTCTCATTAGAAAAGAGCAAGCTGTTAAAGGATAATAACAAAGTAGAATGTAAGATACAACAAAAACTATCACATTGAAGTTGGACAGAATAAGCCAACAAAAGGAGAAAATCCCAATAGAAGGCACAAGAATCAGAGACCCGCTCACTCGTATGCTCAGCGATCCCTTAAGAACCCTAAATATGCGCAGAGGACCTAGTGCAGAAGTCTGTGGGCCCTGTAGATCGGCCGCAGTCTCTGTGAGTTCAGATGAGCTGTGCTCATGCTGATTTGGAGGGTCTTCTCCTGGCGTCCTCCATCCCCTCTGGCTCTTACATTCTTCCCATTTTTTCTTTCATCAAGTTTTCTGAGCTCTGAGGGGACTGTTTTGTTTGTTTTATTTTTTTTTCTGCATATAGTATCTTTTTTATTCTTATTTATATAAGCATTTTTAAAATTTGTTTTACACACCAACCACAGATTGCCCCTTATCCCTCTGAGTCCCACTCCTCTGGCTTTCCCTGCAATCACCCCCCATACTCTCCTCCGAAAGGGGGAAGCCTCCCATGGGAGTCATTGACACCTGGTACATTCAGTTGAGGCAGGTCCAAGTGTCATGTTGTTCCCCCAACCCCATCATGGCTGAGCAAGGCTTCCCATCATGGGCTCCAAAAAGCCACCTCATGCACTGGGAATGTATCCCAATCCACCTCCAGGGGCCTGAGGGGAGGGTTTTGATAGAGACATTTCATTTAGGCTGAGTATTCCAAGGTCTCCCTCCCCCATCTCTCTATGCAATATCTGGCTGTGGTTCTCTGTACTTGTTCCCGTCTGCCACAGGAGGGAGCTTTTCTGATAATGGCTGGCGAGGCATTGATCTTTAAATATAGCAGAATATATTTACAAGTCATTTTTATCTTTACTCATTAATAAAATCAGTTATTGGTTGGTGTGCCACCGTGTCCTAGATTATCTTGCAGACAGGGCGGCATTGTAGATCAAAGGGTCTGTGGCTGGATTTGTGTTTATGTTTCCTTTTTGGTAGGTGTACAGAGTTACCTTCCTGTACTGAAGACTCTAGAATGTAGGGATGAAGCTCTATATAGGTACAGCAGCCTGACTTCTCCATGTGCTTGGGTCATGTTTAAGGTATGTTTGAATGTTTGTAAGGACCTGAACCCTCTTGGGTTGTTGGAGCTCAGTATTTACTTTCCCCACCTCTCTGTGCAGGTCTGTGCCTTCACACAGGCCAGGAGATGCTCTTTTTCTAGCTTGCCAGTGATAAATACTGAGCCTCAGGTATATGTCCTTGTTAATCAGAACAGAGCTATGGAAGATGAACATAAAGATGCTGTATTTTAAGCCTCTGGTTACAATAAGTAATAAAAGAAAGAATGGAATTCTGAACATGTATCAAATGTCCAAACACCTTTCTCAGTAATTTCTGTGTATCATCTCCCGGATCCTCAGGTACATATTGAGAAAATATGCCCCGGGAAGTTTCATTATCAATAGAAGCGTATTTTTTCTATTATGCTCTTGTCCCTAAAATAATTTGTATCTAAAGAAGTAAGTATGGCATAAGTTGGAATAAGATGAAGAGAGTCTTATTTAAAGACTGTTTAAATAGCAACTATGAGTTACAATTTTATAACGTAAAAGACAACATGAAAATAACTAAGCCACGCAGATTCATTGACAACTAGGCATGGTTCTCAAATTTCAATGAATGAGAATCAACTGTGGCTTTTCATCAAATGTCAACTTCTGGTCATGGCTCCAAACATCCTGAATCAGAAACTGCTGGGATGTGTCACCAATGACGCGATATGGAAATAGCAACAAGACAAGCACAAGCAAGCCACACAGTGAAATAAAGGCCTAGTGAATGACAGCGGCGAAGTTAATGTACAGTGTGTTCATTAGATAGTGGCCCAACTATTATCTTTACTGATGCTCTTCATCAAGCAGTGGGTGAGACCAGGAGGCAAAGGCCACATGACCACTTGGCTCCAGACCTCTGCTGTCCCCTCATGGCTGAGTGCTTTAAAGTATCATTGCTTCAAAAGGCTGTGTGCTCAAGAATTTGAAAGAATAGAATTAAGGGGAGAAAGAAGGAAATAAAAGTGAGAAGCGTAATGTTTGGGGACTATGGTATGTTTGTTACAAGGAATGAAGTGCAAGCCAAGACACTTACACCGTGGAGCTTTCTTTTTGGTTCTATCAGCCTGCACCACTGATTATAAATTTCACAAGTTATATAATTTGTTAATGAAGTAGAACTGATCACCCCCCAATCAATTCAGTTTTCTTCAATATGGTGGAATATTCAGAGGAATCGCTGAACAAAAATGTTGAACCTTAGGATATGAGGAAAATATTATAGGAATCAAAAGTAAAGATGGGACCATACAGTCCCGATTGTCTTAGGGATTCCTTAGGGAAATTATATGAATAAAATCGTTGGAGAATGAACTACCAATATCAGTGGGAAACAGAAAAGATTTTAATATGGAGTCTTCATATAATGCTGTTTTAGCCCTTCTTAGAAGCAGTAATTATAAACACCAGAGCTGGGAACAAATTAGGTCAGCTATAAGCTCACTTCCTCTCCTTACAGGACTGCTAAGTGAGTGGTTCCAGGGGACCTTAGATCTAGGACAGTTTATATGCACCACTGCATTTGATTTAAATTCCTTAAAACTACAGGACGCAAAAGTCCTCTTCATGGTTTACCAACTTCGCTGATTTGTTCCTGTCTTCTGTTACAGCAGGAGCTGGGACACTGGGCCAAATAAAGACACGTGATAGCACGTGAGCTGACTAAATTGTCTGCCAAAACAGACATAAGACTAGTCTAGCTTTTGACATCTTATCAGCCATATCAGTGTTACAGGTAAGTATTCTCCCACTGCACTGGGCTTTCTATCCAGCTCCCCTTTTGTACTGGTTCTGAATATGAGAGAGTGTCTCACTAACTTGTCTGGGATAGCTTCAAACTTATTCTGTAGCCAGGTTATCCTGGAACATGCAGTCTGCCCTCCTAGCTAGAATTCTAGGCTTGCACAAGAGCAGGCCTGGCTCAACAGTCGCCGCTTAGCGATCATTTTCAACTTTTGATGTTTATTTACGGTTTCTGTTGTTATAATTTTTATTTTTGGCGAAGGGGTCTGTGCGCCTGCCATGGCACGTGTATGGGGAAGTCCAGAGGCTACTCTTTGGCTCATTTTTACCTTCTTCTTTATATGTGTTCCAGGAACCAGACTCAGGCTGACAGACATGGCAAGCTCACTATCCTCTGAGTCATCTTGCTGACTTTATATGACCTTTTCAGTGTTAATAATTTCATAGAGACGTAAGGCCATTTGATCCTCAACTTCTAGCTCTTTTCAAGAAATATTCACTTTAACAGTTTATGTTTAAGAAAAAACGTATATTTTGCATGTACTATGCACACTGAATTATTATGTATGCACTGTCTCATAGGTCCATCTTGACTAACTTGCCTGGGAGATGCACACTTACCTACATGAGTTCTTATTTGAGTTTATGAAGTATTCTAGCATTGCAGTCACACTAAGTATGTGTGTACTTAAGTCTGTTAAGTACTTGGAATGTGACTAGTTCGGATTAAGATACGTTGTGTACAAATTCCACTGTACGCATGTTTTTATCTAAAGAGTGTAACTGAGCATTCTCTAGTAGGTCCTTTCACATTTTCAAAAGTTTCTGTTGTGAAGCCCTCTGTTCAGATCCCCAGAGCCAGTAAGTTCCAGACATTTTAGAGTGTCTATAATCCCAGGGGCCCTCTGGGATATAGAGAGGAAGGAGAGATCACACTTCTGTATGTCACAGCAGACAAAAGACCCCCCCCCCCAAAGTAGAAGTCAAGAACTAACATCTGAGCTTGTCTTCTGACTTCTATGCATGTGCTGCGATCCACATACACCTGAACTCACACAAACACATAAAGAAACACATGCGTGCATGAACATTCACACATAACATAGAATAATATTTCTATTAGGTAGAGTTTTACATTATACTTGTCACAACATGGTGTGAAAACAGTTTAAAATGTTTAAACACATGATGCTTACTCCTCTTGTTGTGGGGCCAATTTCATACTAGACTCTTCACTCAGACTATGACGTCAATACCTGAACTGTTACTGTTCTGTGTGTTCATAATGGGCTCAGCCTTTTATATGGAAGTCCTTGTAGGGATATTCACTGGACATGCATTATGTTTATAGTGCAAGCAAGGTAATTGATTTATAACAACAGTAGGGTTCTTGTATTTTTCTCTATTAAGTATGTGTCATTATTTATGAGATTTATCTTAAATCTCCCCCCATATATACAGTCAGAGTCACACTATTAGCTCAAGCTATCCTCAAACTACCAATCCTTCTAACATTGTCTCTAGAGAATGGGATTATAGGCCTGTGTCACTCATATTTCCCTTATATTTTTAAGGTTTTGTGCCTTATTCATTATTGACATAAGAAGATTAATTGATATTATATTTAATCTTGATTACAGGGACCACAATATAATTTTAATCATGGTTTGCCCTAGGATATTAACTCCTGGGAACATTGGTAAGACTCAGATGCTTTCAAATTTGCCTGTTTTCACCTAGCAAGAGTTACTTTGTCTGATACAGCATAAAATGACCCAGTCAAAACAGAATGACTCCATGTGGCTATGCACACTTGTAGTACAAGCAATTGACAGGTTTGGGTAAGAGAATCAGAGGTTTAAGATTATCCTAGGCTGCACAGGGAGTTCTGTGCTAGCCTGGGACAGAGCTCTTGTTTGTTCCAGAATGAAAGCAGGATAAAGATATTTTACAAATATGTCTGTCTTAGTCACTGTTCTATTGCTGTGGAGAGACATCATGACCACTGCAACTCTTACAAAGAAAAGATCTAATTTGGGCTGGCTTTACAGTTTCAGAAGTTTAGTCCATTATCATCTTGGTGGGACAGGGCAGCGTGCAGGCAGACATGGTGTATATATAGAACCGAATGTTCTAGATCTTTATCTGAAGGCAGCAGGAAGGGAACTGAGTGCCACACTATGAGTAGCTTGAGCATAGGAGATCCTCACAGTGACACACTTCTTCCAATGAGGCCAAACCTACTCCAACAAATCTATACCTCCTAATAGTGCCACTTTCTTTGGGGACCATTTCCTTTCAAACCACCACAATCTTGTCATGTTATTTTCTGTAGCATTGTTAGTTTGTAGAAAACTCATAAAATTGTTGGAAACAGCCCCCTCCTTTGTGTTTGAAAAAAAATAGAAGCTGCTTTATATTTTATAGATATTTCTGAAGGTTTGGCAGGAATTGCTTGTAAAAACCACGTTGACCTTAGCTTTATCAGACAGATTTATAGCTACTCATTCAAAAGGAGTAGCAGAATATAAAATAATGCTGAATTTATTCCAAGTCAATTTTAGAACATACATTTTTATAGGAATTTTTAAAGTTATTCACATCAAAATATTTAGTCCTTTATATTTCTGTTTACTCTGGAGTACTTTTAATGCATATTAATATCATTTTAATCTTTTTTCCCCCAGAAATGTGTCTAACTTCAGATTTTGTCCCTACGTAGTCAAATATTGATTCTATTGATGTTTGGTTTATTGTTTTGCCTATATTCATTTTAAATTATTTTTTTCCTTTTTTCCTTTCTCATCATATGTCCCATGACCTTGAGAATATGGAAGCTGTCTTTACCTGTCTGTAGTGCCCTTAGTGATTTTCCTACCTGGATTGTTATCCGTTAGTCCCTAATAGTTGCTCTGGCCCCCAAAATAAACACGTTTAAGACTTTTCCTTAAATGTGTGTCAGCACATTGCTCATATTTGCTCCCTTTTGTTTACCATGTCATATCAAATATATAAAATGTATGCATTTTAGCTCTGTTAGTACAGTGCTGGAATTCTTCTGTTTTTTCTAGACACAAGAGGACATCATGCAGGCCAGGGTGACTTGAAATTCTTTATGTAATGGAAGATGGGCTTGAATTTCTGATTCTCCTGCATCTTCTAAATGCTAATGTTCTAGCTGTTTACCATAACACTGTGGTATAATGTAATTCAGGGTTTAATGTAGTACAGGGATCAAACTCAGATCTTCCTGAATGTTAGGCAAGTACTGTACCAGGTGACATGTATCCCCAGTCATCATTATTGCTGCTATCATAAATATATATATGGCGTGCATGTAGGTCTGTGTATTGCATGCAGAGAACAGCAGAGGGCTTCAACTGCCCAGGAACTAGAGTTAGAGATGGCTGTGAGCCACTCTGTGGATGCTGGGAATTGAACCCAGGTCCTCTGGAAGACCAGCCAGTGCTCTCCACCACTGAACCATCTATGCACCCCCTCTAAAATTTTTAAAGTAAAAAGTATATCTTTCAAAGTTAAATGAACGTTTATATTAAAATAATAACTATCAATTAAACTTTTCTATTTATCTTGGCACTGGGAGCATTATATGGACATACAGAAGTATGACAAACTTCTGGAGCTAGAGCATACTTTTTAAAATTCACTATATCCAGCATTATGATTTACTGGTTCTTTTTGAGAATGGAGTATTCAAATATGAATGTTGTCACCAATGGGGAAAATGAAAGCTCCTTTCTAACCCTTTTATGAAGAAATACCTTGGAATGTGTCAACATGACCTCCTTGAGAATGACATCCCTTGATAATTACATTTTCTGAACTGCCTGCTCCTAATTCATTTAAAGTATTTGAGACTTTAAAAAAATTAACTTCTATTTTAAGGAAGAAAATAATGTCAAGGTTGAATATTGAATAAGTATAAACTAAACTTGAGTTTAAAAAAATATCTTTCTCACTTGTGATGAATATTGACACTATATGTAAAACAAAGCAGCTCTTTGCTGACAAGTACATATCCAGGATTGTTCTCCACACTCACTGAGATGGACCAAGGTATACTGCTATGCCTCAGCACCTACTGCCTACTCCTTTCCCTAGATCCTTCATGCTCTTGCTAAGGGGCCTAGTTACTTGCTCCTTTATTTAGGACACCTGAGTCTAGGACCAATTTTCTTACAAAGGTACCTCTCCCACTTCTCTGCCTGGAGCTGGGAGTGGCTAGCCTGCCCTAAATGCCTGGCTCTTAGTGACTAGGTCAACTTTTTTGAGGCGCCAATACAACACAATGCACAGACAAAGTTACATGTATGAAAATATAAAAATTGCATTTCTTCCCTTTTAGAAAAATTTCGATATTAAATTGTATCACTAGAGTAAAAAATAGTGAGGAAGATATCCAGAGAGAAAAGATGAGCAAATGTTATTTCTAGATTCATGTCTGCATATAGAATGAGTGGGGAAAACTATTGTGGATGACCATTTTCTCTTGCTGTCCAGAGACCAGGGAGACTCCTAAGACAGAGCAATTGCTTATTGATGTGAAGCTATAATATAGAAGATGCTAAAATTTGACATCTTTGTATAAATAAAGACAATTAAACATCTCTTTTAGTCTGACAAAAGCCACTTTGAATCTGTAAGATAGAGTCATACCCTCATGAGGCCACTAACTCCTATGAAATCCCTAATGAACATTTGGTTACATAAGCAAATGATGACTGCTGGTTAATTCAATATGGGAAGAGATTTTCCAGATTTTTTTTTTTTTTTTTTTTTTTGATGTTGTGCCCGGGTGTCAATAGATAGGATTAAGAAACATGAGACTCAGATTTTAAGAGCTCTTTGCATCCAGGTGATCCCTGGTCTAGAAGCAGAGTGAAAAGTCCGTGAAGACATTCACAGGAGGAACTGCACAAGGACATACAGGGGGATCTGTGCTATTCTCTGGGACATAAATCATAGCCTGAGATTAGTGACTCCAATAAGGTAGATGGAGTGAACCTGGAGGCCATGATCAATGCCATAGTGGAGTTTTAAAGAGAAGCAAGAGATAGGAATTGTCATCATCTTCTAAGGTATCGAAATGTACCTGTACCTTCAAGGTCCTACATACAGCCTTGGCTCATCATTTGGGCACCTTCGTCAAAGACACTTTAAGACATTCAGAGCTAGTTCTTGTAAAACTTCTTAAAGCCATTTATTTATTTTTGCCATTTCCCATATTAGATTCAATGCGTACCACTACCAGGGAGTGAACAATGGCATTTCAGATGACATAGTACTTGATATTTTCCCAGTATTCTAGATAAGGTAGCACAGATGCTCAGAGAAATGAATCTCTATGGACTCTTTTGGTGATAGTTACTGCAAGTATTATACTTAATTCTCTCTTTTTTCCCCCCTATGTGAGTGTTCTGAGTAGTTATTGGTTGATATAAAGTAGAAAAAGATTTAGTTCTTAGAAAAGCACCTCTTGGAGGGCCAGCCAGGGGGCTATAGTTAGGTCCAAATCCCTTTGAGGCTATGGAAATCTCTAATGTACATTCTCTTATGAATGGTACAAAATAGTAATGGTTAGAATGCATCATTCATTATTATCAGCATATTTGAGAAATGGGGATTGCTTGGAGCCAGTACACATGTGATAGAGAAGATTCTTCCTCATGAGATGAGATTCATATAATTTAGATAGAGAATGTCAAATGAATGGCATTTAAAAATTGACATGGCTAAGGAATTAAAATATTAGATTTATCTTTTATGCTATGTGTTTGTGTGAATGTGTGTTTGCTCACCTGCGTTTAGGTGCATGTATGTGTGGTACCCAAGGAGGCCAGAAGAGGTGTCAAATACCTCAGAACTAGAGTTATAGAGGGTTGTGAGCTTCCTGACATGGTTGCCTGGGACCTGGACTCATGAAGTCTAGAAGAACAGTGAATGCTTTTAGCCACTGAGCCGTATCTCTAGCCACACCTCTCATCTTAGGTTTTTTGTTTGTTTGTTTGTTTGTTTTTTCCAAAACGTTGCCTTACTTTGTAGCGGAGGCCGAGAATCTTTCTGCCTCAGCCTCTTGAGGACTGAGATTGTAAGTATTTAGACTCTATTCAGCTACTCTATTAAATCTCTACAGAACTTCCAGGGGGACTTCTCAGGTGTCACGTTGTGACATAATTGGTTTTCTCATAACAGTTTTCTATCCTACATCACTGATGCTTGAGAGAATGTTTAAAAACTTTTAAAATCTAAACCTGAGTGGAACACATGACATTTATTCTTAAGTTTCAATGTTTTTTCATTATGTCTCAGCATGGTGTTTGTCTTCACCCTGATAATCAGTTCCTTCAGCACCTACGCGAAGAAGTCCAAGCGGGAAGACATTTCCTCCTTCAAACCATTGCAGCAAGCAATCAGCAGCAGAACTAGAGCCTGTCTCCTCTTTCCTAAGGGGATCTCTGGGTGCCCTGGGGCATAATCATCGAGTTACTTATTTCTTTAACAACAAATTGTACATGACATGGAGTAAAAATAATGAAAGTACAGATTCATTAAAATTAACAATAAAAAGCATAGAGTAGTCATCAAAGAATGGGAGTGGACTCGGGGAGGCATTACCTCAAGAGCTCTGAGTTATTCTTAGGGCAGATGCACCTCTAGCACTCACAAACCATGGGTTTTATACTCAGCGTTACTGTAGTTTTTAGGATGACATTCTGGGCCCTTGCAGCTCTAAATAAACTAAGCTTAGTCATACATCCTCAATAGGCCAATTAAAAAGGCAAGAACTCCAGGTAGTCAGTGGCTACTGAAAGAGAGAGAATCAGTTTCTTCAAGACTGAGCTTCTGCATAGGTTGTTCAATCGAAGTGGTCAGCTCTGGACATATGAGCTGTTACTCAGGTGTTACATTATGGTTTCTGACCCAGTCCAGCCAGAGGTCTAGACCCACAGACCTGCAGCCCCAGACCCCTTAGCTGCCTGCAGCTGTTTTGGTCCCCCAAAATGACTCATACACTTATATTAGCTTCATGCTATTTGGTCTATGGCTTAGGCACCTTGCTAGCTTATTCTTTCATCTTAACCCATTTCTATTAATCTGTACTGCCACATGGCCCGTGGCCCACCTGTGTTCCTTACATGTTGCTCCTTTGGGTGGTTGGGTTGATCTGTCTGACTCCACCCTGCTTCTCCTACCTATGCTATGATTTCCCCTCCTACTTTTTCTATGATGCCTGTCATGGGCCAAAACAGCTCCTTTATTTAAAGATTGATATTCACAGCATAAAAAATTACCTTAAATTTGTACCAATAAACCAAAATCCATACCAATGTAAAACATCTTGAGATTAACAGCTGATTTTCTGATCAAAGTAAATTCAATAATTTAATTTTTAAAAAAATCACTCATATAACATATCCCCTTTTTCTTCTTACAAAGAGATTAACTATGACCATTAACCTTTTATAATGAAAGCAAGCATTTATGAACAGTATTTTGGGAATTTGGGTGTAGCTTTCCATTACTACTTCCTGGTGATTGAGTGCTGGAAATCTTACAGATTTTTGAGACTGGATCATCTTAGTCTGCATCCCTGAAGCTGATGTGATCATTTCTTCCCATCAGAGAATTTTCAGGTGGTCTTAGTTGATGAAACCATAAGAGCCTGGAAGCAATCCACAGGTTCTCATCTTCTGTGGAAACAAAAGCAGAATTCTTCCAAAGCAATAAATCCTTAGACACACAGATTTCAAAATCAAGATACCTTTAAAATATATATTCTTGTTTAACTTATCAGCTTTGGCAATCCATTGTCTTTCTGCAGTTAGCTCATTAACAGTTAAAAAATTAAAAGAAAACACAATAATAACCAAAATCCAGATTCTGTGTTTATTTTCCATCTTTATGTGGCTTATTATATTTTTATTCCTCTATTTCTCTTTTTTAGGGACTTACTCTACCCTCTTTATTTTCTCTCTGAAGCCTATGTACCTTTTACACAATTGTAACCTGTTTACTGGTCCCCCTCCCCCCATCTGAATCTGGGGAGAAATCAGATTATTGTGAATCCTTAATCATTTTCCAACCAGAAGAGCTTTCAAAAAATACTTGCACTCTCTTAAAGAGCCATATAGTTTTTGCAGATAAAGCTGAATCAGTAAGTTCTCTTAAAGGCACCACCAGCAAACAGATCAGACTCAAGAAAATGCTGCTACTAAGAAACCATCTTGGACTCCATTTCATTTTTGTTCAATATAAACATAAAACTTAGATCAATAACATGCTACTGAGTTTTCTCTGAGACTTCGGGAACTGGCCTGGTTGCAGCTTAAGCTCCCTGCTGCCAGTCTGCCTATGCCATTTTGAATGTGGCCCAAATGCCACACTATGTCTGTACAATGACCCACTTCAGATACACAATTTAGAAGCTGCTTTGACTCAGCTTCTGTGTCCTAGAGCCCTTTTTAGTCTTTCTCAGGCTTTATGTGGGTATTTGGCCCACCCAGGAATGCGAACTATTGCAATAAATCTCACTTGCAATATACCAAGTACAGGATTAATAGTTATTGGAGAATAAATTTATTGGTTATACCTTAGGAAGATTCTTGAGTGATTGGATGGTCCAGGAGATAGATGCTGATCTAGTCTCTCAAGGCAGGAACAAAATGGGGTGCTAAAGATCCCAGCAGCCCTTTTGAATGGGCTGGCCACACCCCCTTCAGGCTCCCAGGACTCTGGATACATGCCTCCCAACCTTATCAGCTGACACCTGAATCCCACCACATCTCACCCTTTGGTCTAAGAAGGTTCTAAACTAAGACTATACAATAGAAATTATTATGAGGTAATATCTGGGAGAAGAAAAGGCGCAAACTACAACTAAAACCTAACACATATAAAACACATCACACATTTCTAGAATATTGGTAGGTGGTGGGGTGTATAAATTACTTCAAAACTGTCCATCTGTGATAGTGAAAATCCAACACCTGAATGTTCCTTGCTAAGGGATGACATTCCCACATCACACAGGTACATTTGAGCAACACTAAATGAATTTAGAAGGTTATATACACTTAGGTAAGAGAATAAATTTGGGAGGGGGGACATGGGAGGAGTTGGAGGTGGGTAGGGAGAAATGGGAGTGTTTTTGCAATGTCTGTGTATAAAGTCCTCAAATACATAAAATTATTTTTAAATGGTAAGTAATAGAGAAAAGCAGAGAAAGGATATTTATTTAGTGTGGCTAAACTGGGAACATGGAAGTCTCGAAACATGTAAGTCAATCTTTGGAGTGGTATTTAAAGACAGGCACAGCAAGAGGCATAGCTAAGCAGTCCTGCACAAGATGTGGTCTCATTCATTAACGACCCATCATTGCCATGATTCTGGTCTCTCCTGCAAGGTGATCTGGCAGATAGTAAGAACTGTGTAAAATCTTTTTGGAAGACAAGTTCCATCTCTGGCTGGTACCCCAGGGTCCTAGCTATTTTCTTCCCCATTATGAGTATCCTGAAGAAATTCCATTTCCTTTATGGTTCATTGCCTCAATAGCTAGAAGGTCAAGTGAAGGGTTATGCATCTCTCTAAAATACCCTCACCCCTGCCAGGACAGTTCCATCAATACCACACAGAAGATAAACACCTGCCAGATAACAAAAGATACCAATATAATGATGAAATATTTTAAAACTAAAAATTATTTTCCTCCACAATTCTGGTTTTCTTTCCTAGTACAGAAAAGCAAATAGAAAATTTCTAGAATAATATTTAGCAAATTATGACAAAACTATGATAAAAAATAGTTTTGCTCATATTCCCATGGGGTGATGTTGAACAACAGTTAAATGATGTTTAAATGGCTTCTTTCTTTATAACAAGACCCTTGTATATTGGACCCTCAATTTCAATGTGGACATTTAAAAGCTCAGTTCATATTTTGAGAAAAAATGGAACCACAATAAAGAGAATCAAATCAAATGAATATATTTGAAAGTACTAGGGGATTTAAATCAGGTAATTGAAGGCCTGAACTCTGGAGGCAAAAATTTTAAGAAGTTTTTAGTAAAAGAGTTTATTTTATGTAAATCAAGGAGTATGCTCTCTGTACTTGCCTTTATGGTATGATTTAAACAATTATAGTAGTCAGGCACAGAAGAAATCCACATATTTTATAAAATTTCCTGAGACTATTCAATATACATGTTAAGAACTCAACATGGCTATTCATGGTAGCATATCCTGTAATTCCTGTACTTGAGAAGATGAGACAAAAACACTGAAAATTTGAGGCTAGCTGGGCTATGTAGTAAGAACCACTTCAGAAAATAAAAATGAATAAACAGAAAAGAACTAAGTGTATAAAATTTTTATTTTTATGTATTCCAAATCATTGAGAAAAGAATCATTGTTTAATAAATGACTCATTGGCTGCGTGTGTGTGTGTGTCTGTGTGTGTGTGTGTGTGTGTGTCTGTGTCTGTGTCTGTGTGTGTGTGTGTCTGTGTGTGTGTGTCTGTGTGTGTGTGTGTGTGTGTGTGTGTGTCTGTGTGTGTGTGTGTCTGTGTGTGTGTGTGTCTGTGTGTGTGCGTGTGCGTGTGCGTGTGTGTGTCTGTGTGTGTGTGTGTTGGCAGTGATACTAACAGCCACGGTCTCTTTCCATGAACTTTCATCTGTTAAACTCCAAGACAATGCTATGTCACAACCTTAGTCATATTACTCATCTTTTTTTGGTCAACATTTTATTGCATTAAATATTCCTTTATTTATATGTCTTGAAAGTGAACTTGTGATTATTTTTTACATTTACTTAGAGATAACTAAAGCTTAATTTTGAATGTTAAAGAAAGAATAGTGTAGCATGATGTTTCCTGGAGGGATTTAAAGAGATTGTATTCACTGTAGAAAGACTGCACATAGACCAAATGCAGCTTGCTAAACCAATAAGTTTATTCAGATTCTCTATAGGAGACTAGGTGGCTGGAAAGCAGTTGCATAGATTTTTACTCACAAAAAAGCTCATCATTGGAAGGTGCCTGTGGTGATTCAGTGGTGGCATACGCCATTAGTCCTAGCACTTGGGAGGCAGAGGCGGAGGATCTCTGTGAGTTCAAGGCCAGCCTGTTCTACAAAGCAAGTCCAGGACACTCAGAACTGTTGCACAGAAAACCCTGTCTTGAAAACAAAACAAAATACAAACAAAAAATGTTTAAAAACAAGGAAAAGAGTGCTCTGCCCTCTGATATTCCAAGCTGATTTTACTAAATATAAAATATATCACCAGAGGTGCCGACCCCATCTAATCTTCCTACTTCTCCATATTCTAGTAGCCCTTCCGAACCAAGTGCACATGGGTGGCCAACATTTCAGGTCCTAATCTAGCGGCTCTTACCTTTCCTTTTCAAGAGACCATTAACAGCTTCCTTACTATTAGCAAAGTCTGAGCAGTACCTATATTGTGAGGCTTATTTTATTGGCATGGCTATTGGCTAGGGTATTCTGTAGGCCATCATCGCAGATATTCTTATCATTTGTTAGGGGTGCAGGAACAAATGAAATAACAAACATGGCATCATGCCCTCATCTGCTAGGGCTATTTAGGGACCATCTGCACTATTTTGTCAAAAAGGAAATGTACACACATCTGTTTCTCCAAACCTCTTTGCCAGTAGTGTAGACTCTCACAATGATGATTCTGCATTCACCAATTATAGAATTAAAGTATTTTTGCTTTATCATTAACAATAAGTCTTGATCTATCACATTTTTTTTTTGTTTTTCAGGAAACTTAAAACAAGGTGTTTTCAATGTCCTGCCTTATGTATTTAATGAAATCCTTCTGGGGTCTAGCCCCAGATGGGTTTTCTCTCAGTGCTTCAGGTGATGCACTTCTTCATCGTTGAAGAAAACCTACTATCATCTCTTCACAGGAATCAAACTTAGAACAATTCCTTTCCAATCCATCTTTATTGGTACAGCAACTTCATAACACAAGACAATGGCAATGGCATAGCAATGCAACAATGAATGCATAGGTCTTATATACCCCAAGTAGGCCAGTTCCCTGCCGAGGTCATTAGGGTGGGTGACTGAATAAACAGTCAAAGGGACCTTGTGGCTCCTTTGACCTGCTAATGCACTTTCCCTAGGAGATATTTAGTGAAGGCTTAGTTTGCATTCCTAAACTTTCAAGATAGGATCCTGTGTGAATCCGGGTGCCAGGAGACCCTAGAAAGCCTTCTTGGGTTAATTTGTTCTGGATAGCTCTCTTATTAGTAGGAGAGGTGATTTTTATGACATACCTGTGAGTTTATCTTGTCTGTAGCTGACCTTGGATGTCTAAGAGAAATTTTAAATGAGTTACTACTGTTTTCCTAGCAAAGGTAACCATAGGAAAGGCAGACAGTGAGTCTGCTCTAGGCAGGGGCCATAAAGGTCGGGAGATTTTATCTGTGTGACTGTGTTCTCACCAGGATACATACATATATGTATGTATGTATATATATATATCCACAAATTCCAAGGAAATAACAATTAGAGGGGGCTGTCTTCATACACAGAAATTCTCTGTAGGAAGAGGTCATCACTTGTAAGAACAATTAGCACCAAGGCTCCTTGAGATCTTGATTTTCCCTCCATCTGAGGTCCTTGCCTCTGATGGGTTAACTTTGTGGCGCCAACATTCCTATTTTCCATATCTCTGTGGCTTCCAGCATGTATTTTTTTCCAGTTCTAAAAACTGAATCTAGGACCTTGTATATACAAAGAAAGTTCTCTACCACTGAACTACATTTTTAAATACACACACATTTACAAACCTAACTATGTATATTTGCATATATGTGTCTATATATGCACAATAGTGCACACACACCTGTGTGTTTGTGTGTGTGTCTCCATGTATATGTTTGATGTGTGTGTAAGTCCATAATTGTATATGTTATGATATACATCTGTAGGATTGATGACAGCTTTTGGGAGTCAATTACTTTCTCTGTGTATTCTTGGCATTAAACTATTTAGGTTATTGAGTTATGACATTAAGTATTCTTACCTGCTTAATTATCTCACTAGCCAGAGAGGTTGAACTGAATGAAATGAAACTAGCTTAGAGATCTATTGACACATGAATGTATAAATGTATAATATATAAAGACATCATGACATATATGCACATAGAAATATCATAATTGCATAAAGAAAACCACAATCACGACGTATGTAGAAAAATGAATTGTGTTTGAAATTACATATTAAGTAAAGAAAGTAAGACTCAAAAAGACAAATAACATGTTTGTTCTCACATATGCATCATAGATTTTATTTGAATTGCACACAGATAGCAGTTTACACACAGATAGCAATTCAAATAAATTCTTCGTGTGTAAGTATTGTTTCAAAGTTGATTTATTTACCAGTAAAGATTCAGGAGTCAGATGTTGGGATGAAATCCTGCTAGATCAGAGAGGCTGAGAAACAACCAGCTGGCCTTCCCTTTTGTCCAGAGACCCAGCAGCAGCATCTCTCTGCTCCTCCCAAACCAAAAAGACCTGGAATCTTTACCCTACTCCCTCCTGTGCATCTCCATCTGTGTTCCTGACCCCTTCATAGTCTCTATGGCTAATCCCTGTCAGCTGGTCTCTGGCTCCCCTCCCTGCTTCAAGGCTGATTTTATTAACAGTCTCATGGGAGATTCAATATCTCACAACATATAAATAAATGCATGTGCCATAGAACATGCATGGAGCTCAGAGGACAGTTTTGAAGGGTCATTTCTGTTCTTTTAACTTTATGTGAGTTCTGAAGATCAAATTCAGGTTTTAAGCTTGTGCAGCAGGCTCTTTTATCCACTGCGCCATCTTGCTGGTCTCCAACTTCCATTTTTGATATGGTTTCCAAAGTAGAAAATCAGGGTATACTAATATGTCTAGTATATCTCAGACAGCGTTAACAAGGGTCACTAGGACTTGAAAGGAAACAACCAAATAATTCTTGTCAACCCATGATTTGAGATCTTCAGTGGGAGAGAATGGCTATTGTTGACCTAATTAGATTTTCTTTATGATCAGATTTATTACAATATGGAAGAATTGTTCCCATTCGGTCAAATGCTTTCCTTTCTGAGTAAGATGGCTATTTTCTGTGAAGAACACTTCAAACATTACTTGAAACTGTGATGTTCTCAGTTCAAGGATTTTAGGTGGGCTTCTCAGTGTGACATGCAAGTTATTCATAGTGAAGTCAGCAGCAAATGGGAGCTAGTCAACTTCTTCTATCTCTTAATCAAGTCTTATACCAGGGTCATTATTTGACTAAACATGAATGGAACCCTTTGTTTTCATTAATTCATGTACTCATGTTATTACCAAATGAAATAAGAACCAACAACAGATTTATTCTCATTTTCACTTTGTACATGCATAAAATTATTGACTTTAAAGATTGAAATTGAAGCATTGTTATAGAATTGCTACTCAACAAACATGATCATAAAAATAATTTCTTTGGACCATTGTCAACTGATTAATTCAACCAATCTCATTAAAAGAATTAGAAGCCTCTTAATTTATAAAAGAACTGTTTTGAAATAAATCCAGTCATTAGAGTTTCTCATTTTCTCACGGTAATGCTAATATTTAAACCTTCCCTTTGTCTGGCATCCCAGAAGCTGTGTGACCTGTGAGGATAAAGCACAGTCAAGTCAGAGACAGACAAAAAAACAGAACTTTACCAACTGTTTTGAACTTTGCTGTCTCTATAAAATAGTGATAATAGTGTACTTTTATGACCGTTATGAGAACAGTCAATTATGCATCTATTGCAGTAGTGTTAAGAATCCTTGTGAAATAGCCGTTGCATGAATCATTAAAGAAAATGGCCTTCACTTAAGGTGAGCCATGGAGACCTAAGATTTTCAAGGACAATGACCAAAATTGAAAAGAGCCTTCATCAGCAAGAGTTTTGGCATATGTTATAATTTGAAACAAAACTTCATCCTTCTGTAATGTCTAATGTGTTTGGGGATGAAGTTAGTAAAAGGCAGGGTGGTTATTAGGCTATTGACAGTGTGGCTCAGGCTGCCCTGGAATGACTAGGAAACGGCTCTATTTCCTTACCTTTGGTAAGTCTCACATCTATTGATTTGAAGGTGTGTTCCTCTGGTGATATCATCTCATCCTCCTGGATGTCCTAGTTTCTAGGTTACTGCACTTGTTACAGGTATCATTTAAGGGTGATCCTCGTGAACCCTACTTAACTTTATCATCTACTATGCAAAGGCTCTTATTCAAAAGACCTTCACATCACCAGACCTCGAGGCTAGAGCTAGACAATTCCAGGAAGGATATCTACTACCAAGATATCCATATTTGAGAGACTGCCACACCTATATGGCTTTTCCCAGAGAGAAAATGACACCAATCAATTAGGAATTAGAAGCATTTGTTGAAGCCTTGTGCTTCTTTCTGATTTCACGCTGCCGGGAAACCTTCAAGTGTCTTAATCGTAGTTTTATGAATTAATTGACAAGTAAGCCTTTACAGTTTTGTTCAAGATATTATAATACTCAACAGCCTATTGGTAAGAGTAATGTGTAAACTGTGCTGTACAAATGATAATTAAAACTGTTGTTATTGATGTATTTACTTTGTGTCCTATCTTTCCAGTCACTAAGTAAAGGAAAAAAAAAAGCTTTGAAGTGGCTGAATAAAAAGTAAAGTTCTGGAAGCTATCATCTGTATAATTAGTTTTTGAATTAGCAATGAATAATTTCTTTGTATGCACTAACATGCTTTAATAACTGCTTATCATAAGCATAATTTTAAATACAACCCATGCCTTACAGTTTCATAACATGGAATGATTTTTTTCTTATTAGCATATAGAATGTTGACAAACAAAGCAACTTTAAAAGTATCTTCAGTTCATTGGAAGAGAAACACCGTGACTATCCGCAGAAGGGCACTGACCACAGTACAGTGAACGAAAAAATATTTTAGTCCTCTGTCAAGACCGTGTGTATTCAGACTGCAGGGTCAGCTGGGCTGTGACTGCTCTGCGTTAAACTTACAGTTGGCTTAATGAATTTCCTCAGCCTTTTTTATTCTGCATTCCTGAAAGTTTTGGGGGCTGACAGATTGCTATTATGACCACTGCAGACATTGAAAAATGACCAAGGAGAAAGCCACTGTACTGTAGAGGACAAATAGCTTCGCAGGGCGAAAAATACTCAGGTGGGGTCATTAGCACACATTCAACTTCCTGGACCTCAAATATGTGGAGACAGTTAAGAATTTGGCAGAATCGGTACAGAATTTACCCCCTCATCTCTTAGCAAACACCAAGCAAATGGGAACCAGAGAAATTAAGCAGAGCCCCCTGAAAGTCCCTGAGTCATGGATCATCCCTGTCCTTTAAATGGCTCAGGTTTGCAAGGCGGACTCAGGAAACTTGCGAAAGTGTGGACTGTGGTACTTAGCTGGCCTCCAGGAAATATGGAAGAGCGAACACTGTGCTGACAGCTTAGACACCGAGACCATAGAAAAGAGCCAGAAACCCTTTCAGGGTTTACGGTTTAGCTAGCAGGTGCAATAAATAAGCAGGAGGTGGCGTTAAAATGGTGATGACCGTAGTTGCCCTGGGTTCCGGAAGAGCATAGACAAGGGTAATTTACCTTGCCTGGGAGATGGATGGCACGATGACTTAAAGGTGTGAGCGTGGCAAGGTCTGCCGTCTTCCTCATTATGAAGAGAGGGTGAGGAACACTCGGTTTAAACTATTGGGAAGAAGGTTAGGTCCTAACTTCATTTTTTTTTTTCTTTTTTTTCCATTTTATTATTTTTTATTAAAAATGTCATTTTTATCCGTGTATCCCCCTGCTCCCCCTCCCTTCCCTCCTCCCAATCCCTCCCAGACAGCCTTCAGCCTCCCCCATCCCATCCACCCATCCCCTCCCCAAAAGGACAAGAAGTCCCAGTCAGCTCAGCGTGGTACATCCACTCCAGGCAAGTCCGATTTTCAGTTGGACCCGTTCTTAAGGCACCTGGAATGCTCATCCTTGAGTCGGCTTGCCTTATTAGACACTGACGAGAAGGACCAACCATGTGTGGGAAATGCTGATGTTCTGACGGCCAGGACCCTTTCTCTTTTTCCCTTTTAGCTGTTATTCTTTCATTGACTCACACTTCTACCTGAGGAAAATTTTTTAAGCAGGAAGTCTAATAAATTAACCTAGACTCCATGCCTGGAAAGCACATGGGCCACAGGGTTTAAAGCGGTTCTGGTTTATTAAATGTGAGAAAAATGAACAATTGTAGCAAACATCAATGGCTTGGCCCCTATAAGGGCAAATGTTTAGCCAATCTGTACTTTGCTCTCACTAAAGCTTCACGCGACTGGACTCCGGTGCTTGCAGATCGCCTTCACCAGTGGGCGTGGTCAGTACTAGGGCGATTCTTTTTGCCAGAAGGTCATTCCCTGTTCAGCTGCTGGGAAAACAGCTTTGTTTTGGTGACCATGCCACGCCTTTGTTCTTAGAGCACTCTTATCGTATTTATGCTGTGCTAGTCAAGCATAAAAATCAGTTCTCTCCAAGAATATTCCAAGCGGTTTGCTGTTCTCGATGCTGGGAATATTCTTGGAGAGAACTGATTTTGCCTAGACACATTTGAAGGTACAGCAGGAGAGATATGGTTAAAAAGAACTCAAGTAACCAGAGTATCTTCGTCTTTTCCTCATTATTCAGAATGCTACTTGTATGTTATAATAAACAGTTCCCCTCCCCCAAAAAGAGACCTTTCTCCTTTTTTTAAAAAAAAACTGGGAACTACTTCAATTGTAGTTTAGTTTTAGAATGTTTTATTAATTTAGTGGAAATTATTTATTCCTCTTTCTTTTTATTCTATAACATATTAAAACTGTAGAAAACTATTTGAAACAATCCAACACCTTTGATCTGCTAAGCAAGTCCATGTGCTAATTGCTTTTTAAATTTTTTAAAATTTGTGTGTCCTTGTGTGTACAGTAGTATATGAATGCATACAAATGCACTTGAGTATGTGTGCAAACGTGCATTTGTGTGCAGATGTCAAAGGTCCACAGTGGTGTCTTCCTTGAGTGAATGCTTTTCATAATTTTGAGACAGAAATCTCTTGGTAAACCTGGAGCTCACCAGCTGGCTAGGTTGTCTGGCTAATGAGCTTTTAGAGATCTACCTATCTCTGGTGAACCCGTGCCAGAGTATATTATGCATATCACTGTACCTGGCTTTTTGTGAGACTGTGAGGAATCTGAACTCAGGTCCTTGCGCTTACACAGCAAAAACTTTGTGGATGGAGCCATTTCTCTAGCTCCTTTATTTTACTATAAAATGTTATAAAATTATTTTTTGACTAACATTGCCAATAGTATCCTTTGGAAGCAACCACTGTCATAAATTTTATATGTAAAATAGGTTATCAGGACAATTAAACACATTTCATGTAAGTATTAGATCAACTTCAAATATATAGTATATGTTTTATATATCACACATTAGTATAAAAGCATAACATGTCTTTCTACAATTTACTTATATATTCTTTAACCCATTGGTATTGGTAGATATTTTCTTTATAATTCTCTGTAGAATTCTTTTATGAATATAGCACTATGGTGATATATTGTATATTTAATAAAAATAGTCTGAAATATCAGAGGACAGAGCCACACTCAGAGCCAAATCAGGAAGATCAGAAAGTGGTGACCCACACCTTTAATCCAATCACTGGGGAGGCCGAGATCTTGAGTTCAAGACCTAACAGAGCCAGGTGATGGGGGCACATACCTCGTCCTATCATTTCTGATCCCAGTGCTTGGGAAACACGTGTCATTAACTCTAGCTCGGGGAAAATTGAACTAGGAAGTGAGATAGTTAGGCAGGGAAAGGAAATTAATGCTCGAGGAAGCAGGACTTTTACCTTGGGCCTACTACTTTCCTTTGTGCCTGAGGATGAAGAGACTTGTGAGGATTCCTGGAGACAGGCCGTAGGAGGTGATTGGGTGAGAAGTGCTTATGGTTTGTTTCTCTATCTCTTTGATATTTCAGTTTTTCTCTATATCTGGCTCTGGGTTTTTAATTATAATACCAAATAGAATTCAAGCAATATAGTACAAATAATTTCCATTCCACTTTGGCATTTAGTTTTTATTATATTTTCTTCTTGAAAACATTGCATTATTTACATATCGAATTTTTTATTCCTTGTGTTTATGTATGAGGGTTTTATTGGTGCCTATTTCAGTACAGAGGGATTCTGGGTTATAATCCAAGCACACTTTCAAGTTTATGATAAAAAGAATTACTTTTCAATTAACATCCATCATTTTATATTTCTATAGCTATGCCTGAAAATTTCTGCTTCCTATATCCTTCCTAGTAGTCTAAATTTTCAGAATTTCTTGGCTACTGTAAATCTGCTGGACAAAAAATTGGTATTCAATAATTTCAATTTCCCTAGTTTCTAGCGGAACTGAAAAACCTTGTTTTATTTTTATTTTCCATTTAGATTTCATCTTTGATTTGGCTTCTAATTTTTCCCACTTTTATTCGGTTTTTGAGAATTCTGTACAGTGTATATGACTGAGTATACTTATCTCCCCCATAACTTTTCCCAGTTGCATTTACTTTCAAACCCACACAACTTTGTGTCCTCTTTAAAAAACACATATCAAGTATAGTTTACTCTGTCTACATATTCTGGGATGTGTGGCCTTCTACTGGAGCATGGTCAACTTATAAGGGCCCACACATTCAAACAAAGCTGACTCTCCCTCTCCCAGGAGTTATCATTTGTTATTTACTCCTTAGCTAAGACTTTGTGTTCACCCCTTTCTCATGCTGAGATTTTGTTAGATCTGAGCTTACATATGTCTTTTACATGCTATCAAAACTGCTATGAGTTCGTAGTATCCAGAAAGCAGTTTCCTTGTCACCAACTACCACTCCTGGTGCTTGAGTCTTTCTAACTCATATTCTGCAATTATCCCAGAGTCTTTGGAAGCAGAGAGTATGATGAAGATGTTCATTTAGAAACATGCATTATCCACTCTTGTATTCTCTGTTGGTAAAACATGTCCACTGGTGTAATAATGGTACAAATGGCATAGGATTAGCTGACTTTATCATTAGATTTAAAGCCAGTTCCATAAGTTGAAACCCATTTGTGCACCATTACCAGGGTTAAGAAAGTATGGCTAGAGATTCTGATATTATTTTATTGCTAAATAAGTACATTATTAAACTGACCCCCAAGGATTTATTGTTATATCAATTAATTAGTACATCTCTTAACCTTCATCAGAGAAGTTTCTTTTTATAGTAGCTGGTGATTAACATAGAGAACTGTACTTGATCAAGGTATAATTTAACTTTTATATCCCAGCCTTTATAAAATGTGTCCTCTTCACATTTCAACCTGAGACTAGGTTGTTGTAGGATGGTCTTTCTGTACTGTGAATATGTGCTGCTTCTGTTGATTAATAAAGAAGTTGTTTCGACCTGTGGTAAGACAGGACATAGTCAGGCGCGAAATTCAAGAGAGATATAGAAAGAAGAAAAGCAGAGTCTGGGGAGATGCTGTGAGCTTCCAGAGGGAGAAAGATGTAATGGAACACATGAAATACATAGTGATACAAAGATTGACAGAAACAGATTAATTTAAGATATAAGAACTAGCTATCAAGAATCCTGAGTCATAGACCAAACAGCTTTTAATTGATATTAAGCCTCTGAGTGATTATTTTATAAATGACTGTGAGACCTCAGGGACAGATGGGACAGAGAAAAGCCATCCATGTACACTACACAGTCATAGTCTGTATTACTGATGTCTTAAAAAAAAATCCTTGATTTTAAAAAACAAAAGCAGGCACAAAGTTGTGTGAGCATCAAGGAAGGGATAGAGCTGGGAGAAGATGGGCTGGTGATGAATATATTCATTCATGTACATTGTATAGAACTATCAAAGACCTCACAAAAATGAGAAAAACTAAAGAAATGTGGCAATAAAATAACTCCTCATGACATATTGCTATGTTATAGATAAGTGTGTCGCTTTACCCTTATTAGAGAAGGTTTTTATATGCAGTAGTTAGAAATTAATACAGACATCTACAATTGGACAGTGTGCAGAGAGTGAGAGACTATGGAGCACCCAGCTCTAAATGTGATGTCTTTATCAAATGGCTAACCTCAAGGCTCAAAGATATAGGCAAAGGTGGAGGTGGAGGATTTTAAGAGACGAAAGTGGTAGATGACTTAAGGAAGTAGTGTTTTTCAGACGCAACATGACTGATATGCCCACAGATACTATTACAGATCTACAAGACCTGTACCTTTTTAAATTAGACAAAAGAGCAAAACTAAGAAAGGCAAGTAGACAAAAAGTCCTACAACTAACAAAGAAGCTATCTGTAACTGATACTTTCTGGGTAAGCAATGTAGGGGGATTGTGTTGTTCCATTGTAAATAATTGTCCCACCCACTGGTTTAATAAAAAGTGCTGATTGGCCAAAGGCAGACAGGAAGTGTGGGCAGAGAACTCTGGGAACTGGAAGAACAGAGCAGAATGCCAGAGAGAAGCCAGAAGAAGCAGAGGACAACTATGCTGCTCTGAGGAAAGGTACTGAGCCCCATGGCTGAACAGGATAAGAGTCATGGGTTAGATTAAGGGTAAAGAGTTAGCAAATTATATGCTTGGGCCTTAGGCCGATCAGCTTAAGCTATTATAAGCATCTGTGTGTTTCTGCAGGTCTGTGGGTATGTGGGCCTAAACACTGAGGCTAGGCCTGAAAGTCTGGGCCAGAAACCTCCTACTACAAAGGAATATCATTTTTCTTCAGTAGAATGTTATTGACTTTATCAACCACTCTCCAAGGCAGGCCCCATACTCAGGAGCCAACACAAAACCAACTTTTTAGATTTCTCTTCCTTTTGTTTTGGTATCTTGTTGGATTTTATTTTATTTTATTTTATTTTGATAGAAAGGAAACATGACGTTGGGTGGGAAGAACCTGCAAGGAGTTTGGGGAAGGGAAAATAGAATAAAGTAGATTGTATTAAAAGTTTTTAAGTAAAAAGAAAAAATGTGGCCTTTAAATTTATTTTAAGGATTTTTTAAAACATATTGATATGTTTTTATTTAAGCATTATGTAGTTATGATCTCCTGATTTGTTGACTGCCTTTTAAGTTTTGTAATGTTTTTCTTGGGAGAAAAGTTTTAATTTTAATATAGTCAAATACAGGAGTTTTTCCTTTGAGTATTTATGTGGTTTTATGTATTATTTAATTAATCCCTCTCTATTATAGTTCCTTAAATTTCTTCTAACTTGATTTATTTCATGGATAGTTACTTATCTTGGAACTATTTCAATGTTAGGTGTATTGTAATATTGAAAATGTGCATAGGTTGTGCTCCAGAAACTCTATTTACGAGAATGAACTCAAGAAGTCCTCTTGTCTAGTATTGTGTAACAACATGTTTCTGATGCTGGATTTGGCTATCCAAAAGCTCAGGTAATAAAAGAGAAAATAGAGATGCTCAACTTCATGAAAATTCAGAACACTGATATAAAAAGTTTTGATGAAGTTAAAAGATAATTGATATGACAGAAATTACTGAAATACCCGGTAAAGGGCTGTAATCCAGAAGACACACAGACAGAGAGATTCTGTAAGTCAGAAATAACATCTGATTTTAAAATGGGCAAAATATTTAAACACACATTTCTCCAAAGACGTAAATGACAGATAAGTTCAGGAAAAGATGCTCAACATGAATTATCCTTAAAGAGACACAACACAGACACACAGTGCGATGCCCTCTCACACCCACTGAAGTGGCAATCGAAAAACAAGCAAACAAAACCAGAAAATAACAAGCACTGGTATGGACAAGTATCTCCCCAAACTGAGTGTAGTTGTATAAAATGCTACAGCTGCTGTGAAGAAAATATAGTGATTTCTTAAAAATTACAATACTACGCAAATCAGCAATATCAATATAACTGAAAATTGGGTTCTGAAGAGATCCCCATTGTCTATCATCATAGCTACATTATTCACAATAGGAAAAACAAAAGTGTTTTAAAGTGTTTTGAGCACACACATACACAACAAACACATTATATTCTTTTAAAAGGAAAATTCTATCATATATTACCATAGAAATGATCCTTGAAGTTATTATGGTAAGTGAAATAACTCATGTACAAAAGGACAGGGCACATACTGTATGATTCGTGAGGAATTCTGCTTTTATCATTGTCCAATTTATAGATCCAGTCATGTGATTAAGTTACTCAGAGGAAGGGGAGAATGGAGCATTGTCTTTGAATAAGAATTTCAATTTTATAGAATGAAGAGTTGCGAGTGGCAGAGATGGTGATTATTGTACTTCAGTGATGTTTCAGTTATGTTTCTGGTCTCTGTTATCAATACCCAAAAGAAGCAGCATGAGGGAGGAAGGTTTGATATTAGCCCACAGCTTGAGAGAACAAAGTCTATCATCTATAAAGTGTGGAAGGCATGATAGCCAGCAGCTCATGGCTGTGGGGTTATGTGGCCGGAACTCCTGACCTCTCCATGCCGGACCAATTTTTAAAATAATGTTTATGTTTTCTTACCATATTTAAAAATAGGATATTGGTGGGCTCCACATTCTTTCAGATAACGCAGAAAGTTAAAATCCTTATGCCACCTTCTTGGATAAATGTTGTTTAAAAGGGACAGTTATTTGCTTAATCAGAGAAGAAGGCTCCTCATGCCAAAGAAGTGAGTTTAGGTGGAGTCTACCTTCTTTTGTTCAGACACAAGGAAATAAAACACAGCCAGAGAGTCCTCGTTCTTCCTGTGTGTGAAGAAGTATGTGAGTTTTGAGACCGGGTCTTGCTATGAGACCAGGCTGACTCTGAACTCATGATCTTTCTGCCTCTCTCTCCTGAGTGTGGGGTTACTGGCATGTGTCACCACAGCCTGACTTAGATTATTTTTTTCTGAATTATAAAATATTTATGAACACAGTTTTCTAAAATCATGTGCCACAGAATTGTTTATATAACTTAGAGGTTTTCTGTTCCAGTTTCTGCTTTTATAAGTCCCTGCATACGTTGCTTTATATTTGACAGTACTGTGGCAGAGGTACTGGGAACATTCCCTTAAAAATGTAACACTCTAGACCTAGGGCCTAAGAAGTTAAAAAGCATCATTTAATGTTGAAACATAGCAAATGGAGGAAAGTTTGATAGGGTAGAAATATTTCTTTATTGAGACTTTAAAACTGCTACATAACAACATAAAATGTTACTAGTATCACAGTACTGGGACAGGTCTGATACATGTGTGCATTCCATGTTTAAGTTAAGATAAACATATCTTCTTAGTGGTCTATCCAGTCTCTTATGGTGAAAATACTCAGTGTCTTTTCTGGTTTTTGAAATTTGAAGTACAGTATTGTAAACTATAGAGCCCCCACTGTACTATAACAGTATACACTGATGAATACCTTTCCCCAGTTCCCACTCTTCCGAGCCTTTGATAACCAACATTCTACTCTCAATTTCTATCAGGTTGGTTCTTATAGACCACGGTAATGATTGGCATCATATGATATTTGTCTTCTGTCCAGTATTGTAAAGCCATTTGATGTTTTTCTTATTATTCAGTATGGCTTTGGCAATGGTTCATGTGTGTGTGTGTATGTGTGTGTGCATGTGTGTGTATAACATTCTCATATATCATATTTTCTTACTCATGAATGGATAAAAAACTAGGCTAGGTTTTTTTCCTACTTCTTATCTGTTGTAATAATGTTGCAATACGTTTAGGTCTCAGACATGTATAGAATATAACTTATTTCCTTTGGATGGTACAAGTGGGGCTGGTAGCTCTATTTTCTATTGTTTTGATGTAATGGCTACACTAGTGTTTTATCCACAATGCGAAGGGTTTCCTGGTCAATGCATTCTTGTCAGCAGCTGGCCTTGCTAATCTTGATCATAGCTCCTGAAGTTGTACTCCATTGTGGTTTTAATTTATATTTCTTTGATTACTAATGTTAGGCATTTTTTCATGAGCCTGTGGGTGACTTGTATGTTGCCGTTTGAGACTGATCCATTCACTCACTATGACGTGGTCTGAGGCCTTACATTTAAGTTGTAGTTCATTTAGGGTTGACTTTTGTAGGTGATAAGAGACACATTCTTCTTTATATGAATATTCAGTTTTTCTAGGTTTGACTGAAAAGACAGTCCTCTTTCTAATTTCTTTTTTTTAGTACCTTTATAAACAAAGAAGGTGGTAGATACAAGAGTTTACTTATCGGGATTTCTATTCTGTTCCATTACTTCGTAATCCACTTTTGTTCTGACAACATGCTGTTATGCTTATTAAAGCTTTGTACTATATTTTGAAGTTAAGCGCTGTAAGGCTTCCTCTTGACTTTGTCTTCGTGTTCAGATGTCTTTGGCTCTGTCAGGATTGTTTTGTGGTTACCAGGCCAATTCAGTGTTGTTCTAGCTTTCTGAAGAACTCCATTAGTATTTTGTAGGGGTTATGCTGAATTTGTAAATTGTTTTGTAGTATGTACATTTTCAGAATATTAATTTTTCCACATTTAATCATTTTTATTATGAATATTTTTCATCTATTTGGTATAAGTATTTTGTGGCACATTGGAGTATGGGATTTTATATTTTGACTTGTATTTCATATAACTTGTTTTTAGCATATTATTTACTTTGTTGCTTTTTATACCATGCCACTTTTCTGAATTCATTTATATGATTTAGGTTCTTTTCTGAGTTTGTTTAATTTTACTTCTGTTAAATAACAGCTTTTAATGGAGTCTAGTGTATATAAGACCATGTCATCTGCAAACATACTAATTTAACTTACGCCATCCAACTTGAAAATTATTTGTTTGTTTTGGTTTACTATTCAGACTAGATTCTCTAGAACTGAACTGAGAGGCAGTCAAAGTAGACATCTTTGTCCCATGTCAGATTTTATTGTGCAAAATTTTAGATTATTTAATCTTATGCATTAGCTTAATGTAAACAACCTGTATTTTCTTGAGCTATGTGTCTCCTATACCTGACATAGTTAACATTTTCTCATGAAAGGATGCTGAATCATACCTGAGTGTTATTGAGATGTCCCTATGCTACAGTAAAAATGCATGAATGTCTGGAAGACTCCTGTTTGATCATGTTGAATATTACTTTTAACTTTTTGTTCATTCTTTGTGGATTTCACATCTTGTATCTTGATCCCATTTATCTCCCCATTCCTTTATATCCTTCCTCTATTATTACCACCTCTCCCACAAAATAAAATAAAATAAAATTTAAAAGAAAAAAATAGTCTTGTCATGGAAGCTGTAGTGTGACACAGTGAGTCACACAGTAAACCCTTTAGTCTATATATCTTTACTTGCAAGTGCTCATTGCAATGAGTCATTGGTCTGGCTCTAGCTCTCTGGCTTCTGTGACACTGTCAACATGGGGTTCTCACAGGGACTCCTTTTGGACATCCTGCTTGTTGCTCTGTGTCATGGAGACCCTGCAGCTTTGGATCTGCAGGACTGGGCTCTTCATGTGTTTTAGCAGATCATAGATGAGGTGGATGTCCGGGTGGGCCAACTCATAGCCCTGATTCTGACCCTGGGTGACAGCTGGGTTGGTCAGCCCTCTGGTTCCCTTCCTCTTCACCATCAGGGTGAGCTCGCCAGAACTTCTCTGGCTAGCTCACTCAGTCCCACAGGCAGCATGGGGCAGGGTCAGTTCTTCTGCTCTGGCAGCCTAAAAGCAGGCTCACCCAAACCCATACCACCAGGACCAGCTCCACTGTGTTGCCCAGGTGAGGCATATGGCCTATTCTCCAGCTAGTGAGGGGCAAGGCCAGCTCTCTTGATTTCATATACTCCCCCACCCCCACCACTAGGCTAGCTCCCCCTTGCCCTGCCACTGCATGGCAGATGAAGGGGTGGGGCCAGATCTCGCATGCTCACATTTTCAGGGCAGGCTCACCTGTGTCTCATGTGTGCCCAGGTGAAGTACAGGACTAGCTTTTCCTAGTACTGCAGCTGGTGAGGGGTGGGGCCAACTCTGTGCTGCTGCTGTGGTATCCTCAAGGCTTTTGGTGGTAACAAGAGCCATAGACATCACACAAACCTTGGCCAGATATAGCTCTTGGTAGTAGCTCAGGCTCAGATATCACTATGGCCCCAGGTGGCAAGCAGGCCATCTGCCTCAGCTCATTCCTTATTGCCTTTGCCTCTTCAGATATGCTTCTCTCTCTCCACAAGACATGAACCATTCTCTCCCTCCCTCCCTCCCTCCCTCCCTCCCTCCCTCCCTCCCTCCCTCCCTCCCTCCCTCCCTCCCTCTCCCCTTTCCTCCTTCCCTCCTTTGCCCCACCATATATTTGCTTACCACTATGGTGCCCAACCATTGGCCCATGGTTTTTCTTACCCACTCTGGGCAGACAACCCTAGGTAAGCATGTGGATCTCCTTTACCCACTAGGTCCTAATCTGAATAATGCTTTTAATAGAATGTCAAATATGGATTTTATTACCTAAGTTCATCAACTCTTTTTTTTTTTTGGCCTATAGTTTTTCTTTCTTGTTCTGTATCACTCATTGAGTAAGTAGCAAGAATTTTCTACAGAATGAACTTGGAAGAATCCATTTCTCTTCTATTATTCAGAATAATACCTCAAGGAGAGCCGTTGCTATTGTTTCTTTAAATATGTGGTAGTATCTAGTCCTGGACTTTCTGATCATAGAAGTCTTTTAATCTTGATAAAGTCTTGTCACTTGTAATTGACATACTCAAGTTTTCTATATAAGTTTATCTTGGCCCAGAGATTGTTCAAAATACATTGTATATTTTTATATATTTACATAATTTGCAGAGATTTTTTTGTTATTGATTTATAATTTTGTTCCATTATGGCTAGAAAAAAATGATGATTTTAGCTTTAAAACACTTGTTTAGTCTTGTTTTGTTACCTGCAATACAAGTTCTGTTGGAGAATATGGCATATGCAAATATGGAAAATGAGTGTCTGGCAACTTGTATAGTTCTGCTTGTGTCTATTGAGTCTCATGGTCTGAAGTGTAATCGAAACCTTTGTTGATTTTAATTTATATCTGAATGATCTAATCACTGCTAGAAGTGAGTAATAAAATTTCTATGATTGTCTTTAAGCCTGTCAGTAACTGCTTTACATATTTGGACATTCTGATACGGCATGTATACATTTAGAATTATTTTCTGTTGTTGAATCGATCCCTTGTTATATAACGAGCGTCTTTGTCCTTATTGACCACTTGGAATTAAAGTCATTTTATCTGTTATAAGTATGGCTACTCCCGGTTTCTCTAGGACTCCATTGGCAATTAATATATACCTTATCACTTCACTTTCCATTATGTATGTATCAGCACGAAGGGAGTAACTTTCTCCTAAGCAATATACAGTTTCATTGTTTCCCCTCTTTACTTAGTAACTCTCTGTCTCTTACTTGAGGAATTCCACCTAGCTCATTCACTGTAACAGATGTTAGAGAAAGTCCCACTGAAGCTGCTCTGTAGCTTGTTTTCCATTGTTGTTGAAGTTCTTTTTTCTTTTTTACTGTCCAGTCCTCCTTTGTTTCCAGTGAAGTGATACTTTGTTTCCAGTGAAGTGATACTTTGTTTCCAGTGAAGTTGGACCTTGGGGGAGTCATTCAGTTATGATGATTGTAACTTCATTGGTAGGCTAATCCATTGATGGATTCATATGTTAATTATATTTGGAAGATGTTGAAATAGTAAGGGATGGTAGAAGTCACTGGATGCCTGTCTTAGAAGGACGTATCTTGCCCCTTTCACTTTCCTGTCTATCTCTTCTCTACTTCCTGCCTAACACGAAGTGAACTTCTCTCCTTCAGGCACCACTGCCATATAAGCCAGAAATAACTATTTTTAGTCATTATACTAAACACATAAATATGTACCTTCCTTACAATATAATATCTGATTTCTTTTTGTGTGACCTTGCTGGCGAGTTTTGTATCTTCCCATGCTTTCATCTTAATTATCAACATTTCTTTGGGTATGAAGAGGTTTCTTTACCATTTCTCACAGATATGTCTGTCTGGTGAATATATATTTTTGGTTTTTCTTGCTTATTTTCTCTTTCTGCAACTCTGAGAACCTTATATTTATCTTTCATCTTTGAGAGCATTGTTATAAAGTATCTTAGAGTTTATTAATTGAGTTAAATTTCTTATACTAATGACATATTTTTTAGGTTTCTGAAGTTTTTGCTTGTATTTACTAATAAGTTCGCACTGAGTGAAAAATAATAAGGTAATGATATATGTAAAAATTACCCAGATTGATATTGAAATGTCACATTGTACTCCAAAAGTACAATTACTATGTCAGTTAAGATTAAATCTTAGCCTCTAGATGTAGCTCAGTTGCTGGCAACATAGCCTAGCTTTTCTGAAACCCTAGGCTACATACACAAGCATGATACAAGCATGGCGTTGTTATGCCTGTGTGTAATTCCAACACTCAGAAAGTTAAGGCAGGAAGATCATAAGTTTAAGGTCAATCTTGGGTATGCAAAAAGTTTGAGGTCAGTCTATTCTATATGATACTCAGTCTCAGAAAAAAATGTTTTAAAAATATATGGTTAAGACTGATTAGGAGACAAAGATCCACATGCCTGCTTGGGGCCTTGTGGTGCAGGGCAGTTTGGCTCTCTTATAGCAAGCAAATATATGGTAGGGTATGGGGGGAGAGAGAGAGAGAGAGAGAGAGAGAGAGAGAGAGAGAGAGAGAGAGAGAGAGAGAGAGAGAATGAGAATGGTTCATGTCCTTTGGAGACAGGCAGATTTGAAGAAGCAAAGGCAGTGAGGAGTGGGCTGTGGCAGGTGGCCACCGTCCTGTCCTGGGCTGCTGCCAAGGGCTTTATTTGCTTCTGTGGCTCTGTTGCAGGCATGGTTTGTGCTGATGTCCGTGGCTCCTGTAACTACCAAAGGCAGATAGGATGCATCTGCACAAAGTTGGCTCTGCCCCTCACTAACGGCAACACTAGGGAGAACTGTCATTGTCCCTCACCAGCTGCGGCCCTGGAAAGAATGGGTCCTGTGCCTCACCTGGGCGGCATGACAGAGATAATGCTGTTGGCCCTGAGGCTGTGAGAGTGGGAACACTGGTCTCACCTCCCTTGTCTGGCAGTTGGTGGTATGGGTGAGGGAAAGGTTCCATACATGTTCCCTCCTTGCTCCTTGTCTCCTACAGCAGGCAGGAGAGCTGACCCTGCCCATCCCCACTACAGCACCAGGGAGAGCAGGTCCTGTACCTTCCCTGGGCAGTACAGTGGAGCTGACTCTGTTGACATGGGCAGGGGTGACCCAGCCAGGGAATATGAACAAGGGAAGTCTGACCTCTAATATCATTTGCCATATGGTGACATAGGCAAGAGAGAGCAGCCTACCCCTTGCTGCCTGTAGCAAGCATGAGAGCTGTCCCTTAAGTCACAAGAGTGAGAGAGCTGTCCCCGCTTCTCATCAGCTGCAGCACTTAGTAAGGTGGCCCCATACACTTTGCCTGGGCAGCACAATAGAGCTGGCCCTGGTGGTGTAGGCATGGGTGTGATATCTCCAAGGGCATGAGAACAGGAAAAATTGTCGAACCCCTTGGTTCTTACTTCATGGGGTGAGCTAGCAAGGGTGGTGCTAGAGAGCTCACCTTGATAGTGATGATGAGAGAGAGAACTGGGCTCACCAACCCAGCAATGAACCACCTAAATCCAGAACCAGAGTTATGAGTTGTTGTAGGGGATTATGTTGTTCTCTTGTAAGTAATTGTGCCACCCATTGGTTTAATAAAAAGTGCTGATTGGCCAAAGGCAAACAGGAAGTGTGGGTGGGGCTAAGAGACTTGGAGAACTCTGGGAACTGGAAGAACAGAGCAGAATGCCAGAGAAGCCGGAAGAAACAGAGAACAACTATGCTGCTCTGAGAAAAGGTACCGAGCCACATGGCTTAACAGGATAAGAGTCATGGGTTAGATTAAGGGTAAAGAGTTAGCAAGTTATAGGCCTGAGCCTTAGGCCAATCAGCCTAAAATTAATATAAACATCTATGTGTCTCTGTGGGTCTGTGGGTTTGTGGGTCTGTGGGTCCATACCTTGAGGCTAGGTCCGAAAGTCCGGGCCAGAAACCACTTACTACAAGTTGTCTCATTCCAGCATCCATCCTATCTGTGATCTGCGGGAGCATGTGAAGGGTCCAGTCTTGTAGACCCAAAGTTGTGTATCTCTATGACTCAGAACAACAATGGGATACCCAAGAGACGTCCCAGTGAGGGCCCCCTGTTGACACTGTCACGGAAATCAGCACACCAGACCAATGACTCATTGCAATGAACACTTGCAAGTTAGACATACAACTGAAGAGTATCCGCGTGACTCACTGTGTCGCATGCGACGTTTACAACGAGCTTTTTCCTTCTCTTTTCAGTTTTACTTTATCTTGGAGGAGGAGAAGTTGCAAGGGCAGAGGGCAGATGTGAAGGGACGGGGTGATGAGCGGGCTCAAAATACATGATGTGAAATCCACAAAGAACTAGTGAAAAGTTAAATTAGAAAAAAGTACACAAACATATTAAACATGAGCCTTGTGCTCCTTTGGCATTCTCAAGCCCTCTTTGAACCCAGATAACCCAGACATTACTCTACGGCCACTGTCCTACACGTCCTGCTTTCATTCTTGATTTGGTTTTCTTTCAGTCATTCTTTCTCCTCTGTTAGGCCCCTTCTGTCATCCATATGACCAATGTAAAATGCACTTAGTGTGCTTTTCAGATCAAGTGTTTATGGATTACTTCTCTGTCTTTGTTAAATTTCTCTACTGGAGTATGAATAAATTTCTGTTTACTATAAACTCTGAGTTGCTTTCAAGGAGCTCTTCAAAGTGCCCTGCCTACTTCTTCCACGTTGGCTACAGTCTGACTGATTTATGACATCATGATTTGAACACTGAAGAAGCAATGTTTTCCTGGAAGCTTCTTGGCTTGTTGCATTTGAAAAGTTTGTTTGTTGCTTGCTTTTGATGCCCTGTGTGTGTGTGTGTAAATGTAAAAAAGATTCTGTGAATGTTAAATTTGATAGATAATGCTGAATTGTTTTATTAAAGAGTCGTGCCAATTTATAGCCTCATTATCTGAATCCCCATTAACTATATATTTATGCTGATGCGCTTAAATTTCTTAAAATTTGTCAACCCCATGGAAACATAATGCTACTTCTTTTTGGTCTTCATTTACATTCTCCTAATTACTAATGAAGCTGAGCACCATTTTATAGCTTTATTGCCAAATATTGTTTTCTGGTCTGAGAAATGCTTGGTGTTTTTTTTTTGCCTATTTTGACAAGTTTTTGAAGAATCTCTTTATGTATTTATATATTCTGGACACCAGCTATTTATTAAAAATGTGTTGTAAAACTTTCTCAGAATTAGAGGTTCTCTGGTTAGTTCCCTAAGGGTTCTTTCGATGAGTAAAAACCCTCAGTTTTAATGCAGTCTGATTTATCAATTCTTCTGCAGCTAGCACTTTTAGGAGCTTATTGAGATGTTGTTCCCCAGAGTTTCATCATGATGACATTTCCTGTTTTCTTCCAAAACATTTAAACAATTATTTTTTCAAGTTTCCTGCGAGAAGCCCCAGATAGCCAGCCGTAGGCGCTGGTGCAGCAGCAGCTTCAAGGCAGAAGCTAAGCTTATTGACTGGTCTGTCCTGGCTGCCTTCTCTGAAGGGCTGTGCTCCGAGAAATAGGTTTTCTTTCAGTCTTGCCTTGTGTTGTCACAGCTCAATTTCAATATTGGATATGCTGTGTCTATGATCAATAAATTGGGAATGTCCTTTTTTACAGAGTACAGGACATACAATAAAACAGGATCATTTATTTGTTTCTATGGTAACTTCCATTTATATGATACTTGTTTATTAAGACAAATCAGCTGGTTCCTACTGGTACAGCAGTGGACAGAGCAGGGCAGACAAGGCCTGACCATTCTTTTCAGGATACATCTCTGTAGTGGACAGGACATTCAGAAGCAGACTTTACTTAAAAGTAGGTGCTGGAGGTGGTTATTGATTAGTGAGTCATGTGTTTCTTTAGCTCTACTCAGGACATGAGGATCACTCATCTCAGTCACTGTAGGCAGAGGACTAGCATTGGCCTTAACAGCCACTGCCCTATAGGCACAGGACAAGATGCTGTCATGATGGAAGGGCCAGAAGGCCATGTGTAATATTTGACCAATAATAGGAAGGACAGTACTGTTGTATTAGGTTTCTGGCCTAGACTTTCTGGCCTAGCCTCAAGGTGCAGACCCGCAGACCCATAGTCCTACAGAAACACATAGACACAGTAATTTTGCGCTGATCAGCCTAGGGCCCAGGCATATAACTTGCTAACTCTTTACTCTTAAACCGACCCATAGTTCTTACCCTGTTCAGCCATGCGGCTCGGTACCTTTTCTCAGAGCAGCATAGTTGTCGTCTGCATCTTCTGTCTTCTGTGGCATTCTGCTCTGTTTTTCCTGTTCCCAAGTCTTCTTAGTCTAATAGCCCCGCCCATACTTTCTATCTGTCTTTGGCCAAGCAGTGTTTTTATTAAATCAGTGGGCAATTATTTACAGTAGAACAACATAATCCCACTACACATTTCATCCTCAGGCATGAATGAAAGCTGGTGTGTGTGTGTGTGGGGGGGGGTGTCAATATTTAATGAAGTTTTTCCTACCTCTATTAACCCAATTTAGAAACTCATTCACAGGCCAGATGTATGTAGAAATATTTCCCTTGTGATTCTAAATTCCATTAAGTTGACATTCCTGATGAACCATCATAGATTTCTAAAGTAAACATCAAATGAGTTACAAAAGCCTTCTGGAACTGAAGCAAACAAACAAAAAACCGGGAAAGTATTCTTGCTGTCATTTTCTCACCAATTAGCCTGGTATTTAAGTGGAAATAGTTAAGTAAAGTATAATTAAACGCAGAAACATCAAGATAAATATGTATTTAATTTTCTAATATGCATAAAATTTTCCATTATGCATAAAATTTCTACCTTGTACTACAAACCTGCAGATAAGTTATTTGCAGGAAAGCATTAAAGAAGATTACTGATTCAACTTGAATTAATAGTTTGTTTTCCTTTAGGGAATAAGAGGAAACAAAACTTTTAATTTTGTACCATGCCAGTATGATGGTATATATGGGTAATCTGAGCACTGGGGGCTTAGGGCAGGCAGATTGAGAGATAATTCAGGGCCACTCTGAGCTATGTACCCAGAACCCTCTATCAAACACAACAAAACAATACAACCAAGTTAGAATATATCTTTATTATGCAAATGTTTAGGAATCCAATGAAAGATACTATTTTAGTTTACAAATCATAAGGCTTCATCAAATGAGGAAGACTCATCGAAAATCAGAACTCAGTATTGGAAATGTGTCAGGTTTATTAGGCTCATTATAATTTTAATAAAATCCCAGTCAAATCTTCTCATTTTGCATGTAGAAATTAACAATACTCATTCTAAAACTTACTCAAAATGAGAAAGGTTAACTCTTAAAAATTATGGCTATCCTATAAAGTGTCATAAAATAATATAAAGTACTACTGCCTGTAAGAAAATAACTCATTACTCAGAGTTATTATGGCATTTTTAAGAGAATATTATGGTTAGCCTTCCGGTTTACTCTCTATCTTTGCAACTACAAACCCTTGAAAATGTAAGTCCGAGTTAAGAATAGGATCAATTTTTACTTCTGTTTTCAAGAAGACATAATAACCCTACTGCTATTTTCTCAAAAATCAATCGTTAGTGCACGTGTGTGCTGATTTCAGTTTTCAGATTCCGTCCTTTTGTGCCATCTCCTCATTTCTGTAGTTTTATATTAGTTCTAATCTTTTTAAAATCAGACTCATTGGACTTAAGGTGACAATTCTTCTTTTAAAACTCATTATGCAGCAACTTTAATATATCACAACGTTATGATTAGTGCAAACTTTCAGGTCAAAAGTCGTATGCACATATATACAGATATATACACACATATGATTGTTTATATAAGTCAGATTAATCACTGTGGTATAGATAATTCAGGTTTAGAGATTAGAGGAAAATTCAATAATTTCATATTTTTTCATAGTTAAAAAGCAACTAATGACACTGTACATGTTTAAGACACATGGGAATTGAGTACAGGAGTTTGTAAGTGATTACAGTTTGCACAATTAGTAGGTAGCAAACTATCACCAGATGGTGCCTCTCCCACTACAGCTCTATTGGAGTTCAGAGAAAGACTTTCCTTGGAGTGTAGGAAGATGAGCCTAAACAGAGAGTATGTGAGGAAATGGTACAGTTTGAAAGGTCTTAAAACCAAGTTTCCAGATATAGCAAAAATCAGTTGAGAATTATGAAACAGCAGTGACCAGTATTGATAGATCTTGTGTGGTATTATTTATAATTCAAAAAGTCACGGTAGATTAGTTTAGACGGCACGACAGCTTCCCTGATGTTTGATCACACAGCAGATACATGGAGTACACGAACATATCTGTAAACTTGGCTGAAGCGCTATCTTTCTATGATCAAAGAGTTTCTGTCAATGTAAGGTCCCTTGCTGTATCTAGACTTCTATTTCAATTCAAGCCACATTTATCTATGAGCACCAGGGAATCATCCCAGATCAAAAGATATTTTCTACCCTGTTTTGTGATTCATTCTGTAGTTTTCCCAAGGCTTCTTCCATAGGACTGAAACATACCTAGGACCAAAGCTATTCAACAAGTTGAAACCTCATAGAACTAAATAGAGAGTGAGCTCTCAGCCAAAGGTTGGCTTGTTAGCCATTGGCCATTTCTTTCAAACGTTAAGGTGAGCTGGAAACAAAAGAGAGGAAATAGGTTTTACAAAGGAAAGTTAAGAGAAAAGTAAGAGAAACAGAGGGTTCTGGATTACAGGACTGATGATGGCGAGAAAGGGAAAGTATTTTATGGTAGAAAAAGTTTTCCCTGGTTAAGAATGGAGCAAAAAGAAGGAGGGAGGAAGGCAGAATAAACAAAACATGGGGATTGCCGTCTAATGGAAAGCAGACTTTGCCAGCTGGGAACTCTTGGGAAGCTTACTGAGCTTTACTAACTTGCTTCTATTTGCAAAACGTAAGTGCAACTATAATGACACTGTGAGTTAGGAGGAACAGCGACCATAATGCTTAAAGTGGGCTTAGTTCACGGTGTATTCCTCTGCTTTTCATCTCTGAATACATCACACAGACTATGGTTCTAAACCAAGTGTATGCTGTAAGGAAAGATGTTTAAGTTGGGTTATGGTTCAAGGACAGGTCCGAAGTCAAAGGCCATGTCTTCTTGTTGACAACACAGAACATCCCAAATTAAGAGATGAAGCATGTGCATATAGATGTGTATCTCCCCACCTTATCTTCTAAAGATACTAGGAATTTTTATCATGAATACTCTAAACATCTCATATAATTATAGTCTTTTCCTAAGGTCCCTACGGCAGGCACCATAGTTGAATTATGTTTCCTCTGCCTTAATGCTACACATAAGGGCTTGGGTGGGATGAAAGCCCTGAAACTATCTAAATGGGAGCAACACTAACCAATTAGAGCTCAATCTTGGCTGGGTGGTCACCACCAGGAGGTGGTACACTCCTTTAATCCCGCAGGATTAATTAGGAGGCAGAGGCAAGCAGATCTCTGTGAGTTTGAGGCCAGCCTGGTCTACTGAGTGAGTTCCAGGACAGCTGGGGCTATACAGAAAAACTCTGTCTCAAAAAACAGAAACCCAAACTAAAAGAAAAAAAAAAGAGAATATTGAAATTATTATCAGTTCTTTCAATTTCTTTTTTTACAAGAAAGTTTTGAAATCAAATGTCTGATTTCTTACATATTCAATCAAGCATACATCACTTAAGAAGGTTAACTACATTTTTGTGAAGTTAATGTCCTTATTTAGTATAATAAATACAGTTAAAAGATTAAAATATTTAGTAAGATTGTAATACGTTTATTTTTTTAGAGTTAAAACAATAGGTATATTTACTTTTGCTTAAGTAGGCTTAAATTATCGGGTGTATTTGACATTCAAAATAGTTTTTGAAAATTAAATGTGTGTAATATATAATATGTGTAATATATAATATATAATATATAATATATAATATAGTATATAATCTTTGATGAGTCATGCTTTCTCTTATTAACTGGGAATAGTAGCATCTTAAGTCATATTTAATTCTCCTTACCTAAGACTCTAAGAACAATCTGGACAGCTCTCTTCTTAAGATAGGGTCTCCAGTTTGTAGATAATCATATTCTGTTGAATTTGCAAAATGATTTTCTTAGCCTCATTCAGGATCTTAAGCCTTAAGTAAGTGATTAGGAGGACTCTTCAGTTCTAATGGAATGAGAATTTTTCTCAGAATTAAACATCTTCCCTCTTGTATATTTCATAAAGTCCTTTGTAATATCAGTAGGGACTGTATAAAAATAAGAACTGAAACAACCGGAATTCTTACCACTTTCACTGTTTAATTATTTTATTTTTGAGATTAACATAGAATTCCAACATTTCCCTTCCGTTTCCTCCCTCCAAAACCTCTTGCATTCCTCCCCCTGCTCTCCTTCAAATTCATGGTATTTTATTAAAACTAATTGTTATTTCATATATATATATATGTATATATGTGTGTGTATATGTATAAGTATATGATGTATGTGTATGTGAAACATATGTACATACATTCCTAAATATAACATTATAATCAATATACACAACAACGGATGTTTTCAAGGCTGGCTATTTGGTACTAGACAATTAATTAGTATACTCTTCCCTGGGAATGACCACCTCTTGCTCCCAGGTTTCTGCAGTTGCCTATAGTTCTTCACGGAGGGTTGAGGTTTTGTGGGCTTTGGCATACCCATTGATGTTGCCCTTGTTAAATTTACATTAGTGGTAAGGCTTATGAAACTCTAAGCGTGTAGCTTCTGATATTACTAAAAGACGTAACCTCACAGTTTAAAGAAAAGTAGACTGATGGCCTTTGTTTTCATTTTGGTTTGGACCAGAATTAATAACAATACCCTGAAAAGGCCTTCCCGCTGATACAGCCATCGGTTACCTCATTGTAAAAGTAGAAGTCTTATTACTTTTTAAGCTCAAACACCGCATTCCAATGTTTGGTCATTTTCAATTTTATTTTGTTTACATAAAGGCCTACCTACCCAGAGCACTAGTACAGTTTCGATTCATATCTTCAGGACTTATAGGGGGCTTTTGCACGTCTGATCACTGTTTCATGCTTATTTATCATTTTGTTCTTTTCTGTAGACTTTAGTGGGATAAATGTATTTTTAAATCACTTTTACACGAGTCATTTGAAGTTGGAAAAATCACATTAATTTACGTCTATGGACCAAGGACATTCTCTCAGTAATTTCAAAATTGGAATCAGATAGTCACAGTTAAGTAGCAAATATTGGTAAAGTCAGTGCCTGTACTGGGAGGGAGTAGCTGGGAGAGAAACTTTTCTATACTCCAAATGGAGAAAATTAGGAAAAAATTAAAAAGTTGTATAAATTAAGTTATACACACAAATCAACACTTCGTGCACTGTTAATTGGCAGTGGTCCACTCTCAAGCCAGCAATTAGTGCCTGGCTGTCTGAAAAGGCATCAAGCCTGATGGTGAGTTTTAAGATCAGGGATATGGTTTGAGGTTTCAGTCCAAACCTCAAAGTGTCAGTGATTTTTTTAAAAAATGTACACTATATAGTTTCATAGTTTGTATATCAAGTGGGTAGCAATGGCATGCCTCCCGTGTGTCAGGGCAAAAGGTTCTTCCCTTTCATGACATAGAAGCAACTTGCCAGCCTGTGTGATCTGGTATAGAATGAAATGAACATCTTCCATCTTTTATATACAAAAGGAGTTTGGCTACCTTGAAAATTCAGAAGTGTTTCATAGTATTGGCCAAAATGAGGGCTGGAGCTGCAGTTCAGAGGTACATGTCCATCTGGCATACCCAAAGTCTTATTCTCTTTCTCCCCTGTGATAAAAATATAAAAATTAAGTTTCTGAAAAAATATTGCCCAAAGGAACTTTTGTAGTTTTAATCAGGGCTGCGTAAATGTATCAAAATAATGTGCAAGGGCAGCAGGCACCGAATGAACTGAGGAGATTATGACTAGCTTTTGATAAACAGTTTGTAATATACTGAAAGAACCATGGCATGGCCTGCTAGTCACTTTCCAGTCCTCAATAGAGTTCAGGAGATCCTCCATTTTTATGCAAATTTCTTCTTGTGGTCCTGTTCACCTTGCCTGTGGTCCTACACTCAGTGAGACTCCGTGAACGAAAACTATGTTTCCTTCTGCTAATGTCTGTCGGTTGGAGACCTACCCTCTCTCTTCTCTGACTTCTTTATTTTCCAGGATCAAATATTATTTTTATGTTTCTGCTTCCAAGGTAGATAAAATGCGTACTCATACAAAATATCTCCACATTATAACTATTTGTCTTTTTATAACTTTTTAAATATTTTTGAGATTATAACTATTCTTAACATTCATTTCATCGCACTCTTATTCCACATTAGTTATCAATGCTTCTTACAGGGAACATTTGGCTTCCATCCTCCAAGTACTTGACAAATTTGTATCATTTGGCTCCCTTGTCTTTCTCTGAGTGGGGTGGTTTAGTCAATTCTGATGGGAGAGCTCTGAGCAAAAGTGATGTGTGTGCCTTTCAGTGGGAATGTCAGATTATCTGTGGGGAGTTCCACAAATTATCTTCTCTCCACTGAGCTGACTACTAGATAGGCGTGACAGGGAACCTTCCCCGCACTAGGTCTTAAGTAATGAAAAATTTCCTTCGCTAACCCATGATGAATATATAGTATGGGAGCGATGCAATTATAATTTGAGGTGCTGAGATTGAGAAGATAATTTCTTCAGTAAGTTCAAGCCTTTCTTGACTAATTTCCATGTGAGTTTCTGTTTCATGATGTCAATACCATTTCTTTTTTAATTAATTAATTAATTAATTAATTTTATTTTCTTGAATTAATTTTTCACAGATTATATTCTGATCATGATTTCCCCTCCTCTATATCCTCCCAGACCCTCCCACATCCCTCCCAATCCAACTCCACACCTTCTTCCTTTCTTTAGAAAACAGAAGCCAATAGAAAAATGAGCAGGAATAAAATAAAGCAAAGAGACCAAAATAAAATAAACAAAGAAAAACAAAACAAAGTACAAGTATGCCTGAGAAACACAAAAATACCCCACACACATGTACAGACTTCATGAAAACACAAAATGGATAACCATAATAGATTAAGTAAGCAAAAGACAAGTTAGATTTAAAAAATACATGTCCAAACAAAGCATTATGAGACAAAACATTGGCTCAAGTACCACTGAGTTCTTTGTGTGTTGGCCATCTGCTGCTGGACCTCACTCCAGTATGGTTTGTGTACTCAGTGAGACTCCATTGGCGAAAACCATTTTTTTCTTTTGTGAGTGGTTGTCGGTTGGACATAGCTTCTGATTTAGGGCTGTGTCCACTTGTATCAGCACTGGGGCCCCATATGACTTAGAACTGTGAAGGCCCTGTGGATGTTGCCACAGTCTTTGTGAGTGCTTATGCCCATCAATCCTATTGTGCTTAGATGGCCTCGTTTCCTTCCTCACTTCTGTCTGCACTGGCTCTAACAATCTTTCTGCCTCCTCTTCTGCTTTGCTTCTTGAGCACTGAGGGAAGGGATTTTATGGAGACATCCCATTTAAGAATGATGTTCCGATGTCTCCTACTCTCTGCACACTGTCCAGTTGTGGGTCTCTGTATTAGTTCCCATCTCCTGCAGGAGGAAGCTTCTCTGATTCTGATTGATTTATGATAGACACTGATTTATGGATATGTCATTAGGAGTCATTTTATTGCTGTGTTCCTTTAGCAGAAGAATAGTATTTGGTTTTTTCCTAGGTTCATGGCCTCTCTAGTCTCAAGTTCTTGGCCGCCCAAGCAGTGTCAAAATAGATTGGGCCTTAAATGCAATCAGATAATTCTTGGTCACTCCCAGAACTTTTGCGCTACTATTGTAACAGTGTATGGAGATAGGCCAGCATTACAGGTCTTTGTAGCAGGGTTGGGGTTTAGCTTTCTTATTTGGAAGCCTGTGGAGCACCTTTCAGTATCATAAACACTAGTTAATAGATATGAAGGCCATAGGTAGGCATCAGCAGTTAGACTTCTCTGGGGTCAGTGAGATAGGTAGGTATTGTATTCATCAATAGAGTCTTATCATGAATTTGTGGAGAGAAACCGATAGCCTTGACAAGAGTCTTTTGCGGATTTTCATGATGCTCCTTTGATTAGCAATTGAATTAGGTGTAACCTAATCCTGATACTGGAAGCTTCACCTGATGTTGAGAGAGGTCTAGTTGGGTGTTGTAGAATATTACTTTAACTCTGTAACGGTGTGTTATTTTTGTTTATGCTACATTTGTTTGATTATGTAAAGTTGTGTTGCGGCAATTTCACCTTGCCTGAGTAAGTCACCCTGATTGGTCTAATAAAGAGCTGAACAGCTAGTATCTAGGAAGAGAAAAATTATGTAGGTCTGACGTATAGAGAGAATAAATAGGAGGGAAATCTAGTCTCAAAAAAGAATGATGAAGAAAAATATAGAGAAGGAAGAAAATAGGAAAGGTGCCCACGGCAAGAAGTCAGGCAGATGCCAGACAGACTGGCAGACAGACAGACAGACATTGAGAAGCCACAAAAGTAAGCTATACAGAAGTAGAAAGGTAGTATGTCCTGAGGCAAAATGTTGATAAACAGAAACAGGTTAATTTAAATTGAAAGAGCTAGTCACAAATGTGCCTAAGCTGGGCTGAACATTAGAAACTAATATAATTCGATTTGGGAGCTTATTGGTGCCCCAAATAAAAAGTCTGATACATTTTGGTGTTTTAGTGTGAGACTCTATTTTCATGTAGGATCTGAGAAAGCTGGAAAGAGGGGGGGGGGATATGATTCCTTTAAAAAACCTGCCATACAGCAGTGCACTTAAACAGCCTTTTCAGGCTAAATATGCTGTGGGAAAGTGCTCTTGTACACTTTAAGGATTTGTCACTTGAATTGTTTTAATTAAATGCTGACTGGCCAGTAGCCAGACAGGAAGTATAGGCAGGGTGACCAAACAAGATAAATTCTGGCAAGAGGAAGGGATTCAGGGCTTAACAGCCAGACCCAGAGGAAGCAAGATGAGAATGCCTTACTGAGAAAAGTTTCCAAGCCATGTGGCTAATAATAAATAGAGCATGGGCTTATTTAAAAGTGCAAGAGTTAGCTAGTAACAAGCCTGAGGTAATGGCTGAGCATTTATAAGTAATATTAAGCCTCCAAGTCAATTTTTGGGTAAGTGGCTGTCAGGTATTTGAGAACAGTTTGAGTGGGAGATAAATATCCACCTATATATATAGAAGCAGTAAACTAAATAAAAATGCCTAAAACAGTTCAGGGCACTTTCTAGGGCTGTCTAGGGCTGGGGAGGTTGAATGCAGTTTCTGTGAAAAACAAAACAATACGAAAACCAAAACCAAAACCTCTAGACCAGCCTGTGGGCTTAGACTTAGCTCTCATAGACCTCCTCAGACAAAGGGGCAGAGCCAGACACCAAGGCCATGGTGGAGGAATCGGATAGAGATTAGCAGTTTTTTGCTAATGCAGACAAAAAGGCTAGAGATACATAATAAAGCAGGTTTAGATGGAAAAAATAGTTTATATTTATTAGAGTATTTAAAGAGAGAAAGTAATATAAAAATAATAAACCATGTAGAGATGGGAAATACACAGGGAGTCTGGATCCTGTATTGATCTTGAAATTTTTAAAATGTTGACGGGTTAATAGCAGCTGCTGGAGACATGGGATTATGAAAGGGACCTACTGAATTAAACCAGCCTAGACTTTTAAAGAATGACTTATCTTTAAAATGGAAGTCATAAAATGTGTTACTTTGAGGAAACGTTATGCTTTTGTTTCACAGGAAATAAAAAGCTGTGGATTCTGAGATCAGGTCTGTCTGGGGAAGACCTCATGGAAACTCTGGCTGCAGATAAAAAGAAATAAAACTAGGAAAACTGCAAGACAGATGCGCTATATTTTGCGTTCTCAAACACAAAACAAAAAAAAAAAATCCATCTTTTGCTGGCTTATGCACACCACACATTTCATACTTGCGTTAAGGCAGATATGTATGTTACCTTTAAAATTTTGTGTGTTTGCAGAGAAAGGGGGGCAGATACCAATGAAAACAGGTGGCCCAAATGATCCAGTCTCTCACAGTTCCTTGTTACAGTTTCCTCAGAGTTCTGCATCCAGAACAGCTACAAGGCTTCTGGCTAAGGTCATCCAGCCTCACAGACTATTCTAGCCTGGATAAGCATTGTGCATTCCAATTGCACAGAGACTGGACAGCAAATGTTATGGCTCATGTTCCCAGGACTTGACCATTATTTCAATTTTCTCAGGTTCCCTAGAGATGCCATGACACCCACACAACAGGAAACAGTCTAGAGAACACAGTACTCAAATAAATTTCCAAGAGGTGAAGTGGGTGGCTTGGGGTTATTTTGTAGGTGATAGATTTTGGGCAAAAAGATAACTATTGGCCTCAAATATTTTACATTGGTATGGATTTTTGTGTATTGATACAAACTTAAGGTTATTTTTGTCACAACATACTGTATATGTATAGTATAAAGTTTCTGGCCTGTCTGGCCTATGGTCTATCCCCGCAGACCCACAGATCTGCAGACCCATAGAAACACAGACAGTTATATTAACTTTATGCTAATCAGTGTATGGCTCTGGTATATTGCTAACTAGCTCTTGCTCTTAAACTAACCCATGACTTATCCTGTTGGTGATACAGCTTGGTATCTTTTCTCAGGCCAGCATAGTTGTCCTTTGCATCTGCTGGCTTCTCTGGCATCTCTGTGGCATCTCTGCTCTGTTCTTCCTGTTCCCAGAGTTTTCCCAGTCTGGTAGCTCAGCCCACACTTCCTGTTTTTTTAAATATGATTTTTTTAAACTAGTAGGCAGGACAATTATTTACAATGGAACATAATTCTACTACATATCCTTTTTTTCTCTTTTAAAAACAAGAATCCCAAAGCTAATACCCCTTTTTTCCATTACCTATTAACGATTTATAACCAACACTGTAAACAAACACAAACGTCCATAATTGATTTTTTGGAATGTGGGCATTGTTCTCTAGGCTACTTCCTGCTGAATGGGGCACTGGAAATCCCATGGGGACCCAAAGAAAAATTTAGGATTATGAACAAGCCTTTAGTGGAGTAGTCTCTAAGGGTAAGTAATCTCAGCCAGTCTCTCTGAAGTAGTTTTGGATACAGAGCTCAGAGGAAATTTCAACAGAGGTGCTCTGAAATGCTGAATCATCTGGGCCATTCATTTCCATTGGAGATGTCTTCCTTGATCAAGACTTATTATTTTTTTTTAATCTAGGAATAAATGCACAGCCTCTCATTTTATGTGGAAAGAAAAAGAAAACCTCTTCTACAAAGTAGCATATCTTTTTATTTCAATTTTAAAGTCAACTCATTTACAAAATATATAGATTGAATTAATTCAATAGCATTTATAATCAAATGGCTTTTATAAGCTTTTACTACTTCATTTTCAGTCAAGAAGCTTAAAGATAAGATAGTAACATACAGTATCCATCCACTTTGTAATTTCCACCTTTACGTGGCTTATTATTTTTTTACTCCATTTTAAAGGACTTTCTATACCTTTTTTTCTTTTTTCTTTTCTCTCTAAAGCCTACATATATTTAAAAACACACTTAAAACAATTTATAGAGTTTTTTTTTGAATCTGTCTTTACTATACATCTCTTATTTCTTATCTTTTTCTGATCATACCTTTGCTTGACTAGGATGGCTGACTCCACCCAGCTCCTTCTATTTCTTTCTGTTTCTGACTACATCTTTAATCTGCCAAGGTGTGGCTAAGGGTTAAAGGCTTGGCTAAGATAGCTGGCTGTGTCCACCCAGATCCTAGTCTAGCTTCATAGAATTTAGATTTTTAGCTGAGGTACTGGTAGAACCCACAATTACCACTCTGGAGAATTTTAGAGTTCATATAATCACCAAGTAAAGCACTGAAATCTGCTGCTCATTAACTCCATTTAAGTGTTTGACAGCAGGGCCTCTTAAAAGACTCACAAGTGTTTTGCCTCTAAGGCTGAATCAGGAAGCTTGTCTTTAAAAAAGCCAATTCTCTGCTTGCCTCCAGCAAACAAAGTTTATCCAAGAAACACCACCACTAAGAAGACATCTTTGACTCTGTTCCCTTTTTGTTCTTATTAACAAAAACTTTAAATCTACCATATACAGCTCCTTACTTACACTGAGGCTCAGGAACTTCCCTTGTTCAGCTTAAGTTGCATGCAATAAACACACCATTTTGTAATTTAATCCCATACACCACTCAGTCTCTTTACCATAGCCCACTTGAAAGACACTAGCCAGAAGCTGCTTTTGGTTCTGTTTCTGTGTGCTCTAGACCATTTTTAAGCTTTCTATGGCTTAATGTAGGTATATTTGCCCCATGCTCGGTGCCATTTGTAGTATAACATTTCTGGCCTGTCTGGCCTTTGATCCAGACCTGCAGACCTGCATACCTGCAGACCCACAGAAACACACAGATGCTGGCTCTGACATATTGCTAGCTAGCTCTTGTTCTTAAACTAACCATGATTCTTATCCTGTTAAGCCATGCAGCTCAGTACCTTTTCTCAGAACATAGTTTTCCTCTGCATCTGTTGGCTTCTCTGGAATCTCTGCTCTGTTCTTCCTGTTCCCAGAGTTTTCCCAGTTTGGTAACTTGGCTCACACTTCCTGTCTGCCTTCAGCCAATCAGTGTTTTTAATTAAACTAGTAGGTGGGAGAGTTATTTACAATGTAACATAGACTCTTGTTTTAAGTATTATACCTATGCAGTTTATTTAAAAATGAAATCTAAGATTCTAGTTCTTAAAAGCTATTATTATAAACCATTTAAGATAATTAGAAATGAAAGCTAGCAGTTAGTTATCTATAACAATCAAACTTACAGGTATGTTAGGTATGCTTTCAAGATCACACAGATATATTTTACATAGATGGTCTTTAAACACTACAAACATCTACAGCATATAGCATTTAAATGTTTTGTTAACAGGGCTTTTCATGACAATAATATATGTCTGCTCCTGGAAACACCCATCTACTTCATAGAAGAATGATAGGCATTGAAGAACCTCCATATGGATTTCTCTTTCACTGTGGCAAAGCTAGTAATTTGAGTACGAAGCTGCTCTTACATTGACTACTGCACAAACTGGACACGAAGGAAAAGACTGATGAACTAAACAAGGCAGGACCATACTGCAAAGTTCATGCTTCATAGAAATGTTTGACAGGCATTCTGCAGGATACACAGGAAAGTGACTATTGGACTTTGCCAATACTAGGCAGGACTGTCCTCCCAAATTTCTGCTTCATAGAAGATTCTGCCAGATATTATTCTAGACCTGTAGGTGAAAGATTGGATCCTACAACATTGCAGTGAAGAATTGAACTGACAAGGAAGCCAGATGTTTCCGTAATTTCTCTAGCTTTGGGAGTGGCTTGTACTGCATGTTCTGTTACTCAGGTAATATTGTATCTTTATCCTTCTGTGGCCTTTGATAATATTGAAGACTATATAGTTAGAGTAGAAGTTTTTCTTAGTAATGATAGAAGGTAAGTTAGATACAGAGTTTTGGACTCAGTATAATAGAATAGGTAATAGAGTGATTTTTCCAAATTTGCCAAATACAAGGTGAACTGAACATTAAAAAAAAATCCTTATTTGATAATTGCTCTAGTTGTGTACAGCTTTACTATGTTAAAGTTAAAACTTTTCTTTTTATTTAGACAAAAGGGGAATGTTGTAGACTATTATTTTAACTATGTAAAGATGTTACATTTGTAAATGAGCATATATTTGTGTATATGTGTATGTAAGTGTGCATGTAATGTTTTGTGTATATTGTATAAACAATGGTGAAAAGGTTTTCAATATTGTAGAAGCAGGAATTATCTCCCATTAAGTGGTGTGACTTATTACCTTTATTTGCAAGGCATTTTATTATATATACAGTTAGAAATCATGTTGGTTTAGTAAACTGGCTGCAATACTTTCTTTCTCCTCAAAGATCCACAACTTCACTATCCCTGGTAGGACTTCCATGAGCAAGTATGCTTTTTTCCTGTTGAATGGGCCTTGAGTCCAATTAGACCCAATATTAAGCACAACTGTTGAATCTTTAGAGGGATAATAATGTTATGTCATTGTTGTGATTCACTAGTACTATTGTTAGTAGGACTATGGGTTGCATGCATCTCTTGAAAACTCCAATAGCACCTTTAGTACTGTGAGAGCTGGTCCTCAGGAGGGAGGCTTACAGGCCAGATCCCACTGGAATCATGAGTTCTGTGCTTCAAGTGCATGACGTCTTAAGTAGCAAGGATTTGCCTTCTGAGAGGCAACTAATGGGAACACCCATTGCTTGTATTGTTTTTGAGAATCTCCTGGACTCCCTTTACTAACAACTTATAAAGAGATTTCTTACGCATGGCAGTGAGGTTTCTCTTAGCTAGTCTATAGCTCTTGGGTGGGGGCAAGAATTGTCTTCTCAAGAGGCACAACTTCATTGCATTTATTGAATCCATAAACTGCAATTGGTGAAAGGGTCATTTTTCACACTATCAGGTTCTCTCAATCCATGAGCACATGGGGGCATCTTCTATTTTCTAGTGTCTTTCTTAAAGTTTTTTTCTTCAGAGAGTTAAAGTTTTCATTGTTGAAGTCTTTCACAGCTTTGTCTGGGTTATTTCTCTTTATATATATATTTTCACGCATATTGAGGCTATTATGAATAGGTGTGTGCTCATGATTTCTTTCTCAGCATGGTTGTTTGTTGGTGAATTTGGAAAAGCAATTAATTTTTACGAATTGATTTTGTATCTTTCTGCTTTACTGAAATTATTGGTCATTTCTAGATGTTTCCCCATCATTCTAAACTTCTACCTTCTACTTTCTCATATGTACTTTTATAGATATAGTTCAATTAGAGTTGCTTGTATGTGTCAGGGTGTGACATTGTTTACTTGAACATGGGAAAGTTACTAGTATCTATTTATTGAATAAAAAAGAACCCCCTTCTGTTAACTGCAAACAGCTTCTCATCAAGGGGTGGGGCCTCAGGTACCACTCTCCCATTTCTGGAAAAAAAGTTGAAAGACTCTGTCTTGATCTTATGCAAGTAACCCCAGCTGCTGTGAATGTCTGGCTTCCATGGTCTTGTCCTGCGCAGAAGATGGAGTTTCAAAGCTTTGTTCTACATCTTTTATCTTTTAAATTCTTTGTACCCCCTCTTTAGTCATATTCCCTGAACCTTACTGGGGGTGGTATAAATGTCTCATTTACAGCTAAGAACTCAATAGTCACTCAGAGTACCTTGACTAGTTATGAAGCCCTGTATTACACATTTACATCACACACTCAAGCCTTATGTGTAAAAATCTTTTTTAAAATTTATTTTTATTTCATATACGTTGGTGTTTTGCCTGCATGTATGGTTGTATGAGAGCATCTGATTCCCTGGAACTGGCTTTAGAGATAGTTGTGAGCTACCAGGTAGGTGCTGGGAATTGAACCTGAGTCCTTTGGAAGAACAGTCAGTGTTCTTATCCACTGAGAAATCTCTTCAGCACCCCCATATGTAGAAATCTTAACCTTCATTGTGATGGTGTTAAGCGTTGTGGATCTTTGGAAGGTTATTTTGTCAGATGTTATGTATAATGCTCAGTAGGTATTATTTATGAAATTAAGAAAGTTTCCATCTAATCCTAGAATACTCAAGTATTTTTAATCATAAAAAACCAAAAATTGAGCCAAATTCTTCTTCTGAATTTACTAGTGATCATACAGTTTAGTTTTATGACCACATTGATTTTCGAGTGTTGGACCTGCCTTGTTGTATGTCTGAATATCCTAGCTATGGTACAGTATATAATTTTTAACTCTTATTGAATTTTCTGTATTAATTTTTTATAAAGGTCTTTGCAGTGGTACACATGCATACACACATATATACTTCTAATGTCTTTAGTTTTAGCATTAGAGTAACCGTAGCCTCATAGAAGAAGTTAGGAGATACTCTTAACTTCTGCACACAGCTCTTGAAAGAATATTAGTATGCATTGTTGCTTAATGTTTGGTAGCATTAACTAGTAAATTTTAATTGTTAGTAATTTTTTTTTTGCAAATTTAAACCCATTTTTATTGTCTTTTTTGATGTGTGATGTCTATATGCTGTGAACAAAAAACTGTTTTGGCCATGTCAGGCATTGTAGAAGTAGGCAGGGAAATCAGAGCATAGGTAGGATAAGGAGGGCAGAGTCGGAGAGACACCAGAGAAGCCAGCAGATGCAGAAGACAACTATGCTTCTCTGAGAAAAGGTACTGAGCTGCATGGCTGAACAGGATAAGTAAGAGCCATGTTAAGAGTTAGAAAGTTATATGCCTGGGGCCCAGGTCATTCAGCAAGCAGAACATAATTAATACAAGCATCTGTGTGTTTCTGTGGGACTGTGGGTCTGGACCACAGGCAAGAAACTTCATACAACAGCTGGTGCTCAGTGTGGGCCAAATACCCACAAAGTCCAAGAAAGCTTAAAAAGTGTTCTAGAGTACAAAAATGGAACCAAAAGCAGCTTCTGAATTGTGTCTCTGAAGTGGGTCATGGTGCAGAGATGGCGTGGCATCCTGGCCATGGACAAAATGGCTGTGGACTTGCTGCAGTCAGCATAACCTGTAACCAGGCTGGTTCCTGAAGTCTCACAGAAGACATGGTATAAAGCAACAAGCTGAATATGATGGATTTAAGGTTTCTGTTTATATTGCACATAATGGGAACAGAGTCAAATATGACTTCTTGGTAGCAGCGTTTCCTGGGACATCTCTGTTTGCTAGCAATGAGCAGAGATGCTGACCCTTTAAGAGAAACTTCCTGACTCAGCTTTATCGGCAAAAACTGTGTGGCTCTTTAAGAGGCCCTGCTGGCTTAAGTACAGTAAGTAGCTGGCTCTACTTAGCGACAGTGTAGACCCTAAGATTTTCTGGAATTTGGGTGGTAAAAAGTTCCACAATATTTAATACTGCTTCCCAGAATTGGGAAGGTAAGTGTGGCTCCAGCATCTCTGCCATGTTGAAAAGCTACTGAGCAGGGCAGAGTCACAAGGAAAAGGAGAGCTGTATAGTCTAGAATTTTAAAAGCTCTTCTGGTTAGAAAATGATTAAGGATATGCAATAAAAAAGCCCTGTAAATGGGGTACAATGTGTGTAAAATGTACATAGGCTTCAGAGAGAAGAGAAAGAAGGTATAGAGAGTTCCCCCAAAAGAGAAATAGAGTATAAAAATTTAATAAGACATGTAAAAATGGAAAATAGAAACAGAGACTAGATTACGTTTATTATTGTGTTTTATTTTAATTTTTTAACTGTTAACGAACTAACTGAAAAAACACAATTGATTGTAAAAGCTGCTAAGTTAAACAAACACATATATTTTTAAGGTATATTGACTTTGAAATTTGTGTCTAAGGATATGTTGCTTTGGAAGAGAGGTTCTGCTTTTGTTCCCACAGAAGATGAGAACTTGGATTGCTTCCAAGTTCCTATGGTTTTATCAACCAAGACTACCTGAAAATTCTCTGATACGAAGAGATGGTCACATCAATTTCAAGGCTAAGATGATCAGCCTCAAGACCCTCATAAATTGCCAGCGCCCTTAATCAGTAGAAAGTAGTAATGAAATGCTATGCCCAAATTCCCAAGATAATGTTTGTAAATGTTTTCATTATGAATGGCTAATGGTCACAGTAAATCTGTTTCTAAGAAAAAGGGGGGATATAGTATATGAGTGATTTTTAAAAATTAGATTATTGAATCAGTTTTTAATCTCAAAATATTTTATATCGGTATGGATTTTGGTTTATTGATACAAATTTAAAGTCAATTTTTATTATGCTGCATGTATTTTTCTACTCTTGTTTAAGGTATGATGTTTATGTAACTCATTTAAGATTGTAATGTATAATTCAGAAATGCAGATTAATACTCGATAACCAAATTTATAGTCATGTTAGTTAGATTTTTGGTATACAATGATATATTTCAATTAGGTACGTAATCTTCAAACACTTTAAAGACCTATAGACTATGACATTTAAAATATTTTAAGGACTTAGACTTTTCTGGACAGAGAAGGTCTGCTCCTGGAAGCACCAATCTACTTCAAGAGAATAATGGGCATCAAAGACATTTCATGTGAAGTTTACTTTCTTTGTGACAATGGTTAGCCACGGGACAAGAAACTGTTCTTGTATTGACTGCTTGACAGTATGATATATAAACTGGACATGTAGGTTCCATAGGAAGGTGACCTCTGAACTTTGGCCAAACAAGTCGAGATGGTCCTTCAATTTCTTGATTTGCAGAGAAAACTGCCAGACATCCTCTCGGACACAAGGAGAAATGACTGAATGCCAGAATGTGTAGAGCAGTCCTTCAGATTTCCTGCTTCACTGAAGGATATGCCAGAGACACTAGGCCTGTAGGCTAAAGATGAATGCCCCAATCTTACAAAGGAACTTTGGGTGACTGTCCAGGTAGACAGGTGTCATCTCTGTTATTTCTGGATTTTGGAAGTTGCTTGCACTTCCTGTTTACTGGGGTAATATTATATCCTTCTGTGGTCTTTGATGTAGTTGAAGATTAGATAGTTATAGATACAGTTTTTCTCAGTTATTTTAAAAGGTATATTGGATATGAAACTTTAGATCACGAGGATAAGGTAGATGATAGAATATTTTCTTTAATTTTGCTAAATACAAATAGACTAGTGTAACTGTAATTCTTGCTTGATAGCTGTTTTGTTATATATAATTTTGCTATGTTGAAATTGAAAGCTTCCTTTTTGATTAGACAGTAAAGGGGGAAGTGATGTGGGATGTCTATATGCTGTGAATAAAGGACTGTTTTGGTCATGGCAGGCACCACAGAAGAAGTAGACAGGGAAACCAGAGCATAGGTGGGAGAAGGAGGGTGGAGTCAGACAGAGGGACAAGCCAGCTGCCCAAGAGTCAGCATGTAAGGTCACACAGGTGAGCCATGGGCCACATGGCAAGACAGAATAACGGAAATAGGTTGAATTAAGATGAAAGAACTAGCTAGTAGTATGTCTGAGCCATAGGCTGAACAGCATGAAATTAATACAAGCATCTGAGTCATTTTTTTTGGAAGGAAAGCAGCCATAGGCAGATTCCGACTTTGGGACGAGTCAGGGCAGAAACCTCCTGATACACTTCTCCACTTGTGCTTCATTGGATTGTATCTCTAAGGAACTCGTCCATATCACCTATTGAATTATCCTTGTAGACATAGAGTTTGGAGACATTTTTCATTGCTTTTGGATGCCTACAGAATTTATGTTGCTGGTCTTCTCTTGAGAGGAGCCTTTGGATTATCTGATGGAGGCCATGGATGGTTTTATAATTAAAAAAAATTCAATTGCAAATGTAAAAGCAAAAATTATTTATGACTATGCATGGAATTTTTTTTTCATACCACATACCCTGGCTCCTATTAAAGAATTCAAGATTTTTGGCACATTCTTGTCTTATTATCTTTTCAAAGTTGCATATCAGATTCTGGTTTGTATAAATATTCAGTATAATGCTACAACAGAAATCTAGACGTTTATTAAAACAAAATTTCTTCTATATATGTTTAACCAGTTTTTCAGAAAAGTAATGTTGTTTTGTTGTATTCTAATTAATATCATTAAAATGGAAAGAGACCACACTCCTGATAGAATTAAGACTGAGAAATGAGCAGAGATTGAAGAGAAATAGCTTGCTATTCTGCCGTAAGCATCTGTGTACTCATTTTCTGAGTATTGTTTCCTAAAAATTCTGATTGTGTTGGATAATAAATTTAGTGCTTCTCATTTTTAAATATCTTAAAGTTGGGTTTCTATTACCTGTTGCTAAAATATATCTCATAATTTTTATTACTTATACAAAGAAGCTAAGACCCAGAAAAGTAACATGATTTGCTTTAGATTCACAATCAGAATAAGACCCAAAATCTTTTAGGTCAGAATTTTTCCAACCTCATTCCTCCCTATTCTAGAGAGGATTCCCGAACCTGTAGTTCCAGAGGTTGATGATTTTCTATCTGGCTTCAGGTTCACTGTACATTCTCTGACTTTATCAACCCTCCTGTGTCTCTTGTAATATGAAGTTCCCAATCATTCATGTTCCTGACACAGAGGCGATAGAGCTGACAGATTCGGAGGCGATAAAAAAGATGCCTTTTTGTGCTGAGTATTTGTCTTCTAAGAAATAAATAAATTTGGGCTTTGATGGGATGTCTTGTGAATAATTCTTTGATGGAAAAAGAGCCTGCTTCTTCCAAGGCTATGGCAGCTACTGTAAATGGATGTGTGTATTCCATTATATAGCTGGACTTTAAAATTTAAATTGAAATCTTTTTTCTATTATGAAACACCATAAACTATCCTTTAAAAATTATAAAGCCAGGGAATTCTGTATAATTTATTTTGATGAGGATTTGACCATTGATTGTATTAGTATAGCTTTGGATTTTGGAAAACATGATACTGCTCCTTGGGTCAAAGGTACAGGAAGCTTGATTCAAATAGTCTTGGGCTTTCCAGCATTACCATTATTTAATTTAATGTGGAAGTTCAATCTCTTATCAGTACAATTCAGAAGAAAAGCATCTGGCCTCTCAAGAAGTAGGTCTTGAATTAGAGGTAAGTGCTATAGAGGATTCTTGTCCCTCTATCCCTAATCTTTCAGAGCAACTTAGGGGAGGTGTTACAACTATCGAAGTGAATTTCCCCTTGAAAGTACTTGGACATGGTGTTTTCATCTAACAGTGAAGGTATAAACAGTCGGATTCTTTCTGATCTGAGTCCTTCGATACTGTGACCACTAGGGTGGTGTCAGAATGGTATGATTGTGAAAAGCATTAACTGGATGTCTGGGAGCACAGCATAAGCCGAGGGAAGTTACCTCACAGAACGTGAAAGCGCACAGAAAATTGTGGCTAAAGCCATTTTGTTTTCAGATTGTATTAAAAAATAGGAATAGTTCTTTATGAACTAGTGGAAAAATCCCCCTTCTGAATTGGAAGTCCCACTTGGGGGTTAGCATTATACGGCAGCATTTATTCAGTAAAAATAAAGTTACTGTGGTGTCTGGATGGACAGAGTGGACCTAGTTATACTGCAGATGTAATACACGTGGTCCTTCTGCACCTTTAACTCCTCAAGGGATGACTACAGAATATCAGCACACATTTGCAACTCACTGATGGAACTTGGTCCTTAAAGACTTTAATCCTTTGAATAACATTTGATATAGAGAGGACGTAGCTTTAATAGTAACCTGGGTCACATCTGAACTTTTGGGAATGAAAAAGTTAAAAAAAAAAAAAAGTTGCGATTCGATAAGAAATAACTCCATGGTATGCTGGAAGGAGAGCTTAGCAGTTAAACACATTTTTTGTTCTTCCTGAGTATGGGTTTGGCTTTCAATACCCACACGTTTTGGCTTACAGCCATCTATAACCTGATCTTCAAGCTGGCGTCTAGCTTCAGGAGGTCCAGTGCCCTTGTCTGTCCTTTGTGGACAGCCATATGCATGTTCACATATCTCCGCCTACACACAACACGATACTTACATATAATTAAAATACTCAACATAGTATAAGATATATAATTAAAAATAAAGAACAAATATTTAAGAAAAGAGTCCTAGATTTTATGGTCTGATAATCAGAAATGGGTGATCTTGGACTATATTTGTTGCTAACTCAATTCATTCAATAGAAGTGGGTAATTTGAAGAGTATTTTATGTCTTGACCGCAGTTAATTGAGTAGGAATTAAAGAACTGCCAAGGATTTGGGGATGTATCTCTCTGATAGAATGTTTGCCTCACATATGCAAGGCCCTACGCTCCATGCCAGTGCTACAAAACAAAATGAAACAGCAAAATATTTCTTAGAGGTGGACACATGTTTAATGATGCACCAAGAAGAATTTGGACGGAGAAGAAGAAAAGATACTACCCAGACTCACCTTTGGCACTTATTGAATGGTATGCCAGCTGGTTGGGGCAAAATAGTCAACACTTCCTTTTCTTTGGAAGTTTATATTGTTTCACGGAATCCTAGTAACACTCAGAAGAGGTTGAGAGGTAGGAAACATGCACAGGGAGGCTTGACACTTTACCTCGGACTGAGCTGATAGTTAGGTAACAGAGACAGCATACAGGAAGTGCTAGCAACAGATAAATTTGGTCTTCTATTTTGGCTCTCTTGAGAGGAGTCCCCAAGTCACACATTGTCAACCCCAACAGGACACATGGAAAAGTCTCATGAGCTTCTGAGAGATGATTGTTACAGCTTCATCTTCAGACCTGTGGCAATCAGGTCTGCTCAACACGACCACCGTTTTACCAGAATGAGATTGATGTGAGACAGGCCGGAGAGCAGAAGAGGGAAAGTCTGTGACTTACAGTGAAATTCCACAAATAATCAGGTTCAAAAGGTTTGATGAGTTCATTAGAATCTTTTCCTTTCCTTTGGACACAACGTTGTTGAAAATTATCTTTAGCTGTTGGCTGATATATGTGGGCCTTTGTTGATTCAGGTCGCTGGCGTTGAGATATACAGGCAGCCGAATTGCTCTGGTAATTTAACATTTGCACAGCAGTTAGACCCCTGCTTTTTTCTGACATTCAGACAGTCAAGGTCGTATACCTTGTCAAGGTCGTATACCTTGTCAAAACTAGAGGCCTTATCTGTGTAAATTTCGGCTTCTACTCACAGACCACGGGAAGCTATAGGCTGAACAGAGCTTCTCAGCTGTGCATAGACGAGAGGAGGGACATTCTCTCAGGGCTCAGGGTTCAGACAGAATAGCCAACTGTAACTGTTGACAATATGAATTTTGTTATCCAAAGGGCTGCCCTAGTTTTAAGCCGTAGTACCATTCTATGCCAATTTTGTTGCTTATATTTATTATTTTTCCAGCTACAGAGATGTCACCGGTGAAGAGCACTCACTGACTGCTTTTCCAGTGATCATGGTTCTGAGCACAGCATCATTATAGTGCTAACATCTGTAACGTCAGTTCTGGGGGATCGGCTGCCCTCTTCTGGCCATCATGGGCATTGCATCCATGTGGTGCACAGACATGTTTCCCTGAAGGGAAAACATTCATATGCATAAACTGGAAATAAATAGATCTAAAAAAATAATTATGAGTGTAAGCTCCTGTGGGGTCCAGAAGACAGTGTTGGATCCCCGGGTTGATACTATAGGTGAATGCGAGTGGCCTGACATGGGTGCTGGGAGCCAAACTCTGATTCTCTGGAAAAAACAGTAATAGGATCTACTTAGCCAGTTCTCTAGCCTGTCCAAGCCAGTTTTATGTTATGGGCAAATTTCTAATCTCAGGAAGTCCAGTTACTGAGGCTCTATCAGAATGATAATAACATCTACATCACAAAGTAACTGTAAGAACTAGACAAAAAACAAAAAAACCCTGACGCTATGAACTGAAATAACCGAGAAGCAGGGACTGTAGACGGCCATCTGATTGAAGTGTCTTGACAGGAGACTTTTCATTGTGCTGTTAGGTCATTCTTTTAGGAAACAACCATCCTCTGGTTATTACTTCCAACATCTAACTCCTGTTTCCCTGGTTTTCATTGCCATATTAAAACACCATGACCAAAGAGAAGAGATTATTCTGGCTTATTGTTCCAGAAGAGTAAGATTAAATCACAGGGCAGGGGAGGCAAGTGTGTGGTCAGAGCAGGAAGCTGAGAGCTCACTTTTTTTTTCCATCTTTTTTTCTATTTAATTTTTTAAGAACATACCCACCACTGGTCTCCCTCTCCCCTTCCAGTCATCCCTCTGCTTCACCCCCCCCCCCAGAGAGGGTAAGGACTCCAGAGTGAGTTAATTCAGTCTGTTACATCAAGTTAAGGCAGGATCTCTCTCCCATCCCCACCTCCAGTACCAAACTGAGCAAGATGTTCCTCTGTATGGAATGGACTCCAAGGAGCCAGTTCAACAAAGGAGTCAAGATCATGATGAAGAAACCCACAGAAACATCTGACCTGAGCTATTGAGAGCTCACTGACTCTGAACTGACAGCTGGGGAACCTGCATGGGACTGAACTAGGCCCTCTGAATCTGGATGGCATTTTCATGGTATGGACAGATTATGGGGCCCCTGGCAGTGGAACCAGGACTCATTCCTAGAGTTCATGTTCTTATCTGCAGTTTCTGAGGCAGAATGGCAGGGAGGAATGGGAAGAAAAAGACCAAAACAAAATAAATACCACTGTGAAAGCTCTGAACTCTCAAAGCCCAAGCCTCAAGTGACGTACTTTCTCCATCACATTCACACCTCCTAAACCTCCCCAAACATGGCACCAAATGGGGACCCATTGTTCAAACAGTCCTCATCTAAACCGTCACAGGACCATCGCATGGCCAGGGTATCATCTCAGAGTTAGTCTTCAAAGGTGACAATGTTGAAAATGCTACCATTCGATTGTTTTGTCTGGCGCAGTTTATTGACACTTCTTTATGCCTTGTTGTATTATTCTGAACACTTCAAATGTATAAACAACCTGAAAGACTTATACACCAAGCCTGCAGTCCCATCCAAAAGTCTTCTGTTAATATTTTACTGTACTTGCCCCGTCATTTTACCTGGCAATCCATCTATTTCTGGAAGTGGTCATTAATCCCATCCCCAAGCAATTCAAAGTAAGTCATAGATACCAGCACAAATTTCCCCTAAATATGTCAGCATGTATAACATGACATGTAACTCAATATTTTATAATGCTATTCTTTAGCTAAATCTGTAGGAAAATATACAGTTCTGAGTTTTGACAAATGGTTCATACCTGTGTAAGCTTTCATCTAGCATTCCCAGTCTGTGTATTCTAACCCCCCACCCCTTGGGACCAAATGCATTAAGGCAGTTTTGCACACAATAGATAGTAGAAGCAGCTAGATATTTGGGGTGGGGGGAGGGTAGGGAGGGCTGGGAGTTGATCTTGTGACCTTTTCGACTGCTCCAGGTCAAGATGCAGAAAATCAACATCACTCCAGAAAGTTTCTTCCTGCGGCTTCCAAGTCATGTGTCTACTTCTGCAAACAGTTCTTGACCTTCTATTTATTTAGTCACTCAGGAATTAGTTCTAAGAACTGTCTGTCAGTGGAACCATATGGTATGTATTCTTTGTGAACTGATTTGTTAACTAGCTCAAAACTTATCTTTAAAAGTATTTATTTATTTATTTGTATGTCTATTTTATTTTGTTTTTCCATAAAAAGTCTTTTTTTTTTTTAAATTCATGTACCTCTCTGCTCTCCCTCCCTTCCCTTCTCCCAATCCCTCCCCATCAGCCTTCAGTCTTTCCCCTTCCCAATCCCCCACCCCTTCCCCAAAAGGGCAAGAAAAAAATCCCCAGGTGGATCAGCTTAGCATGGTGCATCCACTCCAGGCAAATCCAATTTCCTCATCCCAATATCAAGACTGGGTTAGGTGTTCCTCTGCAGTGAATGGGCTCCAAGGTGCCAGTCCACACACAGAAACACAGTCTGATCTCACCCCTGGAGGCTCCACATACTGCCCATGCCAATCGACAGTTGCCTACCCTTGGAGGGCCTAGCTCCTTTTCCTGATATTTCCCCAGTGGCTGTTCTTGATTCAGTAAACTCCTCAGAGCTCCAGCCAGCAATCACTGTGGGAGTTTTCCTCATAATCCCTACCCCCTTGCTCATACAGACTCTCCTCTCCTGCTCTCAGCTGGACCAGGTGCTGGGCCCGGTGTTCAACCATGGATCTCTGCCTCCACCTCTATTCATTGTTGGATGTAGGCTCTGTGATGACACTTAGGGTGGTTATTCATTTGATTATAGGGAAAGTTCTGTTTAGGCACCTGCTCCATTATTGTTTGGAGAGCTAGCCAGAGACATCCTGTGAGTTCTTGGAGGTTTCCCAATTTGGCTTCCTCTTTCGAGATATCCATCTCTCTTTATTCTTCTCTTTGTTGCTCTTCTCACTCAGCCATCTCCTTCTCTCATGATTTGTTCCCACCTCTTCTTGGTTGCAACCTGTTATGATCCCAATTTGCTAAGGTGATCATCTCTATTTTCTCTTCCTAGGGGAAATCTATGGATGTCTCTCTTAAGTTCCTTCTGATCCCAAGCTGTTCAGGGATCATGTTTTGCAGCTTGGGCATTCTTTGCTTTGTGTCTAAGTCCACTTATGAGTGGTTACATCCCATGCCTATCTTTTTGGATTTGTGATACTGTAGTACAAGGTTTCTGGCCCGGACTTTCTGGCCTAACCTCAAGGTCTAGACCCTCAGACCCGCAGTCCTGCAGTCCTGCAGTCCCACAGAGACACACAGATGATTCCAATAGTTTTAGGCTGATCAGCCTCAGGCCCAGGCATATCATTTGCTAGCTCCCTACCCTTCATCTAACCCATGTCTCTTGTTCAGCCATGCGGCTCGGTACCTTCTTTAGAGCAGCATAGTTGTCCTCGGCTTCCTCTGGTTTCTCTCTGGTGCTTTTCTGGCATTCTGCTCTCAGAGATTTTCTTAGTCTGGTAGCCCCGCCTACACTTCCTGCCTGCCTTTGGCCAATAAGCTCTTTTTTATTAAACCAGTGGGTGGGACAATTATTTACCATGAAACAATACAATACCCCTACATATCCCCTTTTCTCTTTAAACAAAAAGAACTCCAATTCTAAAATTCTTTTCCCCCCTTATCTATAACAGCTTATAAGCAACACTGTAAATAAACACAGACATCCATAATCCATGTTTTGGGAATGTGGGTGTCGTTCTCTAGGCTACTTCCTGCTGAATGGGGAAGCAGACAATCTCATGGGAATCCAAAGAAAAATGCAGGATTATGCACAAGTCTTTAGTGGAGTAGTCTCTAAGGCTGGGTCATCTCAGCCAGTCTCCTTGAAATTGTTCTGGATACAGAGCTCTGGAACTTCAACAGAGGTGTTCTGAAATGCTGGATAATCTGGGCCATCCATTTCCATTGGAGATTCAGGGGGTCTTCCTCTATCAAACTTTATGTTCTTTATCCAGGAAAAAAATCCACAGTCTTTCATTTTCTGTGAAAATAAAAGGAAAACCTCTTCTCCAAAGTAGCGTATCTTTGCATTTCAATTTTAAAGTAAACTCATTTACAAAATATATAGGTTGAATTACTCCAACAACATTTATAATCAACTGTCTTTTAGCAGCTTTTACTAAGTCATTTTCAATCAAGAAGCTTAAAGACAGTAATATACAGTATCCAGACATTCTTTGTATTTTCCATCTTTACTTGGCTTTTGTTTATTTATTTATTTATTTATCTACTTATTTATTTATTTATTCTATTTCTTTAAGGGCTTTTTCTACCTCTTTTTTCTTTCTTTATGCCTATATATATATATATATATATTTTCAAAACACTCTTTACCACTTAGACTTTTTTTTAAAAAAACTGTCTTTACTATATATTTATTTCTTAACTTTTTCTGTCTCTGACCACACCTTTGCTTGTCTAGGGTGATTGACTCCACCCAGATTCTTCTTTTTCTTTCTGTTTCTGAACACACCTTTAATCTGCCAGGATTAAAGGCTGGTATGATAGGTGGATGGCTCCACCCAGCTCCTAGTCTAATTTCATAGAATTTATCTTTTTAACCCAGGTACTCTGGGGAATTTTAGGGACCATATAATGACCAAGTCAAACTGCCATCTGCCGCTCATTAACTCTATTTAAGTATTAGGCAGCAGGGCCTTTTAAAAGACTCACAAGTATTTTGCCTTTAAGGCTGAATCAGGAAGCTTCTCTCAAAAAAGTCAAGCTTCAGTTTGCCTCAGGCAAACAGAGCTGATCCATAAAAACATCGACACTAGAAAGCCATCTTTGATTCTGTTCCCTTTTTTCTCCTTGTGAAGGTAAACCTTAAATAAATCATTTATAACCTTTTGCTTATATTGAGGCTCCTGTGAGACTTGAGGAATCAGCCATTTTACACCTTAAGCTGCACTCCAAAAGCCCGCCAATGTAGTTCAAGCCTATGTGCTTCAGCAGGGCGTCTCTGTACCATGGCTCACATGGGAGACACAATTCAGAGGCTGCTTTGGGCTCTAGACCATTTTTTAAGCTTTCTATGGCTTTTTGTGGGCATATTTGCTCCACGTTGGGCTGCCATTTGTAGTACGAGGTTTCTGGCCCGGACTTTCTGGCCTAACCTCAAGATCTAGGCCAGCAGTCTCACAGTCCCACAGAGACACACAGACGCCTTCATTAGTTTTTGGCTGATCAGCCTCAGGCCCAGGCATATCACTTGCTATCTCTGTACCCTTCACCTAACCCATGTCTCTTGTTCTGTTCAGCCATGCGGCTCGGTACCTTTTCTTAGGGCAGCATAGTTGCCCTCTGCTTCTTCCAGGCCTCTCTCTGGTGCTCTCTGTCTGGCATTCAGTTCTCAGAGATTTTCTTAGTCTGGTAGCCCCGCCTACACTTCCTGCCTGCCTTTGGCCAATCAGCTCTTTTTATTAAACCAGTGGGTGGGACAATTATTTACCATGAAACAATACAATATCCCTACATGATACCTCATTCAGGAGGATATTCTCTAAATCAATCCATTTGCCTGAAAATTTTAGGATGCCATTTTTTTTCCTGCTGAGTAGTACTCCATTGTGTAGATGTACCACAGTTTGTTAATCCATTCTTCAGTTGAAGGCATCTAGGTTGTTTCTTTCCAGGTTCTTGCTATTATGAATTATGCTGCTATGAACATACTTGAGCTAATGCCTTTGGGATATGAATGTGTATCCTTTGGGTATATGCCCAATAGTGGTATTGCTGGATCCTTAGGGAGATTGATGCCCCATTTTCTAAGCAACCACCATACTGCATTCCAGAGTGGCTGTACAAGTTTACACTCCCACCAACAATGGAGAAGTGTTCCCCTTGGTCTGTCTCCTCTACAGCATAGGCTGTCATTTGTGTTTTTGATCTTAGCAATTCTGACAGGTGTAAGGTGGTTTCTCAGAGTTGCTTTTGTTGGGCCCTCTGGTGAGACCCTCTGTCTTTTCCCTCCCCTCCTCATAAATAATCAATACTAGCAAGGCATGTTAAGTCAGGCTAGAGTTAAGAATAGCACCAAATTCAGGTCCAAAAATACTCATGGTCTGGGGCTGGATGGCAAAAATTCCTCACACAAGGGCACACTGACAGTATATGGCCGGTTCAAGCTAATAGTTTTGGGTGGGCCCCAGCCCATGACCAAGAAAAGCAAGCTAAGGCCTTGAGATAACCAACATACAGGGTGACCCCGACCGAGGCCAGCAAATCCAGGAAAACAGCTTACGAGACAAAATATTTTGGGAAAAATAACCGGTGGTCTTGGCTTGTGGTTTGGCCCCGGCCTCGGGCCAAGACCAACATCAGCCACCTGGGCTCTGACTGCCCCTCAGAGGTGGTCCCATTGAACTAACCAATCAGAACCCTGTAACCATGCATCTGCTTTTGTACACATGCTTCTGCTTCCCAAACACTATAAAAAGGCCCTAAACAAAGGCCTGGGTGCTCAAGTCATTTCCAAGTGACTTGGCCCATAGGATCCTATGTTTCCTCAATAAACCTTGTGCTGATTGCATCTGAACTGTGGATTCGGCTCGGTCCTTGGGTCCTGGGGTCTCTTCCTGAGGGAAGATCCGTTCTGGGGGTCCTGCACCCCCGGGGGTCTTTCACTTTGATTTGCATTTCTCTGATGGCTAAAGATGTTGAGCATCTTTTTAACTGCCTTTCAGCATTTGTAATTCTTCTGTTGAGAATTCCATTTTTAACTCTGATTCCCATTTTTAATTGGGTTATTTATGTTTTGGGGCTCTAGTTTCTTGAGTTCTTTATATATTTTAGAGATCAGTCCTGTCAGATAGTGAAAGCCATTCTTTAGGTTGCCATTTTGTCTTATTGACTGTGTCCTTTTCCTTACAGAAGCTTCTCAGTTTCAGGAGGTCCCACTTATTAATTATTCTTAGTGTCTGTGCTACTAGTGTTATATTTAGAAAGTGGTCACCTGTGCTAATGTGTTGGAGGGTATTTCCCACTTTCTTTTCTATCAAGTTCAGTGTAGCTGAGTTTATGTTGAGGTCTTTGATCCACTTGGATTTGAGTTTTGTGCAGGGTGATAGGTTTGATCTATTTTGCATTCTTCTACAAACTACCATCCAATTTTGTTGAAAATACTATCTTTTTTTTCATTGAATATTTTTGGCCTCTTTGTCAAAAATCAAGTGTTCATGGTGTGGGTTAATGTCAGAGTCTTCAATTTGATTCCACTGATCCACAAGTCTGTTTTTGTGCCAGTACCAGACTGTTTTTATTACTGTAGCTCTATAGCATAGCTTAAAGTCAGGGATAGGGATTCCTCCTGAAGTTCTTTTATTGAGCAGGATTGTTTTGGCCATGCTGGGTTTCCTGTTAGCTCAGTTTGTGCCTTATTTATTGCTTCTATTTTAAATTTTAATTCCTGGAATTTTTTTTTTTAACCTGTGTATTTTCTTTTTCTAGGTTTTCTTTATTTTCTTTCATGGATTTGATCATCTCTTCCATTTTTTTTGTTTGTATTTTCTTCTATTTTTTTAAGGGAGTTTTTAATTATCTTCATAAAGTTGTTTTTAAGGTTTCCTTCTGTTCTCTCTTCATTGTTATGCTCAGGTCTTGATGTAGTAGAGTTACCAGCTTCTTCTGGTGGTGTCTTGTTGTTCTTTGTATTGTTTTATGTATTTTTGCCCTGCCATCTGCCCATTGCTTCCTTGATTCACTGTTAGTCAGTTCTTGTTGGCTCTTAGTCTATCATGAGCCCAAGGGCTGAGTGTCTCCAGTAATTGCAGGGGCTGCTCTTATTAAGCTCTTAGTTAGCTGTTGGCCAAGGAGCTCAGTTGTCACAGAGGTCATTCTTTGTTGAGTCTCAGTCAGCTGCTGGCTTAGGGGTCTCCAGCTGTTGAAGTGTGATGATACAGATTTTGGTTTGGGTGGAGTTTGGCCCATGGGATGTCCCTCCAACTGTGTTTTGCTGGTTAATGGGCTTTGAGGAGCTCTCCCAGCTTTCTTCGGTTTAGAGTGGAGCTAGGTGTGGTTGGGGTGTTGGGGGCTGTGTTTATTAAAAACTCCCAAGTAAATAAGAAACTGAGAGAAAATATTAACAGTGAATATCTCCATCTATGGCATTTGGGGATCACACTCTTTGCTTGGCCTAAGAGTCGGGGTGTCACTCACCTCTTAGCCAGCTGTGGATTGGGAGACTCTGGGGTCTCCAGTTGTTGATGTGTGATAACCCACCAAACTTCTAAATATATTTTTTCTTATTACTGAATGTTATTTCAGTATATATCAGTACCCCATATTTTAAAAAGATGCATAAATTGCTTCAAGTTTATGGCTAGCATATCAAATCTACTATGAATTTTCTTCTCTAAAAATTATTGGAATATGATTACATATCTCTTGGCTAATATATATATATATATACATATTATGCATATGTAATTTATGTGAATTCCTGTTGTTCAAAACCTCTTCAACAGTTGGAGTTTTTGTCTTTTTAACCCACCATTCTGGTGGATAATCTAATATCTCATTGGAGTTTTCCAGTGCGTTATTATGAAAAATACTTTTGCTAGGTATTTTCTATATGAAAATTAACCATTGTTATTTTCTCTTAGAGCTTTATCTACTTTTAAATTATTTGACTTTTATCATTATAGGGATTTATCATTTTTGAGATATTCATTGTGAATATTTTCTCTTTACTTGGGTGTTTTTAATAAACATTTTTGATGAAAGTTAATGCCTCTTAATTTTTATTGTTGTGTTTGTATCTTGTTAAAGAAACATTTCTTAGGTCTAAATGGTGATATTACTTCTGTATGGAAAAATTCTAATACTCTCACTCAGGTTAGGTACCTATGCATCTCAAAGACAGCTGTGGATTCCATGTGAGTCAGGAGTCAGTAGGCTCTCATGAAGAGTTAGCACTGTTTGCAGTAAAGGCATTGTTCTTCCTGTGAGTGTTCCAGTGTCTCCTAAAACCATGTGACTATGTAGATGTGAGTCTGCTTCTAGAGCCTCTCTCTGTCTCAGTCAGTTCTGCTCGGCATCTTAATGGTTCTTTATGCTCAAACCACATTACCCTGTACCTTTCCAGTAAGCCCGAGCATCAGGATATGCTTGTGGTTCTGCTATATTTCTTCTTTAGCTATTCAAAGTCATTTAAATATTTGTCTCCATGTAAATTTTATAATTGTTTTGTTAATTTCAACAAACTTGGGTATTAGGAGCATCACGTTGGTCCTATTGATAAATTTATCTAATTGGGGGAAAATTGAGATATGAGCAGCATTGCAACTTCTGAGTCGTAAGCATGATGTCTCTGGCCATTTACTAAAGTCTTTAGTTGCTCTGAGTAGAGTCTGTCATGAAGAAGTCCTACAGATATTTTCATAGGATGTATGTTTTTGGATGTATTTCAGATATGGTTTTTGTAATTTTCACTGTAAGTTAAAATTTTCCTTTAATTGAATTTTCCAAATTATGTTACAAATAACTGTTTTTGGATATTGACTTAAAATGCTTCAAACTTACAAAATTTAAGTATTAATTTTATTGGTTATTTTGTAAATTCCATAGTATTTTCTGCAATAGTAGTCATGTATTCTGAATACATACAATTTCTTATATTAAATGTTTATTTTTTATTTTACTTTTTTTTAACCAGTTTTAGCCTCATTGTACTCCCTGGATATCTAGTAAAAGGATGACTAAGTATATTGAGAGTAGACATTCTTGCCTTGTTTTAAGTTTTGAGAAGAGGACCGTAAATGTTTTACCATTATTTTTGTTAATTGCTGCAGGCAATTATAGATAATTATTAATTATATATGTCTTCTGCCAGAATATAAATACAGTAGAATACTCATTAGATATTCTATTCTGAATATAAAACATCACATGCATTCTCCCATATGCATTTTTGAGATGCCTATATACTTTTTCCTTTTATTCTATTGACATCTGCATCTTATTGATTGATTATATTTTCAGCTCCCCTAGTATTCTTGAGATGGGTCCTTCCTCCTCTATGGTGACGAAGTTTGATATTTTACATGTCACTCAAATAGATTTGAAAATATTGTAGTGTACATGTGACATCATTAAAAATTCCTTTGAGAAGCTAAATATCTAAAGGTAAGTAAGAGCAAGCTATACAGTATTTGTATCTAGAAGTAAAATGTACAGCAGAAGTTCAAAGCATGACACATGAGAGCTCCTCTATTTTAGATAGGGTATATTTTTAGTTCTCCTTATATGTGTATGTGGCCATGGTCCGTGTGCACGTGTACATACACGTGTGAATGTATGTAGGTGCAAAGGCAAGTGTGCATAGGTGTGAGGGCCTGAGGTCAATGTTGATAATCTTCCACTCATTATTCTACCTCATTCTTTGAGACAGGGTCTCTCAATTAAACCTAGAGCTCATTGACCACTAATCTCACTAGCCATTGTGCTGTTGGAGTACCCGTCTCTGCCTTCTGAGGCTGCAGTGTCAGGCGGCTGGTAAAGAAACTTTTCTTAGGTCTAAATGATGATATTATTAAGTTTTTGTTTTTGTTGTTGGTTTTTTTGTTTTTTTTTGTTTTTTTTTAAAAAAAAACTTCTATCATGTAAGTTTAGGTCTCTCTCTCTCCCCCTCTCCCCCATACCTCTCTTGGTTTTTTGACACATGGTTTCTCTGTGTAGTCCTGAATATCCTGGACGCTCTGTATACCAGGCTGGCCTTGAATTCACAGAAACCAAGATGTTTCCATCCTTTGATGTGAGTGGTGTGACAAATATTTACCATGTAGCTAGGGATTACGCTGGTTTAAAGATTGGTAATTATAGGTTCTCATTCAAGAAACATTACTTCACTAACGCTGGGTGGTTGGCTATGCGTCTGGTACCAGGCATGATTTCTCTCTTGTTTGCAGATTTTAAAAGTCCAGTTAGAGTGCTGTTGTTATCACCATAGTAGCTGTGCCACTGCTGCCCTTGGGATTATTGTGGCACACTGGCCACTGTTGTGGTTCATAGATAGCAGTCTGGGTGTCCCACAGTAGATCATGTGTTTCAAGCTCTGGTGTCCTCTGGCTGTGTGATCATTCTCATGCATGCATTCCCACCAACGTATTTGCCTCGTGGTCCTCATTAAAAATGGCGTTTCGTGCTTTGATCTTTGGTCTACCACAACTGTGAACAAATAGACTTCTTTTTCTCTGTTAGCATTTCCCTCATGTATTCTACTACAGTAATGAGAATGGATAATGTACATCTTTCCCAAGAGATCTAGCATCCTTCCTTTTATCTTTGTCAAGATAGGACTCTGGCCTTTTCCTACTTATTCACATCTTGCCAGATGTGAGACAGACTCTTATTATGGCTTAGGCTGATCTCAAACTTGTTATATTGCCAGAGAAGACCTTTGATTCCTCATTATCCTGAGGTATATACCACCCGACCCTTTTGGTATATGTCTTCAGCTGACCACCTCTCTTCTTTCTTTTGGATTCTGCCACAAGGAGCATCTTTCACATTGTAATCCACACCACTATTTGTGTGAGTGTATGTGTATTCATTTGTGTGTGTGTGGTGTATGTGTGTTGTGTATATGAGTGTGTGTGTATATGTGTGGTATGTATGTGTTTATGTGAGTGTGTATATGTGTGTGTGGTCTGTATGTGTGTGTATGAGTGTGGTGTGTACGTGTGTGTACGTGAGTTGGTGTGTATATGTGTATATGTGTGAGTGGTATGTGTGTATGTGAGTCTTTGTCTGTGTGTATGTGAGTCTGTGTGTGTGTGAGTGGTATATGTGTGTTGTGTATTTGAGTGTACGTGTATATGTGTGGTGTGTATGTGTGTTTATGTGAGTGTGTATATGTGTGTGGGGTGTATGTGTGGTGTGTATGTGTGTGTATGTGTGTGTATGTGTGGTGTGTATGTGTGTGTATGTGTGGTGTGTATGTGTGTATGTGTCGTGTGTATGTGTGTATGTGTCGTGTGTATGTGTGTATGTGTCGTGTGTATGTGTGTGTATGTGTGTCATGTGTAGGTGTGTGTAGGGTGAATCTGTATGTGTATGTGTGTGGTGTGCATGTGTGTGTAGGTGAGTTGGTGTGTATATGTGTGTATGTGTGAGTGGTATTTGTGTTTGTGAGTCTGTGTGTGTGTATGTGGGTCAGTGTGTGTGTGTATGTGGGTCAGTGTGTGTGTGTTTGTGTGCATGTGTGTGCACACATTAGGGGAGTAAGACTTATCATCTTCATGTACTTTCTAAATCTGTTGCAAACTCTATTGATGACAAGTTTAAGTCATGTTATTTAACATTAACCTTTGAAATGAAGACCTGGGGAGATGGCTCCGAAGTTAAGAGTACTCGTTCTTGCAGAGGATCCAGGTTCTGTTCCCAGAACCCAGAACCTACGTGAAAGTAATAATTGTTTGAAAATTCCATTCCAGGGGACCTGGTGCCTGCTTTTGGCCTCCACGTGCACCAGTTTTGTACACGGTGCACATAAATGCATGCAGATAGAAAATCATATACAATTAAAAAAGAAAAAAGTCATTAAAAGAATGAGAATAGTGTTTTTTCTCTCCACATACCTTGCCCTATGTCTCTCTTCCTTGGTAGAACACTTAAATAGGAAAAAAAATGATGTCTTGAGAAATATTAAATGGAAGTTCAGGTGCAAAATAATCATAAAGCTTTCAGCTTGCACAAATTGATGCCTTTGTATTGGGTAATGGGATAATTTTTCATGAACTCTTATTTTTCTTTTTGGTAACTGTAATTGACAGGTTTTATAGCTTCTTTTATGTTTTATTTTTAGCTTTAGCAAGATGAACTGGATGATGACATCTTTGTCCACAGGCCAAGGGAGATTTTTGTATGAACTTCACCAGCCTATGGAAGACTACTTGGACGTTAGAGAAGACATAGGCATTAGCAAACATCTCAGGCCCCCAAACTCCATCCATTCTCTGCTATAGCTTGCTAGAAAGCTGGCTTTGTGAAAGAGGGATCACCTTCACAATAAACGTTGGCTTTCCCACAGCCAACAATGTTTGGAAGTTAGCGATGTCTGCAGAATAAGAGCACAGTAGTTTTGGTTGGGAAGCAGAGAACAAATTTGCACTTAGAAGAAGCCCTAGTTCAACTGAGTTATTTATGTGTCTGAAGTGGAACTAAATATAGGGCCTAACATCTTATTCTCTCCTGTTATGGGCTACTCCTGCCGTTCTCTACGCCTCTGTCTTGTCAGAGCAAATAAAGATAAGACAGTGTGGTCGTAATTCTGTGTCATCACCTTTGCTGTGTGTCACCTGATCATTCCTAACTGTCCCCTCTGCGGTTCCTCCAATCTCCTTTCTGATTTTATTTACCTTTCCCCCAAGCCATTCCTCACAGTTGACTGGTTGTCTTTTTCCTGTGATAAACTCAGAACTTCATAATAAAGGGTTTGTATCATTCCTTAATATTTCTAATGTTTTGCTTTATTTTTTTTTTTATAGACTGAAATGCCAGAGAGTTTCCATGTCTTACATATACTTAACAAATCCCAGTGCCTCTGGGATAATACTTTGTGATTATTGGGTAGTTTATAATTTTTTGAAAACTTTCATGTATGTATGCTCTAGTCACAACATTTTCTCCCCTCCACCTCCTCCTTCCAATCCCTTCTGTGCCTTTCCCCCCTCCCTTTCAGACTTATGCCCCTTTTCTTTGGTAAAATTACAGTATGCTGAGTCTATTTTAGTGTCGCTCAGATGTGTATGTTTTTAGGCCTTACTACTATTTGGCGTTAGGTAACCAGGTAAGGGCTCATGCCTACTCCTGCAGCAGTAGTTAACCAGGTGAGGGACTCATGCCTACTCCTGCAGTGTTAGGTAGTTAACCAGATAAGGGGCTCATGCCTACTCCTGCAGCAGTAGTTAACCAGGTGAGGGGCTCATGCCTACTCCTGCAGCGTTAGGTAGTTAACCAGGTAAGGGGTTCATGCCTACTCCTGCAGCAGTAGTTAACTGCCTGTAGCTCTTCATCTAGAAGAAGTGAAGCCCCATGAGATTTCCCCATCCACATTTGCTTGTCAGCCCGTGTTTGTACTGCTTATTTTGTTTAGGTAGTCACATTGTTGAGATTGATCAGGCTTATTTTCCCCTTCATAAGTCGAAGATATGATACACAGTTTTAACTGGACATATGAAGAAGTGATATTTAATTAATATTTTTAAAGTACAAAGAATTTAAAATGTCTTTATTCCTACAACTGTGCATGTATGTGTTATGTGTGTGTGAAGAAGCCATGCCACAGTGTGCACATGTGTGTTAAGTGTGTGTGAAGCCATGCCACAGTGTGCACGTGTGTGTTATGTGTGTGTGAAGCCATGCCACAGTGTGCACATGTGTGTTAAGTGTGTGTGAAGCCATGCCACAGTGTGCATGTGTGTTAAGTGTGTGTGAAGCCATGCTACAGTGTGCATGTGTGTGTAATGTGTGTGTGTATCCATGCCACAGTGTGCATGTAGAAAGCAATTAGCTTAACAGAGGTTCTTTCTTCTCTTCTTCAGATGGGTTTCAGATAGAGAACTCAGGGCATTGGGCCTATATGCCAACTACTTATATATTCCTTAAAAACAAATGGATTTATTGAAAAAAAATCATGTGTGTGAGTGTGTGTGTGTGATCATGTGCAGGTAGAGTCAGAGGATAGCTATGTGGAGTCAGTTTGTCTTTCAACCTTTATTTGGATTTGGGAGATCAAACTAGGTAGTTAAGTTTATGTGACAAGTATCTTTATCAGCTGAGACATCTTGTCAGTCTAGAGAGAAAAAATAATTTCAATGATATATTTTTGCTTTTCCATAGTTTATTACCAAGAATTATTTTGGCCTTTGTAAATTTACACAGAATTAAGTAGAATTCTTTCTCTATTTAAAATATTGTCATAAAAACCACTCTATTTATCACATAATCTCACAGTCTGACCGTGCCATAATTACTCTTTTGTTTGGGACATAAAATAACTTTCAAGGTTTTACTACAATTAATTAAAGTAAAATTAATATTTTAATTACGTAGCCTTTTTATTCTGTCCTATTCTGAGGCTGACATCCTAGAACTTTACCTGGTTGATAATTAGTGCTCAGTAGATGAATGCCATCAATTTGTTCTCAGACACTTTCATTTCTTTTATTATTTGAATCACTATGTAAGTTTCTGATACTCCTTTGGTTAACAACAAAATCTACAAAGAACATTTGACACAGAACACTTTGCCCCTACTTCTGATTTCAAGCATCTTTGGGCAAGGCAGAGACTCTGTGGTGAACATGCTAAGATGTTTGCTTTTCTTTGGGGGCCTCAGGCAAGAAGCAAACAGTGTCCAAATCTCTTACACTTGTCGTTAGATTCCCCGACTGAAACATCGTGCAGAAAACCCTGTCACCCAAACGAACTTGTCTCCACACAAGGGCCAGCATGGCAATGTGTCCAGGAAAGTGCCTGGTTGTCTCTCCTGAATCTCTTTGTGCACTTCACCCTCTTCTGTTCATTACAAATGCAGCAGGTTTGGCTGAAATTTATCACAGGCTCCCCAGGCTCTGCTCCTTTACAGAAATAATCACAAACCATAAAGCATACGAGAAATGAAACAGGGTGTATGACACTCATATAAGGACAGTTGTGATTTAAGAGACAGGGGATATAATTATGTGTTGCTGAAGTCCTTGCCCTTGCTTATACAAGGGCACAGCAAGCAAAAAGTTTCTGTAAAGTTTCTGTGCCCCACTGAGGCAAAGCAAAGCCTTATTATACCTTGGAGAAATGTCAGAAATCAAGCCTGATTACCACCTCTCCTGAGATTGTACTTTGGAAATGGTCACATATTGATCTGTACACACACACACACACACACACACACACACACACACACACACACACACATTTAGTCACATATTATATGGTTATTCCCTTTCCTTAAATACTGTGCTGTAGTATGAGGTTTCTGGCCCGGACTTTCGGGCCTAACCTCAAGGTCTAGACCAGCAGACCAGCAGACCCGCAGTCCCACAGACCCGCAGTCCCACAGAGACACACAGAGGCTTATTATAATTTTAGGCTGATCAGCCTCAGGCCCAGGCATATCACTTGCTAGCTCTCTACCCTTCATCTAACCCATGACTCTTGTTCAGCCATGCGGCTGGGTACCTTTCTTTAGAGCAGCATAGTTGTCCTCTGCTTCTTCTGGCTTCTCTCTGGCGTTCTGCTCTGTGCTTCCTGTTCTCAAGAGTTTTCTTAGTCTGGTAGCCCTGCCCACACTTCCTGCCTGTCTTTGGCCAATCAGCGCTTTTTATTAAACCAGTGGGTGGGACAATTATTTACAATGGAACAACACAATCCCCTACACTGTGCCTCTGGATAATCCCTCTTAAGCTTTTTGCTCTGTTATGAATAAATCTCACTATTTTGTCAACTTAGAGGCTAAAAGCTGAAGTTAGCTATTATCACTATGTTAAACATAATGAAATAAATGAAGTGGGAAGAGAAATAGGAAATACACAGACAGATGTGTTAGCTTGTTTCATATGTCCATAACTGATACTGATATCTTCACACCACGTGAATAGCTTTCTACATCCTTTTTCTCTCTTTAACATCTCAGAGAATCAAAATTCTTTGCCTGGTACAGCAACCGAAATATTTATTCTTCAAGAAAACAAGGTTTGGAGTGATTTTATTGATGCCTAGTTTGAGAGTCTGCCCTCAAAGTAGACATGTTTCGTTTGGCTTTGCAGGTGATTTGGAAGATCTGTGAGGATAAAGAGATGAGGTTATAGAAGCTTACACTAAGTTTCCAGGAGGATCTGGAACTGGGCAGTGTGTTACAGAACCACAGTTCCTGTGGAGTCTCCAAGACACAACTGTGTGACGCAGTGAAGGGAAGACCTAAGATTCCAGGAAGCTCCAAAGCATGTTGGCTAGGACTGAGCATGCTTACTGAAGACAGCTACAGACACAGTGCCGGAGATGGTACAAGAGAGAAGCTATGGTTTAATTTTATAGGGCTCACGATAAGAGACTGTCTTGGAGAGAGGAGATACTTGACTCCCCACCCTTAGAATTTATCCTCAGAATTTTGTATTACATTTTTAAGAGAGACCGATGATTCCCTTATTATTTCTTTATACTGAAGAAAGCCTGCACCAGAAACCAAGCAGTTCACAAGAGCAATAGGACTGGTATTGATGAGAAGTCTGTTCATCCCATATGTTACACACAAAAGAAACATACCTGAGCTGCTTTGGTCCATGGTGGCACTTTTTAAAATATATAGGCCATGACCATATTTTCAGACTTTAAATAGCATTGGGATTATTAAGGGATATAGGGACTTATAGGGTTGATGCAAATGTGCTTTGCATTGTGGGATGAAAATAAGAGTTTAAAGGCAAGGGGTAAAATGTTATGATTCAAAGTGATGGGTTTGGATATCAAATTGACAAGAGCTGTATAGATGACAGCTTATCCTCATTGTAAACTTGACTGGGTTTATAATTACCTTTGGAGTGTCAATGAAAATGTTTCCTGAAAAGTTTAACACAAGAAAGGTCTACGCTGAAGTGGGTGACACCATACTATGGACTTCTGTCACAAACAGAATAAAATAGAGAAAGCAAAGTGAGCAAGAACCCCAATTCTTCTTCTTGAACTATGAATTTATAATGAGTATATTCTTACCAAATATAGACACAATGAACTAGTTACCTTATTGCTCTGCCATGACAGACTCTCTTCCTTCTTAAGCCCAGAGCAAAATTCAGCTCATCTTTTTAAAACACTTTTTGTCAGATATTTATAGCAATGAGAAAAGTAGCTAATACAAAGGAAATAACTATGTAAGAAGAAAAAGAGGTCATAGTAAGGCAAGAGGAAGCCCAGAAAAATTTTTGTCATAGAAACCAAAGTGAAAGATGTTTGAAGAAATGAGTATGACCAGCATGTAAAATACTGGTGCGACTTTGATGTCCTTTGGATCCTGTGTCAGAGAAGCTCAGACAATCTGTATTGAAAGTTCTGTGGCAAATAGTTGTGGGTGCACAAGACAGCGTGGGAAGAGAAAAAGGTCACCAATGATTTGTTGACATGGAAAGAGATGAGAGGCTGGTGAGGAATGTTTATTAGTGGATAGAGTTCTAATAGATATTTGTGAGAAGGGCTCCAGATCATATATATTTGCTGAAGTAATAGTATGATAAAATTGAAATCACTAGGAAATGCTACAGGGTTTCCTCTGTGACAAGTGAAGGGGAGATGTGGAACTGTGGATGCTGAGGTACTTAACAGAAGAAAACCGAAGAGTTGCCATGCCACGCAGTGGAGAGGTTACTGAAGAAAGTGCAGATGTGGAGTTGGAGATGGCACTAGAAAGTGCAAGTTCTCCATTGAGAGTGAAGAGTAATTGGGAAAGGACTGGATGGTGGGAAGAGTGTTGTAGAATTGTTCTTAAAGAGAAGATTATTCAAAACAACCCCCCAAACCAAAAGCATTGTTGGGCAGTGGCAGCGCTTATGTATTTATAGACCTAAACAAAAATTCAGGCTGGGGTGGGATAGTTTCTTAAGGACTGAAATCTAGAATAAAATTATATAGGTCAGTGATTCTTAGAGACCGTGCAACAGCACTTCTTAAAAATTTAAATTATAAATAGGTACTTTTCTTTAAAATAACAGCATGGGAAAAATACCTAAGAAATTGCGCCCTTTTCTTATAATTTCATTGAACTTCATGCTATGCAACAATTCTTCAGATGAACAAAATTGCCAATTTTTATTTAATCTGATTTTCATGCAAGAGTTCTTTAAAACTTGAGTTTGTTGGACAGCTCACTTCCTCATTCCCCTGGAGCATTGACATCTCTTCAAAATATCCAAGTTTTTCATTGTGCTCTTTGCACAGGATGTTCCCTCAGCATGGAGCATCCTTCTTTCTACATGTGTCCCAGGAAGCCTCCATCGACTCATCCCAGCTTCGTGTCGCATGTCTGCATTGATCCATTCTCCTGTTCGGTGCTCAAAACACCCCCACTCCTTGTTTACTTGTACCTCTCCTCCGCTTGACTGCAAGAGACATGAAACCAGCAGAGGAGCCTCATGTGTCCCTAGCTCTAGAACAGAGATGAAGCAGTACAATATATTACAGTATGCGGCTAGAGTGAGAGGGTGAAATGCTTCTTCCTTTAAATGGATGGGTGCACGAGGGAGAGGCAATTTCAGCAAAAATAGCATCTGGTGTGGATTGGGCCTCAAGTGAAATCACAAAATTAACCTCTATTAGCTGGAGCCTTGCGCTTTTATATTTAATTTTTGTTATTGTTATGATTCACACAATCACAACTGCTCAAACATACACCCCTTCATGAACACAAGGGTTAATGCATGCGTGCACGTGCACACACACACACACACACACACACACACACACACACACACACACACACATTTGCATTTAGTATTTCTTAAATTTTACTTGCATCTGCTCCAATTCCTTATGGGTTTATGGCTGTTTTCACATTCTTCATGTTCACCATATAATGTCTCTAGTAGTCATTCTTCTAGGCCTTTTGGCCTTCCATTTTGTCTTTTCTGTCTTCTCTGCTTTCCAGCCTGCGTAAGGCTCCTCCCAGAAGACTTTGAATAGGAATGCCGAGGCTTACTTTGACAGTGAAGATATTGTACAATGGCAATGTTTGATGCTTTTTCCTCCTATGGGGACTAGATGCATACAGTGTTCCATTGCTGATTCTTTGTAATAGTGCTGCACAGGCAAAGTGTTAATCAATTATAGCAGCAGAACTAATTAAAAGGCATACATTTTACATCTTGTGGACACTGTCTTAATTAGCATACATTCTCCACATTACAAATTCATGTCAGAGGGAATTAAAAGAAGAAACTTAAAAGATGAAAAGGCTCACATACAGAGGCCCTGATCCTTGTTTCCCCAAGACTTTTTCAGAGTGTGTCTTTTAATTTTTGTGGGAGTTCAAGAGAAAATTATTTCTCATCTTTATTTCTTTTTAAATTCCAACCAGCCATAAGATAATCAAGTTAATCCCATTTCCCCACAAAATCTCAGATCATTTTCAATGAACAGTTTCTATAAGTGGGAAGACGATATTATCCTTCCCTAACGTTCTCTGCCCTGGCCTTTGATGGCAAACACAAAGTCATTTCTCTCATATTAGTAATGTTGCTGTTTTCAATTCACCTCTTAGTCCATAGCTACATGATTAGGTGCCATGGGGTCAAGGACAGGCCGTTCTCTCCTTAATCTTTGCTCAGTTATTTTAGTTCTTCCTGGGGAGGATACAGAATTTGGGGGAAAGATCCGCATGTCTCTTAGTGATTCTTAGAATGTGATCTCTAGACACCTCCACTCGGAAACAAGCTTCATGATGGAAATGATAAGGAGATGACTAAATATCCAATATACCCTGAGCCATATGACACAGGGATTGGGGTTTTTTTTTCTTGTATCTAACCATTTACATCCCTTTCCTATTTTTATTTTTATTATTTACATTCTACCAAACGGAGTCCAAAGGCTTACCTAGTTTTCTGCTCACATATGCAGTTAAGACGTGCCTTTAGCCATGTGATCTTGCTTGACCTGCGTCTATTCTCTATAAAGGTGAGCTTGGAGAACCATCATCAGACCGAGGACTATGGCAATCCCTGATAGGAAGATAGAATGAGAATCAACAACCAATCAATATGGCAAACTTACAATTTCTTTCTTTTACTCCAGACCAGCCAGCAACAGATACCTAAAGGCAAATTAGGCTTTTCTCCCCCTGGCATGGCTCCCTGCCATCTGAGCTGGCCAGAAAAGCTCGAGGCTGGACATGTTCACCCCAAACTTACTGGTGTCTCTGCCTGCCTGTCCTTGCTCAAGCAGAGCAACCCTAAGTTAGGGGAGGAAAACTCCTCAAAGACCCTTAAAGCTCCCGCTTCTCTAGAAGAGACTGGTTTTCAGCTCCTGAGCTCCCGGCAGGCAGGATTTTCTCTATGTTGCTGGGCGTTTCCTCACTCTAAATAAAACCTTTCTTTACTGATTGACTCTGCTGCTATTTCTAAGACTTCACCTTCTGCTTCTTGTGCTTGACATATTCCTGCATTTTTATTTTTCAGCTTGAGAAAAATGAACCTGATCAAGACCCCTAGATGGTAACAAGATCGCATCCCATTTCTATTGAAACCTTTAAATGTTTCTGATCAGGTAGAGGAAAATTCCAGGTTCTTTAAAAAGTTGACAGGGCCCTTCTTAATTTTTGTCTTCTCTTCATTTTCACTGTTGTCTGCTGTTTTCTCTTTTGAGCGCCGGCTGTTCTGGGTCTAGTCTAGGACAAGCTGAGCGCAGAGATCCACATGCTTCTGCCTCCTGAGTTCTGGGATCAACATTGCACGTCTCTTCTATTTTGCTCCTGATGTAGGTGACACCCCAAGTCCATCCACATGTGGATGTGGGACTCCTCTGAGTTACATCTCTGACTAACCTGTCTAACATTAGATAGCACTTATGGCTGCTTGATACATTGCATATTTATTTGAATATTCTCCTGCTCACTTATCAAAACTTAAGCTTGTGAGATCTAGGAGCTTTAACTATTTTTAGTGTTTTATAGCAGTGTCTAGAAGAACAACTGTTAGCTTGAAGATACTCAATTTGTACTAGTTGAATAAAAGAATTTCTACATATTCTTGTCTACCATAATTAAACTTCAGAAGAAGAAGAGTTGTTAGGCTCACACCTCTGAAAGACAGGGATTTGATAGGGTGATTAAGACATTAGAGTCTAGTATTGTGAGAAAATGACATAGACTAAGGTCAGATCTATCACTACTGCACCTGAAAAGACAAAGTGACAGTATTTATTTTATTTAAGATCTTTCAAATTAGAATTCAGAGCTGTTCTATAAGGCTGAAGGAAAAGAGCCTCTTTAGAAGCTACTGGTTAAATTGTATATTGGCTGTTTTGCACATTACTAGGGTAATTCATTACCATTTACCAAAAGCTTAGGTGCTTTTATTAATGTCAACCTAGAATTATAATTCCAATAAATTCTTAAGAAAATAATCTTAAGCATAGATGAAGATTTTTCTCCCAAGTTATCTGGTGTACAGTTATTTATTAGAAGGAATATTAGCAATCTAAACATCTAAAACTATGTCGTTAATTAGATACATTGTAGTTTAATTAGGCAACAAAATTCTGTGTTATGTTTATAGAAGAAACTTAAAATAAAATGTTTAGGGAAAAAGACTCATATTAGACCAAATGTGTTTAGTAAAATATGTATGTGTCTAGAAATAGTGAGCCATGTTTAAGTCAATTTAAACATCTCATAGCTGTTTCTTCATGTGCAAATTACTGGAAATTTTAGGGTTTTTTGTTTTATCATCAATTTTTATAATGGTTTTATAATAAATATATAATTTATGCAATTAAAAATTTGCAGCAGTAAGCTTCACAACACAGTAGACCGATATTATTCATATGGAGAAACATCTAGGGCTCATTATGACTATGATTCATTGTCGCCGTCTGCTTTGGTGATGTACTTGCTGAACATCTAGTCTGTGCAGAGCATTTGAATGAGTGATTTGCAAGGAGGTCAGACATCTGTGCGTTTCTTGCTCAGCTCACCTGAAATTAAATCCGCTTGTCTAGATTTCCCCATAGCCAATGTAGGAATGTATGAAACTGTAAGAAGTTTGGGAAGGGTGTTATGCATGTGATAAATCTGACAAATGGAAGCAGGCTGTGGCAAAATGACAGTGTTGAGAGACACGTAAGTGAGACTCGCTGCTCTGTAAAGACTGCCAGAGCTTGCAAGGACAGCCAGCCTTGGTGCTGTTGAATAACATGTGGGCATTTAATTAGAAGCTTCAATAATATATTAAGTTGTCTGTGGGGGGGATTACTCTTTGCATTTCTGCTTATCTCTCTCGGAATGAGGTGATTTCCAGCAGCATATTCAAACTGCATTATTTATTATCAACCAACAGCATACGTTGTTGACGAACTTTTCTCTCCTGTTGATAGGGACCTGCATGTGACAGGCTATAGTTGCACCCTCTGTCCACCTGCAACACTAACCTCTGATAAAGTCAAATAGCATTTGTTTTTCCACCCCAAGTAACAGAACTTCTCAGTGTTACCCAGGACTCAGTGTATCCTAATTAGGCTACTGGGATCATTTCTCCAGTTTCCTTCAAGTACTTACCTCTTTTACTAAAAACTGAAGTTCAGAAGAAGCAGAAGCAAAGAAAAAGGAGGAGGGGGAAGAGGAGGAGGAGGAGGGGGAGGAGGAGGAAGAGGAGGAGGAGGGGGAGGAGGAGGAGATATGCTTTCTTGTAAAAACAGAGGCAAGTTTCCTCAAGGGAAGCTATCGCTCACTTTATTTCTTCTTTTCCTTTAGGTCCTAGTCGAATAGTTTTCTCATCAAGAAAGAGACACGGAAGAAAAACAGACTGGTTTTATATATATATATATACTTGAGCTACATAATCAACCTACCAAACTACCTAATAAAAGGGGGCTAATTACAATGGTAGAGGCATTTTGAAAGTAATAAGGGGTGTCTGTGGGGATATGTTTCAAATTTAATAAAATCAATCTGAGATATCTACCCACTCCCCGATCCTCCTAGACTGACCATGGTTGTGGTACCAATTATAAGATCATAATTTTGGCTGGGAGAATGCTTCTTTGCCATTTCAGACAGGTGGTAGGTTTTTATTGTTTTAAATAACCAGGCTACCACAACATGTACTATATCGTGATGTGGTTGCTAATTAATATTAAATTATAATTGTAATTGCAAAGCATCTTATGTTAGACCATGTTACTAGTCAGCAAATTTACTTGAAGGGTATTGTTACAAAGAATATTACAAGACATAATAACAGGGAAAGCACACACACACACACACACACACACACACACACACACACACACACACAGAGAGAGAGAGAGAGAGAGAGAGAGAGAGAGAGAGAGAGAGAGAGAGAGAGAGATGAATCTAAACTAGCAGCAAAAGGAGGACTGGAAGATAAACCTCTGAAGACCGTAGAAGGCCCTCCGTGCAATGATTGTAAGGGTTTATTACATTTAGGAAAGCAAGAACTAGGTATAGATGGCCAAGTAGCATTTGGAATTTGATAGCTGTATGTGAGGATATTCAACAAAGAGGAAAGAAAAGGAGATTCTAGGGCCACTTGAGAGATTAATTAGCCTTTCTTTGAGCATGTGAAGGCAAATAGCTGGTAGTTATTACTACCTCAAATTTGGGCCTGAAAATTTTAAAGATGCCCTAGTAGACTGGTTGAGTAAGAGTACCATTTTTATTTATTTAAAAGATTTTTCTATATCTACCACTGCTCCTCCTCCCTTCGCCCTCCCCGCACTCCATACCTTCATCCCTTCCCCAAGGAGGGCAAGGAATCCCAATGTGAGTCAGTTTAGTCTGGCATATCCAGTTGATGTAGGTTCAAGTCCCTCATCCCAGTATTAAGGATGGGTTAGGTGTTCCTCTGTAGGTATGGGCCCCACGATACCAACTCATGCAGGAACATAGTCTAATCTTACTCCAAGAGACTCCACAAACTGCCCACGCCATTTGGCAGTCATCTACCTTCAGAGGATTTCGTTTCTTTCCATGAAGGTTCCTCAGCTGTCATTTCAGAGTCAGTGAGCTCCCAATAACTCCAGTCAGCCATCTCTGTGGGTCTGCTCCTCATGATCCTGATCCCTTTGTTCATATACTTTCTCCTCTCTCTCCAGCTAGACTGGAGTTTGATCTGGTGCTCAGCTATGGATCTCTACTTCTGCATCCCATCCATTGTTGGATGAAGGTTCCGTAGTGACAATTAGAGTGGTCATTCATTTGATATAGGTGAAGTTCTGTTTAGACACCCTCTTTACTCTTGCTTACAATCCTAGCCAGGCACATATTGTGGGTTATTGGAGGTTTACTTAGCATCAGGTTTCTTTCTAACCCCACAATGACTCCCTCTATCAAGGTACTTTGTTCTCCATTTCTGTTGCTCCTTCCACTCAACTATCTCCTCTCATGATTTATTCCCACCTCCTCTTGCCAGCTCCCCATTATGATCCCAACTTATTCAGGAGATCTTCTCTATTTCCCCTTCCCAGGGTGATTCCAGGTTGTCTCTCTTAAGTTCTTCCTGTTACCTAGCTGTTTGGAGGGTTGTGTTTTGCAGCCTGGTTATTCTTTGCTGATTCATTTATTCATCAAATCCACTTATGAGCGAGTACATACCATGCCTATCTTTCTGAGCCTGTTACCTCACTCATGATGGTAAGAGGACCATTTTTTTTTAATGAATGTTTATTTAAGGATTCAACTTTCGAGATGATCACTATGGATTCATAGGATCCTTTTCTGAGATGCTGGATAAGAGATTAGGCAGGCTATGTCTGGTTAGTAAACAAAAATTATTTTGTTGGAAGTCCATAAAAGTCTCAGGAGTGTTTCATCATAGAGGAAGGGGTATTAAAGAGCAGACCCGACAGAAGTCCTGGAGGAGACGTGAAAACATGCTAACTCTCTATTATACAGCCTACCTTATCATCTTGAAAGGATGTTCTCCAATAATAAGCAATTGCTTTTGAAAGATTGGACTAGAAGAGATTTTTTTCTCTGCCTCTGTGTATTTTCTAAGTTGAGTAAGCAGATATTACTATTACAATTAATTAAAAATACAATGGGTTTTTTATTCTTATTGAAGTATTATGTCTTTTCTAAAGTAGCTTTGAAAGACTGAAGAGCTAGCTAGTACTCAAATGTGTAAAACTAGGATGATTATGTCTAAAAACTCAAGTTCCAGCCTTAAAAATTACCATAGTCAAGATAAACAAGTGTCTTAAAGTCTTTCAATGTTCACAAAACAGTTTGTTTCGTGTGAGGAGTCTAGCTTAGTACAGACAAATCTAATCTTTGAAAAAACTAATTTTTGAATCTTTTATTGTGATATTTGAGAAAAAGTCTAGGCCAGGTTCCCTGGGAAGCTCAGCATGTGTGGGAGTACATTTGACATATGCTGGACTATCAACCTGAGGCTAGCCCCATTTGACATATGCTGGACTATCAACCTGAGGCTAGCCCCTATTTTCTTACTGTCTGTAAAACTGCTGGGACCGACTATGGGGGGCTTTACGCACTATGAGTGACCTTTTTTTAAGGCAGTTGTCTCTTTGATATAAATAGTTCAGGTCTTGACATGTCAACCATGAGAACTCTGACAACTAACAAACAATCGTAGCCGACTAGTAGATGCTGGGGTGCTAACAAGCTAGGGTTCACACGCGAACATGTTGATTGACATTTCTAGGCCCAAACAAGTAAGCGAATGGTCTGTCACCGGTACCCATGGATATGTCCACCTGCCTACTTAAATGATCTAGTTGATTTTGATTTAGAATAAACCTTCACTTACGATAGAGAAGCCAACGTATGTTTTCCCTTGCACAAAACATTCTTTAGCCAATGGAGGGAGGCATAACCAAAAGGGAGCTTGTTAATTCTGGGAGAAGCGGCAGAGGATTGACTTCTCTCAGAAAGAGGTTAAGGAATGATATTGGACAAGTAAGAACACTCACGTGGTTAAAATTTTAGGAGAATATTAATGTGGCCCTGGGGGCGAATTGTGAGAAATGAGAAGGAGCAGCTCCTTAAGGACCTTATTGATTAAAATGAAAATCATAGTCCTTCTTCACAGCAACAGGACAGTAGACTCTGTTTTAGTCACTGTCCCACTGCTGTGAAAAGACATACAGTGAGCGCAGAAAATCGCTCAGTCAGGAAGGTAGCAAATAAGTAACCTACAGAAGACATTTACCAGTGTTGAAAATCCTTTCCTAATCTGGCTTTTCTTGTATATTTTGACTTTGTTAATTTGCCTTCCTCATTCTTTATATCATTTCTCATCTTATGTCAAATAAAGGCAGTCTTACACTTTTATCAATGTGTGATAGCACCTGCTGTGGACTAAATGGCTCTTCTACCTCCAATTATCCAATGCCAGCCCCACCCCCGGTTTGATTATGTTTGCAAATATGGTTGTAAGGAGTTAATTAGGGTTAAATGAGGTTGTATGAATAGTGTGGTGGTTAATATTTATTGTCAACAATTGGACTGAGAATCACTTGGGATATTGGAGATCCCTCCTGGATAAGTCTCTGAATACATTTCCAGAGAGGATTAACCAAGTGGTAAGAGCCGGAATGTCGGTGGCCTCATGCCATGAAAAGAAGGCTTAGGAAGAATAAAAAAAGAAAAAAGGAAATACAGAAAAATTCTAGTATTCTGTGTTCTCTGGTTTCCTGGTTTACTATGATACGAATAGCTTTGCTACATCTTCTAAACCATGATGGTCTGAATCCTCTGAAACCATGTATAAAATAAATCCTTACCCCTTTGACATTGTCTGCCAGGTATTTTTTTATCATAGTGACAAGAAGGGTAATTAGTACAGCAAGGGTCCTGATCTTGTGGCTTTATGTGGAAGATTTTCTGTGCCTCTGTGTCTCTCTGCCTACCCTATGTTTATCTGTCTTTACATGTACATTCAATGGTAAAAGACAACGAGAGAATAGAGAAACAGACATAAAACCTACGGGGATGGTCCTCCCAGATATTGACCTGAGTGCACCTCATCTTGGACTTACCACTTCTCTCACAATGTGAGAAAATAAATACCCGTGGCAGAAGCCACCAGTTTGTCTTATTTTGTTATAGTAGCCAGAATCAAATATGACATCAATTATGTAACAGGTGCTTGGCTTTTTTTTTTTTCAATTTGTTGTTTTAAGTGGCATTAAATTATTATGGCAGAATCCTGCACAGGACTTTTTAATGTATGTGTCTATTTGTTCCTGTGTATGCATGCATGCACATGTGTGCAATGTGGAAACCAGAAACTGATGCTGATGTCTTGTCCTCAACCTGTCTCTGCTTTGTTTTTAGGGATAGGGTCTTCTGATGAACGTGAGGTTTGCAAATTCAGCTAGACTTGCTGGCCAGCAGAGCTCAAAGATCCTCCTGTCTCTGTCTCCTTAGTGCTGAGTAATTGCAGGTACCACATTAATGTGTGGTGCTGACGATTGAACCTGGTGTATGTACAACAATCCCTTAACCATGAGTCGTTTTTATAGCCCTAGATTTTTTTTTTTTAAAGTTAAGCTTAGTTTTTTTGTTTGTTTTGTTTTTTAGGTAACATTTCCTAAGGGTTTTTTTTTTTTTTTTTTAAACTAATAGAAATACCATTCTCTGGCCATTTGTCATCACTTTTGGTGACATTTTCCATTGGCAGTGGTGGCGGGATAGCTTGAGAGGCATATTTCTTTATACCAATCTGTCTAATGTAGCATCAAATACAAAGCCTTTCTTTAATACTAAGTCCTGACCAATTATGCTTTATTGCTGCTCAAGTTTATGTAACAAAGGACTAAGGTATGTGAATAGATAGAGAAGGTGAAGCTATTATAACCTATGGCTAGTAATAGAATAGCACTAAAGAAGCACTAAGAGGAAAAGAATCATTAATTCTGTTTTCAATATTCAAAAACAAGAACCAAATGCATTTTTAGGAAAGTATTTTATTTTTGTCTAAACAGATGGAATAACTTTGTTTTCGGATAAGACAATTCAAACATATAAATCAGTTACAACAATGTACTTATCATATCCCCCCCCACTCCTATATTTGAAAGAAACTGACAATTTTGAAGGGACATCAAGACAGTAGGGCTTAGCTAGACACAGTGGCAATTAAAATATGGTCCTCTAAGAAAATAATTGCAACGGTTGTTGAAAAGAATTTGTTCTTTGATCAAAACAGACTGCAAAGAACCATGTGAAATGAGAACTGCACTTCCTCTCCAATTAGAAGGAAAGGGGTATGTGTTAAAACAGAAAGCCGGGGAGTCAGACTGTAAAAACAGAAAGCCCTAGGCAAAAGTTTCTCTAATAAAATGCGTCCCCTTGAAGATATCCATTCAAATTCCCATTTCATGTTGAACTGAATATCTGTTTCCCCATCCCCAGTACCTGGGAGTGAATCACTTCTGTTCTCCTTGTTTAAAATTAATCAAATTTCCAAGCCAGCGTCTCTCAAGGAGAGAAGAGGAGATAGATAGATTATCAGAAGTCAGACATGTTAAAGATATAGCAAGTCACAGAGCAAGGCACAAGTCACAGAGATAGCCTCATGGACCTGTAGCTCCCAGGGGGCTGGAAGAGAGGATACTCACTCATCTGTCCTAGTCTAAATCCTGAAGCACCTTTGGAGCAGGTTTGCAGTTGAACACAGCATCCTGCATGCTATTCACAGTAGCCTCACAGCACCCTTGTGAGGTAGGTAGTGGTAGACTCGTTTAAGATGGGGATGCAGAGATGTTCAGTATTTTGCCCACAAAGGAAAATGAATCCAGAGCCAGAGGCTTAGGGACTCTCACTCTAGACTCGTATCTTTTAAGTACTTAACTATTCTGACTCCCTGAGAGTGGGTCAATAAAGCAGGTCAGTCCTTATTGCCAGGCTCATGCCTGGTCAGGTGGACACTAAAGCCCATCTACAAACCATATAGTTTGGATGCTGGAATGTGAAACATGTGAGTAGTGTGGAGGCTAAAGGCATTGATGTATTTACATTTGAAGTACAGTTTGTTGATGACTTTAGTCGCTGATGTTTAGTTATTTTCATTACGGATACTCAATAGATTTTACATGAGTGAGGAGGTTCTCCCGGACAGTATGAAATTAAAATGTCTTCCTTTCTCAAAACAGAAGCTAGATAAATCTCGTTGGTAATTTCTAATCAAAGATGAGAAGAAATTTAGCAGGTTCCTTAACTTTTCTGTGGTGATTTGAGCTAATCTGGCAGTATTTGAAGACAAGTAAATGTAAAGACACTTACAATGGTTTTTAACATAGAATGTGTCTGTTCATGGTTTGGAACCCAAACCACGAAGGCTGATATTAGAGGCACTGTAGCATTACAATCACCACTGATCTTCGTCCATAGGTCCACTCTCTTACATCTGTTTATTCACTCGCTGCCATTTGTGGAAAGGTTTATGCCTCCCAGTTTACAACAAGTGCTGTTTGGAGAAGACACTGAACTAAACAGTTAACTGCTGTTATCTCTTCTTACCAGCCAGGAGACAGTTTCCAGTTATTTTCCATTTCTGTGAACCCATTTATTCATTTCAGAGAACTCTGGGCAGAATGTACTTTATATTGAATCTCATCCTGAATAATATCAGCAAGTTCGGATGTCAGTGCCAAGGAGGACACCCGGGGCCACTAGAGCGCAGGCCACTAGACTCTCCAGGTGTTGCTAAAATGAATGTGTATAAATCAAGGTGTTGGAGCTGACCCGGTAATCTCTTGCATGACGTGTTTGTTTTATGCTCAGTGAGTTAATTCCCGGTAGAGTGTTTGAGCTGAAACGGGGAGGCTGAAGGAAATTGGCCACGGTGGATTCTCTCTCCCTCTCTTTTTCTCTCCCTTCTCCATTTCCCTCTCCGTTTCCCCTACATGTATGTGTTTAAAGAAGTATTATTTTCATGGGAGCTGTGTAAGTATAACATAGATGTGAACTATCAGTCTCTTGTTCATGCAGCTAATAAATAGCCCATGGCTAAAGGGGCAGATTGGAAACAGTGAACTGCTTTTGTGCTTTGGTTCCAGCATCCTCATCCCTTGTTCTAAGGAATAATGTGCCCAGTGAGGCTGCAGTTAGAAAAAGTTCACATAAATGTTACTTCTGCCTTAGAGGGATAGCTGATAAATAGATTTGTCTCCTAACGTGACACTAAATACCTTTTTAGACTCATATGTAAGATTTAGGGTCTTTCTGTCACACTCATTAATGATCTACCTATCTAGTGGCATATGGTGAAAATTTCAGCCTGTGACTTCCGGAAGATTTTCTCATCTTAATTTTCTGTATTGATGCCCAAATAGAATAATGACAATCTTCAGGTAGGGCATCATCTCCCATTTACCATTTTTCCTTATCTTTTGGTGAAATAGCACTTAGTAATATGTGTGTGTTACCTGACGTTAAAATTCATGTTATATTTATAGAAATGTATTAACATGTTCTGATTTACTGAGTACAGAGTATTATGAAATAAACCAAGGGCTATATAGCTATAATAAGGGACTTTCTTACCAATCCAAGGTTTTTGACAAAGGTTTATAATTTTTGCATTGAGCTATTTCTAAGAATTAATGAAAGGCACCTAGTGACAAGCCCTCCAAGATAGTGCTTTCGGGTTTTCAGCCAGTAGTAGAAATGTTAGGTGAATTTGCTCTCAGGTTCACTACTGCTTCCTTAACTTGGCTGTTACACACTATCTTTATGCATTTGTGTTTTGGAGTCTGACAATAAATAATTTATATAGTGTTGTGTAATAGGCTTATCTACTTTATAGGAAATAGGTAGGACCACACAATTTTTATTTTATCTATATTATGATACAGAAATAACCGAAACAGCTGGAGCAGTATATTCATGAGAGAGATGAAAGAAGCAGCAATGGAAACATAACACAAACAAATGATCAACTTCTGGTTTATGACAAAGAACACAAACAGCCTTGAGAAGTATGGGGTTAGATACCAGGGAACTATATTCAAAATCTGCTTGGAGTGCATTCAACAATTTGGTTTCAAGGCATCTGTTTTCTTTCTAAATGCCTGAGAGCAAACTCTGAAGTAGTGGGTCTATCGTATACCTGATGGACAAGCCAGTTTGTGGTGTTTGTCGAAATACGTATGCACTACATCCTAAACCATACTGTGGGAAGAGGAGTCTTTGTTATTATCATAAAGAATGACACTCTGATGGATGTGATTATTTTCTGACCAGCACTGGCAATCCTGGGGAAAATACTCCAAGGACAAGGAAATCCCATGGTAAGCTCTCCATTTTCAAATTAAAGAATAGCAAACTTTTTTTTTTTTTTTTGCCTTTTTCCAGCAGCCACAGAATTTGTATATTTGCAGTGGCCTGGCATTGAATCCCAGGCTTCTTGTTTTCCACCAATATATTTAGGTACCATTCCTGAGTTCTCTCTTTTCTATCTCCACCACTTTACTAGAAGTTATAAGATGAGCAGCACAGGGCAAATATGATGCCATGGCATGACAGCTGCCTGAGCTTACAGCCCTAAAGCTATTCCTGAGGTATAGAAGAGAAGGACTTTCCTTGTCCTCAACACCAGACAAAATTCCCTTTCCTGTTAGCAGTGTGTTTACAGTCCAGAGTCTTCTTGACTTCTTCGTGCATTTTTACTTTACACTATATCTTTGATTATGAAAATCCAGCTGAGCAAAGGTTTAGGAAAAACATGATGCTGTTTTGTGTATGGCTTGGTGGATGCTTAAAAGTCAAATGATTTTGACGATTTTATAAGCAATGCAGGACTTATCTTTACTAAAGTAGAATATCTTTACAGTATGGCTGATCATATGTAAATTTCAGTGTCCAGCAGGTCATTCCATGACCCCTTAGTAATAGGATTAGAAAACCTGACAGCCTTCCTGTGATCTCTACTCCTTCCATTATCAGAATTGCATCTTCCTCAAGAGTGGAACACAGTCCTTTGTCAGTCTGTGCTAATGTGTCCAACAGCCTTACGTTACTTTTGACGTTTCTGTAACCTACCTTTCTCAATAATGAGATATTTCCCATATGACCCAAGTTGATTTTTAAAACTATACATTTCATTTTAAAAATAATACCACAGCATATTTAAATGAGATATTAGATGCTTAAGCCCTTTTCATCAGGAATCAGAACATGTTTTTATAACATTTCATGTTGATAAGTTGACTTACTTTTACATGTAAAAAACACCCCTGCCCATGATAATTACCCAATAATAACAGACAACAAGACATAAATCTAAATCAAGATCCTTTTGTGTTTAGCACTAATTTCCTTTAAGAACAAAAGCAGGCTTTCAGGCATCTGAAGTAAAGTTTTGTTGGATTTCTGGTCAATAACGTCCCATATGATGCAGTCCTTAAGTGGGATTTTGATTGAAAAACAAAGGAAAGTACAGACGTAAAATTTGTTTCATTTTTTTCTCTCTTCTGTTCAAGATTACCAACTTTTAAAACAATCACATTTTAAATACTCAGCAAAGCCACCAGCCCCACATATTTATATATCTATATATAAACAATAGCTTTGCCATTGGTTATGATGTGGGGCCTTCCATACTTTAAGGAAACAATACGTAAAGACAAGTAGACTGTGTACTAAATGACCCAGGTATGCACAAAGTACCTGATTTTATAGCCGGGTTAGGAAAGAGGATGGTACCTTCCACGTATCCACAGCACAGTTTCGACTGTGCTCGTGATTCAGTCTCTCACTTGTCCCATCACGTGGATATGTACACAGACAAGTGGACGGTGGACATACTGTTGTAAAAAATGGTAAAAAATAATTCACTAGTCTGTGTTAAATCTTCCATTTCACTCAATGTTATTTCTTGATCATACAGCTTGTAGATTCTGTCAATTATTTTGCAGTGTAGAAAAAAGGATGTTAAAGCAATTTAGAATGGTAGGTGTGCCACACAGTGAAGGAAGCTAATGTGCACCCAATGTTTGCTCCTTTTGGCCCTTCTAGATCAGGAACACAATTCTTAGACCCAATTTCAGCATGGATAGTTACCCTTTTCAACGTTTCTTTGGGATTAAAATGTAGTTAACCCACATTAAGATCACAGTCACAATTTTGTCCTTTTTTCTAAAGCTTTTTTAGTATATTACAGGTATAGCCTTTCTTAGAAATGTTAAGTGTTCTCTTGATTATACCAGCTCATTTCTTTCTGCTAAGGTTATAAATAAAGTTTTCTGTTTAAATCTGGCTTTATATCAGCCCACCTGCTTCTCGCAGAGAAACACAGAGAGAGAGAGAGAAAAAGAACAATTCAACTTCTAGATTGCTGTCAGATTATGGTTATGTGAATGAGAAGCCTTAACTTCTAACGTACTGTATAAAAAAGACTGGGAGGCGTCCTGTTCCTTAGCTCTTTTTTTTTCTTTTGAGGCAATTTCCGGTTTAACAATCACAAAAGGATTTCTGAGTTCTAATGAAAGAAGAGAGAGTTTCATTGATGAGGCATGACAGCTGCTTATAACTGGCAGTGACGAATAGGCAAATGGAAAAGGAAGGACCATTTCAATTGCAGCCTCCCACAGAGGAGACACAAAGATAGCGGATTAACCAGGCTCTCCTCTGACTGTGGATTTACTACCAATGACCAATTTCCAAATTAAAGTATATTTGTTGTTCTAGATGATTATTAGTGCTGTTAATTTAAGCTCTTACTGTGCCTAATTTATAAATTAGATTTTGCTAATTGTAAGGTGTGCACAGGGTAAAATACAGTATGCATAGGACTTAGCATTGGCTGAAGCTTTTAGTACTGGCCCAGGGGACCTTAGGATCTACACTACAACACTAGGGGGAATGGGCTTAGACATCCTTTCTATTCAGGATGTCTTGCAGGAAGCTTCGGGTAAGGGAGGAGTATGGGGCAAACTGAAGGACAGCGGCCTGGAACTCACAAGAACTTATCTTGCTCAGATTCCTTGTATTTCGAATGAGAAGCATCCACCTTGTGCTACAAGCCCCCCCCCCCCCCCCTTTATTTTACGTTTTTGACTCTTTTGGTTGTTTCTGTCTCTGGGGCTTCTTCTGGACCATCTGTTGAAAAGCTGACTGAAGATGAGGAGCTCTAGACCCCTGCCCACCATGGAGGAAAGGCACAGCTACATTTACTGCTCTTTAAATGGACAAACCACTTTCATATTAGAAAGCCTGCTGCTAATTGTTGACTTATATGGCATCCTTTCTTAGCTAACCTTGTAGGCATAGATTTAGGCCGCAGGCCCCAGCTTAGTCAAGACCACAGTGAATAAGCTCTCATCTCTCTTCTCTTTAGCCTGTCTTGGGAGGAACTCTTTCCCCAATGCGTGTAGTTTTGCTGGCTCCATGTGAGAAGGCTAACATGGGAATGGTTTTTGAAGGTAGAAAGGGACAGGGATTCAAATCAAGTGTTTTGTCATGTACCAAAGAACACCTTCTGCCATCTAGCCAAATTAAAAAAAAAAATCAAAAAGCATATTTCAATGGTATTTTATTTCCCAATCTTTTTCTATAAAGGCAGAAAACCTCCAAAAAATTTCATCAGAAAATATCAAAAGTATTAGACCAATGGGATCGAAAAGGGGAAAGTCAATGGAAATAAACCGGCTCCTGATTCTGTCAGGAGATCTTAATTTTACAGATAAAAACGATACATCTTTACCATGGCTATCTTTACCATGGCTACCGAGTAGAATGAACGGCTTTTGTCCCAAAGGTTTGTTGATTTGGTTTGGTTTTTAAACTGGTCCACACCCAACAGAATCCATCTGGAATCCCATCTGAGCTACAGACAGCAGGGACTCAGAGGAGGGGGAAAAGCAGAAGCAACAGAATCATCGATTCTTCTTCAGTTGGGAATAAGACTATAAAAATGAGCAATAAAGGAAATGGAATTTAAATAGATCTCGTGTCTCCCTCCAGCTTTTCTTTCAATTCTTGATGTCTTTTCTGTCAGGACTGAGTCTTCTCAGTTGAAAATGATCTATTTTTTCTTTGCTTTTTTTTTTTTTTTTTACAGAGCCTCAAGACACAGTCTGTGTTGTTTCACAGTTCTGTGCACAGCCCCTGAGATAAAAGAAACGCGTTGACGGGGAGATGAAGGAAGACCCTGTAAGTAAAAGTTAATTTACACAGGGCTCTACGCAATTTTACTTCTCTAGGATCACACCCTCTCTTTTGTTCTCTAATCCAGAAATATATCTCTTCCAACTGGAGGAACGGAAAGTGACATAAGTCAGGCTTCAGTGGGGATGAGGTTTAAGTAGTCTTTTTTTTTTTATTTTTATTTAAATGGAGTCACAGAAGATTGTGACTTTTGAACTCCTATGTGAACTAAGAGCAGATTCTCTGACAGAACAATGAGAAAAGAGCACATTCTGAATACATTTGAACTATACGAGAACTGTGAGCGATAAGCAAGTTCTCTGAGAAAACTGAACAAAACTAGAGTTTTAACAAGTGTCCTTATGATCATTTGAGGCTTCACAATGTCTAAACTGTATTTTCAGAACGTAAAAATACTTGAAAAGCACATGATTGCAAATTCTACAGAAATGAAAAGGAGCTGGAAAAGAAAATAGTACAAGGATATTTTTCAAAGTAGAAATTGCTTACCAGCACAGCAGACCCATATTGTTTGCGAGAGTTATCTTATTCTAGTAATTTGTTTACCAACATTTGGGTCCATGAATTAACTTAAAGTATTAGGGCTTTGGTCAGAGAATTTTCTTATATTTAATGTTAGAAAGGGTAAGTGAATGCTTCTTTGAAAATGCTTAATAACATGCAGACAACTGGTCAATGAAGAATAAAATGTTGGGTCAAATAGTTGTGTTTCTTCATAGGATACATTACAGCAGGCTCTCAGAAATGGAAGTGTCTAAAGGGATCAGTGGGCCAGAATACTGGTCTAAGCAGTTATTCTTTATAACAGTCTTGTTTGATATAACAGAAAATTGCCATAAAGAAAAACTTACACAATTTTTTTTTTGTAAAACTGTACACAAAAGGCCCAGAGCTATGGTCAGTGGAATGCCAGAACTTTGCAGGCTCCAATGATTTACATTAATAGTGAGAAAATGGAAAATTAGATATGCATCCAACCTTAGATAAATCCTTGAGTATACTGATTTATGCAGGAAGTTGCTAATTCTCCTGAAAAAAATCTGGTAAATATGATATCGTGGTCTAAACAGTTACTCTAATAATAACTGCACTCTTATTAAAAATAATAGGTTCAGAACATTTCAGCAGGGCACCACTCTAAAGTTGACCACCTTTTGAAGTTGCTACCAATTTTGTAGAAAAAGTGGTACCTTATGCTCAAAACACATTGGAGAAATCTCAAGGTGAAATATAGTTAACACAGGAATTTTGAGAGTGTTTATTAGACTAACCCAGATTTCTTTGAACTTGTAAGTGGTGGCTATGGGATGCATCATTTGTGCAGTTTACTGGTTAGTGGCTCATCATTTTGGAAGGATGTTTATTAATGTTTTAACTATTATATGGATCAGTAAATAAAACCCACAAAGGATTTAATCTGTCTTCTCTTCATAGAATAACGTAAATCTTCGAACTAAATATTTTGTCTTTTAATTTCAATCCAGTTTCATATTTCCCAGGAACTTTTTGGTCAACTCTTACAATTTTGGACAGAAAATAGAATACCAAAAGCCTTTTTTAATCAGTTGCTCACTTTCTCTCTTTCTCTCTCATATATACACACACAATTTGCCAATAACACACTGTTTAAGGTGTTTCAAAATGAAAAGAAGTATATTCCTTTTTAGAAGATTATTTTTACATTTTAACTGTAAGAATATAGCGTTCAATATTTTAGGAGCTGAAAGTTTGATAAATTTCTCATAGGTTGACACAAAAAGTTAAATATATGTATGTCTATAAGTGAAAGATAAATCTCTAAAATATTTGTGATAATCACCAAGGTTACCAAGGTAACTGAAACAGGCAATTATTTAATTTAAAAAAAAAAAAAAAACTCAGTTCTTACTCCTGGTAAAGGAGATTTGGGTTTATATGTATTTTTCTACCCAGTTTGCAAACCAATTTGTGAACCTTTTAGAATTTGAGGTCAGTTTAATAGTTCTTCATTTTTTCAGTTTTAAAGCTATTCATTTATTCAAACATTTATGAAATTAAGCCTTTTGGAGTCAGGCCTATAACACTAGAGAAGGAAATCCCAAAATTCTCCTATATATCTTACAAAATATCCCCAGGGCACTTTCTCCAGATTCTTTCAAAATGTAAAAAAATGTAGAAACTCTGTGTATGCAGATTAAATACATGTCATTTCAGGAATACAGTATACATCCAATACTTTCTCAGGGCATATGAACATATGCTTTGAAAGTTATCCAGTACTCAGCCAAATGAAATTATGCTTTTTTAAAATCAGGTCATTGGTGATAATAATACTATTCTTTTTTTGGAGTGATAACATTAACACAAACTGAATTGGGGAAACATTCTCAGGTCAAGAATGTTAAAGAATCAACACAACATTATATATTTGTAGAACTACAAGCTTAGCTTTACCCCAGTGAGAGATCAAAACTTGTTTTTAAATTTACACTGCATTTTATTTTACTTCTTCACACAAAACAGATTCCCCTCATCTATGAAACTGAAAGTCTTGATTAGGAAGCAGGGGAACATCTTGAAGTTGTCCAGTTGTTGCCATACTATGTGTATAGTATTAGAATTGAGAAACTGGGAATGTCATTTTGTGCATTTCCTTTGACTTGTAGCCATCTGGAAGTCAGCTGTTACATTTGAAAAAGATCATTGGCTGCATTGCTGTCAGTGTGCTTGGATCACCCTGATTTTTACTGGCTTCTGAAAACTCTGTATTCGGAGAGCTTTTGGACCACAGAATTATTGATATCAGATACTGATGAATATTGCCAAGTGATTATATATAATCATTACTTCCTTTTCCATTTGTCATTAACCCAAGAGCAGTGACTGGTAAAACTAAGGGCTAGCTAAATGCATTGCTTTTATGAATGACACCTACCTTGAATTTTACGGGTACATCTAGTGTTATACCACCTTCTGGAGAAACCCAACGGCTTCTGTTACAGTAAACTGGTCCAGGTTGGTAGTGTACATATAAAAAATATTCCATTCTGTATCAAAACTAGGCACATGCCTTTATTTATAGTAACAGAAGTTAACAGAGTTGAGCAGTTTTGACTTGGGTCCTGTTTCTTGGCATCTCACACCAGACATACACATCTCAACACATCTCTGCCTGTTTCTCCAAAGATCTATTCTCAGGTTTATCAGTGGGTGAAAGAAAGGTGTAATCACACTTGGATCTATAGTGATGAGTAACTAAAAGCACAACCTCTCATTCATATTGCTTTAAAACATATACAGCATATATGTTTCAAAAAAAAAGAATATATTGATCTCTTTTTTGGTACTGAACCAACAGTATTGTATGATGCAAGGTTTTAACAAATGATAATAATAATAAATACAAATTTTACTGTAGAGTATGTTTTAGACAAATGTGTCTTTTTTAATATGTAAATCCTACACTGTAGGTTGTTCTTTTTTAAATTTTTTCTTTTGTTTTTGCAGTGGTAGAAAATGTTGAATTGTTGTTCATCAGCATGAGCCAAAGGTTCAGGTTCATTACTGAGATCCCCAGAATGCCAATATTTGCAATGCAAACAATTAGTATCGCACTGTGTGAAGGGCTCTGACACATGCCTGCCTGCCTCTAATAGGCCAGTCTCCATGAGAAGTCTTCCTGCTTCCATGGACTCTGCCTTCACACAGGGACAGCTGCATGAAGCTGCCTGATAACCTTGTGATTCACTACGACAGACGTCTTACTCATTACCAACAGTGACACAGAGACAGTAGTGTATGTGGTGGGCCCTTATATCATTTTCATGTTGAACCTCCTGGGTCCTGCAACCTCCCCTTCCACAACAGCACCATTGTTTTTTCGGGGCACATACTCCAGGTCAATGCTGTTTTTATGCTTGCCTTTTCCTCGGCTCCACACAAAAAGAAGGAGAAAACAGAATAAAACCACGCCCAGGAATGTGAAACAGCCCATGGCTGTAGATACCAGTATTGTTTTAAGGTCCAGGGAAAAAGAATTGGCATTAGTGCCATTGGAGATGGTGTCATTGGAGTCGGTCATGTACATAGGGGTCCTGTTTGCGTATAGGAAGCGGTCTGAAGTGAATCCCTTTACAGTGAGAGAGGCTGTAAAGGTGTCGTTGCCAGCAGCATTGCTAGCAATGCAAACATACATCCCACTGTCTTGATCTTGGGCAAAACGGATTTCCAAGGTTCCATCACCCAACACAGTGGCCCTTCCATTGGATTTGGTGGTGATAAACCGCCTTCGCGGTGTCACCCAGGAAATCACTGGCTGTGGGTCTCCATCAGCATTGCACTCCAGCTGGACCGTCTGTCCTTCATCCACTAGTAGATGCTGTAACTTCTTTTCACGGATTTTGGGCTTTTTGCAGGTAAAATAAAAAGAAAGAGCAGTGCTATGGAAATCCTTAAGTGACCTCTCACGGATGGTGTCTGGCCCAGCACACATGGGCTGCTGGCCCCCAAACTGTAGGGACGGCTGCCGTTGTAGGAGCCAGAGGAGTCGGCAGTCACAGGCTAGTGGGTTGTTGTTAATGCTCAGGACCTCCAAAGCCCTAGGGGAGGAGAAGACATTCTCCTCCAAGGTTTCCAGCAGGTTCTGAGATACATTGAGCACACGGAGGAAGCGGAGCCCTTGGAAGGAGTGAGGCTCAATGGTACGGAGTTGGGCCCCCACTATATGAAGCTCCTGTAGGCGGATCAGATCAGAAAACATGCCAGCTTCAATAGTGCTGATGGGATTGTAGGAGAGGTTAAGGTGGGTCAGGTATACCAGGTGCTTAAAGGCGAGGAAGGGGACGACGGAGAGGTTGGTGTTAGTGATGGAAAGGGATGTGAGGTTGAGACCATAGAGGCTATTGGCCGGCATCATATCTAGCAAAGGCCAATAGTCGATCTCCAGGTGTTTCAGGTGGAACAATCTTTTAAAGGCATACACAGGCATATTGTTGATATTAAGATGCTTCAGATGCAGGGTAATGAGGCTATGGAGGTGGGAAAGGGCTTCTGTTGGTACTGCTGTTAAGTTGCACTTCTCCAGGGTGAGCTGCTCCAAACTAAGTAGTCCACTGAAGGCCCTGTGTGATATATAAACCAGATCATTGTCTCCTACTTCTAGAGACTTCAGGTTATGTAGATCCTGGAACATGTAGTCCAGCAAAATGACAATTTTATTCTCGCTAATGTCGAGCTTGGTAAGGTTGGACAGTCCTGTGAATACTCCCAATGGTACCAACTTTAGGCGATTGCCTTTCAGACGGAGAGAACGCAGATTAAAAAGGTTGTTAAACGCTCCCGGCTCCACATTGGCGATGATGTTGTCACTCAAGTCTATCTCCTCCAACAGAGGATATGATATGAATTCTTCAGGGTTTACGCTTTTTAACCTATTTTTGCTGAGGTCCAAGATTTTGGTCTCAATGGGAATGCCTTCTGGGATGGCAATCAAACGTCTTCTGTGGCAGCTAACAGATTTGTTCTGGGCAGAGCACTCACAGCGAGCAGGGCAGCCGATGGTGGATCCCATGAAGAGTAACACCATAGCCAGACCCAGGAATGGCTGCCAGCATGGTATGGCCGTGTGAAGCATGACTCCACTGTTCTTGGTCTACACCTTGGTTATGGGCCTGCATGGCGGGGAAAGAGAAGGAGAAAAGGTGGTTAGGGCAGAGACAGGGAAAGGTACATAAATAAGGAACCTCATTAACAAGCAAAGATACCCGATTTGGTGGCAAACAGATCTGGGATTATATTCGAGGGTTCCCATATTATCTACATGATCTTGGGTCATTTATTTTACCACTGTGCTTATCTGTTCTTGGCTATTAAGTGGGGGTAATGGAGGTGGTAACCATAAGAGCTTCTGAGAATTATCACGACCAACTCAGGATTGGAAAACTATAGAGTCAAGCTTAGTGAGTGTCTGGCACAGACCAAACAAAAGAGCAGCTTTTCATTTTCTCTCTCCTTTTCCTCATACAAAAGACCTTATTTTTAAAACTTAAAGAATGGAAACAGGTCCATGGCTAAGAAGATACTAGTTCTGTGTGAATGAGTATCTGTGTCTGTACTGTTCGGGAGATCTTCCTCTATTATAAAGGAAGCTGATAAAAGTTTCAACAACAGGCCTTGGGTCCAATACGCAATCAGTTAACATCTGCTCCAAGGTATTGAGAACTTTAATTCATATGTGCCTATTGTATAAAAATAGCTTTTAATTTTAAGGTAATCTGCTGTCAGAATTCAATGAATCTTGGCTGAGGAAGCTTGCTTATCTGAGGCAGACATGTTTGCCTGGCTTACCACTTTGTCACTGTGTTTCTGACTGGAGAAACCCCTGTGACTACAATACAATTACTGCTCTCAGGATTTTAGCTTAAATATCTGAGATAGGAAAGATGTAGTAGTAAGAAAGCCAAACTTTTATACTCCAAACAGTAAGAAAATGAGCATGTCACAGAGTAGTTTTATCTTCACATCGTAAAACTTATTCCACAACTTTACTGAATAATAAAACTCCTTAGAATACACTTGACAGTTTTCAGAACTACTATGGCAGCTGCTAAATCCCACTGATGAGTCCAAATTCATCTTCCTCAACCGATAAAATGTTTAGATTAAAAAGTAAATGTTATAAACATTCTCAATAAAGACACATTATAAAAATATTTTTGAACTTAAAATTAATTCTAAAGCTGAAATAATTGAACCAGCATGTATTCATATTTTAAGTAAAATTTATTTGATTCTTCAGCAGAGTTTAATAATTGACATTAATTCTATCTCTTGTTTTAATTTTTCTGATTAGCCTGAAATGTCAGAGATCAGTTAAATGTTATTATATAGTTTTACTGCAAAATACTATATCAGTAATGTACTATAAAATTATGTTCTCAAAATAAACACACATGGTAAACCAATTAGAATCATTAAAACTAAGAGTGATAATAACACTACTATAAAATATGTAAAATTATGAGACAATGTGATATTGATGAAAATATGAAAGCTAAGTAAGGAATTAATATGAAATCTATTTGAAAATCACTTTTTATTATTGATATTTAAAATGCACTGAAGGAAAAATATAAGTAATTGGAGATATACATTTATACCTAGAATAAAATTAAATTTTCTATTAGAGTTAAGCATTTTTATAAATAACATAGAAACTAGGAATGAAAAGGTTAATTATATCATATAAACTTGCAACATATTGGTATAGCAGACAAACACCACACACACACACACACACACACACTCACATATACACACATATACATACACACATGCACACAGATGCACACACCCACATATGCACACACGCATACATACACATACATACACATTCACATACATACACATATATACACACACACATACACACATGCACACAGATTCACACCCACACCCGCATATGCTCACATGCATACATACACATACATACACATTCACATACATACACATACATACACACACACATACACACATGCACACAGATTCACACTCACACCCGCATATGCACACACGCATACATACACATACATACACATTCACATACATACATACACACACACACACACGTGCACACACCACAAGCACGCACACACACACCCTCTAACCTTGAGAACATATTTTAAGCTCATACGAGAGGGAGTGGATTCAGGGCAGTAATGGATGAGCAGGTGTTGTTTATAAGGAATAATACCAAAGGCCAACAAAAGAAGTAGATGATGAATATAATAAAATCTGAAAATAGTCCGTAAATATAAGGAAAGACAATTTCAATTGTAAGCAAGGAAATGAAAATCGGCTCATGTTACAACTATATTATGTTTTGCTTTTAGGTTAAGAAATTGGCTCATTTAGTTTTACTCAAAATGAACAAGGTTAGGAAGAAATGAGTGTCCACGTTGTAATTTCAGAAGTCTAAACTGAAATTCATATACAATAATAAGGTTAGCTGATACATTTCAAGTGTAAATATGTGTACATTTAACATGTTCACCCTTCTGATCCATATGTTCTACATCTAGTAATGTATCTATTAAATAGTTAAGTGTGTTTATGTGTGGGTGTATATGCACATATACTGCATTGTCTTTAATAGAGGGAAAATGGGAAAATATGACCGAGTGAGCTAAGGTACATGAGGTGTCATTCAGTCATGCACTAAAATACCAAGCAACCAATACATAATAAAATTGAGTTTTAAATTTATTCATATGGAAACAGGATGTAATACATTTTCTCATTTGTGATTATGAACATTATATGAAAATGGGCCATGGAAACAAATCTTCCCTCCAAATAATTGTTCTATTTGTCATTCCCAGTAGCAGCATATCAAGTGTTCTACAGCTCGTGTATTGCACTTTAAATTTTTACTGTGCTACTGGATATGAAATTGTATCGTGATCTCATAACTATAGTTTATTGGCTATTTATAAAATTCTTTGGTGTGTTTTATATTCAAATATTTTGATCACTTATATTTGGGTTGTATTTAATTACTGAGATGTAAAAACTACTTATGTATTCTAGATACCAGCTCTTTAGTATTAGATATATGTATTGTGTATATTTCCTAAATCTTTGGCTTGCATTTTAATATTTTTATTGGCCTCTTATCTCAGCAAGTCTAATTTGAATTTTCACCTTTTGTGATTTATATTTTGTGTTCTACCTGAGATCTCTGTCTATACTGCTGACATGATTTTCCTCTGTGTGTTATTCTAGACATTTTACTTTACCATTTACTTTTAGGTTTATCATTCATTTTTATTTTACTTTGTGTATGTTATGGAGCAGGTCTGGAGATACCTACAACTGACCAATGCAAGCATGACTTTTTAAATATACCTGCATTACCTTCTGAGTAGCACCATCTAAAGTCAGTTGGAAAATATGGTTATGTGTATTTTCAGTTTACTCCATTCCGTAGACTTGTCCATATTTTCACTAAACCAAGTATTTATAGTTACTACTTATAGTAACTTTTAAGTGTTGAAATAACCTTTAAAATACTAAAATTTCTATCTTTTTATCCCCAAAGAATTCTGTAGTTCTTTTAGATATATGAATCTACATACATCAGCATAAGTTTGCTAAGTGGTTAAAAAATATCTAGCCAGATAATAATATAACTGTGCTGACTGTAGATGAATTTGTAAAGAGTTAGAGATAACCCCACATTTCCCAATCTGTGAAGATGGTATTCTCTTTGTTTATCTAAAACTTTCACTCCTTTTGGCAAATGGTTGGTATCCATACTAGAGTAATACCTTTTAAATTTATCACTTAAACTTGTTTGCTTATTTTTGCACTGTCACTATTTTCTTTATAACTTTCAATGTTTATAGATGCTCTCCATTAACAAGAATTTATATTTAAAGTAAGTATTGAGGTTTGAAAAGTTTTTTTTTCTATGAACGGAGATAGCCTTATTGATTCGATTCTTTATTGATTTTGTTTTAACATGGCAAGCAATATTAATTGGATTCAAATGTTAAATTAGGCATGTGCTCTTGGGTTATAGCTTTCTTCATGGTTAAAAATATATTGTACTTTAAGTTATTTTCTGGATTTCTTTTGCTAATAGATGGATTAATGATTTTTCTACTTAATGAGAAGACCCTATTTTTAGTTTCTTTATTATATATTTAGATAGCTTTATTGTGAGAAACACCTAAAGTCTCATAAAAGCAGTTTGAAGATACTTGCCTATCCTCTATTTTTCATAGACTTTAAGATTGTTGATATTTTTTCTGAAATATTTGAAAGAAATTATCAGTGAAAAATATTCTAAAATTCTCTTTCTGATAATGCTTTAAGGTCAGATCTTTAGTATATATCAGATTATTTATATTTTCTATTTCTTTTTGTGTCCATTTTAGGCAAGGAAATTTTTTATTTTGTCTATATATCAAATGTATTTGTCAGAGGTTGTTATAAAGACACATTATTCCTCTAGTGTAAGGAAGACCTAGAGTCCTGTCCTTAATTTTGGTTGTTGAAAAAAATCCATTTTTCTAAACTAAATGGTTATAAATTTCATTGAACTTTCTAAGAAACAAAGTATTGCTTATATTAATATTTTCTGTTTTATGTCATTTTACTTTATTAATCTTTGTTCTTACTTGATGTGTCTGAGTTTTAATTTACTTTGAGTTAATTTGCTTCCTTTAATTATTTTAGCTTTCTATAGTTTAAACCCAGATCAAAGATTAGTGTCTTTTTTAGTTTTTAATTTAAAAAATTTTAATTCTAGCAATACAAACACTTTCCCATTTCTCTTTACAGCCTAAACTAAACTAAACTAAACTAAACTAAACTAAACTAAACTAAACTAAACTAAACTAAACTAAGCTAAAGGTTGCAGGATTGCTAATTTTTAAGAGGCTTTTGTTGTTAGCATGACAATGGTCAAATTGGTGTGTCTTCATATGTCTTTATCCCTCTGAGGTCCCATATTAGCCCCAGCTTTCTCTCTCTTCCTATTTTGTCAGAGTCCTTCTTATGAACTCACAGAGATCTGCCTGCCCTTCCTTCTTTGAGTACTAGGATTAAAAGCATGTGCACTATACTAATAAATCATTTTTTCACTGAATAAAATTTAATTGACCTTTATAAAATATAGCCAAGGCATTATATGGGGAATAGTTCAAGTTTTTAAAGGTAATTTTTAGATGAATGTTACTTTTTAATTTTTGCTTGCAAGATGTAGCATGCCAATTGTTCCACTATTACTTCTTTAAGAGAGGATGTAGGTACAGTTCCTACAATGTACAAAGAGAACATTAAAGAGCAGAACGCCCAAGGTATCTGTTTTACTGCAGACTTTAGAAGAAACAAACAAGTGATTGCTAACAGGGAGTTAACTTGGTTGGATTCAAACTTCAGTTTCTGTTTCTTCTTCTGTAAGCACTTAGGAAATACTTATCAGGGTGATTCCAGTGCAGATATCTTCTATGTCTCATCCTTCAAGTATTAGCCTAAAGCCTGCGTTCCCGGCATGCCCTTTGAAGAGCTAATGTAATTCTATGATCTACAAATGATTTGGGCTGAGCTGATATGTTTTCAAATATTAGGTTCTAAATATAATATAACTTCTGTTGTGGTTATAAAATAAACTATGTAAAATTTTCAATTCTTTGAAGTTTCTAATTTTAGTGTATTTACACATTACTTATCTCAGTGACTTGTGTCAACTAGGGATGGATGTGTCTTTGCATTGTGGGTACATTGCTCTCAAGTCATTGTAACTTATGATTGGTTATATTGTTTAGATCTTATAAAAACTCATTTTTTAAACATTAATCAATTACTAGTAGACATGCATTAAAATCCCAAATATGAGTTGGGTATAGTAGTGCATACTTTTAATCTCAGTTTTTGGAAGACAGTAGCAGGCAGATCTCTCAGTCTGAAGCCAGTCTGGTCTATAGAGTGAGTTCTAGGACAGTCAGTGCTACCCAGAGAGACCTTGCCTTGAAAAATCAGTTAAAAAAAAAAAAACAAAACTGGGAGGGATTGGGAAGAGGGAAGGGAAGGGGAGCAGGGGGATACATACATATATACAAACAACATTTTTTAAGTAAATAAATAGAGAAAATAAAATACTTAAATATGAACAGAAAATTTCTTTTTTCTTAAATTCAGTGGTTCTTTTTTTCCCTCTCAAATGTTGAAGCTCTAAGCTTATGCACAGGTTTAGTTTGGGATATAATAACCTTTGTTCTTGGGGAGAGTCTGTATTTACCAGAAGTTATGATCCATATCTTAATTTTTTTCCTTTGGATTATTGACTTGGAGTTTATTTCATTTAGATCAGTTCATTTCAGTTTTCTGAAATGGAATATATGAATAAATTTTACAAGCTTTATAAAAACAATACTAAAGACAAACTTCATATACCAACCACATAAAACAAAAAAGCAAAATACAAAAAAACTACATAAAGTGGACTTTAGTTCTTATAAGGCTACCAAAATCCTCAGTGTAAATGTGAAGAAATAGAAACTCTGGTGTTATATATAAAGCTTAACCTGTGTATAAATAATTATGTCTGCTATTGACAGTCCACTAAGAACACAACTGAACTCCAATTCTTTTCTACAGGTAAAAGATTAAGTGAAAATAGCTGTAAAAGTAGACTCTGAGAAATATGTACTAAGAATTTCTTTTTTTTTTTTTGTTTTGTCAATGATTCAGTTTGCTGAACCAATACTTTTCCTATAGTATTATCCTTTTTCTGAGATCACAGGTCAAGTTTATGTGATTTTCCTTGAGCTTCTAAGGTATCAACCAAAAAGGACAAAATGTGCTGTGACATTTTGAATGACTAATAGGCCAGATCTTGCTTAAGCTTAATGATTTTAATGATATATTTTTACTCTCTTCATGTTTGTGCTTTAGCATTGAGTTAGCCTCTGTTGTACTATATACTGAATTCTTGCTCTTGAGTCCAGTCTTACTTTGTCCATTTAAATGTAACGTAATTATTGATGTGATATCTTTTCTTATTATTTTAATTTTTTAGCACTGCATATTAACTTACTACTTTTTATCCACAGGTTTGTACAATTATTTCTACAGTAAATACGGTGGATGTTTTTATTTTATCACAGTATTTTTAGAGGACATTTGTTATGGACTTAGATGGCCTTGGTTTCCAGACTTGCATGCTCTTGGGACAAAGAGAAACATTTAGGAGGCGGGCCCCGGGGAAAAGGAGTTAGGAGATTGGATGTGTGTCCACGCAAGGGCTCTGACCCTCCCTCCCTCTCTTTTTCGCTTCTCAGTTCTAATAAATGAACTGTTCTCTTCGATGACACATTTCTGACAGGGTGAGCTGTGCTAGCACCAGTACCAAGCAACTAGACTGAGAAAACATAGGTGGGAAGTCGGCCAACTGGGAGTCAAAATCTTCCCTCCATTAAAGCTGAGTGTATCTGAGGTTTGTCACGGTAATGGAACCTTGTCACCATTATACTTACAGTCAACCTCCCCTCTTCTTCAAGGAGCAAAGAAGAGTCCTAGGCACAGGGAAACATGTGAAGAATTTTAAACAATAGAGAATGAATTCCATGCTATAGAAAATTAACAGCAGTCCTAAGTGGGTTGAACAAAGCCTGAAAATTTCAGAGGGTTGAACAGGTAATTAGGGAAATGAATTTCCAAGGTGTTTGTAAACTGTGGTGTGTTATTTTGACTTTATCCTGAAGGCAATGGAAAGCCATTAAAGTGTTTCATTCAAAGGAGTGATGGCATCAGATTTACATTTTAGATTAATCTGAAGGCAGCAGGAAAACAAATTGCAGAAAGGAAAGACTTGAAGCTATAAATTAAGAAGACTGTATTAAACGGAACCAAGAATAACAATGTTACAGAGTTGTGGTCCCGGGCATTCATGAGATACATCCTGTGATGCAGGGCAGAAATGATGCGCTGAGGAACTGGCTGCAGAAAGTAAGGAGAGAAAGAGGGACAGGTGATTTCTGGCCTTTTGATAACTGAGTGATAGATACCTAGTGTCCTTTATTGAACAAGCCCTTAAAACATCAGTTGTGTGAGGAATTCTTGGCTCTTTCAAATGTGCCCATTACTGGAAAATAAAGTGGGAGTCCCTGAACAAATTAATGATTTTCTACTTATACCAACATGAATGAGGGAAAGCTTGAAGGGCCTCAGCTGTACAGAAAGAACCTTGGGCCACTAAGGGATGCAGAGTAGGAAAAAGAGTCTTCTTCAGAGAAGAGAACAGACATTGGCTATCCAGTACTAACTGATCATCCATGAAAGTATGAATAAAGTAACATTGTATAGACTGCACAGGAAGCATGTGTGTACTTAAGAATATATATGCTTGGGATCAGGAGGAACTTAAGTGAGACATCCAGATTCCCCTAGGAAGAGAAAATAGAGAAGATCACCTTAGCAAATTGGGATCAGAATGGGGTTGCAACCAAAAAGAGGTGGGAACTAATCATGAGAGGAGATGGTTGAGTGAGGTGAGCAACCAAGAAGAAGAAGAAAAAAAGAGATGGATATCTTGATAGAGGAAGCCAATGTGGGGTTGGAAAGAGACCAGGTGCTAGGGAAACCTCCAAGAACTCATGGGCTAGGTCTCCAACCAATAGTGGAGGGGATGCCTAAACAAGACTTCCCCTATAATCAAATGAATATCCACCCTAAGTGTCATCACAGAACCTATATCCAACAATAAATAGAAGTGGAGGCGGAGATCCATGGCTGAGCACTAGACCATGCTCCTGGTCCAGCTAAGAGCAGGGGAGGAGAGTCTGTATGAGCAAGGGGATAGGGATTATGAGGAAGGTTCCCATGGAGTTGGCTAGCTGGAGCTCTGGGGAGTTCATTGAATCGGGAATGGCCACTGGAGATCCATCAGGAAAAGAAGCTAGGCCCTCCAAGTGTAGGCAACTGTTGATTGGCATGGGCAATCTGTGAAGTCTCGAGGGGTGGGATCAGACTGTGCTCCTGTGCTGGGTACCTTGAGACTTCTTGCCCTTTGTGGGGAGGGTATCAGGGGATAGGGATGGGGAGGCTGAAGACTGACTGGGAAGGATTGGGAGGAGGGAAGGGAAGGGAGCAGGGGATACATAAAAATAATAACATAATTAAAAAAAATCTGGCAGGACATAGAATCTTCTGATTACAATTTCTTTTGTAAGGTGAGTAAATCTGTGTTATAATCATATGGCTCTGGCTTTCTATGTGAGAATAAGAGTTTTACAATATGACTGGTTTAGTACTTTTCAGTTTATTTTGAATTGATGGTAAGGAACACATTATTCTTTATGTTCTGCGGGAGCATGTTGTTATCTGTGGCAGGGTTTTCCCAAAGTATAAATAACCAGTTAGATAAGATAACTGGCATCTTAGTATGATTTATTACCATAAGAATTTAGGAAAGGGTTTTTAGTGGGTCTGTTAAAGTAACTCTGAAGGTCTACCATGGACAAGACTATGTAATTTGATCCTGACTGCAGAACCTGAATCGTATCTAGGCATCTGATTTTAGAGAGGGGCTTACTATATAACACAGGCTGGCTTCAGACTTCATCTACAGTGTTCCGTGTATGGAATTTCAGGTGTATGCCACTGAGCCTGACACTAATATTTTTTTCTTTTAAAAACAGACATTTTGTCTTTTGTAAAAGGGGCTGTCAAAAAGGATATACAGTCAGATGCCAAAAACATACATTAGAGAAAAGACGGCCTTTTCAACAAATGATGTTTAAAAAACTGAGTATTAGTTTGCAAAAATAAAAAAATACAAATGAAGTTAGATCCTTTCCTCTTGCTCTGTACAAGAATCATATCAACATAGATCAAAGACTTTAATGTAGGACCTGGAACTTGAGGAATTTTTCCAGGAAAGGTGGAGAAACACCTCAAGATACAGGTCTAAACAAAGGCTATCTTCCAAAAGCTCAGGAAACATAGTAGGAATTGACAGATGGGACTGCATACAATTCACAAGCTTTTGAACAGCCAGGTAACAACTACTAGTTAACGGAATTTGGGGGGAAAAAAAACTTTTGTTATCCATATGACTGCCAGAGGGTTAATATCTACAACATAAGGAGAGAAACCAAACATCCCAGTCAACAAATGGTCTGCTCAATGTTAATCGCCATCAGGGAAATACGAATTAAAACAACATAGAGTTTTCAGGTCACCCCAGGCAGAATGGTTGTCATTGGAAAAAAAAAAGCAACAAACGCTGGAGAGAACGTGGAGAATGGGGAACTGTTATATGCTACTGACAAAAACACGATTGTTTTAACCACCATGGGACTCAGTTTAGTGTTTCCTCTTAGAACTAGTGGACGGCACAACTATACTACTCCTGCGTACGTACTCAAATACCTCTAAGTCAACATGGCAGAGACACAGGTAAGGTTATTCACATACTGTTTGGAATACCCACATTATGGGGTAAGCCTGAGGATCCCTCAATAGAAGATGGGTGGTATATATTGGTATTTTACTTAGCCATAAAAGAATGAAATTATGTTGTGGCTATAATATTTATACAACTGGAGATACCATATTGGGCAAAAAAAAAAAAAAAAAAAATAGAGCCACACAGAGAGAAAACCAAATAACACATGTTGATTTGTGGGTATTAGAATTCTTGTATAAACATTTACGTATGATATGAAAACAGAAGAGAGAGTTAAGGAAGGAAGGAGTCTAAGAGAAGGTTCAGGCTAAGAAGATGAAAGGAACCGGGTGAATGTAGTTAAAATATGTGGATTTTTAAAAAAATATCTTTATGAACCCCAATACTATATATGATGAATATTAGAAAAACAGATGTGCAACCAGAAAACAGAAAGTAGGCAACGCTGCCTCAGATCTGGAACAGTGTGCCTGTCTTAGTGCTAGCAAAAGTAGGAAATCCAGGCTCCCATCTCAGACAACTTCTTTGATACAGCTTGGGCACTTACAGAAGAAGGTATTATTTTACTGTTCATCTCTCACATATTTCTGTGTTAGTCTAGAAGGGCAAACTGCTGACTCCATTTATCTCTTGCTGTCAGCTGAAGTCTTACAATCAAAGCTTGCTCATAATGTCCAACTGTGAACAAAGTTTGACAAGATGAACTTTGTTTTGTTAAGAATAAAGCAGGAAACTGAAATCTATAGGGAGCTTACTAGGCTCTTTCCATTAACTCTGATCAAAGGGGCTCCACAGCATAATGATTAGTACATCATTAAACTTAGTGTGTGAGGCTGGGTATTTTCATAGTCACATTTTTGATATGTGAGCTATTTCCCACTTATTCACCTGGAGAAACACAAGTGTTAGCATAAGGGAGGATGCAAAAAGTCAACCCGCAAGAACAGAGCAAGCAAGTGTTTGGGCTTACATGGGTCAAGCTCTATTCCATATATTTGCTAGTGATAAGCTATGGCTCTTACCATTTCCTCTGTTGATCTGTCACCATGAAAGAGAGCACCGTTCACTACAGATGTATAGACCAGGTACCTAGCACATTAATAACTATCATTATAGCCATTACTAGCAGATAGTGATTTGGTTTCTGGGGATTCTGCAAGGATGCAGATCAAGCCAAAGCAAGTCCTCTTGGAGGATGGGAGGACACAATGAGAGGAAGTCTCCTAGTGAATGATGCAACAGTCTGGAGAAGTGGAAAGATTATACAATGGAGAGAAATGGAGTCTTAAACAGCTTCAGTCTTTAAAAACACAAGGAAAGAAAGGAGTGACAGCTGTAAAGGGAGGGGTGAAAGGGACCAGCTACTTAGATGGATGATGAAATAGTAATAAAGAAGTCATAAGCATCCTAAGTTGAAAATTTCATATTTAATTTAATTTTCTGGCAACTGAATAAAGGCACAAACCGTAAATGGACACTATGCTGCTCTCTGTAAAAATGTTATGTTAGCTAATGATTGTGTGATGTGGGATGTCTATATTCTGTGAATAAAGGACTGTTTTGAGCATGGCAGGCACTGTAGACGTAGGCAGAGGAACTGGAACATAGGTAGGAGAAGGAGGGCAGAGTTAAGGGAGCAGCGATCCAGCTGCCCATTGTAATGGGATTATGTTGTTACATTGTAAATAATTGTCTACTGGTTTAATAAAAATGCTGATTAGCTGAAGGAAGACCGGAAATGTGGGCAGGGCCACCAGACTAAAACTCTGGGAACAGGAAGACAGGGCAGAGATGCCACAGAGAAGCCAGAAGATGAGGATGACAACTATGCTGCTCTAAAAGAAGGTGCCGAGTCACATGGCTGAACAGGGTAAGAATCATGGGTTAGCAAGTTAAATGCCTGGGTCCCAGGTCAATCAGCATAAAATTAATGTAAGTGTCTGTGTGTCTCTGCAGGTCTGCGGGTCTGAGCCATGAGGCTAGGCCAGAATGTCTGGGCCAGAAACCTAATATAACAGCCCATGATGCAAGATGTAACAAAATAGGTAAGCCATGGGCCATGTGGCAGGACAGAATAATGGAAATGGGTTTTAAATTATGATCAAAGTGCTAGCTAGCGATATGCCTGAGCCATTGGCCGAACAGCATGAAATTAATATAAGCGTCTGAGTCATTTGGGGGGGGGGAGTGGCCATGGGCAGATCCGGACTATGGGGCTATTCGGGCCAGAAACCTAATGTTACAATTGTGTTTTCTCCAAATAAAGCTATTTAAAAAATGGAGAAGGGTCTGTCTGGGTGATGGGGGTAATGAGACAGTAAAGAGAGGGTAGTAAACGATTTGATGAATAAAGGTATGTGAAATAGACCTAAACATTTCCAATATTTAAACTTATTAGTCATACATCTCAGACAATACAGAGTTTGGAAACTTGTATGAAGATTTGAAGCAAGCAAACAAACAAATCCCAGACCCTAAACTGAAGTTAGTGTGCAAGTCTTAAAACTCAGTAGAGTTACCTACATTTTTTAAAGGAACCAAGTGATCTTGAGATTAAAGCCGAAAGTCTCAAACCTGACAGAAAACACAATTTATCTTTCTACATAATCTCCAGATAACATACAAAGAATTATATTCCCACCCCTACTTCTTTATTTGGTTTTAGTTGGGAGAGATACAGTTTTGACACTGAAACTGGGAAAAATCTCAAGGAGAAAGGATGATTGCCTTTATGAAGCTGGATTGCGAGATCATCCAATGTGCTTTGTGTTAAAAATCATAATAATGGTAATGCCAATCACAACGGGTGATGATTAAGGTCCTTAGGGACTCGTGTAGGAGGAGAAACTTTATTCATCACGGATTCCATAAATAACTAAAGGTAGTTTAGAATACATAGTTACTTGAATAATGACTATTAGATGTGAAGACGTTATCCTTTGACTCTAAGATAATATGAATTCATCTGTTTGCAGATGAACAGCTGATGGTCTACTGTAATAAAGTATGTACGAACTGATACAAATAAATACAAAATCAGTATTGGACATGCCATCAGGTAATATCTTTGCTTTGTCCCTCTGTTTCCCTTTGATAGTTTATCTAGGAGAGGCCAGCAGATTAGAACAGTTCTTACTGACCTGGAAATATCTGAGTAGTTAGTATTTTCTGAAACTGACAGTTTTAAAGTTGACTCATTTGGAGTAGTGGTTAAATGACATTTTGGTATCTTCAGTCAAAAGGTATCTCATGCATACTCCCTCTGACCTGGGGGAGTGAACCTGTTTGTTAAGTAGTTAGTCATTACACAGTCATGGGAATATTACATGCTATGCTCCAAGTTTCCTTTTAGGCTGCTGATGTGGGATGTCTTTATGCTGTGAATATCATTCGTTAATAAAGGGACCGTTTGAGCCTATGGCAGGGCATCTTAGAAGGAGGTGGGAAATCTGAGCATAGGTAAAGGAAAAAGAGGGTAGAGTCAAGGAAGATGTGATCCAGCTACCTAAGAAGCAATATGTAAAGAAATAGGTAAGCCATGGACCATATGGAAGGACAGATTAATGGAAATGGGTTCCATTAAGATGCAAGAGCTAGTTCACAATAAGCCTGAGCAATAGGCCAAGCAGCAAGTAATTAATGTAAGACTTTGTATGAGTATTTGGGACTGCTGGTCTGGATCTCAGAGCTAGGCCCAGCCAGGAACCTCTTACCACAAGCTTCAGCATTATGAAAGGCAGGAGACAAACATGGTGCTTTCTCATGCATGCTGCATTTAGGACATGGGGGGAAATGCACCCTTATTGAAAAGGGGCTCTGAAGGTACAGAAATAATCCTGATACTCTGCCACAGGAAAACATCTACTTAATTTTTTTTTTTTCAGATTTTCCAGCAAAGAGTTAACAGATGTAATACAACTGTAGCTGTGGGAGAAGCTATTAAAGACTCTACAACATCCCTTTTCAACTTATCTCTGGATTTTAGAGGTGAAATCACCCCTTTTGCCAATGTCTCATTTATGTATGGTTACAGCTTCGGTATCGGAGGAAATAGTGCTTCCACTCTTTCTTGAGTCTCAGGGTTTTTCTTTTGTTGTTGTTTTTGTTTATATTTTATAGATTTGGAGGGGGACAGGATAATTTGAGCTCCTAACTTCCATATATTCTTCATTTGGTATTTTTCATAAATTATTGCATAAAACTTTTATAACAATAGTGTACAGTCTCTCTTATCTGAATTTCTTTTATTAGTTTTGAGATAGGGTTTTATGTAGGTGAGAGTAGCCTTGTACTTCTAGTTGTCCTGCAGTACAGAGTGTACAGGGCTATGTCATACACACACACACACTCACACACACACACACACACACACACACACACACACACATTATATTATATACATATAATTCTCCTTAAAAATTGGAACACATACAATCTTCATTTTCTCAACCCCTTCTGGGCTTCGCTCTGCTTTTTAGATGACCATAAAATCCAATTTTATTTCAAAACATGAGTTCATCTTGCATTCAAGCGACTAGCAGTCAGCAAAGATTGTCCTAAGCCATTAATTAATGGTTTTTGTCTAATCATTCCTCTGTAGTGCGAGAGTTCTCTGTTCTGGTGTTTATTTTGATCTCTTTGAAATGCAAATTATTGCTTTTCTCCAATAGTTTCAAATCTTCTTTTGGCCTACATAGAGGGATACTTGGACATATAGTTATGCCTACTCTACTTAAGGCTTTTAAAGATGAAAGTAGGGCTGTCTAAGGTTTACCTCCCATTGAAACTAATATTACTAATCAAAAGGCAATCAGCCTAAGATGATTAGTAGCTTCATAAGTGTGATTCAAAATGTCCATATTTTGAATTATAGCAGTAATTAATCACAGTATAGCACATCAATGTGCCTTGATCTTAAGACTGTCTTAGTCTCCGATACTTTACTTGATAGGGGATTCATAGTAACAGCTCTACAGGAGCACTGTGAATATCAGATGGGCAGCGAAGCTAAGTAAAGGGAAAAGCTGCAAACAGGTCACATGCAAATTCATCAGTGCATTCGAATTCTTTATTGATGCAAACAGTCACCTACTTAGGGCAGATTATGGTAAGTAGAATTTATTGCAGATTATTTTCTCCTAAGAAATGAGTTACATCAACAGGTCAGACAAATGCTCTGAGATGTGCACTGCTGTCTGTTTGCGGAGAAGGAAATGATGACTGCCTCTGTTGGCTCAGGCTTAAGAAAAACCCCAACCCATCAGTGCGACACGTGTGGTCACCCAGGGTGACTGTTCCTTTAGAAGGTGATTGAAATTTACTTGAGGAAGTGAGATCAAAGGAAAGAGAATCCTGTCTGGCAGTTTCTCTTTTTAGATTCCCGAGTGTTAGCTACTCTTCCTCAAAGAACTGGACTCTATGAAGTGTGGCTACTCTGGAACAGAGGAACAGTTCTCTGGAGATCACCTGATTTAATTAGTCAGTTAAAAGCTGTTGAGATAAGATAGCTGCTTTAAATACCGTCTGGACCACTCTGGAAATGAAACAAACATAAATTCATACTGGCTTCTGTGACTGATAAATCCTGGAATCTTAACGGCTTAAACTGTACAAATTTCTTAGTTCTGCTCCATGAAGTCATTGAGGGATTTGGGCTTTCTTCTGGTTCCTCCCTCTCCTAAGTCCTTATTTGAAAAAGGATAACAACTCAAGGCTCATATGAATGGGATTTGACGATCACACCCCATTTGCTACAACTCAGTCACATAGGCACAGAGTTTCAGTGGAGGCTTAGAAACTTCCCGGCTGTATGTGATTGTTAGAAATAATGAATAGAGTAAGTGCCAGCTAATTTCACTATTAACATATTTTGGATGCACTCTTTTGTGCTTCTGTGTTTATATTATTCTAAAACGGCCCTGAGCATCTGGAAATTGACATTTTATCTAAAAAAAAAAAAAAAAAAACAAAAAACAACCCCCCCCAAAAAAAACATTAGTTTGTATCTAATTTTTCCTTATTTCCACACATTGATGTTTGCAAACACATTTTACCAAGTAAGGTTCAACCTCAGGCTTTCACTACTTAAGGATCTTTGTCAGAGTAAGTGCTGAATGTAAAATTCCTCTTGGTGTACCTATTCTATTTTTCTCTTTTTATTGTTTGCCTTTCTAAAGAGGTAAGGGATCAGGTTTTGCACTCAGTAGCTTTAGCACCATGGGAAAATCTTATTTTGAATAATGAAGCCCTTTGTTAGTCATAATGGCTTATGTACTCGAAATGTGATCCAACTTGAGCAGCAGAAATGATGTCACAACTCCCAGTGCTCAAAATTACACACAGATCCCCAAAAGAGAGCCTGTACCGCTTGTCATTTCTTCTGAAGACACACTAATGTGATACAAAACAGAAAGAAATACTATTTTCGTAGTCATGAAAGATAGGAATCATTGGGTAACGAAAAAGGAAGTCATTTCCTCTCAGCATATTGACATAGAACTGACAAATGAAGTGTCTATTCTTATATTAATAGGAATTCTGTTATTTTTATAGCCAGTGTTTGAATGAGACAAAGTAGAAAAAAATCAACCGTTTAGAAAACACTGTAGCCACAAAGCTGGGAAGAACCTATAGTTCTTTACACCCTTGACTTGTTCGGTCTTCCCACTCTACCTTCAAGAGATGCTCTGGAGCTTTTACTTAGCTTAGCAACTGGAAGTTGTCAGTTTACTGCATGAATTCTACGGGCAGAAACTGGAGCTGTGGATACTGCTTAGTAGCAGAGTCCTTGCCCGGCAATTTGGGCTCTGAAAGCCATCAAGGAAGGAAGCATATTTACCAGAACTCAATAAACATGTACTGGGTAATGTCTAGTGCAAGACAAAGCTAGGGACACAGTACAGAGTAAATGTAATTTACATCCTCAAACAGCTTACAGCCAGTAGAAAAACTTTAATGATAAGTTAATGATATTAAGTGTTTTTCCTAAGTTTAAATCAATTATAACTGTAAACAAAAATATATTTTGTTACAGTGTCAAATACATTGAATTATTGTGAAACTAACATGCTGTGTAAAAATAACTATATTTATGGTTATTATCTTTAGTTGTCCCTTATACTATAATTAAAATGATGACTACAGGAGTGGTTTATGCAAAAAGTTAAAATTTTGCTAAATAAAAATAAAGGAATGCATTTTTATTACTATGCTTAATATAATTAAGGAAAACTACTCATAACTTAAACACAAAAAGCGTACACCAATTGTGAGGTACCAGACTATAGAGCAGTGTGTATCCAGTCTATCAATTTTTTCTAGAAACAAGTATGAGGAATCAGCAATATTGACCTAGACCTTCAGAGACTGAAATAGGATGTTAAGTTTATGGCTAACCTTGACTACATAGTTCTTAAAACTATAATAAAAAAAAGTACAATAATTTTTTTCAGTGACTATACATTTCATCATATACTTTTGAAAAACCATCAGGAATAGAACTATAATCACAGAAACGTCTGAAGAGATAAGCAACATACAGATATTATATAGTATATAAGTATTATGTGCTATGTCTTTACCCAATTAATTGGCAGCATTATCAGGCTAGGATGTAAGATAGGTTTGTGTTTTGGTTGCTACTTCTATTTCTTGTGTTAATGCTCAAAGTTCACCTTTATCTTAAGGGGTGTGTGTGTGTGTGTGTGTGTGTGTGTGTGTGTGTGTGTGTGTGCATGCACATGTGGTTTTTATAAACATGCTTTGGTTTATTAGTTCTACAGTAACCTTCATTCTACAAGTTGGTGCCTCTGCATCCTCTTAGAATAGTAGTTCTGAAGAGTGGCTGCCATAACTTTAAGTATAGAGTAGTACGTCCGTGGTAAAGAAATGGCTCCCATCAGAATGCCACAGAGAGAACTGCCCATAGACTTCAGCTAGCTGATCTGCACTGAAACACCTCACCCCCACCATTTATTTGAGTCCCAGGAGGAAGGAAAGAGGACTTTGTTCTTGTGCTTATCAAGAACTTTATGTAAGATTAGTAACAACTGTCCCCAGGGGTAACAATATCAGAGCAGAGTGTTTCCAAATGCCAGATGATTTCTACTTATGCCATGAGTTTTGTGTAATTTTGTCACGCAATTGCTTATGATATATTTTTTAATAAATTCAGCTAGATAATAAATAGTATAAAAATAGAATAAATGTGAGACATTTGGAATTCACACTATGTATATGTGAGAAACAAATGGTGTATCTAAACCTTGCTCTTCAAGGCTTTAAACTGGGGACTTGCTTTCTGGAAAAAATTTTGAGACAAGAGACGTGTTAAGATTGTGTTATTTATCTTCTTACAATCAGAAGATTAACAGTGAACTTTAAAAGGGTTGACTACGCCATCGTTGACTGTTACCAAGTACTCGATACCTAAACCCCAGAGTACCCCACTACACTCATTTCTTACCCTTGGTCATATGGGAGATGTGAATGGCTTGCATACCTAGTGTCCTTACCAGACTTTCATAAATAAATTAAGATAGAATGGGTTAATTTTGAGGGGTCAAATTTTTAACAAATGCTAGAATGGAGACTTTCCCTTATTTTTTCTGCTTGTTTATCATTCTGCCATTCCCATCTCATCTCTCAAATGCACTCTCTTTTGATAGAGTTTTGGCATTTCTTTTTTTCATTGCTAGGAAAGAATTGCTACAGATAGGGCAATAAGAAGTACTCTCTCTTGGATAAATCATTCCTAGTGAGTTTACATAGGAACCATATTTGGACTGATGGCCTGAAAATACACATATGATGGAGAAGTTTAATTTATATATGTGTATGTTTGAGAATGAATTGGTACCTATGTGTCATATATTCACATACACATGTATATGCACATATATTAACCAAACATATATGTATATATGTATATAATATATATTTATAATATACAGTGAAAAGAAGGAAGAAGAAATATGTGTATTTTCAAGTTTATATTTGGGTAAATATTTCTGGGATCATGGGGATTCAGATTATCTTAAATATTATGTTTACTTTCACTCAACATACATGCCAATTGTCCCCATCTGGATAAATTGTCTTTAAGTAAAAGCCAATAAATAGCTCAGCAAACAATTTTTTATGATTCAAAATGAAGGCGAAAACCAGAAACAATCTGAAAGAGCTCAGAGACAGCATCAAACAGGTTATACACAGAAATGAATCCTGGCAGTTTAACACCACTTCATGGGAAACAATGTCTTCTGAGACTGTAATGCAGCAATCACATTAAATATATAACTCATTGGTTCTGCTTATCTGAAATCGTGACTTGAATATTTAAAACCAGGTCAGGTCTTGATTTAGTTATCGGATAAGAAACATATTATTTTAAAAAGGGCCAATTAATGTCTAAATATCTGGCCAGAAAAAAATTAGTATTAACCAACAATTTCTGGCACAAATTACAGGGCTCATAAAATTTTAAAATAATGATAATGAAAACATGGCATAGCTACCTACTATGTCATTTTTTGAGTATTTTTTTTGCACAACCTCCCACTGTTAGAATAGTCCTCATTGTCCCTTTATACACAGAAAAGCTGGGTAGCTGAGTTACATTTATTTTACAAGATCATACCACAATAAGCCATAGAAATGAGACTAAAACCTAGGGTTTTTATTATTACCATGTCCTAACAGAATATGTAGTTGAATATCTGGATATCAGAGTAATGGGTTAAAGGCCATTCAAGTCAAGGGCAGAACCACAGTTCCAAATAGCTTAAGCTTTTCATTGACTTAGCTGAAAAACATACAGATGTGCCAGAGCAAAGAAAAATCGGTGCTCTTATTATATTCTGCAAATCACAGACATTTACATGAGTGGTTCTCAACCTTCCTAATGCTGGCACCCTTCAATACGGTTTCTCATGTTATTGTGACCCCAGCCATAAAAATATTTTCATTGCTGCTCCATAACTGTAATTTTGCTACTGTTATTAATCATAGTGTAAGTATCTGTATTTTCTGATGGTCTTTGGTGACAGCTATGAATAGGTCATTCAATCTCCAAAGTGCTTGCATCCCACAGCTTGAGAACGGCTGGTATACAGCATAACTGATCAACTTTAACTTCATTGTGTTCTCATGATATTGTATTAGTATCATAGTATCATGTTTATAGCATGAAAAAGTAAAGGATGTGAGGGAGTTATATCTTATCTGGTGAGCTATATCTTCTATAAATACAGTAAGTGAAGGTTACAGCACACAGACTGTGACATTATTCACAACAAGGATGACTGTGGCCACTATCTTGAGGCAGGAAGATCTTTCCTCTGATGGTCCTAGGCTCAGAGTTGTATAAGTATTCTTCTTCTGTATATTGCTTTTAAAACAATTGGGTTCTTTCAGCATAAGTGTGAACAAAAATATATTAGACTCTAATTGACCTAGTTTTTGTAAAGAATTTGATATGAAGCGTGAGATGTAAGACTGGAATTCAGCAGATTTTGCTATTTGGGTGGTGGGTGGGTGAATCATCTTTACAGCTGGAAGAATGTGAAGACTGTGGGACTCACATTTTAATGAAGGGTAAAAATCACTGATTTTTTTTTTCCTGAGGGAAGAGTAATGTTCAATGGATTCTCTTAATGCCCCAGGATTTATTGCTCTTGACTATCAACTTTTTTTTTTTTCTGCATTCGAATATGAGAACTTCTTGTACAGTAAACTACTTTTTGTATCCAAGATGCTATTGTTTACTAAACTCACGGTCAAAGACTTAAGAGTCAGCAGCCAACTATGTATTCCATTGAAACAAAATGCAGCTATGGAAAACGGAACAGAATAGAAAGGGAACAGGACAGTTGGCATATGTAGGTCTTACTTCTGTTTCTTTAGCTGATGATGCCTTGTTAATAAAATGTGAGTGGGATGATGTAGCTTTGCTCTCTACAAAGAGTGATACAGCTGGTTTCTATATCTCTGGAATATTTGTGAGAGAAGAGTGCGTTAGAGCACACAGAGCAGCTAAGTTAGAGAAAGTACTAGAAAACAGTTCTTTCCTATTCTTACTGAAACTACCAAAGTCACACTGAGGTTTTGTAACTATATTTTTCACAATAATTATGCAAAACACTGTCTTTTAATTTCCCCACCGTCTCTTTGTGTCTTTCCTTTGTAACTCTCTTCTTCAGTTTTCAACTGTTTTTTCTTCTCTTCTATTGCTCTTATTCCCTGACTTCTAATCCCTTCTTTCCTTCTTCATTTAAAGAAGGCGCCCAAAGTATTACAAACCCCATAAATTTCATATGAAAATATAATTATAAAGAATCCAGATTGTAAAACAATTAGATACTGAATTAGGCAGAAGGCAGGCCTGTTTGCATTTGTCTCACCATATATCGCAAATGTATCGCCCAAGGAGTATGGGAAGTCCTCATCAGGCTGTTTTTTCCCCTTGGAGGATAAAGTTCTCTCTCTCTAAAATAAAGTTACAGGTAGAATCGTCTTCAAAACTATTTTTTGAAAGAAAATGAAAGTACTGGATTGATAGCATCATTGTAAGATGGAAAACAAGGTTTGTGTTCACATTTGTTTTTTGATTTTTAGTCCCTACATGTGACTTCCATATTAGATCATAAAACTGAATCAGGCCACAAGAGGTATGAAAGATATGGATAAAAAAGGATAAAAAACAAGCAACAAACAGAAAACCAAAATCAACCAAAAACGTCATTTCTCTTGGTTTAGGCAGTCGTGAGGGCATCTAAAGATTTACTGTATGGATTCAGTACTTCTTAGCGTCAGCAGCTGGCTTCCGGTAATCTGAAGCTGATTACTGTATACATGAGTGGAAAATAGATGCTAATTAGTTAAAATTATCTAAGAGTAGAACATGGGATATAAGAAAGTTATAGTTTCTGTAACTTTAACAAAGAACAATGTCCTGTCCTTATTCTAGCCTGTGGTGATACACTGTATATTTTATATATTGGGTGATTGTCCAGACAGCCAGATGTTTCTGTCATTTTTCACATTTTTTGGAAGTTGCTTGTTTGCACTTCCCATTTACTCAGCTAATATTATTTCCTTCTTGAGTCTCTGAGAAAGTTGAAGAGTAATAGTGATATTTATAGTTTTCCTGGTTACAGTTTCAGAAAAAACCTCAATAAGAGGTGTAAACTGTATAAGTTTGAGAGACATCAAAGATAGGTTTCAGTTAGTAATACAAGATAGAAAGTGAATTAGGTATAATCCTTTGGACTCATCAAAATAGAATAAATAATAGAATATTTCTTTGAATTTGTCAGTTGTTAATGGCCTGGACATTATTGATGTTAGTAATTACTCCTATTGTAGTATACACCTTTAACCCTAGCTCTGGGAAAGTTGAATCGGGAAGTAAGATAGGTGGGCAGAGGGAGAGAAGGGAGCAGTTCAGCTTCCACTGCCACTTCCCTTGTTGGCTGAGGAAGGAGAAGCTTGGAATCAGGGGATTTATAGCGAAAGCTGAGGAGCTGGCTGGGTGAGAATTGGCTGTGGTTTACTCTCTGTCTCTCTGATGTTTCATCTTTTCCCAATATCTGGCTCCTGGTTTTTATTATAATATCAAATAGAATTCATGCAATACTAGCTTTCCTGCTCCTGTCTTAAAGGTTCTCTAACAACCTATTTGGCAGAACCAGTCAGTACTCCACAGTGAAGGACCTGGACAACACTGAATTCTATAGCAACTAAAACTTGTGGCTTGGCTTTAGCGCAACATCACGAGCAACAATCCAAAATCCACAGTGAGGCCAACGTAAAGAATAACTTCGCTCTCTATTTTTTACAAGTTGAGCTTTATAGATATTTTATGCAGACCAATATGGTGGCTCATGGGAGGGATAAACTATTCTTTTTCTACCCAGGATATTCTTCCTTGATTCTTCTATATTTGTATCACATAGTGTCCACAAAGTACACTATGATGGTTAATTTTATGTCAGTTTAACTTTCCTGTAGGATATCAAGGAATTTTTAAAAACTGTTTCTGGGTATTTGTGAGAGGCTGGCATTGCAATTCATAAACTGAGTCAAGAAGGTCCACCATGCAGTATGGGTGGGAATTGATCAATTGGTTGAGGGCAGCAAAACAGAAGGATTGAGAAAGATTACATTTTCTCTCTTCAGTGATGCTTATCTTCTACTCTTGGATCTTAGGTCTTAAGACTGCTACAAAATTATATCACTGGCTTTATTTGGCTTCCACCTTGTGGATAGCAGAGAGTGAGAAAGCCAATTTTCAAAATCACATGAGCCAACTCTGACCAAAAAAAATTTAAAAAAAAATACTTCTTTCCCCCAGTATTTCTATAAACTATCATTTCTTATTCTCTGAGGAAGTCTGGGTAATATAATACCTTCTAGCAATGCTAGTGCTGGCCTGAAATAATGGGTACCCTAGGGTACCACGGGTCATCTTGAAGAAGCAAAAGAAAGTGTTGTGTTTTATGAGATCTAAGAAAAATGCCTTAAAGAGGTTCCTTTGCTTGGTTACAATTCAGGAGATGAGTGGCCTACTCTTCTAACAGGGGGCAGAGTGTACAAACTATGGCTGATGACAGGGGCTGGTAGAGTGGATTGAAATGCATCACCTTGAAGGTCTATCGTCAGTGTGGTGATCTATCTGGTCAGTATAGAGACTCAGCGGGTGAAGTTGGAACACACAACTAGAAAGCTCAATCTTTAGGTTTACAGATGTGCTCCTGAGCATTGTTCCTATAGTGCTGGTAGTTTTGTTTTACTAATTTTTTTTTTTATTAAGAAACAGATAGTGTGTCAGTCTTCAACATGGGTGACTAACGGCGTGTGTGTGTGTGTGTACGTGTGTGTGTGTGTGTGATATTCCTATAATAATATGAGATTACAGGCACATGGAACAGGTAAAATATATTTAAATAACTCTCTTTGTCACTTAAGTCCTAGAGAAGAGTATAAATGAACCCCGGAGCAAGTAAAAATGTCATTACATGAAAAGTCATTGAGGAATTGTGGTTTTGAACCTGGTTAATCACCCTCATATCTCTGTACTAGATGGCATTGCTAAAAAAAGTGAAGTTTTTCAATACCTTTGGGAATCTACATTTAGGAACTATGGCAGCATGGCTGAAAGAACAAAGTTCACCCATGCTGTAACAGGACTATTCAGTGGAGAGTCTATTTCCAGTTGCAGTTGCCAGTGATTACTCCTCTTGGGACTGAGAAAAAATAGTTTCGGCTCAAGGAACTTTATTTGACATCTTAGAATTTATTTCTGTTGTTTGTTTCTATAATATTTCACTGAGCAAAAGCTTATAGGTCCAAGTGATGATGAGTGCAGCATGGTATAGACCATTAAAGGTTCTTCAAAAGACTTCATAAGCAGAAAGGACCCAGAGCCCCTTTTTCCACATTTACTCAACTATTCTTAACCACCCCAACACTCATTACTAAAGAGCCACCAGGCAGCTCTCTAAAAAGTCTTGTTTTGATTGTTTTTTATTTTATTGTTTTTTTTTCTGCCTCTGATATTTATTTCTTGAATTGCAATGATATAGCAGTTGTAAAATCCAAACTTTCAGGGGGAATTTAGATGCAAATAGAGGTTAATTTACACAGTGCTGGTTCCATCAGGGTCTTTCCCACAATAGAAATAAATAACCTAATACACTGGGAATAAATCATCTAATATACTCAAAGGACTAGAATTGAGACCCAGGCAAGATAGTCCATGGAGAAATGTCTTAAATTCAGAATCCAGAGTTGGAATCCCTGTATTTAGAATTCTCAAGACAAATGCCCCCCACCCCCACCAGCACAAATGTTCAATATTGTGCTCATCTAACTATTTTGAAAATAAGGCAAGTGAATTGAAATAAAACTAACACAAATAGGTAAAGAAGAAGTCAAACCATCCCTATTTTCAGATGATATGAGTATAACATAAGAGATCCCCCCAATTCTACCAGAAATATTATAGAAACAAAAAATTTCAGTAAAGGTACAGAATCGATGTAGAAAAATCAATAGCTTTTCTGCATACAAATACAGCACAGAGGAAAAGATTATGGATACATTCCCATTATCAAAGAAAAACAATTTTTTTTGGCCAAACCTATCCAAGGATGTAAAAGATGGCTACAGTGAAAGTTCTAAGATATGAAAAAAAAGAGGTTGAAAACGATGCTGGAAAATATAAAGACTTCACATGTTCTCATGGATTGGTAAAATTAATATTATGAAAATAACAATTCTACCAAAGTCAGTTTAGAGATTCAATGCAATTTCAATCAAAATCCCCATCTTGTTCATCACAGAAATAAGAAAACTACCCGAAAATTCATACAGAACCATAAAAGACCCTGGAGAGCCAAAGTAATCTAGAGCAAAAGACAATTGCTGGAGAGGCGATCATTCTAGACTTGAAGATACGTATCACAGAGCTGCAGTAAGAAGAGCAGCATGGTACTAGCATCAAAACATGTATGCTGGCCAGTGGAACAGAAGAGGAGATACAAACATGGACACATAACTAAGACCATCTGATATTTGACAGAGGTGCCAAAAGCATACACACCAGAGAGAAGATGTGCAGAGAAAAGTGGATGGCCACATGTAGAAGAATGAAATCATACGCATATCTATCACCTTGCACAAAAAACTAATTCCAAATGGATCAAAGACTTAAACATAAACCTAAAACACTAAAAATGCTAAAAGGAAAACTAAGCAGTACCCGCAAATACAGGTATAGGGCTGAACTTCCCACATAGGACTCCATTTTCCCTGAAATTAAGGTCAACAGTTGACAAGTGGGACCTCACAAAACTAAACAGCCTCTATATACCTAAAGAAACTGACAATTGAATGAAGAGGAATCCTATGGAATGAGAATGTTTGCTAGCTATACACCTGACAGGGGATTAATATTCAGAATATATAACAAACCCCCAAACCAAAGAGTCAAAGACCAAAATTCCTCATTTACAAATGGGCTGCAGATCAGAACAGACAGTTCCTAAAAAGAATAAAAAAAAAAGTGGTTAAGAATTCCAACAGCATTTTGAATATTTACCTTCATATTTATAGATAAATGTGGCTCTCACCCCTCATCACATAAACCTCACTTTGCAATGGATTAAGACCATCACAGAAAAATACAACCCGTCAAAATGCAGGCTTCTCAGAACCAGCTGATAAAACTACAATACAAGTCCTATACCCATGATTCAGAACATCATGGAAGAGGAACAGGAGAGAACATAAGACCCAGAGGACCAGAAATCTACTCTGAAGATTGTATCACCTACAATGGCAAATAGGCTTTATCACTGATACAGAAACAGCATGGCGGCCTAAAAAGACCTGAAGAAAATTCAAAATGATAACATGGAAGGGGAGACCTCAGAGAACTCACCCCTAGACAAAAAGCCACAGAAAACCAAGGAATGTTGAGAATGAGAGAGAATAAACCTTCCCCAAGCATGAGTTCCCTAACTGGCTATTCAATATCAAATGGTCATCCTTGAAATTATATACATACGAGTAACACTCAGCAGACTGAGCAGGTTATAGTTGACTGTGTGTGTGTGTTTGTGTGTGTATGTGTGTGTGTGTGTGTGTGTGTGTGTGTGTGTGTGTGTGAGAGAGAGAGAGAGAGAGAGAGAGAGAGAGAGAGAGAAAGAGAGAGAGAGAGTATAATTGTGTATGTATGAAAAAAGAGCAGATGAATTTGAGAGGATTGTAGGGTAGGAATAGAGAAGGGTTGGAGGGAAAAATATAAAAAGGAAGTAGTATAGTTTAAATAAAAAAATAACAACATAATTCTGAGGACAGAAGTAGTATTTTTTCTAATTGTCAAGTGAAAGCTTTGACCATTAACATTTGGAAAAACAGGGAGTAGGCAGTAATTAAATGTCTTTCATAGTATTTTCATTTAAAAATATAAGAGTGTATTCATCATTAAAATGGAAAGTTTTTTTTTAGTTGTCACCTTATCTAAAGAGTCAATAAAAAACAACTTCAACCTAATTGGAGAAATTCAAAACCAGTTTGTTTTAGAAAATTCCAAAATTATGTTTGAAGTTAGAAAACAAACACTTGCTATCAGGGACAAACAGAGGATATTTAAACGGACTAAGCTAAAGTATCAAACCCTTTGTTTGTGAGCATGCTCCAGGTTGCTCATCCTGTTGCCAGAGAAGGTATCAGAAATCTAGACCTCTGATTTGCACTCAAGAACCATCAGTGAGAGGAACCAGTGCTGTCTTTTTCTTATATGCATTAGCTCTTATGCATGTGCAGAAACGATGGTTTAGAAACAGTGGCAAGGGGTAAGAGCAAACTTTAGTAACCATTTTTTTGGATACTATAAAATGATTGAAGGTAGGAGGTCATTACTGTGACTAGTATTTTACTCTATGTGCCAGTTTTAGTAAATTCACTATTTAAAATATCTGTCATTTTTAAGTTTTTTTCTAGGGAGGATGTATTTAATTATGTGGGGACTCAAGTCCTTCTGCAGTAATGGTAACAGAAGTAATTGTCGGGTGGGGAGAGACAGGCTGGGGGTGGCAGTTAGTAGATATGCGTATGACATCGTCAAGTAAATGTAGTTAACATCTTTAAGATACAAATTTAACAACAAATTCACTGTATTGTGGAAAACTTATAACTGGTTTTAAAATACTTCTGATCATCATTTTATACCTGTTTCTGAAGAGGTGTGGGTGAGATAGAAATTTCTCAAATATGGGATACACCAAAATCGTTGTTGGAATATGATTCCCTAGTGATTGTCTACCCACTGCCACTTTAGCTGACCCGCTATTGATATTTCAAAATGTCATCACGAGAGCTAAACAGGAAGAGGAAACATCTTGGTGTCTGCTTTTAATATAGCAAAATTCTGCAAGGACATAATGAAGTCAGGAAGGAGAAAGTTGGCTAATGTCACCTCTCTCCTGACTCTAAGTATTCTAGCTTGGGGAGAAACTTCTGCTTGAGGATGAGAGAGAAAATATAACACACCACATCTTTTACTTGAAACACGAAACCATCCTGCCACAGTGAAAACCAATGACTAATGGGTTCATTGGTATTCAAGAATGAATGGGACTGTGGATGAACAGAGGTCTTATTCAAGCAAACACTAGGAAAGTTCTTAAACCTCGAGGATATAAATATCCAAGAAGCTGCTCATCAGAAAAGTTTAACTCATCCAAGTTTTCATCTAGGTGTCTCATACCTAAACTGTTGCCAGTAAAAGAAAGAAGATTCTCAGGATTCAAGAGAAAAGACAGACATAAGTGTGTCCCAGTGAGGCTGACAGTGTACTTCTCAACAGTGCCCTTATAGGCCAAACTTGTCAGTACTATAGGGAAAATTACTGTCAGATGAAAGATGACATTCTTTAGAAATGAAGGAGAGGTAAAAATGTCCCTGGATACGATCACAAGATTGAGCCCACAAGAGATGCCAAAGGAAGTTTTCCAACTAAAAGGAGGTATTCATAAAAATTTACAAAACTCACAGTTAAGCTACACAAACAAATATAGAATATCTACTTTTGTAAGGAATGTGCATAAACTATTCATATCAAAAACTGACACAATGATGCGTTGAGAGACAATTTAGAGAATGTCAAATCGGATATCAAAATTTCAAAATGAAGGGAGGAAGGTATTGAAGTGTTAAGGTTTTTTACTGGCTTTGAAAATTATATATCTTGTTGCTATCCTTTCCACATAGCTTGGTAAAGTCAAAAGATGTTTCACAAGTCTCACAGCGATCACAAAGCAAACATTTATAATAAATAAAATGTATAAAATAAAAACCAAACAATCAAAATACATTGTCAGTGTAATGACTTAGCTACATAAGAATAGAATGAGGGAGAAAAATCAAAGAAATAGAAAGTTGAAGATAAAGCTAAGTCTCACTGCTGACAAAGGCAAACATACCTACAAGATATTCCATTTAACTTCTACACAGCACACTTTAAAAACAGTAGGCCATGAAACAAACCTCAATATATTAAAGGATGGAATCATATTGGATGTCTTCTCTAAATATAGTGCAAGGAAACAATAACAAGAAAAATGTAGGAAGTTATAAAATTGGATGAAAATAAAAGCCTCTTTTTGAATAACAAATGTATCACGAAACAAATGGCCAGGTGATAGTGGTGCCTGTCTTTAATCCCGACACTCAGGAAACAGACACACAGGCAGATCTCAGCACTTGGGAGGGGGAGGATCTCTGTGAGTTCTAGGCTAACCTGGTCTACAGAGTGAACTCCATTACAGGTACCAAAGCTACAGAGAAACCCTGTCTCAAAAAGAAGAAAGAAAGAAAGAGAGAAAGAAAGAAAAAAAGAAAGAGGAGGGGGGAAAGAGGGAGGAAGGAAAGAAAGAAAAAAGAAATTAATATGAAGTTAAACTGACCAAAATCCTCACAATTTAATATTGAGGGAAATTTAGAGTAACAAATACATTTCAGAAGGAAATATCTCAAGGTGCTGAAGAGATGGATGAGTAATTCAGAACAAGTACTGTTCTTATGGAATTTCCAGGTCTATTCCCAGTAGCTGCATGATGGCTAAATCTAGTTCCAGGGGATCTAACACACTGTCTTAGCATTCCGAAGTACTGAACACATGCAATACAATTATAATACATGCAAGCAAAATACTCAGAAGCATAAAAATAAAAACCTAAAATATTTTTCAAACAACCAAGAAGAGTCAGATAAAAATGAACAAAAAAATTAATGAAAGAAAAAGTATGAGAAGAGAAATAAAAAAAATTTAGAGCATAATCCAAAAAAGAAGTACGCAAAGAGCTGCTTCTTTCTTTGGAGACAGATAAACAAAATAAATGAATCTCTATCTCAACTAAGGAAAAAAATGGTTACTGAAGTAAATAAAGCCAGTGACTAGCAGGGAGAGTGTACACAAGTCTAGAGATTATTATGTACAACTATGTGCTAATAAATTTTGTAATGGAGGAAACAATTCTTGGATATAAACACCTCATCAAAACTAATTCATGAAGAAATAGAAAACTTGAACTGAGCAACAAATACTAGGATTCAATCAGAAAAAAAAATGGGTACCATTAAAGGCCATTCCAGCCCTAGGTGTCTATACTGTTAAATTGTCTTGAACATTTCAAGGAAAATAATAATTCTCCTTAAATTGTGCAACAAAACAGAAAAAAAAAATCTTCTAAACATATTTTATAAAGGAAGAGGAGGCATCATTCTGATTCCCAAGTCAGATAAAGACACAACAATGAATAAAAGCGACTCACAAGTGTGCTTGAATGTAAGTGCTAAAGTCCTCAACAAACATTAGCACACTAATTACAGCAGCAAATTTTGGTTTTTTTGTTTGTTTGTTTGTTTGTTTTTGTTTTTGTTTTTTTTTTTACCATAACCAAGTACGATTTGTCTCAGGGAAGCAACTATGGTTTGATATATGAAAACAATATTAAGAGAATGAAAGATAAAGCCATAACATCAAACTCGGTAAAAAGAAAAGTTAGTTAATAAAATTCTACATCCCTTCTGGAATAAAATTATGAATAAATTTGGTGTAGAATCATATACCTTAAACTAATAATTCAACACTGACACCACTATGCTGAGGATGCAACTAACTGCCATGCTACTGCAACGTGATTTTTCGTAGCCAAGAAACAGCTAATGTCCATCAAGCGATGAATGGAGAAAACTCTTGATCCATGAAGGATGACATCTTGTCAACTGATGTGACCTGGATACGGCTGAGTAAGCCATGTGCACAATGACAGTACTCCATAACTTCAATCACTTGCAAGCTAAAAAGTTAATTTCCCAAAAGCTAGGAATAGAATGGCAGTGTCAGAATTTGGGGAGGGTAAGCGAGAATGGAGGAAAGTTGATCACTGCGAACTAAATTATACTCAGATAGAAGCAAAAAATTTGAATGTCTATTGAAAATATAGTAGGGTGGTAGACATTAAATAATTTACTCTATATCTTAAAAAAATCTAGAAGAAAGTTAGCAATTTTTCACCATAATGATAAATTTGGGGGGAGGTAAACACTTAAAACTGATTTAAATATTACATGACATCTTTGTATTTAAACATTATATTTCCTTCATATGCACTTAATATATTTATATCTACATATATTCAATATATCTTTTCTATATATTGATTTCTTATATAAATTATAGAATTTTTTGAATGGATCAAAACTTTTTCAAGTTCATCCAGGATAAAGCTTATATATACTTTTTTGCATGCATTAAGATAAGAATATCTTGTTTAAAATGTACATAATCTATGCTTGTGTGTTATACTTTTCACATTTGAATGGAACTAATGGTTTGCAAGTGAATACTTTTTATTTGATTTTTGCCTACTGTGGAAGACTTGGATTCTATATAGAATGATGTTAGTGTACATGAGATCTACATGCTAGTTCTATCACTTCCCATCTGTGTAAATAAAACACTAAGTTACTTAACTAACTCATCTCAATTTTCCCATTGTATAGTGGGACGGCGACACCTTATAGAATTGTTATAGTATTTAGCAAGTTAGCACATAGACAATACTTAGAGCAGTGTTTGCCTCTTAGTAAATACCTCAGCAAGGTAATTAAGTTACGCCCTGAAACTACAACTTAAGGATATTGCCTCATTGTTAGCTCTGGTGAGGAGTCAGTCATGCTATAGTGGAAAGCCACACATCACCAATAATTGGACAACACGAACAGGTCTTGATGGACTAAATTTGGGCCAAAAATTGGTATTAATTTTTCAAAAAAGGACACAAAATTGGGTGAGAGAGGGAAAGAAAGGATCTGGGAAGCACTAGGAGAGATGATGAATATGATCAATATATTATATGAAATTCTTAAAAATAACAGTTTCTTAAAATAGAAAAGAAGTATTTCTTCAAGTGCTTCTCATGGTAGAATGTTATTGTTTGAAAGAAATTTCCATGTAAATACTATGTGTTCTAAAGAGTCATTCATATATGTATGTGTGTGTGTTCTGTTCCAGGAGTTAACTGATGTTGTGTAGAGTGTGAGAATTTTATGTAGCTTGTTCTAAAAAAAATTGCATTTAACTAAAATATGAATAGATTCTTAACATGTCATTGCCTACATGTAGATAACATCAACTTAGTAGAACATAATAATAATAATAATGTATTTTTGAGGGAAGATACTTGGATAGGTGTGGAAGAATGTGGAAAACAGCCTTTTATTACATCTTTTTGTGTTTCATTTAAATTTTAAATCTTGTGTAATTTATGAGTTTTAAATATTGAAATTAAAATATAAATATTGCACATAATTTTTAAACATCAATGATAGGGAAAAGGGTCATACCTGTGGATTTTACAGCATGCTCTATTAAGACTCAATATATACTCTTCAAAATCAGAATCCATTTGCTATATTCTTAGATATTCTCATAGAGTTGCCTTAGCAGTCTCCTAGGTACATGTGTATATTCCACTAGTTATGAGAAAGACTGCTTTTTTTTTGAGGCCTGAACTCTTCATTGTGGAACAGAACACTGGAGATGTTCTTGTATGTGAAATTTATGATGGATGCAAGACATCATTATAGACTGTATCTCCTTTAGAGTCATTACATACGAGAATCATTGATACTGTGAAGTGCGGCAGGTGGAGTCTAACCCGACCGTTACTGAGTAATTCAGGATAAATCTATTAACATTGCCCTCTTTGTCTTTCCTATCTTTCAAATGGTAACATTTATAGCAGTCTCGGTCAAGTTGGGCAAGATCTGAAATCATTTCAAAAGCACAAAGTTAATGTGAAAGACTTTGACAAGTTGATTGCATGTTTATCACATTTTAGACTTCAATAGGACAGAGGTCTCTTAGAAACTCATATTCTAATTGCTGTATAAGCAATTTTAAAGCTGGACTAAAATGAGGCCTAAGACTCTTTTTGCCTGATAAGGAAAAGTAGAGAATCTTAATTGCCTGCCTTTGAGTTCATCCAAGTTGTACAAAGTTTGCCTTTAGTATCTCTAATGCCGAGGAAGAGGAGTTGATTTTTTCCAACAGAACTCTGTATAGTTGACTTAAGTTAGTTTGCCATGTGTTTGCGAAAGAAAAACACTTACTTTTTCTGAATTGTTAGCTGTTCACAGGCTGTAGAATTGCCATCTATCAGCCTGCGTAGATGGAGTAGTGAAAAAGAGACAATGCATGGAAGGAGACATTCCTTCCTCAGACCTAGCTTGCGGGTGAAGCTGGGCTTTTGGGACCAAGTGACATAGAGAGAGCTGCTTGCCCCTCTGCTCTGGAAGACCCATTCCTGTCTGAAGTTTGTGTGTTAGAAAGGATCATGAATTGTTCTCAGAGCAGAGAGCTTCTTCTGTTCACGATGGAACCATATTATGACGAAGCCAAACTACAGTTCATTTGGATCTAGGCAAGCAAAAAATTTTATTTTCTCTAAAAAGTTTTAAAGTCATGTAACATAAGCAAACTATGTAATGGAAAATATTAAATATAGTTTAGATTTCAGGAAGAAATATGAGTCCTCTTGAGCATCCTATTATTAATTTCTCACAAGTTCACAGAAGAGGCATGGCTGCATCCTTGTTTTATAGATAAGCTAGCTGATTCTCAGAGCCCTTAGGAGTGTTCAGCAGGTCTTCACTAGATCAGCCTGGCTCTGTCTTTTATACTCTGATCCAGTTTGTCTCTGGGCTTATTCTTCTGAAAGGGGACTACTGAACTGTCAATTTTAGAGTGACTAAGTTTTAAGAGATAGTACATTAATGCATAGGAAGGTGCATGTGTGAATATTATCTCCTTCATGTTTAAGGGGAAGCTGCATGGGTAGACGGTCTAGCTTGGAAGTGTTGTGTGACACGAATTCTCAATGAGCTGGACCACTCCCACAACATTTTGCAGAACTGTCTGTATAAATTTTTGATCCAACTTTAGTTCCAAGCACATAACTATCTGTGTTAAATCTCATGAGATGATTCCACTAAGGCAGTAACAAAAATTCCTGTTTCAATCGACTTTTTGTGTAAATGGGAAAAGGAAGAACCAGAAGCAAACCCCTGAAAATTCATAAGATGTTATCCTACAATAGTGCAATATTCATGGAAGTATGCTTAGATAATACGCTAAATTCTGGACTTCACATTGCATTCTCCTCAGCTAAAAAGTGGAAAAGCAGGAAGGAGAGTCACTGTCAGCCACTGAGCACAGAAACAAAAACAGAAAGGGGATACTGAAGGTCCCTTCTCATGATGAGTACCTGAGAACTAAATTTTCCAGACAACCAGGGTTCCTTCAGTGCTGGGAAGAAGGTTCATCACTTAGATAAATGATTTATTCTTTTAGAAAACAGGAAATTCTAACAGTGTTCAATAAATTTTTTGTTTTTGTGACTTACATCTCCTCAAAGGAATATTATTTTTCACTTTTGTTCTCTAGGCTACCACAATTCTTGGGTTACTAGTATTAAAAAGTATAACTACATAGAGTTTTCTAGACAAATTCTAGTATTCTGATGAGTGCATAGCCTCATAAGGTGAACTTTATTGGGGGGATAAAGGCTGTGTGAGTTCAATAAACAGCAGCCACATGTCTGTGCACATGCTAAATATTTTATTTACATATTAGTGAAATATTTAAATCAATTCATGAATTGTTCCTTAGTTACATCAGAGTCTAGGTCACAGAGATTCCGAAGAGTCTGCCAATCTTGTGCTGACACAGTGCTTTCCAGGAAAAAAAAAAGAATATTCCAAAGTGACAACTGCTTTCATTTTTAATGGGGGAGAAATATATCTAAAATTAGACAATAAGACTAAGCACCCAGAGGGTCTTCAGGTTGTTAGCTCAGATTCAGGATCTGTAAACAAGCCCCAGTAGACTTCAGTGAAAACATCACTTTTGGTTCGTTGTGTATGTGCCTGAATGTTTTTAGCTCCCTAGAACTGGTTAGTGGCAGTGGAGGGGACATTTAATAAAAGTGCTCCTGAGAGAAAGCTTCAGTGTGTGTGTGTGTGTGTGTGTGTGTGCGCGTGTGCGCGTGTGCGCGTGTGCGTGTGCGTGTGCGTGTGCGTGTGTGTGTGTGTGTGTGTGTGTGTGGCTGGTGCTTTGGCCCTTTTGCTCCTGGGATGAATGTAAGAACACATCATGTCCGTATTCACGCTTGGCATTGACTCAATGCTCAATTTTAAAGACTTCCCAGAATGAGCCATCTTTATGAGAACTGTACTTCCATGCAGCAGCAGATGCCTGAAGGGGACTTATAGTTTATTGGGTGCATTTCAGCCACATGCTCTAACACATAGAGCTATTTCTAGATGGGGTCTTGGTATACACTCAGTGTTTCCATCTTGCTAACATTCAAGTGTTCAATCCTAACTCTCAACACAAGGTCCAAGGACACAGAATCTTTGAGAGAGAGTTAGGTGATGAGGATGGATCCCTGGGAATGGGATTAGTATCCATACAAAGGAGACCCCAGAGGGCTGCCTTTCCTCCTAGCGGTGAGGACACAGGAGGATTCTATGAAGGAATAACATGAAGTCTACTGGTAACTTGACCTTGGACTTGTCATTCTCCAAACTTGCAGGAAATATGTCTTTGATGTTTGTTTATAAAGTACCCAATGGTAGAACTCTGTTCCTGCAGCCCGAATGAATTAGAAGGCCTCCTAAGTGGATTTCCACTTTTCTTCAATTATGGGCCTGTTGCACCCAAATCTGTGATACTTCTAGGGGGCTTGATCAACTCTTTACACAGTTTTTTTTCTCCCCTAAATTGAGTATTTCAAAGTTGAAAATAGAGAAGGTTTTTACCTATTGATTTGTACAGTTCTCACTGGGTCATAGGAATCAACAGTCAGTGCAGAGATTTGTAGCTGGTCAAAATACTTAGAATACCCGACTCTGAATGACCAGTCTTCTTTGAGAATTTTTTTATCAAACTCTCGTCATTGCACAGGGAACATTATCAAAGAGGTGGCAAGAATAATGTGAGAATTGGAAGATGGAGAAAATCTGACATGACATGGCTAATGCACTCCTGAACTCAGAGCAGTTATGGTTGCCTACACAAGATTGGCACAAGATCAAGCCATCCTGAAATCCAGCACGGACAGACAGGCAAGAAGCTTATGAGGTCCTAGCCCTTATGAGAAAGTATTGACAGTTCATAGCTACTAGGAGTGAGAATTATTGTCTGGGCAAGATGTGTACAGCTACTGGTAAGTTGCTCGTGCTCCAGTAGATGACTCAACCCTCCCTCATATGGGGGCAGCGATGAACTTAGTGAGTTGTTAAAAAGTAAAATGGGGCATCAAGTTGGGAAAGGAATGTATTGGGGGTGATCCAGGGAGTGTTAGAGGGGGAAATGAGGGATGTGCATGATTGTATTTCATTGTATACTTGTATTGAATACTCAAAGAATAAGTTTTAAGATAAATAAATAACTGTGTTTTTTTTCTTAAAAAAAAAGAAAATAGAAGTAAGTGATTGATTTGGATAATTGTAGCAATGCCTCTAATTCAGAACTTATTATGTTCTATATACTGTACTAAGCATAGTACTCCATCATATAACAGTCCTGACCTGAAATTAGAACCATCTCATTTAGTAGAAGAGAGCATGTTTTGAGAACATTATATTGTTCAGTCTCACAGCTAGCAAACAGTTGAAATAAAATTTGAATGTTGGTTAACCCATTCTAAGCCTACGAATATAACTGCTAAGGAATGGGAAGTCTGCTTTACAGATGTACTAATAATAGTCACCTGGAATGCTAGGTGGACGTAGCTTCTAAGGCTAAGGATGGGGAGCACCAGGATCAGAAGAATTCTGTCAATTATCACAGGGCTAGTGACTGCTCATGTATGTGGATTTGCCATCTTTACCTTTGTTTTTTAATTTCACTACTATTACTCCCCATTTCCTACAAGTTTAAAGTATGTGCAAAGGAAGGTAGTGAAGTGGAATAAGCCGGTATATTCCTGGTAACCATTTCACCTGGTGATCTTTCATTGTTTGCATTTGGGACGGATACTTCCCATATTATCTCGTCTGGCTCTGAAATTCCTAAGCTCCAGTGTCATGCCAGCCTCCAACTTCTATACAGCCTCTAGCTGGGACTACAGGACGTGCCATCTCACACGGCTCTATAGGCTCTACTTGATTGGGTGATCTCTGAAATGATATTTGCCTGACAGGGCTGGCCTCTCGAACCCATGGACTCATGGTGGCTGCACATGAGCAAGCCAGTCAACAATCTTAGCATGGCTGGAGAATGGCTTCATGGAATTCCATCTCAGCCTGCTGGCAACTGGTCACTGCTGGGGGAAGGAGTGGTAATTTGTTGACATTGATATGGTTCCTGAGGTCCTATTCTCCGATAAATGGTCCTATATCCATGTACATACATACAGCACTAAGAGACCAGTTTGTTAAAACAAAAGCAACAGAAACCAGAGTACACAAAGTTGGGAGGAGAAGAGGTGAAAGGGGGACTAGAGAGTAGAAAATAGGAGCAGATTTGATCAAAACCCATTAGATGAATGTGTAAATTCTTAAGCAACAAAAGGTTAAAATTGTATATACAATAAATATTTTAAAATAATATTATTACCAACTGATCATTTAAAATACCTTGTGCATTTTATTTTATATTATTTAACATTATCATCTCACTATTAATATACCAGAGTTGAAAACAGAGATATAATAAGATAATGTTTACATAAAGCTCTAGCATGTTACCCTTCAGCTCACCTCTGCAATGTCACCAAAATATAGATGGGCATCTCATACTCATCACAGAATGTGAAACACAATGAAAGAAATAAAAAATTTTCTTATGTAAGAAATGAAACACTGCTATTGTATTCTGAAAGCCAAAGGCTTACAAAGGGAAATGTAATTGGAAAATAAATTTAGCCAACTATATACCTCTGATGTAAACTAAAACCACTGTCACCTTATGCTTCAAAAACAAAGAATCAAATTTTATACGATAGTCATCACTTCTCACTAGTGAGGGAGGCTGGCTCCTAGTCCTATTACATATTGACTGGGAGACAGGACCTGAAGTATATATAAACTATTTCTGATTACAGCTATTGAAAATTTTAGCTTAAACTTCTATTGCGTGCAAGAATATTGATAAGTATTGAGATGCAAAGATATGAAGCATAGGTTCCTATTTAGACAGGATAAACAAAATCCTGTGTGGTAATGAAGCCACTCTGACACAGAGATGGAGAAAAATACCTGCATAACGATAAGACCCTCAGACTTGCAGGATGCCGTGTCTTTTCTGTTAGATACTCATTTTATTCCCTGACAGTGAACTAGCAAGAAAAATAACTAATAACAATATGTGTTTTGGGTATGTCTAAACTCCTTCAGAGGGGTGCTGACTCTCTTGAGACATATCAAAGCACTTAAAGAAATTTTACTTCATGAAATGGTATATGTCTATATACTTACATACATAACATATATAACATATTTCATACATCTATATCTAAGGTTTTATTAGTTCAAATTCAAGTGGTAGACTATATTGTCATTACTTTTAAAGAAAATATGTTTGAAGTGTTGAGCACAGCTAATAAGATGACAAGTATTTAGCCAACATTATACAACAACAGATGTTTGCCTTGGCATTTCTCTAGCCATTGGGTCATGAAACCAAATATTTTTTTTTTTTATTATTTAGTATACTGCTCATTTTTGGCCCTCAGTGAAGGGCTTGAGCTTCAGCTGTGAGGGGCTGTTTCCTCTGGAATCCCTTAGTCCTTGCACAGGTTCTGGATGAGGTTCAGGTAGTGTTAGAGAGAGGAAGCAATTGGAAAATGGCTTAAGAGGTACTACTTCTCAATAAAGACACTGTGTTCATGTTTAGCCTTTAATGTAACCTAATGAATTATAAGCTAAAGGGAATTGGGAAATGTGTACTCTCTCTGATGAACAGAAGTTTAAGGTATGAAAGTCAACCACAGATCAGTTAGAAGACTTGGTCAATATTTATATTGCTTTTTAATGAAGGGAAATAGCAGTGATGGGTTTTCTCTGCATTTATTGATGAGTGTGCATTAGTAGACAACAAATGGGACTATTCATTGATCACAGCCAAATTGAAAATTTATTAACAAATCAGACAGCCATGTGGATTTTTTTCAGATCTTCCTCTATCTTTAAAAGCCCCTGTCTTCCATTTCTCACCCACTTGTCTTTCATAATTAACGCATAGATACTAACCATGCATGAAACATATATTTCTCATATATATTACCTCATCCACTTCTCCCAGCAATTCAAGGATGTTGCTTTCATTAAGACACTGATGCAGTGTCTACACAACTAGGCCATTATGATAAAGTTAAGACAAGCAAATTTAAACTCTTAGAGACCTGGTTTTCTCTGACCCCAAGTTTATGTTATTTCTTCAATCCCACACTGTTTTCCCAGGGAATGTGGGGCTTATTTTGTTACATGACCCTGTTGGAATGGAGATAAGAAAGTGTAAATGAGGAAGATGATAAGGAAAGGTCCCCATAAGCAGTATGAAGGAATAGTTTGAACCCATCCAGAAGGGCCCTGGGGCTGCAGCTCTGCCTTGTTCTAATAGCTAGGACTCTGTCCATCAAGATTAGTGGAAGGCCAGAAAGTCAAATGCGGGCACCTTAAGTCAAGTGACAGGATTTAGCACATGTGACCTGAAAGCCTTCTGAGACCAAGTTTCATTCTCTATTTTCCAGAAACTTCTACACAAAGGCAATAGCAGTTTGATGTTTTCTGCTCTCTGTTTAGCAAGTGTCCCCACTTGGTTCAAAGGCTGATTTTAGACATTCAGGCAACATGCACCATGTTAGAGAGTTTGAGGTTTAATCAATAAAATTGACTGAGAAAGAACTCAAAAGTATCCTTATTCCATACTTCATGCACTGGGCAGGCACTGAGTCTCATCTTGTGTTTGATCTTGAGGACCTCTGAAAATTGTAACTCTTCCTTCCTTCATGAAATTTTAAATACCAGCTTGCATTATGTTCAGTGGGCTAGAAGGTTCCTGTGTCAATCAGCTCCTGAAGTGTGGTGATTTTATATGAGAAACATTTCGGAAACAATTACACTTGAGCTCAATGTTTTGTCGGTTCCTGCTTTCTATATTGGACCCTATTCATTAATGGTTTGGTGCACCTTTCTCCTCATGAATATACTGCATACTATTATCTCAGTCAGTAGAAGTCACCTCTTCTGTAGACAGGAAATGAAATGCACTTCAGAGGCTAATGTGTGAGAGATTTATAGGAATGTGAGTAACAGTTCAGTGTTCTGAAAAAGCACAGGCACCCATGAACACGCAAAAGCAAACGCTGCTTCCTGAATGCTAATATTTCTTTTAAGAGCTTCACTTGTTTAAACTCATTCCTTCCTCCCATTTTGCAAATGAGATGGTAAGGTACATAAATGTTAAGTAGCTTGCTTCATTTATTTTACATAACTAAGAAGCATTAAAATGGTGGTGGTGATGCTGAAGAATCTGAATGAATCACCCTAAAATTTAAATGGAAACAAAGGATCCCAAGTTAATATAAAAACTATTCTGTACAACCACAAAACAATACAGATATCAGTGTACCTGATTTATACTACAGAGATATACAGAGCTATATGCTAACAGCATGGTTGCTGGAACAACACACACACACACACACACACACACACACACACACACACACACATCAGAAGAATAGAGGACCCAGAGAGAGAGAGTATATAAACCCATGCATCCATGGCAACAAGACTTTTTGTCATAAGTGCCAAAACTACGCATCAGAGAAAAGACAATGCTGCTGGATATCCACGTGTAGAGGAATAAAACTAGATTGCTGTCTATTATCTTGCACAAAAATCAACTTCAAGTTGTTCAATGACCTTGGTTAAGACACAAAACTCTGGAATTAAAGAGAAAAGTAGCTAAAACATTTCATGATGTAGGGATAGGCAAGGACTTGCTCAATGAGGCTTCAGTCGTTCAGGAAATAATGGCAGCAATCAACAAATGGGTCCTCATAAAATTAAAAAATGTCTGTACAATAAGGAAATATTTAACAAATATTGAGAGACTGACTTAGGAGGGTCAACAGAATACAGGAAAACCGTGAGGTTAATGTCTGGCAGAGATCAACATCTTGAATGTTGAAGGGAATAAAAAACCTTAAGAAACCAAGGAGCCCCTTCAATAAAGGGCTAACCAAATGTGAGTGACCTAAGATGAATGTCCACCTTCATTAGTCGTCAGAGAAATGCAAATCAAAGCTACTGTGGATATTTTATCTGACCCCAATCAGGTGGAAGCCTTTAATGAAACAAAAAATGCTGATAAAGATATAAATAAAATGGAACCACTTTCTACTGCCTACAAGAATGAAACTATTCCAGCAGCTCTAGTAATAAATACAGACATTTCTCACAAATCCCAAACTGACTCTATAGTATGAGTCAGCTATAATACTCCCAAGAAGTTACCTGAAGGAGTTTGAGCCATGACATCACAGGTACACTAGTATATCAGTATTTATCGCAGAACTATTGACAATCGATAAATTATTGAATTACGCTAAGTACACAACACAGAAGGAAGGATAAAGAAAGTGTGATACATGTATATGTTACAATATATTATATATCACATGTACATAATATATGTCATTCCATAAACATATGCAGAGAGATGAAGCTATTTCATATGCAGGAAGATAGATGCAACTAGAGATAGTCATGTTGAGCTAAGTAAGCCATATACAAAAAAAACATGCTTTTTTAATTGTGGAGTTTTAAATATATATATATATATACATATATATGCAAACATATACATGAAATCATGTATACATTAAAGAAAGTGAGAAACAATATAGTCTAGGGGAAAAGAGGAGAAAGAGGTGAGAAAGGCAAGTATTGATGAGAATATTCTGAACATATAATTTACCACAAGCAACATCAAATGTATGAAAAGATCCTTATTGAACTGGCCTTATTTTGTACAATGTACATAACAAATAAATTCAATTAAAATCAAAGATAAAGTGCAATGTCAACGAGGGTAGGTAATAAGACGTGTTATAAGCTGTAAGTACAAAGAGCAGAGGATGCCTTAATCATTTGTCATAGGTGGGACCTAATCTAGGAACGGCAGCTTGAGGCAGCAAGACATAAAGTAAGAGAGGCCATGGTACCTAAGCTAGGGATTCAGAAAGCTGAGGTACAAATCATCCATCCACAAAATGTCATGAATGAGCCCTTTTCTCCTTCCTGCTAATTCCCTACCAAGAAGGTACAAGAGGCAGAAAATCATATAAAGACACATTTGATGCCTTCTGGGTGCTCTCCTGCCTGCCCACTAGCAGGGTGACGTAACACTATCTCCTGCATCTTACAAAGAGGTGCCTTGGTGTTTATACCAGGAAAAATGACAAAGTGACAGAACAGGAAGGTGAAATATAGACTTGGACAAGGTTATGTACAGGAAATTTCAAAGGGGGTGAGGAATGTGGTAGAGGCCTCACGGAAAAAGCAAAAGCAATGAGTCTGAAAAAAGGAAGCTATACTCTGTAAAACAATGGGTTGGGAAGAACCCAGTGGACTTTGGAATTTTCTGTCTCTTTCATAATACTGAATAATGCTAGTTTTAGGTGCTTTGAAATTGTTCTTGGTTTCTTGGTCTACAGTAATGCAAATAACGTACTGTTCTGAAGTTGACCTGTGGGAGTCACAGGTTAATGATAAGCCTTGCAACTATTAACTTAATTGCATTGTATCAGTTGCGGAACACTATCTGTGGTCTCTTAAAGAGCCTCTCCTGTGTAGAGCCAAGCAAGGTTAGCAGGTAAGCTTTGAGCTTCAGTGCAACTGGAGGAAATCTGCTAGAGATTCCGCTGTTGAACATCATCTTGTTAAGTACTGACTTAAAACCTTTCTTCAAACTCTAAGTTGGAAGGGAAATGTAGCTGGCATTTAATTATCAGGCCACCTGGCAGTTGCCACTTGCCATCCGCAAACAGACACTTTGTGCCTCGAAAGAATAAGTGTCATTCATTGCTGAAGAAGGTGGAATTCTAAGATACAGCAAAATGTGAATTTCCTTTCTGTGCTCCCAACCTAGAAGTCATAGCTTGCTATTGCCGTTAGCATTTTACACTTCAGAAGCAGAATAAGAGAGTTGGCACTAATTGAGATTTACTATGTACACACCAGTGTATCTTCTATAGTCATTTACATTCCTATTACCATTGTACAGATGAAGAAATAGTCAAATTACTGGGTCAAAGTCAGTAAGTTGTCATTGTCATAGCAAGTCTGGCAAGTCTGGGGAGGACAAAGGGTCGGTAGCATTTGATTATCAGAGAAATGCTGGAAACGGTAGCTGGAGAAGAACCTGCTTTAAACAGTCCTGACTACAAGGAATTATTTTATTGTATTATTTTAGTTTAATGGTTGAAGAGGATAAAAGTACATGGAGGTCTTCAGGCTGCACAAAGGGCCAATAAAACGCGAGTGTGACTCTGAAGATGGCAGCATCGGGAATAGAAGGATGGAGGCTGGAGAAGGGTCCCCATGTTTAAGATGCCTCTTGGGCAGTGATGGCACCCGAATCTGAATCCATCCACATAGCAAGCTAGGACTCCTGTTACTGCCCATGACTCTGGCTCTGAAAGATGCCCTCTCCTGACTTTGGTACATGAACACACATGGGGGGTGGGGAGACAGAGAGACAGAGAGAAACAGAGACAGGACAGACAGACAGAGAGACAGAGACAGGGAGAGACTATTTAAAAAGTAATAAAAATAATTCAAATTGTTATTCTGAACTCTTTCTTTCTCAAAGTCCTGATTTTCCAGTAGCTATAGACCAAATAAGAAATCTGGTTAAGTCGAGAAAGCAGCGATAGCAAGACAAAGTTTGCTTTGTATTGAGGTGGGTTATTGAGGTTCTCTAAGTCTTTTCTGGAGAACTTAGCAAGCATACTTCTTCTCTCTGTCATGATTCACTTGCGGTTTTGATTCTTTTACCTCAGAGCAAACATTACACTAGGTGACCTCCTAAGGTTATCCCATAAGCCCTCAAGATCTGTTCAGATGATAAATGAAAACACAGTTCGGGGTCTCACTTGTGCTGTTTACTGGCAACCATAATGAGCACCGTTCTCCAAGGCCTGTTGGAGGCCAGGTGTCAGCATGGCCATACTTTTAGAATGGTGCAGCTTATTGCCCATTGAAAGGATCCAGATGTGAGGAGAAACACTCAGCCTCAAGAGCAACCAGACAGAAACACAAATAAAATATCAATTATGCAAATACAGGCATCAAATAATACCACGTTTGGAAACATTGCCACTAGCTCCATATGAGGCTAGGGATAGTAAAGCATTTTAGAGTACCAGTGAGGAATGCAAGCATTTCATCTATGCCAAAGGAAGTCAGGACATGCATTTGCCCTGTTTTGTAAAGACAGAGCAGTCACACTAAAATATACACGTTAACATCAGCACGCTACCAGGCTGAACTTTCTTCTGTTTGGAAATTTTATCTCACTCACTTTCTTCCACCTGCTTCTCCATTTCCACAACCACTGCAGTTGTCACCAAATCACACACTCATTTTCACTTCTGTCTCTGCTGAAGCCACAGGATGATTCTGGAAACCCTCACCCTGGGTATTCAGATTGATTTCTTTTACTTTCCTCCAGCTACTGGCAAATGTGTTAATGATAACACAGTAGGCTGTGGCCCTGGCTACTCACCGGCAGCTTGATGAATCATTTCTGAAAATACTCTCCAGTCTTTCTTCTCACCTAGACTAAGGGCGCTTTCACTTTGCTGAGTCTGCTAAGCCCTTTTACTTCCTAATGTTTGAGTACTTATCCTAGGGGGAGTCCATTAAAAATGCTGGTATTTCAAAAAGACAGAGGCTATATAAATTATGACATGCAGGCTCTAGATACCATTTGTTCATTCACAAGCATTTATATATTACACATATTTATTATGTTATGTATATATTCTGCAAAAGTTAAAAAATTTACTCATTAGGTGGCAGATCTCAGGCTTTGCACTTTTCCTGTATATATTTTTTTTGTTATAATAAAATGAAAATTTGGTGAAAGAACATTAACTAAATAAATGGAGCTTCGTATGGTGCCTGGATTTCTAAAGTGGATCTTGGCAAAAGAAGAATCGACACAGAAGTGAAGGGTTGGGTTTCTACGAACAGACACTTGACACCCACTTGCAGATGACTCCCAATGTCCCTGCAATGGCCATATGGGAGAAAATATTGGAATGTGTTGTCACTAGGCAGGAACCAACTTAGAATCAATGATTTTCTGAATAAGTAGCAAAATCACTTGATGATTCAAGTGAAAAGCTGATTGGCTGATACACGGCCTTCTGGAGTCAGGGATGGTTAGAGTTAGTTGGACTACTGTGGACCCATCCATGTCATATATAAACTGAGTATTTTTACTTTTTCCTAGTGACATTTCATGGGTATCTTAGGTTAAGAAATGAGTTCTTATTTTTTTTTTTTTGGAAGATGGCTTTTGGGGTCCAATTATAGTCAATTATGGTATCGTTGCTTTTTCATAAACAATGAACTTAATGTCAACCCTTTTACCTTTTCAAATTCTATTTATCATCAAAAGTCCATTGAGAGTCTCTGATGCACAAAATCTTGTCAACAATGAATACTCAACAGACTGTCCTCCCCATGTCCATTTTCCTAATGAATAACTTTCTAATTCTAGGCTAACAACTCTCCTTGATAGAGCTAAATATTTATATGTGCTGGACGTCATCGCCTTATCCACTGATCAATTCCTTGCTAAAGTGATCTTGTCTTGTCTTGTCTCTTACCTCTCAATACTTTACATAGTGGCCAAAAGCAGAATGAACTGGACAAAAAATGTTTTCCACTAAAATTTGTATTGAGACACGCGCGTGCGTGCACACACACACACACAAACACACACACACACACAAACACACACACACACACACACAGAGAGAGAGAGAGAGAGAGAGAGAGAGAGAGAGAGAGAGAGAGAGAGAGAGGTGGGGGGGGGACGACAGAAACACAGAGACACAAAGACATAGAGAAAGCAAGCGCTAGCTGTTGTTTCCAGCTTTGGCTGACAGAAGTTTCAAAGGACCTCCTGTATATCAAGCTGAATTTTAATATTTCAAAGGGGATTCATATTCACATGTCTCACATGTTTAGTGAGGTTTCTGGAAAAACCATGAGATGCTTCTGATATATAATGTTTCTGGAAAGTCTTACACCAAATTTAATCAATGTCTAGGACAATATTCTGACATATCTATAGCCAGGCAAAACACACAGGTTATCAAATATCAAGGCTAATTATCTACATTTGTACCATCTTGGCAGATGTATACATTTTAGCTATGTAGATGTTAGTTATATTTGGGGGTTAAGCTCTTCTTTGTAAAGTTCAGTGAAACTCCAACTGAAACATGTCACTCTTTTTTTAGATAAAAATTCTTGATAAAAATCCATGTCATTAAGTGTTTTGATGTGGGGTGTGTGTGTGTGTGTGTGTGTGTGTGTGTGTGTGTGTGTGTGTGTGTGTGTGTGAATGCCAGAGAGAAAAACGGAGAGAAAGAGACATAAGAGACAGAGAGACAGAGACAGCAAGGGGTTAGAAAAGCTCGATCTAGATGTGAGGGGTGGTTAGAAAATCTGAAAGTGGTTTTACTATGTTCTCAGTACTTTTTTTCTCAGTCTATAAGTTTAATGACTAAAAATGTTACATATGTGTAGCATGTATTTTGTACATGTTATACACTAAACCATCTGCTTTAATGATTTTATACTCTATCAACTAAAATAAAGCCAATTACGCCATCTTGGGTTTAGTCACAATGGAGAGAGATGTCTTTCTGAAAAACTTTTTGCTTTGATGAAATACTACCAATAAGTTGGTGGTTTGTTCTTTCTTCTAGGTCTAATGGCTTTAAAAAAGCCTGATGCTATCTTAATGCACTCATTTTATAGAACCAGCTAGCCATCACTCCCAAAGTGCAGTCTGTGGGACATCTGGCATCTTTCTCAAGTGTGTCTTCCAGGGTATATGTCCTAAAAGGAAATGGGGCCTCTCTTTCTCAGACAAACATTACTAGGATACCACTATTTTGAAAATTATGGGAGTGCTAGTTTTTGCAATAAGCTTACTTGATATCACTGTGGCAGCCTGTCTCCAAGGTGATCCTCATCAATTTCTTTAAGCTAGCCCATACACACAGGGCATCTTGCACTTGAGGAGCAGCTAATGCTCATTTCCTCCTTTACCACAGGTTGGCCTGTGGCTGTTTTGGTTCATAGACTCCTGTCACAACTTCTGGCTTTATCACCTGAAACTGTCTAGTGATGTGGGAATGCCTTTCTGTAAGCTGTGAATAGCAATCTTTAAATAAAGGGGCTGTTTTGGCCCATGACAGGCACCATAGAAAAAGTAGGAGGAGGAATCAGAATAGGTAGGAAAGGAAGGGCAGAGTCAGAGACAGAAGGAGCCAGAAGCCCAAAGGAGCAACACATAAGGAACACAGGTGAGCCATGGGCCACGTGGCAGACAGATTAATGAAAATGGGTTGAGTTAAGATGTAAGAGCAAGCGAGCAATGTGCCTGAGCCATAGGCCAACAGCATGAAGTTAATATAAGTGTCTGAGTCATTTCTGGGGCCTGAGCAGCAGTGGGTGGCTAAAGGGGTCTGGTGTGGCAGGTCAATGAGTCTGGGCTTCTGGCTGCCCCGGGACCAAGAAACCACATTTGTAACAGTCCAGCTTTGCTTGAGTCTGCTGGAATGTTCACCTTGGGGGAGTAAAGCAGTAGCTGGTGACTTGGTCCAACTGCTCTGATGCTGTGTTATACACAGGAAGCCCACACAGCCATGCTGAAAAGCTTCATAGAGACCCAGCGGACAGATCCTCAGCTGACCTAGCTACTCCCTCCCAGATACCAGTGGTAAAATCTTCAGTGCACCAGTCTGAGCCACACTGCCTGAAAGTCTATGAACACTCTGGGTGAGAAGAGCTATCTGTGCTCAGCCTATAATTGACAGCATGAGAAATAAGAATAAAACTGTTACTTTAGTTTTCTTAATTTGGGGGAGATTTTTCTGTGTGTGTCATATTGCATAATCGTAAAAATACACTAAGCTCAGAATATCTTAGAAGATAGAACTTTTCCTTATATAGCTGACATATTTAGGGTTATGTTTGAGAATATAGATTAACACCCTTCCCACAGTTCACTCTATATTGTGTGCTGGCTAAAAGTCTGGAAGAACAGAGAGTTCCAGTAATCCTCTGAATGCAGAACCATGAGGCAAAAGGTCCATCAGGTCCAAATTCAAATGTATTAGAAGAAGAAATTCACTTCTGGTCCTGGACCTAAAAGTTCAGATTGTCCCTGAGAATTTGTTTTAAATAACATATATATTTTTAAAACAACATATTCCCAATCAAGCCAAGACAGAGAAACTCATGGCTTAGTAATGCCCTGATCGGAAAGCATGACTTGCAAACACAAAAGTGGAAGGAGGCCTTGGTGGCAGTCTTAGATGGGAGATAAAAAGTGATAGTTGTGTGCAGTTGTACTTTATCAGATGTAGGATGAGCTGCATGCCAAGGGTATCCACAAGTTGCTACAACTTTCGTAGAACAACCAACAGTGAGCACTTCTTGAATATGCAGGTTGCATATGCGGACATGGCAGGAATGACCATGTATGTCTAATAGGCTGCTGGTGTAGGTACTCATTGGGCTTTACACTCTGGCAGTAGATTTACTGTCCCTTACATGTTTCTTATGATGTATGCTTGGGAACAACTGCCATCTGGGTGGACAGATATGGCCACTCAGAATAGCACGGCTGTAACTCTTTGAAAAGTTAGAGAAGTCAGTGACGATAATAGATATTTGTAAGCCCAATAAAAGCTCATCTAAAGGAATGTTACAGATACTGAGAAAGAGGTGAATGCTGAGGTTTAGTACTTGAGAACTCCCAGCTGTTACTTAATGGAGCTGTAATAGAATTGCTCCATAAATTGTCTGGGAGTAGGGTGGATTTTAAAGAACAAAATCCTCTTTGCACTCAGTATTAGAACTCTTGTACATGATGTCAAATAATTGCTACAATGCTCGAAATGGGCTTCTGTGGTGACTAGATTGTTTTCTAAATCTCTTTCTCAGATGTGCAACACTGGTGTGATATTGACGTGGGAAACTTCACAGGATGAGCTCAATGAAGAGACTCCATGGGAATGAACGAGGACCCACAGAACACACATTTAGGGAAGAAGCATAATAGAGGACATTCTAGCCGATCCCGAGACGGAGCTGCAGCCCTTAGACCCAGACTGGCAACAGGCCAGAGTCAACTTGCCTGGAGGTGTTTGGAAATTGTAATGTGTTCCCACTGCAACCATGTAAAAGGATGAAGGCTGACTCAGACCATTTGAGTCAGAACCACTGGAGCTTGACTCAATTTTTAATTTGAGAGGGGATTTTATATATGAGGATTGTAGCTACATTCTGTCCTTTTGTCTCCAAATACTTACATATTCATACCCTCCCAAATTCATGATTTCCTTTTATCCTGTGACAGTTCCTCTAGACACCAAACCTTTGCATGGTGCTGTGGTTAGCAAATGACTATCTCTATTGACTAAAATACTTCTGTGCTTTGAATAGCATATTCAGACAGACACACGTTTATAATCTCTTCATTGAATGTTGGACAGTGTGCTAAGGGCGGGAGACCAATCCTGGCTTCTCTGGATTTGTTAGGCTTGTAAAAGCGTTAAGTGTGGGAGTGGGCAGTCCGATAGAGTTATTAGGGTTTTTATTCACCGAGAATCCACACAGCCAACAACTACCATCTATCCTTCCCCATGCCCTCTAAAAACTTTACACCGACTCTGCGCTGGGATTGCTGTACTCTGACAAAATTAATATAAACCATTTCCCTCCTTGCCTAGTCTCCTTTCCTGCTGCGGCAGCTTAGTTCTTAGTTGAACAATGGCTAAAGATGATATTCCTCCCAAGACAATTCTGAATTACTTCAAAGAAGTGACTTAGATTAACTGATCATTACATGGCAATTGCACTTCCCTTATTTCCACCATGATCTGTTAGGGATCCATAATCACCATCAACATACTTTTACATATTTTAAAAAGAAGTTTTAATATCTATTGCAGAGGTTTACAAACCTCAGAAAGGAAAAAAAAAAAAAGCCCCATAGAATTCTTTCTTCAAACAAAATCTTACTCAGGAATATCTAAAATAGATCAAAGTGAGAGGTACTGATTGAAGCCGGCTGCTCAATTCCCTGAGCCTTCCTCCCTCACCATACCACAGAAGACCCTAAGGTACCTCTACACTTCCAGGGACCACAGGGTAGTCCAGAACTGCTACTGATCTAACAGAATCAGAGACACGCAGAATTCCTAAGGCAAGGATGTCGTGGAGAAGGGGTTACCCCGAGACATCCACTGATTGACCCTTTCATTTCTCAGGTAAAGGACGGAGGCCTGGAAAGGTTCCAAAGTACCCTGTGCATATGAGTTAAAGCTGAAATTCCTTTACTTAACTCTAAGGATTTTTCTACATCACTGCAAGCCTCTTGGATATAGGGAAAATAGGAAAGGATCCTTTGAAAATGAATTTTTTTTAAAAAAATTATTTTATGTGTGTGTTCTGCTTGCATGTATAGACATACATATACAGACATGCCCTACTGCATGCCTTGTTCCCAGAGGGGTCATGAAAGGGCACAGGCTTCATTAGAACTGAAGTTACCATGATGGTGAGATGCCATCTGGGTGGGTACTGGGAATCAAACCTCGGTCCCCTCCAAGAACAAAAAGCACTGCTTCCTGCCGTGCCATCTTTCCATTCCCCCAAAAGAAAGTATCTAGCAGAGAAGGGAAGGCAGAAGTGGGGAGCAAAGGTTAACAACATCCCTCTTAAGTTCAAAAGAGACGGAGATGAAATCATTGTTAAGAGGCTTATGATTGAGCCCGGAGACAAAACATTCACGAATACTTTTCAACTTCCATAAAATTGTCAGAAGACCCACATGCATGGGGTGACAGGACACTACCAAAGTCTTGGTAACTAATAATAATATGCTGTTCAGACATAGGAAGAGAAGTTGTGATCTGATCACAGGCTTAAAAATTAAAGCTTAGTCTACCATTTGCCCGTCAGGTTCAGAAAGGGCATCCTACAGCAGGAGGCTGATATTTCTTACAATAAGGAACTCAGCGTTTTGCAAGTAACATAGCTGAGTGAGTGCACAGGAAGCTCGGTGAATCAAATTGTGTATTTACAAAGTGAGCTCTACCAACATGAATCCAGGAGCCTAAAGAAAAGGCTCCAAGGAGCTTCACAACCACTGCTGCCCTTGGGCAGCCAGACTCAGCAATGAGGAAGAGATATAAAATCTCTCTTCCCTCTCTGATACTCTTCATTTCTCTTGGGTCTCCAGTTTGGTTTTGGTGTGAGCATAGTAAGAGTCTGACACTTAACATAGGGTCAGTTTTTCTTAATGTTCAGCGGAAATTGGATTCAGACTTTTGCTCCTAGGTAAGACAGTGGCAGATCCATTCCTGTGTTATTCATCCTTTATCAAGTAGGTCTGAGTTAGAAAGCTGAGAAACTGTTCAAATTGGACCAATTTATATAGTAAGAGGCTTCTGGCCCAGACTTTTGGGCCTAGTCTCAAGGTTTAGACCCCAGACCCGCAGACCTGCAGAGACACACAGATGCTTATGTTAATTTTAGGCTGATCGGCCTAAGGCGCAGGCATATAACTTACTAACTCTTTACCCTTGAACTAACCCATGACTCTTATCCTGTTCAGCCATGCGGCACAGTACCTTTTCTCAGAGCAGCATAGTTGTCCTCTGCATCTTCTGGCTTGTCTGGAGTCTCTGCAGCATTTCTGCTCTGTTCTTCCTGTTCCTAGAGTCTTCTATAGTCTTCTCTGCCCACACTTCCTGTCTGCCTTTGGCCAATCAGAACTTTTTATTAAACTTATAGGTGGGACAATTATTTACAATGTAACATCATAAATCCACTACAAATTTACTTTTTCTTCTACTGTTACGATTATGTTGAAGGAACTTATAAAATTTTACAAAAAATAGAGTAATGAGTCAGACTTTTTTGTTTTGGAAAAGATTTCACTTGTCCCTGTTCTCATTATGTTTTAAAAGTAGCTAAAATCCTGATGTCATGTAATGTTGTGTCCTAATTTGATCCTGTTGCACATTGTATGTATCTGCATATGTGGCAACCCAGCTTCTTGACCCACAGGGAACTCTGGGGACAAAGGTGATGCTCATAGACACACCAGTAAGTAGTCATATTTTTCCTTTGAAAATGAAATTCCATTTTGGACACTTGTACCAGTGCAGAGCAGATGCAAATGTGGCTTTTTAAAAGAGGATTAAAAAAAAATAATCATTTGACAAGAGGTGAATTAGAGCCACTGAATGGGTTATTTAACCCAATGGCAACATGTTTTCTGTTTTAGAACAATGAAGTAACTGAACTAACCTTCAGAATGAGAAATAGAACTTGTATAATATTCCTTTAGAGAGAGTGGAATTGACAGTATCTTCCTATCTAGTTTTTTGATTCTTAGCCTTGTGTGGCAGGTATTTTTCTAATCCTTTCTAGTAGGAATTAATCACTTATTATTGTGGAAAGTTACCACATGCAAAGGAGCATAAATGATTAATTTGTTCCTTTCTTTTATTATATTATTTAACACTTTTTGGTAGGGTCATGTTATATAGCTCTGGCTGGTCTAGAACTCACAGTTCAGACTAGGCTAATATTAAACTCAGAGATATCTCCCTGCCTTGCACCTCATGTGATAGTATTAAAGGTCTGGCATAAATTTAATACATTTTATAAATAGACAATAAATATTCATTACTTTTGTAATTAATAGTAATAGTGTGGGAGTTTTATCTGATTCATTTTATCTCACAGTATGTCACTGTGTTATAGAAAAAGTATGTGCTCAGTAAAACTTCCTGGAAATGATTTCAGCTTTGAAACGATCAGTTTTTATGACTACCGTAAGTCAGTTTGAATCATTTAGGGTAATAACCCTTGACTCTGTTGGGTGAATACGTACAATATGAATTTCAAAAACTATCACACCTTTGTTTTGTTTACTTAAGCTTAGCTACTTCAAGTGACTGTCATTTCTGTTGTTGGTTACATTGTTTCCCAATTTACCTAACTTGAACTCAGCAGGATTCCGAACACATGGCCTTTTGTATTCTGTGACTTTGTTTGCATTTCTTAGTGTTCATGTATCTGTTTGCAGTGTGAAGAGCACCCATTCTACAATGCTTAAGTCAGAAAAGAATTCTGCATTAGGTCAGATGCCCCTGCTATACTTTCTTATAGTATAAGAGCGGCCACTCCATCCTAACAGTACGCCCAGTCTGTAATCATATGTGTATATGGCTCTCTGATTAATATGCATCTTCTTTGATGTTGGTAAAACCATGAGACTGACCAAGCCTGTTTAAAAAAATGCTTCAACCCTAGAGTTCAGAACACTATGGACACAAAGGCATTTGAATAATCGAATGGAGTCCAAGAGAAAGAAAAATCTGAAGCTGGATTTGGACAATGAGTAAGAGAGATGATTTATCAGAATTCAAAGCAGATACCAAGTAGTGTGATTTGAAAATGGAGATATTAGCAGAGGTGGAAACTGGGAACTGGGGATGGGTCCTCAGGATCACATAGGTACCACAGTCATCTCTGGGTTTGGGTAGTTGATCTCTATGCAACAGGAACTTACTTCAGAAATGGATTAATGCTTTTATCTGACATTAGTTTAAACCCCATCAAGAAACTCAGTGATAATGAACCGTCACAGCTACATCATGGTAGTTTTTAATAACGTATGGGGTTGGGCTGCTATCCTTATGCAAGCGGAAATTTCCATGATGCACTTGAAGAGGGGCAGTGCATCTGAAAGCAGCACATTACTGTTTTTGTCTCTGGAAAGAGGAAAACCCTAACCAATTGTCCAAACAACACACATGACTCTCACTGGGTCAATGCCACGTTTCACAGAGGGTGTGATGAGCTGAGGCCACAGAAACTCAGGGGTCCTAAGTCAGATGGTCGGTCGTGTTGGGCCTTATCTATGCTTCCATGGCTATTTCCGAAATAGTCTCCAGTCTCAGCTGACTTGCTCATCACATTTTAAATCCTAGTCACCTGACTGAAATGACAGGTCTGAGTTTCTCAATTCCTGAGGTAGAGAATGAAAGAGACAGGATTTAAACATTTCCTAAAGTCTCCTCCTCTTCTCTTTATAATTCTGTCTCCCTCCCCTTCTTTGCCACTGTTTACTCATATCCACACCCATCCTGGGTATGTGGTGCCTGTTGTCCACAATTACTTTTTGGGGAGGGGGTGTATGGTCTGTAGACACTCCGTCTTTTTTTTTTTTTCTCTCCCCTACTGTTTTTTCTTTCTTCCTTTTTAAAAACGAGGCGGCAGCTCCCCAGTGTTCTGCTGCTTTACTGCAGGCCTGTTTATTTTGGGAAGTGTATGTTTGGATGGTTTCAGTCTGAGATTCCGCTTAGTTGTTGTTGCTGGGGAAAGTAAAATTGATAGCAAATTGTATATATTTTTAAAGCCCCATCTTTTGTTTTCCTGATAGCTTTGTAACAATGCCCTTTACAAATGGCCAAGTAGAGGCCAAGGGAAAGAAAGACAAAACAACGTTATACAAAAATGCATTGTGAGAGAGCATCTCAAAATGCCGAGATGGCCGTCTCAGTTTGAGATAGGAAAGCTGACCCAGTATTCATTCTTTGTCTGGCTTGTATTAAAACCATTAACAGATTCGGTGGATGGCACTTCCTGCCTATCTTCCCGGAGATATAAACCCCAGGGGCATCAGAAGCCTATGAGTAGGGCTGTATGTACTGATAAGCAATTATCACTGGGATATAAAGAAGTGTGATAAAGTCTGAGTCTATCTCAGGGCAGAGATGTTGAGATTTATTTTCTGTGTTATCAGACTGCCTTGCTACCCGGGCAGAGCTCCTTCATGGCCAAAAGAATGAAAAGCACAGAGGAGATTATATTTTCACAAACATTTATCAATCAAAACAAGAAACTCTGAATACAAAATTGAAACACAATCACAAAGTCAATTTTAAATTGAAGAAAGGCCACAGAAAACACGGACCTTCTGAGGATTAAAAAGAAAAAAAAAAATCTTTACCTAAGATTGCCAGAGATCAAAACAGAGAGGCCCATGAAAGGGAAAAGTAGTGTGTCGAGACTGCTTTTACAAATGATTTGGGATTGAAATAATGTATTTAGCTCAAATTCAGCCATTGAGAGCAAGATGAAACTTTATAGAACTAGAAAATGACTTGTGTTAGATCAAGTATAAAGATAAAAAAAACACACTGAACTCTTGAGATGCAGATGATTTTTTTTTTTCTTAAACAGGAAATCTGAGTTGTCCATGAAATATTTTAGTTCTGAACTTAGGTGTTTGTTCGTTCCAAAGTATTCACATAGGCACAGTATCTTTTTGTCTTGGCAGGACTAATGGTGATCTATCAATGGAAGATAACAATTCCCACAATCACCCTATCTAAGGGAACGTCACAAAAACCAGAAGCTACCTGATAGGCTAAGGCATATTAGAGATTTATCAAAGATCAATCTTGATAGCCTGCCTTAGCAATGCCTTCCACTAAAACAGAACTGTATGTGCAGCCAACACTGTTGAACCAATTTAGGAACCACCCATTCCACACACACTGAGATGGTCTTTCTTATTTTGTTTCTTATCTCATTCATTCACACAACACTTACTTATTGAACAATTCGTTTATTGTCCAGGGCTGTACTAAGTCCTAGTGACGGGCGTGAACAAGCAGACCATATTCACCCTCTTATGACTTACAGCATGGCGGTCTTGTATTTCATTTGTTAGTTTATATATAAACTCCTTCAAAAATTTAAGAACTCTTTAAAAAATAAAACAATAGCCTCCCTCCCCTGGGTTCAGAGTTAGGTTTACAGCCTTGGCAGCTTTACCAAAGGCCCAGAGTGCTCCTAGAGATCCCAGGTAAGACACTACCCAGTAGACTCCTTTAAGCCTGCCTAATATCCCCAGACTGCATCCCCTCCCCAGGGCTCCATATTCTGCTTTGCAACTTGAGAAGAAGTCTTTGGCTTTACTAGAGGTCAGGTCAGATCTAGGGATTCCAGGTCCCCAAAACTTCAGAGGAGACACACTACTGGACTTGAAGAATTGTTAGTCACCAGAACCATTGGCCATTTAGCCTAGAAGACTGGAGAGGAACGAGAAACCAAAGAGAAAAACACCCATTCAACAAAGACAAATGCAGGAATCAACATTTAGGCCTATAATCATCCCAAATCCATATGCCTAATGCCAGTGTGAGAACACAATTAATAACAGAAAGTGCAAAATGGCACAACTGGACCCAACTATCCAATGACAGCAAGACTTGAACTCTCCAACACAGCTGAAGTACAAGAAGACAACCTTAAAAATGACTTTATGAAGATGATCAAGGTCGTTAAAGAGGAAATGAAAAAAAAAATCCCTTAAAGAAATTGAAGAAAAGACAAGTTAAAAAATGGATGAAATCAATAAATCCCCCCCCCCACCAAAGAATGCCAAGAAACAAACAAACAGGTGACAGGAACAGTTCAGAGCTTGAAAAAGGAAACAGAAGCAATAAAACACAAACGAAGGGAATCCTGAAAAAGGATCATTGGACAATAAACTTGCATTGATAGGAAAGAGTTTAGGTCATAGGCAGCCCATTTAGACTAATTTCTTAGTGTAAGAAAGTAATGGTGTGTGACCCCTTATAGGCTGAACATGTTCCACTGGATGACACTGTACCCATGCATGTGTGGGAAGCAATTCATGGATTATAAATGCAACAAAAAGAAGATATAAATTAGCAACAGGAATGTGGAGGGGACTCTTGGAGAATTTGTCCATGGTGCAGTGGTTGGACAAGATCAAAATACATTGTAAGAATGTGTGAAATTATACAAGAATAAGTAAATACAATTAACTTTTAAGTAAAAAAAAAAGTACTGTTTAAAATCTCTTGCTCATGGACTTGCTGTCTGTATTATAAAGAGTTCTAACACTCAAGAAGAGTTGATAAGCAAAATATAGTGACAGAAACCTAAGAGATTCCTTTGTGCAGAAATTGATGGAATAATTTGGTACATCTGAAATAGCAAAAAAGACAGTAGTGTGTGTGACATAGCAATCCCCTAAAAGTTCAATACCAAGAGTTTTCAAGTTACTAGTACCAAAATAAGCAAGTCTCAACTATGAGAATATTCTTTTAATCATTTTCTAGTTACAAAGATCAATGAGCTTATTTTTATTTCTGAAGCACTAATATGGATCCATGGAGAATAAAAATGAAACTCTCATTTTCTAAGCAACAAATATGTTTAATTTTGCTCCTATACTTTAATAAAGGATGAAATGGGATTTAAAGGTGCATTTGACAGAAAGACCATGTGACAATGACTATTAGATATTAGATATTCTGAAGTGTCTTTACTCCCTGTGTGTATTAACCCTGTTCAAGAAATAGATTTTTTAAATGTATGTGTTTTGCCTGCTTGTATATATGCATACTACATGTATGCTTTGTGCTTCCAGGAACTGGAATAGACAGTTGGGAACCTCCATGTGCATGCTGAGACTGAGACCTAAGCCTTCAGCAAGGACAAGTGCTCTTCATCACTGAGCCATCGCACTAGCCCCCTAAATTTCTTCTAAATAGAACAAGTTAGTGAACATATTATGGTATTTTTGGAACCATGTTTTACAGATGATTCCAGCTAACTGACCTCCAGCTATGAAGAACACAGAAACAGTCACACATGGGTTGCTGCATAGGGTAGAATTTCTTAAGTATTACCACTTTGTATGTATGTGTATGTGTGTGCATACTTTTGTAGAGACTTGTGGGGGGATTAGGTTGTGCAATTGCAAATAATTGTCCCACCCACTGGTTTAATAAAAAGCGCTGACTGGCTAAAGGCAGACAGGAAGTGTGGGTGGGGCTACCAGACTAAGAAAACTCTGGGAACCAGAAGAACAGAGCAGAATGCCTGAGAGAAGCCAGAAGAAGCAGAGGACAACTATGCTGCTCCAAGAAAAGGTACCAAGCCACATGACTGAGCAGGATAAGAGTCATGAGTAAGGATTAAGGATAAAGAAGTAGCAAGTTGTATGCCTGGGCCTTAGGCCAATCAGCCTAAAACTATTGTGAGCATCTGTGTGTCTCTGCGGGTCTGTGGCTGATATACATGATATTTGAGGCTAGGCCTAAAAGTCCCGGCCTGAAAACTCATACTACAGAGAATAGAGCAAGACTTTGTCTTTCTCTCCCACTTCCTGACTTACTGCCTTGAGCCAGGATCTCTCTAGGTTTCCTTTATGGTTAGGCTAGTGGGTCTACAAGTTCCAGATCAGCTTTTTTCTACTCACAATGCTGGGTTTAGGTGAGTACACCCATGCCCAACTTTTACCTGGGTGCTGAGAATTTGAACTCAAAACTTGGGTCCTCAGGCTTCCTATGGAAGTGCTTTTACTCATAGATCCATCTCCTCAGACCCTTTCCCCACACTTATTTTTATAATAGCTCTCTGGAAAGTAAGATGAGGAACTGTACTAACTTTTAAACCACCAGTGGAAACACAAGATCGGCTTAGGTAAAATCTCAAAAAAAAAAAAAAAAAAAACCAAAACAAAACCAACAACAACAACAACAAAATAAAACAAAAAAAAAAACAATTGCACAGATGAAGATTTTTCTGATACTAGATGGAGTTTGATCTCTATTTTTTATCAAGGTGCAAACATAAGGGTCATAGTTGCAGCAGGGGGCTCTCCTCCTTCAAAGGACACAGCAAGGCATCTTCCACAGAGCATAGGCAGGACTGCTTCTCAGTGTCTGTTCCATAAATGACCACTCCATGTTGAAGCCAGTAGCTTCTGTGACCCATCCTAAGAGGGCTTTCATTCGTAATGATTTTCAAGAGCACCATGTCCTTTCTGAAAGGCCCGTGAAGATGAGCTGGCTTTCTGTGAGAAGTAACAACTCAAAGATGATTTCATTGGGTTGAAAACTGATAGGCAATGTTAGAATCAATTTCCATGCTTTTGGCATATTTCTTATTCTTCTGCTATGTAGTTCTCTGTGTAGTTAAAATGTGCTATTACAGTGAACATATGGAAGCATAAAGCTATTCTTGATATAGTCTACTCAACAGTGTACTGAGGCTTTTAGGGAAAGAAAAAAAATGAAAGGTTTAGTTAGTAAAGAAAGCAACAAAGTTTAACTCAGTTAAGGACAATCTTAGATACAGAAAGTCTAGAGGAATCTAAAATCTAATATAATTAAATGAACGAATGTGCATGGAAAACACCAAGTGTACTTCTGAACATTCTGAATGGAAACCACAGAAGTCATTCTGTTAGAAACAGCAGCACTACATTGTTGAATTTAATGTTGTCCTTACAAATTCCTGAAACTTTTTTGCTTTTCAGAAGTGGGAACATTGATTTAGAAATCACAAGGAGCTAAGAGGAGCCAAGGAGTCAACACAATGAATACTGTTGAGTGTTAGTTACAAGTTTTACTGCAAAGTGATGGTAATCAGAACTGTGTAATGCAATATAGACATATAGATAGAACAGATTTAAGAGTCTAGAAATAATCACATTGATTTTGCTAATGCTAACATAATTCAAGAAGGAAACAATACTCTTTTGTTTTTACACTAAATGGTACTAAAATTACTAGACATCTGTATGTTGATAAAATCTTATATCATTCATAACTTGCAAAATGAAGTCATATACTTTAATATAAGCACTAAGTAGGAAAATTCTTAGAAGAAATATAGAGGTAAATCATCATGAACTTGGTTCAGACAAAACCTTAATTTTAATACCCAAGTTATAACCAAAGAGAGAAAAGACAAGTAGGTCTCTAAGTGAAAATACTTTTTTGCTGTACGTAATATTACTATTAAAGTAAGCCAATGAGCCAACAAGGAAAGAAAACACTTATAAATCATTTATCTGTAGCTATATCTAGGCTACATCAGAACTCTTTTTACTTAATATTAAAAATAGGTGATCCAATTAAAATAAACAAACATTTTGAGCAGACACTTCACACAAGAAAATATAAAAATGATCATGAAGCTTTTGAACACATATTAAACATTATTAACATTTCAGAATAGAACAGATGAGAAGTTAAAGGACATATACTTCCAATGTAAGGATGACAATGAAAAATGACAGAAAATAGCAACAGTTAGCAAGAACATGGAAACATAGAGATTCTCTATGCATTCCTGCTGAGAATGGAATACTTTCAGAATTGAGCTGAGTAGACCCACAGTAATAATGGTTATACAGATTTAGCACATTACCCAGAAATCCTACAGTATGTCTATGCAAAACCCTGCACATGAATACTCATAGCACCATTTTCATATCAATCAAATAGTAGGAACTATTCAAATATCTTTTAACAGATAACGAGGGTATGTTATCCACATCTATATGAAGGTTATTGTATGGCAACAAAATTATTTAACAGGTCTCAGAATGCTGTTTAAAGTAAAAGTAAGTGGAATGGTTACCTTTAAATATTAATATTGTACTACTAATCACTTACTGACATGGGATATAATATAAAAGCAGGTGCTACTTGTACTTAAAGGGAGATGTCACTGAACATCAGGAACAAACCAGTAGCAAGGGGTTCAAGAAAATAAAACTAAAATCACATAAGGATTGAAGCATATCCCAGAAAGTCAGCAGTGGGAAGTCCATGACACTCACCTGTGAAAAGTAATCACTCTGTGAGACCACCATTAATTTGTAGTGGGATTATGTTACATTAAAAATAATTGTCCTGCCTACTAGTTTAATAAAAATACTCATTAGTTGAAAGCAGACAGGAAGTGTGGGTGAGGCTGCCAGACTAAGAAAACTCTGGGAATAGGAAGAGCAGAGCAGAAATGCAGCAGAGACTCCAGACAAGCCGGAAGACGCAGAGGACAACTATGCTACTCTGAGAAAAGGTACCGAGCTGCATGGCTGAACAGGATAAGAATCATGGGTTAGCTTAAGGGTAAAGAGTTAGCAAATTATATGCCTGGGCCTTGGGCCGATCAGCCTAAAATTAATGTAAGCATCGGTGTGTCTCTGTGGGTCTGTGGGTCTGCACCTCGAGGCTGGGCCGGAAAGTCCGGGCCAGAAACTTAATACAACATTAATTCACTTTCCAGATGGTCCTAATCATCTTTAACCAGGCTTCCTGTCTTAAAGATTTTTACCGTCTCTTTCATTTTCACCCTCTTTTGCCTTGAGAACTATTGAGAGCCACACTTAAATCATAGCCCACCACAGAACAAAGGAAATACATTTGCTTAGGAAAATCCTTTGATTGGCCTTGAGTAATGCAGACAGTGAGACTTTAAAGGAATGAGTGCTTGAAGAGAAGGAATTACATGATTGTTACATTATTACATTAATATTATACATTATTCTGAGTTAGAAAGCAGCACGGACTTGGGAGTATAAAAGGATAACTGGCATGCTTAGAGAGTAGAAATAAATTTGTATATCTATATCAATCTCTTTCATTTACCCCAAATTTTAACTTAAATTTACCACATGCACAAATACCCAGTGCTTTAACATAGGCACAGGGGGTCAAGCAAATGATTGAAGTTAAATAGATTGTCTTATTATTCTTTTGGGTTAAAAGTGAAGAATTTAGTGCCATGTATATGTTAAAAAGCTTCATGATATTGATAGGCTTTATATATCGTGATTTCAAAGCAGTTTAACTACTCTAACTACAGCCATAAATTGTGAGGAAGTCACAGGCTAAGCATGTGTGATGGCATTCCTGATTGCACCACCTTCCACAGTGGGCAATGAAGGAGACCCAAATAGGGCATAAATTCAGATGTAATAGATGCGAGCCGGCTAATATGCTTCAGCAGCTACATGCATTTCCATTGGATGTTAATCTCAGCTGGGATCCCAGCCTCTTTTTTTTTTTTTTTTATTTTAAAGGTTTTTTTCCCCCCACTTTTCATACCAACCACAGTTCCCCCTCCCTCCCCTCCTCCTGCTCATCCCTTCCCTTCTTCCATGTACTCCTCATAGAGGAGTCAACAAAGTTTGGAATATTAAGTTGAGGATAGACCAAGCCCTTCCCCCATGTATTGAGACCAAGCAAGGCATTCCTCCATAGGGAATGGGCTCCCCAAAACCACTTCATACACTAGGAATAAATCCTGGTTTCACACAACTGTCACCCACATTCAGAGGGCCTCATTCAGTCCCATGCAGATTCCCCAGCTGTCAGTCTGGAATCAACGAGCACCAACTAGGTCGGGCCAGATGTCTCTGCTGGTTTCTTCATCATGATCTTGACACCTTTGCTCATATAATCTCTTTCTTCTCTATTCAGCGGGACACCGGGAGCCCTACTCGGTGCTGCAGGTCTCTGCATCTGCTTCCAGCCTCTTAATATAGTTACAACACAGTTTGATCTTGTGATCATCAGAAGGTTACACAATGTTCTTCAAGGTCCTCTAAAATTTGTTGAGTATTTTATGTATCAACTTTATGTAAACCCAAATCCATCTTCCCCCTTATTCCCTAGTAGGCTGAGTTAGAACTTTCCTAGAAAAGGACATTTAACTCGTATTGTTACCACATAAAATAAAGAATGTTTCATTATCTTGTCTTTACATCTTGGGGTAGTAGATGGTGGTAGCATATAGGGAAATGAAGTTTTGAGATGCATTTTTAAGATCCTAACTTTATCTCTTCACTATTCCTAGAAGTTTCTAAACTGTTTGTTTACTTGCCTTTGAACACATGATCAGAGAGGTTATACAGGTTCTCTGTGGTTTACTGTCCCGTGATTAAAAAGAACTAACTCAACAGACACTTCTAAGCCATCCTCATGAAGGTCCATTCAGTAACAGGGGGGCCTGGTCTGAATATGCGCTCTCACAGGACTCCCCCACTTCACATTCCTGTGAAAATCACAACTGCACCAGCCTCTCTTTGCTGCCACCCAACTCATGTTCTTGACATCTCCAAAATGCTTGTCAAGATCCTTGTTTTTATATATCTTCTTAAAAAGTGGTATCAGATTTATTTGTGTATTTTTCAAGGGATTGTTTTTCATAATTGTCACTTACTACCTCTCCAGACAGCACTTATTTATATCCTGTGGTTACATCCCTACTTCCTCTCATGATGCCTGCATTTAAAAAATAATCAATTTTAAGTTGACTAAGAGAACTATTGTTTTCCCATGGCCCTCAGTTTTAGAAGGCATCACCATCACCTACAGGGATATTGAAAACCAATTTTCAGGCTCCACTCTGTTTCTGATTGCATAATTCAGTCAAGAAGATTGTCCTATCATGTGCTTTTCTAGAAAGGACTCTAGAACATTTGGTGCAGATGGCCTAGGATTAGCATGTTGAGCATCAACTGCTTAGCTAGTTTTACAGCTGTATATGCTGCAGTTAATTTAGTATCCATTATCTGAGGTGTTCTTTCTGAGTCTTCATCCCTTTACAGTTAATAATGCCTTTCAGAATGGACTATTTTTGTATTTCATTGACAATTTTACTGCTTTTAAATCTTCATTTTTCCTTTGTCCTTGAGCCTGGGCTCTTATATAAGAACTCCATGTGTTTCACATGACAGGGATATGGTTGTGGAGTGAAAAAAGGCCCAGGTAAACCAGTCAACTTACTTGTTTGATGCTCTATTGTGAAAAGCGTGGTCACTCTTGATTCTAGGCTAGTATGAGAAATCAGTCAAATCATCCACACAGTCTGTCAACATTAGGCTGGATGATTATCGATTTCCAAATATATCAAATGCAGGTGTCTAACTGTAGCGGACAAGAGGAGGCTGACGATAGCTCTGTCATTGATTTCTCAAGATATACCCTGTCTTTCCATTGTGAAGCCTGTGTGTGGCTTTGCGGAAAGGTCCTTGTTTGCTAAATACAAAGCAGAGGCTTTCCACAAAGGAAGGGTTTCTGATTCTTCATTGTTCATACAGATTTCAAATTGATCGCGGAAATTATCAAATTCCAGAATGTATAACACCTTTACACTCTTAGCGTATGGAATCTGGAGGTGACAGGGTTTTAACCATCAATTAGATCGTTATGTGACAGGACATTTCTGGTTAAAGTAAAAGGCTTTCACAGTTGACCCTCTTTTCAATTCTTGCTGAAGTTTTCAGGCATACTCAACTCCACTAAGCTTCAGAGGTACCTTCCCTGGGATTCTGCTTTTTCTTTCTGCAGTGAAATTATTCAGGTCTGACATCTTACAGACCTAAAATTATAGTAAGTTAACATACAGGCCTTATTAAATCATTCTTCGACACACAAACACAGTTGGTGTGCTTCAGCATTGGGAAAATTATTCTGTAGAATTAGCCTACGGAGCTGAAAGAAAATAGAGACTACTCACTGAGGGGGAAAGCGACAAAACTGTAATAACTAATGGCTTTTAATTATAATTGCATAATAATCTCTTGACAGAGTACTCCTCATTGTTTTGATGATTTCTGCCACTGGTCCATTAGTCCCCTGCACACTCACACAGCATCTAGACTAGAATGCAGAGGAATGTGAGACTAGCATCTAACTACACTCAAAGGCCTTGGATTAGATCAGTTCAATGGCACTCTCCCAGTTCCCTGTTAGCAAACTCTTGGATCTGAGAAATGACAAGCAGTTTCCAATTTATATGCCAGAGAATGGTTTTACCTTGAGGTAAAATGACAAATAAGACAAAAGTAACATTAATTTATTATTATGTTTCAGATTTGAATTTCCCAACCAGAATGAATAGTGTGCAAATAAACATTAATCTACTCATTTATACATATGTCTGATTTATGTGTATATATAAGGTTTATATATGTACACATATGGGTATATGTATACACACGTACATTTATAAGTTTTCATGTCGTCATGAAAAAATTTTAAATTGCTTTTATTGGGTCACATAGCAGTTATAAGCTGAGAGGACCTAATCTTAGATGGAGGTGTTTTGTGAGATGGTGGTATCAAAAGTCTACGTATGTGATAACACGTGAAACTAATAGACTAGAGAGGCAAGCACTGTTTACAAGCTAAAAATTATCAAATAATTTAGGAAATTCTGAAAATAATTCAGAATGAGCTTACCAACTGCATTATCTAATTAAAACTATCACGTAGAACATAAAGATGCTTTGATTTAAATACACTTGGCTCCATCAGGCTGTTCTCACACAAAACCAATTGAAGAATTCTTAAAACTTAGATGTTTCAGTGGATAGTAACTTTTGGACAGAAGGTATAATAAATTCCTCCACTCAAACTTAATGATCTTATTTGTCTCCCCTCAATGATTAGATAAGCCACATATTATGTTAAGAGTTTTTCTTAAAGTGTTTTTTTTTTTCCATATCTACCACTGCTCCCCCTCCCTTCCCTTCTCCTAGTCCTTCCTCCAGCCTCCCCCAACCTCATCCCCTCATCCATTCCCCAAGAAGGGAAAGGAGTTCTAAGGTGGGTCAGTCAGTTCAGTCTGGCATATCCGGTTGAGGTAGGTCTGAGTCCCTCATCCCAGTATCAGGTCTGGGTTAGGTGTTCCTCTGTAGGGAATGGGCTCTGAGATGTCAGTTCATTCACCAGGAACATAGTCTGATCCTACTGCAAGAGGCTCTATAGATTTGAGAAAAGGCTTTGCTTCTGTATATGAAATCCAACAAATTTTCAATAATCCAATTAAGAATTATTGAAATTTTATAGTACTAAACTATGTAGGTTAAATGGTGAGAAAATAAAAGTGTAAAAAGTTTTAAGAAATAAATTGCACTTTTACGGGCATGAAGAACAAATGATCAAAGAAAGAATTTTGAAGCTTGATGATCAGAGGAGTGGGTCCTTTATCTTCTTCTGCCTTTCAATTTTCTGTTATTTCAGGTTGACTCGCTAAGTTTTGTCATTAGATATTGCTTATGATGTTAGCAATTTTCAAAGTGCTCATCGTATTAGGTAAACAGAGCTTAGAAACAATCAGAGTTTACTTTAACAAAAGGGCAGGATTCCAGAGGTGATAGTTCTATTTTGGGTAAAGAAAATGAGTCAGAATATGCATTTTGGGAAAGACCCATAATAACAAAAATGTAGCATGTTTATTTTTTCAGCACTCAAGATGTTCTATAGCTCGCATGATGACCCCTGCTTACTTTATAGACTAAGATTTGATGAGAAGTGCAATACAAAGACATTTTAAGTAATTCTTCATCACACATAGTAGGTACAACTATGAATTTCACTAAGTACTTCTGACTCAGTGGTGACTTAAAGTGACTTGGGCTCTGACTGTACACCAGGAGGTCCTGTGAGAACACAGCAGAAACTGTGCTGAACAGTAGAAGCAAAAGAATAGAAAAGGAAAAGTAAACGAATACCTACACAAAATAAGTGTTTCTCAGGAACATTTATAGGGACTCTGTGTTTACTGATGCTGAAAGATGGCTGCTTTGGGGAAGTGGCATTTGATCTCAATTTTGTGACCTTCTTTCCTAATTTTAACTTGCTTCTTCCTCTGCATTCTAGTTAATATCTATAATACATTTTTTTTTTACTTGCTTTGGATTCCAAATGGGACTTAAAGTCACATTAATCCTGGCAGTAGACTCAATGGAAAGTGCCTAAGTGGCTTACTCAGGAAAGGCCTGGTTTAATGTTCAGGATGTCTGAGGTAGTTCTCATCCTTCCCAAACACTCAAAGTTGAAGGTCTGAGGCCCAACATGTTCTTGTAAATGTCTTATCTCCTGGGCTATTTTGATGCTCTGAAATCTACAAGTCTAACAAGCATATCATTTCCATTGGAGTCAGAACTGTTATGATGAGAAACAGGAACCACAAGCTTATGGCACCTAAAGATGTTGTTCCCCTCACCATTTAGGTAGTAACAGTTTTACAAATGCCTAAAGCTCACCTTGGTTAGTGAAGACATGGGAGGAAATCATGAACAAAAACAAAAACAAAAACAAAAACAAAAAAACCAAAAAAAAAAAAAAAACCAAATATGCTGTCTAATTTGGTCTCTGGTGTTACTGTGAAATTCAAAGTTTATCAAAATAACAATGTGAAAACAGGTAAAAAGGATGCTGTGGGCTGGTATCCTAACTCAGTGGTACAGCACTAGAACCCATAAAGTTCTGATATCAATGCCTGACTGACAGTTCAAAAGGAATATTGTGGTGAACAATATAATCAAGAATATTTAAGCTGTGAGTAAAGCCATCCCAACTAAATAAGCTAGATTGACCGAATTTGACAATGTCTATCTGGGGCAATACAGTTACAGCTGATTTCTACTTAGTCATTTTGTATACCCATACTTAAGCTGTAAGTTTTTTAAAAAGGATTTTCTCTAGGACTGTAAAAACATTATTTTCTAAAAATAAATTCCTGTATTAATTTTAGTTGTTAATTCTTTGTGAATGTCATTTGGTGAACTCTGCTACCTCCCCGGGCCTTGCTTAGCTTGTCTAGTGAGGAGATGGTTAGGATAGACTTAATCAGTCTTCAGAATCATTTGAGGGCATTTGTTAAAAATAAGATCCTGAGGAATACCTCAGACCAGCCTGAAACAGAACCTCAAAAGAGAGGTCTGACAAATTCCCCTATTGAATCATAGTCTTGACGGAGGTGGAAAAACCCTAGAATAGGCTGGCCTACTTTTACTTTCTCTTGCTGTGACAAAAACCCCGACAAAATGCAGCAGAGGGGAAAGAGATTTATTTGGCTTACCCTGCCAGGTTCTAGTCCATACTGTAGGGAAGTCAAGACAGAGCCTTAAAGTATCCCATCTTCAGTAAAAAGCAGAGAATACACACTCGGTCCCTTGATAGCTTGCTGTTTCCCTTAGCTTTCTTTGCTCGGAGGCAGTCAACCCTAGCCCATTCTAGAATTCCTGCCTCAGCTAAGAAAATCCCTCACAGACGTGATTCCAGGGCAAAATAATCTGGAAAAGTCCTCAACTGAGGTTCTCTGCCAGGTAACTCTGGGTTGTGACAAGTTGACAGCTGAAACTAAGCAAATAAAGGATGATTACAGTCAGCTCCATACAGAACACATTCTTTAGATAATGTCAGATCAGTGGTTCCCCACCTTCCTAGGGCTGTGACTCTTTACACAGTTCCTCTTGTTGTGGTGACTCCCAAACCTAACTGTAATTTTGCTAGTTATTATTCATAGTGTAAATATCTAATATGCATGTTACCTGACAGGCGACTACAAAAGGAGTCTCTATCCACCTTTGGAGGCAGGTCAGCGGTCTCTACTACACTAGGTCATCTTATCTATTATTCTGGAAGGAGAGGAAGGTAATGGAAAGAATTGAGAATGAGTTCTCAAAACACATAATTTTGTGTGTGTGTGTGTGGGGGGGATTTTTATCTTCTCAAACGTTTATCATTTCTGTGAGCTTAAAGTATTCATAGACCTTTTCCAGCTTCTGAAGCATTTAGCCTATTATCATTTCTGCAGCAGCCCCACTGTGCTGTCCTACACTAGGGTGCTTACTGTTTCCTTACCACACCCAAGTACCATTGCCTTACCTTCCTTCTCTCTCAGACTTCTGGGATGTATGCATTTGATGGTGCAGACTGCATTGAAGCACCACTTCTTCTACAAATTATTTTAAAGATATAATTTCATTCCCTTTTAGCTGAAAAATACTTATGCTACAGATTTATTTCTTTAACTATTTGCTTTTTAAACCACCTGTGGTTTAATTTTAAATTATTTTCAATTTTTTTCTCCCAGATATATATATATATTGCTAATTTCTGCTTTAATTCCCTTGTGGTCTGAGAATGTCAGAAGTTTTCAATTCCTTTAAAGTTGAGGTGATTTTCACATGACAGTGTGGTCTAACTTGGTGACTGTTCTGTTAGCCTGAGAAGGAGACACATTCAATTCTAGAGAATCCTGACTGATTCTTCTTCCTGTTTGAGCTATCAATTTTTAAAGAAGGCCGTTAATGTTTCCAAATATAGTAATGGGTTTGCCAATGTCTCCGTGCCAGTCTGTCAGCTCTGACCTCATTGGATTCCCTGTACCAATGTGTTATACATCTTGGATTGTATTCTTAGATCCTTGACCAATTTATCATTATGTAATGCTGTTCTGTATTCCTGGATAATTCGATGTGCTTTGAAATGATCTTTATTTGAGATAGTATGACTATGTTTTATGACTATGGAATTTTTTTCCACTACTTTACTTTTCATCCAAATTTTGATGCCTAAATTTAGTTTCTTATAGATTATCATAGAACCATGGAGTTGGGTCATGTTTTTTTTTTTAAACACACTTTGATGATCTTTGGTCTTCATCATACAGTTTCTTCTCTCATCCATAAACATTTCAAGCCATTATTTGTAGCACCAAGTTATATATATACATATATAATAGATATAATATATATTATGTACTATATAATATAGTAGATATTCACTAATATCTACTATATCCACCATGTTTCTAATTGAATTCAAGCTTTAAAGAAAAAAAAAAACTGTCTCACCACGGAAGCCAGGTTAACCTCTTTCATCAGCCTCCTGAGTGTTGGGATGTTCTACAGTGCTCAGTCTATGTTTCCCATATTGCAGTTATTCCCTGTTCTTTTTATGCCTTCTTTGTGTTTAACTGTGGATTTTCTACAGCATCACTCGCACATCTCATAATAGCGACTATTCTCCATGAACTCGTTTAAAACACTGATGTAAAACTTTAAAATAATCTAAGCACATCTTTAAATAACTCTGTATTATTTAATATGTTGTGTGAGTTGTTTTAAAAATGCTATTTCCAATGTCCCTCTCCTATGCATATGGAATTCCCATAATTTATTTCACAAACTCAAGGGTACAATCACAAAATACAGTTACTGTTGTTAAGCAGCCATCTTTTGCACCGATTGAGATTAAGAAAAATATAATATTTGTCTATCATTATTTCTTCCATGATAGCCTTCTTTACATACATACCACTTTCTGACCTACATTATCTCTCTTCTCTCAGGTGAATCCATTTTAGGGTTTCTTGCACTCCAGATTTTTCTGATAATGAAATCCTTCAGGTTGGCCTGGCCCTTTAATTCCTCCACATCTGCCCTGAGGTTGGGCTGACCCTTTAATTCCTTCACATCTGCCCTCAGGTTGGCCTGGCCCTTTAACTCTTTCACCATCACAACTGAAGGATAATTTCACAGGATATTCTTTTTCTCTTTCAACAGCTCAAGCGTATCATTCTGTGATCCTGTTTGTATAATATGTTTTAACAAGTGTGGTGTAATTCTCATACTTTTTGTTGTGGTGGTGTGTTTTGCTTTTTTTTTTTGGTTTTTTTGACACAGCATTTTATGTAACAGGCTGGCTGCCCTGGAATGCTGTGTAGACCAGGCTAGCCTCAAACTCACAGAGATCAGCCTGCCTCTTCCCCGAGTGCTGAGATTAAAGGTACATGCCACCACACTTGCCTATATTGTAATGTTGAGACAGAATCTCACAGCCCATTCTAGTCTCGAACTCACTATGTAGCTGAGGATGACCTTGAACTTCTGATCCTCCTACCTCTAACTCCTGAGTGCCAAGTCTGCAGGCCTGTGCTACCATATCTGTTTTATGCAGTGTTGGCATTTTAAGCTAGGGCTTTGTGTGTACTCAACAAGATGTCTATCAACCAACCTGTGTCTGAAGCCTTGTGTCAGTCACCTCCTACCTTTAAATTGTCTTCTGGCCACCATCCAGTCTTCTTTCAAATGATTTTCTGTAGTATGGTATAATGTGCATAGGTAAAATTTTTTGTCTATTTTTTTTTTTTTTAAATCGGAGTTTCCTGGATCTGAACTATGGTAACTATTATTGTTTGTGTGAAATAATAAAATATTGCTCATCATTACTTTGAATATATTTTGTTTTCCAATTATTCTTGTTCCTTTTGAATCATTCTACTATTCTTGTGCAAAGCATTGTACTTGTTATTGGGGTTTACTCTTTGCATTGTGGTTCGCAAGTTTTTACTGACCTACCTCAAAGTCTATGGATCATTTCCTGGATTCTTGATGGTTTCCTGGTAAGTTCATTAAAACAGTCTCCTTTTGTGTTATTAAGTATACTATTTGAGTCTTGGAATTTCCATTCAAGGACTGCATTTGTTCATGCACATTTTCTACACAAGGCATTTAACACGTAGGTGCTAGTTAAGTCCCATGCCTGGGATTCCAAAGGCTGTGTCTGAGTGATTCAGATTATGACTCTTCTTGCTTCTGACAGTGCTTAGAAATATTCTGTTGAAAGCTGGCCACGATGGATTAGGAGGAGCTGAGGTACATAGCCCTCTGCTGTGTGTTTATTGGTTCACCTGGTGAGGAGTTGAGTCCACTTGGTGTTTGTTGTAGTATTTTTGCTACGTGCTTTTGGTCTGTGTCTTGTTGTGTACTCGGTCCTTAGTTCACTGGAGGCCACTGCTATTAATTAATGACAAGGTCTGGAAAGACGACTCGTATAACTTTATGAACAGACATCTATCTTTAAATAGGCATGTATTTCTTTGATATGGCCTCTAGCAAGTATTTCTTGGTTTCTTCACATTTAGGAAAAATAAATGGATACTCCTGGGCTCTAGTCAAAGAATTTAGTGTCTCTTTTCCTGGAGTGATGATGCTCTGCTTCTATTTTGTTCTTGAGAGCACATATTTATGGAAATGCTCTGGGAATATTTCACATTTTTTTTTCTTCCCTGACAAGTGCAAGAATTGATATTTTCTGTTTAATGTGACAATCTGGTAAATTTTTAAAGAATCCAAAGTATGATCCCTTAAAGCCATGGTACTCAGAAATTTCTCTTCAGACGGTTTACATGCAGCTACTGGTAGCTCATCAAACCCACCACTGAGCTTCCCCTACCAGTTTCTGTCTCAGAAGCATCTCTCCAGGTAAGCCATTATCAGCTGCAACCCTGGCATTTGGCTCTATTTCCAAGAATTTCAGGGTTCAAGTTTGCTTTGTGTCTTCTATTCTTTCACAGGCCCAGGAGAAGCCATTGGTTCTCAGTTGTTCAGCCTGTCCCAACTATGAGAAGTGACGTCTTCTAACTACCCTGAATGTTGGGACTAAAACTGAAAGCAGACCTTTCTTCTCTGAGCTCCGAGTGCCTCTACTTCTCATAATGACATTGAGAGAATCTGCATGACTTCTGAGAATTTAAGAGTTTTTGTTGTTATTGCCTATGATCATGACAACTGTGGTCTACATCAGAGCAACCAGCCCAGTAGGCATGAAGAGCTATATCTAATTCATAGAAAGTGCTCTATGAGCTAACAGCTGACCCTCTGTGGCAGAATGAAGCCTGAAGGTCCACTTTATCTATTACAGACCCCCCCCCCCCCAATGTATTTGTGGCTCTTCCAGCTCGGTGTGCTGGGGGCATGAAATTTGTTCCCCCAGAATTTCTCTTCACTGTTTAAACTTGAAAAAAAAAAAAAAAGCCCAACAGAATGCCTTTCAGTTCCTGAATTCAACTCCATCCTTACTTTTGAGGAAGGTTAGGACATCCTTTACTGCATTCCCTGCTGGCTTCTGGCTGCCTGGCTGCCTGGATTAACAGCTTACTTTTGAAAGCAACAAGTGGGTCTCCATGTTCCATAATTAATGTACACTCACACTGTTCTGGGAAGTGGCAAATGTGACTGTGCACATGAGTGCTGCAGAGTAGGCTGTGTGAAGCAGCCAGCTGCTGCAAAAGGCAGTCAAATGCTGTGTCTCCCTAGCTTTGAAAATGGATCAGGTCCGGGGCAAGTTGCTGCCTACGGAATCTGGTAGTGGTTCTGGCATGGCGCCAGCAGCAGGCAGCTCTCATATGTTTTACTGCCTAGCATCAAAGCAGGATCATTGTTTATTATGGCTCAAAGGCAGTAATCATTTCACATAATGGGAGGATTTTTTTTTTTTACTCAATTATTCTCATGCTTTGGGCTGATGAGAATAATAATCATGTGTTGATTACTGGTATCTTGACTGATGATGCTTAGGAATGCAGGTCACTGCTCATTTTTAACTATTTCCTCCTGAAATACAGGAGGTGGCTGTTTGAAATCTCAGTCAACCAACACTTTCCAATCCCAAAGTTTCTGAAGCCAAGAAGACAGTCCAAGATAGTTTTTTAGGGGTCCCCAACTCCTGCTGTCTGCCCTATGGGATAATTTTTGCTGATTTGTTCTGGAGAGGCAGACATGCATAATTCATGTCTTGTGCACTGTGAGTTCTGGCCATTGAAAATACTATCTCTCTTTTGGCAATGCTTGCAGGAACTAGCTACAATAAACATTTCATACCCCAGTGGACACTCCTTTCTCGGCTAATAGAGGCCTGACTTAAATGCAGACTTCATCATGAGAGAAGTGTATTTAATAGTGAATTCAGCTAAGCATTTTTTCCTTCCAAAGCATAAAATGAGCTTATTATCAGTATCAATAGTTGGTTTTTCTCAAAAAGAGTTAAGGTATGAGCAGGCATGAAAGGAAAATTAAACTGAAATTCTTGGTGGTTTCATGGTTGGAAGCCAGTTTCAAACTCAAACTCTAATGAATGCTTTTGAATTAGCCAGGAGAATGGCTAAAATGAGAAATCCCACAGATATGAAGGGAGGTGTTGGGGCCGTGCTTTCCATGCCGAAGGCGGAGGGCCAGGCTAACTAGACATTTCTGAATATTTGGGACCAAGGGCAGCTGAATTTAGACAATGGGACGAAGTATACACTGTGGAAGTAAAGCCAAAGTACAACTCCTGTTTACAATAGGGTCCAACGGCTCTCCATCTTACAGGGCTGAAGACCAAGAAACCTGCATGATGAGTTGGGCGGGTCTCTGCCACTGCATCATCTTCTTCCAGCTTCCTGTTGCTCTTCCCCATCATTTCCCTGCTGCTGAAGTCTTTCTCTGTTTCTCTGTCCTGTATGCCATTACCTGGGAAGAGCCTGCTCACAGTATTTACTCTAAATGCCACTTCTCCCGAGAATGCTTGTGCTTACCGCCTCCAAGCCTGTTGTTATCACCTTGTTAAATGTTCATATACACATCATTGTCCTGTTACATCTTGTATTGTTTGTGTCATTTTTCATGTTTGTATCCTCAGATTTGACTGTGAGTTTGTTAAGGAAATCTGAATTGCTGGTATAGCGTCCTGGGAACGACTAAATCATCTAAAGAGTTATTGGTTGAATGAATCAATTAAAACTCTGAATCTCAAATGTTTAAGCCATAAGCACTAACCTGCATGACTTGTTACAACATGTATGGACAAGTTCCTAAAATTTCTGATTTGTTGGTCTAGGTCTAGACATTTACACTACTTATGAGTTTTAGGACCATGTAAGAGCACAGCAGTGCTGTACAATATGGATAGCCCCTGCCAGTTCTTACCCCAGGGCACTGTTGATCTACATTTGCAACGAGTGACCTGGAGGTTCTTAAACAAGCCCTTGAATGTTTATTCTAGTCACTCATACATCCTGTGAGTTCCTACTTTCATGGGTAGATTGCCTGATCTCTCTACTTTTAGCCTTTTGCTGTGGTTCTATAGGTAGCTACCATAGCCTTATATTTCAATTACTATAACTCCACCCTTATCTTTGGCTTGATTCCCATTTTCACTAGTTTAACATGTGAAACCACCATGTCTACATGCCTTACTTTTATCTAAATTCTTAATCTGTATCTTCTCCTATATGTCTCCCCACACCCTTCTGTAAAAATGCATGATGTAGTTCCTTATTGCTTATTGGTTAATTGTCCATATTTCTTGACAGGCCATCAACTGAACAGAGAGGCAAGCATCATCCCAGAGTTAGCTACATTATTGGAAATTCCTGCCATACAGGTAAAGTCACTGAACATGAAGTCCCCTTTCTTGCACATAATGATGATCATAAAAAGCTTTTAAAAGGGTTTATTAGATATGAGAATTCTTCTAACCACTATACACATCAATTTATTTAGTCCTTAAACTAAGAATATCTATTTTACAGATATGTAGAGATTCAGAGAAAACCAGTATTATGCCTAAAGGATAGAATGATTTAAACCAATCTTTCTCAATTTGTGGGTTGTCACTTCTTTGGGGGCCTAATGACATTTTAACATGAGTTTCATATCAGATATCCTATATATCAGATATTTACATTATGATTTATAATAACAGCAAAATGACAGTTATGAAGTAGCCACAATAATAATTTTATTATGACTGTGGGTGTCTCCACAAGATGAAAACTGTATTAAAAGGTTACAGCATTAGAGAGTCTGAGAAACACTGATTTAAGATCAGAAATTTGGATATAAAAAATTTCAGTCATCTTATATGCTATGACTAATGTGTAGTCTAGGAAATATGTAATATTATCTGTAGTACTAAGAATCTGTGTGTGTGTGTGTGTGTGTGTGTGTGTGTGTGTGTGTGTTAGTTTATTGAGCTACATATAATCACACAAAGTTATGGAGAACCTTTCTTGGGTAGGAGCTAAGACAGGCACTTTGGAGAATAGCACTCATGAGATGCAGCATGAGGTAGTTACTTCATTGAGATGAAACCAGGTGATTCATACTCTTCCACTTTCTTAGTTATATAACCTTGGCCAAATCACTCAACTCTTTAGTGCCTGAGTCTCATCTTTACAGTATAGCATAGCCGGCATGTACTCCGGTGGTGGAGCACTAGACTGGAATGCACAAGGTTCTCAGCTTGATCCACCATGCCCTAAGCATCTGACTACAAAAAGCAGTTGAATATTCAAGATAAAATAATAGGATAGCAGGTTTCAAAATGTAGATAATATCTGATAACAGAAGTAATCAACTCAACTTCATAATAAGCTTTTTGACCATTTATTAGTAGAGTATTGAGCACTTAGCTGTCAGAGAATGTGTTAAACCTAGAGGCTTTTTCCTCTCAAAATCTTTTTTAGCATCCATGCTGCATTTAGATTTCTCCCATAAACTGACCTCTTAACCATGGTTAAAAGCGGCATCATAACTAATTTTAGACTCATACAGGAAACATACTAAATACTTCATATTTGATCATCTTTATAAGCCTCTAACTTAGCTTTATGACAACTTGGTGGGTATGATGCAACTATGACACATCTTCATTGCATCCTCTGAGTCTGTGTTTTTCAAGCCATCATTCTTGTCAAATAACAGAGTTATATCATGGTGAGATGCCAGAATATTATAGATACTCAACTATGAAGGAGGCAATATTTGTATATACTACAATTTTTGTATATACTACACTGTTTATACACAAATTACATGTGATACCACTGAAAGCAACATTTATCTACACAAATATGTATGTAAAATAAATACATGTGTAATAGTTTTTAGATACATGCATTCACAAGCACTTATTTGTAATCATACAAAATTTATATCTCCTGAGCCTATGGGACCAATTTATTCTTAGTGCAAGAAACCTAAAGAACATCAAACTCTGCATAGAAAAGTACTTATTAGGTGCTTATTAGTCAATCAATGGGATTGGCAGATCTAAACGAAAGTGAATACAGAAAAGGCCCACTGTACAGAAAGCTCCAGCATTGCATCTTTCTTTTTGTAAAGATTTTTAAATGATATTTGGTTGTACAGTATTTAGTTATCCCAAAATACAGTTCCTTTAAAAAGTCAAGTGATTAGACCATCTTCATCTAAAATAATGATTTAAAGTTCTATTACATAGTACTATCACTAGAGACTTCTGAAACACACACACACACACACACACACACACACACACACACACACACACACACACACAAAACACACAGCCAGACTCACAGAATCATCTTTTGAGAGTGGGACTGTAGTGGATTTCTGATGTTATATTGTAAATAATTGCCCCACCTATACGTTTAATAAAAAAGTGCTGATTGGCCAAAGGCAGACAGGAAGAACAGAGCAGAAATGCCAGAGAGACTCCAGAGAAGCCAGAAGAAACAGAGGACAACCATGCTGCTCTGAGAAAAGGTACCGAGTCACATGGCTGAACAGAATAAGAGTCATGGGTTAATTCAAGGGTAAAGAGCAAGTTGTATGCCTGGGCCTTAGGCTGATCAGCCTAAAATTAATGTAAGCATCTGTGTGTCTCTGCAGGTCTAAACCTTGAGGCTAGGACTGAAAGTCCGGGCCAGAAATCTCTTACTACGTGGAACTGAGAAACATCAATTTTAAGAAGCATCCCAACTGTTCTGTCTTTGATATGTAGCCAACCTGAAGGTGTAAATTAAAAACAGCCAGGGTACCATACATATAGCTATTCAGAAAGAAGACAGAAATGAGGAAGAAGATGCAAGGAATATTGGAAAGGGAGTTGAGAGGCGGGTAAGGGGGTTTAGCTCCTATGGTGTGGACAGTGCAGGGAATTAAGAGAATTTGATCATCAAGGATGATTAAAGACAAGATGATGGTGAGGTTGTCTGGAGACGGCAAAAGTAATAGGAGATAGGCAATAAAAGACATATTCAAAGGTATATATTAGAATATTGACAGCTTATGCATGCAATTATTTAGCTTTTATTTTCAAAGAATTCTTTCTGATGTTTTCCTAGTTAAAAGTAAGAACACATGTTTCTACTTTCTAAATAGTCTTTTTAATTTTCAAAAACACCTAGGCACACATGCATTCCTGCGAAGATTTCACATCAATTTCATCACCGAGTACTGGAAATTGTTAGTTGTTTTAGAGAGTAAATTTCAACTTTATGGGATTCTGTGGACACTGAATACTGTGATGTGTGGGGAGATTTTAGAATAGATCCTCCCACAGCTACATCATTTGACAGATTATATTTATTACAATTAATAATTATTGTGAAATTACATGACTTCAAGGGTATGTCCTGTTTGTTAGCACTAGGGTGGAGGTTTAAGTCACAGCAATCTAGAATCCTCAGAGAAGTAGTGATGTTCCTATTGAGGGTGAGGGCACACTTCGGGTGAGGAACACAAAGAAATGAATTCAGAACCCCAGAAATCAACAAGAATGCTCCAAAGGCCACTAGAGCTCTGGTGACAGAGGCAAACCCGTATCTGAGGAGAAGCCATTCTGCCCATGCTCAGGCAATGGGCTGTCCATTGTTGAAGTTGCCCAGAGAGTGAAAACTTATGTGAAAGCACAGTATGATAAACGAGCATTCTAGAACAAATAATAGTATTATTAGTAGTATTAGCCAAAACTGGGGCATGAGAGAGTATTTCCTTATGTGAGGTCATTTTAAAAGTTTATGGTAGAAAATTATGAACATCAATGTATATTCTCTTTTGTCTTGAAATACTTAAATTTGAATCATGAATTTGATATTTTCACACTGTTTAATAGTCACAGAACTCTGATAAACTCACTGATATTTAAATAATTATCTCAGTGAGCTCCATAGAAATGGATTATTGTACAGAGGTGGTGAACATCACTTGTTTGTGACATATAAATACGGTTATTGCAAGTGCATCAAATGACTTGGAAATGGATAACGGAAACATATGCAGCCAATGTAAGAGCAGAGAAGTGGTTGCCCTGCAGTAATGAAGAAATGTTCTTTTAGTTTAAGTGACTAAGACACTAAGACATTTTCTTTAAAACTAGCAATAGTGAAGATAAATGTAGGTAGGCACACAATTAACGGTCAGAAATGGTTCAATTTATAGAAAAAAAAAACAGTTTTTGTAAATGACTACGATGTGAGAAGGGCATTTAGGAAGAGAGGCTGTAGTGTTCGCTGGGGGAAGAACCACAGGTGTGAAGGCCAGAGGGAGCAAGGAAGGCAGCAAAGGACAAGAGACAGAGCCACCAGCGAGAGGAGCCAACTCCCTCCAGAGTCCATCTGATTTTGGGGTCACGTGGGAAACCACTGCAGGTTTTTCCATGTCATACAACCACAAAGATCACAAGAGACTCTACAGAAACAAGAACGAGACAGCTGTACAGGGCTATTCAGGTATCAGAGAGGAAGAGACATGGTTTGTAGAGGAGTTCTGATGGGCAGCGTG